>CM033635.1:4648231-5289194 GCA_019453435.1 Rhinogobius similis | reverse complement strand
GATTTTAATAACAATTTTCACTGAAGAGTAGATCCCATTCGCACTTATGTGTCAATTTTTAGTATAAAGTTGCCTCAAAATATCAAACGGTATCTGTCAGACATCGTTTATACACTTTTTATTTTCTGTTCCTTCTCTCTGACGTGTTTGTTTTTCTATTCTGTTGCAAAAAAGACAGAAAACAGCTGGAGTTGTGTTTTGTTTCATTCGCACATTTCGCTTTCATCCAGCACAGTCTGTCTCCGTCTCCACATCTCAAAACTGTGGATTTTGTGGATGGAATAATTCAAGGCCGATCGATCCTCGGACAACATCACAAAACAAAGCTAGCTTTAGACTTGGCAGATAAAATGATGCTAAAAGCTTCAAACTAGGATTTTATACATATATATTTTTAGCTTGATTGTGTCAGAAATGTGACTTTTAGTGTTTTGTAATTGATGTGGTTGTTTTAAAGGGCGTATGACGGGTCACGTTGGTGAGAAAACAGACTCAAATGTAAAACTATCAATCTTTACCTGCACAATTTATGGTACGAGGCTAACAATGTGACTCTTAAAAAAAAAAGGTGCTCCTTTCATTCAGTCTGTTGTGGTGTCTATGACAGGTCAGACGTCACATTTGACTAAAACATAGTGAACAGATTTAAGATTTTACTAAACATTTTGCCTGATTGTCCCCAGTTTGACAGTTTCGTAATGTTTATATGACATGGAGGTAATTCCATAACTGTTACCATAGCAACAAGACTTTAAAGGGCCTATGACAGGTTGAAATACACATTTAACTAAAATGCAGTTAAGATAAATATATTCAAATTTCTACTAAAATCTTTACAAATTTAACCCCAGTTTAGCGATATTTTAGGTTTTAAATTTTACTTCCTGGTTGTAAAGTATGACATCACACTAGGAAATTACCATAGCAACCACACTGTACAGTGGGCCAAAACTCCTATGTCACAGATTTTGTTAATTTGACAAAGAAAAACACATGTGAACATCTTTATTTTGTTGAATCAAAGTTTAAAGGGTCTAAAAAGTAGTTTATTTTGTGTAAATTATGCACGACCTTTGTCTCCCCGGTGTGATGTCATCGATTTGTTTATTTCCTGTAATTGTCGACAGATTTTTCAACTTTTCTTCAGAAACAGTAACTTGATTGGCATAAAACTATAATATGTATTAATGCACTGAATAAAGTCAAAATCATAAAAACCTGTCATACGCACTTTAAACAAGGGCCAAAATCCATACAAATAACACTTTTATTTTGTTGAGTGACCATTTAAACTGTCATTATATTCAACTGTACATGATTCCATTTTAGAACTCATCACTACTTCCTGTCATTTTAAACTTTTCTTCACGGATGTAAAACTGTAATATTTACCACTGGTCCACTCCCACCAAATTAAATCATAGATAAAAGTGAGACTTTAAATACCTCTCGTGATGCACTGATGTCTGAAATAACTTGTTCAGTAGCATAAAAGCAAACAGTTAATAGATTATTGAAAAAATTAGTAATCAAGTACTCTATCGATTGTTTACCTCGGATAATTTTTCATAAACAAATGATAAACAAGGAGCTTCTGTCTGAAATAACACATTTTATTCTTTAGTGTGTCTCATAAACAACAGTGTCTTTGATCAAATTTGCTAAATGACTTTAAATCAAAGGATGGTTCTGAAGGGAATGTTAAAGCTGTGGAAAGGAGTCCATAGAAACAGACAAATACAGATTCATGCTGTTTTTATTAAACAAATCATCGAGGCAGTAAAATAAGCTTTTTTGTAATAATTTCAGCCCTTAAACGTGCATCCCTGTTGGAGATATATAATTGTAATGCCATATTGTGAAACATGTTGCATAATGAACCTTTGAACTGAATTTTAGTCTCTCGATCAGACAAATCTTGATCCACGGTGACAAAGTTAAAAGTTCAGTTGCAAATTATTCCCCACTGTATTAGTTTTTATTTTCATGGATTTCATTAAAAGATTGGAGACTCGGAAATGATTAAAAATGCGGCCAATATAACTGCACAAAGTCAATATATTCTGTCAGTGAGTTTCATTTATTCACACGGTTATCAATTCAATTATCACGTCCTCCCTCTCTGCGCACACTCGCCTCTTCCACTCGCGCTTTTATTTTCAGAGACAGGAAACCGGGACTGATAAGGCGCGACGCGACTAAAACAGACTCGAGATTAAAGGGTATGTTTGCTCTTGTCTCGATGTGGTCTTGGTTTGTCCTGGTCAATCTAACTACTAAATGGTTAACTGGTGTAGTGCTGTGTTTACACAGAAGATTCTAGATCTGCTGGTTTTTCTGGTCACACCATGAAGTTCAAGCTGTGAAGAACTCTGCATAATGGGTAGTAAAACCATGATTTGAACCATGGCAACAAGTTTTAGGAAGTGAAAATTAAGTTAGTTGTATAATTCCATGGAAATAAGTCAAAACCAAACTTTCATTCTCCATGCAGATATTGCGTCACTAAAGCACTGTTCTAGAGCAGTGATTCTCAAACTGTAGTCCACGAGAAAATATTACATTTTATTTAATTGTTCCTTAAATAAATACTTTTTTATATATTGTAGAATTTTATTTGACTTGCACATATTGTATGGAAAATAACTCTAGTCAGTTCAGTTCTTATTTAATCTGTTTTCTCTGCACAGGACGACCCGTTTGATAAACATTGGACTTGGGAGACCGTGGAAACCAAGAGGCAAAGGCGAAACTACCACAGGAGCACGCGGTGTGTCCGGGACACTCAGCTTCCGGACACATGGTGCTCACAGCGATACCAGGAGCACGGAGGAGGGAGAGGAGCAGCAGGTGAGACACTGCCTGTGTCTCACCTGCTGCTCCTCCCATTCCCCTCTCCCTCAGCAGGTGAGGCACTTCCTGTGTCTCTCCTGAGACGCCTCACCTGCTCTGTATCTCAACAGGTGAGGTTTGAGAAACACTCTTCTAGAGTTATTTTAGCCAAAGGAACAACAGCATTTCTATGTAACAAGTTGGACAACGCTCCTCAAAGACCATATTAAGCAATAAAAACATACAAAATAAAGCATGGTGTCGTTTTAGTCTTAGTTACGTACTGTGCATTACATTATAAACTGAAAGTGCAGTAAAGAACACTTTGGCTCCATCTGCTGGTTATTGTCAACACTGCAGAGTGAGGTGTCTTCTAAGCCTGCACGATTGATTTTTCTGACCAGTGCGAACGTGATTACATTTGCTAGTAAAATTTTAATAATAAATTAATTTTGTCGCTTGTTTCAGAACATGTTTGTTGAATTGTGCAGCCCTGGTCTATAAAGTCATCTGCTCAGAGGCTAAACAACAGGAGAAAAAGTGTGTTTGAACAGACGAGCTCACGATTCTGTTTTTATCGCCCGGCCCTAACAACAATAATACTTACTGCACAGTCATCCTCGCCACAGACTCCAGGTAGCAGTATCCCGCGGCGGTGAAGTTGTCCTTGTATCGTCCCATGTCCACGGCGTCGAGCCACTCTCCCACGGAGCTGAAGGCCGGAAACGTGGGCAGGGGGCGCTCTGCTATCGTGATGGAGGAGCTCAGCGTCCTGGACACAGACAAAGGGCTGCGTTCAGTCACTGCAGCTTTACTTTTGTTTGACCAGAAGTAGAAGTTTGAGCAACACAGTTATGTATTCTTCTGAGGTTGGAACCATTGCCAAAAGAACATGTCCTTCCAACATAAAAAGAGACAAAGCAAAACAATTTAACTCAGAAAATTGAAGACCAGAATCTGTTAAGGAACAAAATCTTTTATAGAGGTTTTTTTTTTTACAGGGCAGCTGTGGAGGAGACAGAAAAGGTGACAATGCAGAGGTCATTACTGAGCACTGTTTAATTATAATTCAATTATTTTTAAAAAGACTAATTATTGAACACTTTTGATGCATATACTGTATTTACCCAACCACAACACAAAAGTTTAAGCCCTCCATATTGTTGTCTGAAATCCACTTCTACTAATGCTACTGTTGCGTTTCCCTGTGTCCAAAGTCGCCAAAACTCTGATAAAAATGTACTTTTGTAATGAATGTGGATCATAATAATCATGATACAAGTTTAATTAAGATAAGATTTGTAATCTATTCACAGCAGGTTAGCGGCTAACGCTAGCAACTCTGCTGCTAACGGTTTGTTTTGAGGACCTCAGGGACGGGCCTCTTGCTGGTGCCTAGAGTCAGGACTAAACATGGCGAATCGGCGTTCCAGTTTTATGGAGCTAAAATCTGGAACAGTCTCCCTGAAGATGTGACAGGCCCCTCCGCTGCCAGTATTTAAATTAATTATTAAACTGTTCTGTTTAGCAGTGCATATGATTAAGGGAATTTAATCCACATTTTAATGTATTTATTTATGCTCTTATTGTGATTTTATGACTCTGTTACTTTTGTATGAATTGTGCTATACAAATAAAGATTGATTCAAAGTGTTTAGTTCATAATCTTGGCTCAACAGTTCGTTTAAACAGCTCATTCAGTCTGTTGTATCCAGTTAAAGACCTGCCGCTGTCCGTTGTTTTTCCGACTGTCGCAATGCATTGTGGTCCATATTGACCTCTAGTGACCATCGCTGAACTCAAACAGCACTAAAAACGGTATGACCACCGTTTAGTGCCCTCTAGAGGGAGCAGTGTGGACATTCGGACACAGCCTGGTGTTGTGAGCGAGGCCTTAGGCACCGTCAGGTGCAGTGCTGTCTCTAAGACAGAATCTTTACTACGACTCCTGCCACCACAAACACCAACGTGATACTTGTGATGTTCAGTTTGTTTTGTGGTATTTAACATTCTCAAAATACTACAATCTGCACCATAAACAGGAGTGAAAAACTGGGTTTTTGACGCAATATAAATTAAGCAAACAATAGTCAAAAACTACATCAGTGGGTCCTGCAGCTCCATCCTTTCTTTCTCACTTCCATCAAGGGTCACTATAGACGCTTTAAAATGTGACCATCAAAATTCCAGAATGAAGTCAAAATTAAGTTGACTAAATTCTACTGGTTTTAAGTGTTTGAGTTGAAAAAAAGCAACACATTTGAATTTCTAGGATAGAGTTAGTTTGCTTTTCTGTAACAAACTATGGACAAGGTACACATTTCCTACCCTTAAAATTGTATTTTAGCTTCAAATTTATAATATATCTCTAGATAAAATGAAAAATGATTGTGGGCTCAACATTAACAGTATTTTCCAGTAAAACCCATAAATCTGGATTGTTCCTTCATCAAAAATGCAAAGAGTTGATCATAATTTCCTAAAACAATGTAAAATACAATAATAAATGTGTTTAAAGCAGCTCTGATGTCACTCACATGTGTCTGAGGCTTTTACTGACACTAAATCATCTACATTTGTCATATTTTGAGGTTAATCCCAGTTTCTCAGTGAAATCACATCCTGTTGCACTTCACTTTTGCCTCCGTTCTGAATTCAGAATATTTTTGTTTACCAACTTTTAAAGGGTCAATAAAATTATATTTTTTCTATCTTTTGTAATGAAGGAGCAAACTAACTGACATTTTAAAACATCAACTTCAAAATTTGAGTTAGAAAGACTCAAAACTACTCAGAATTTAGACTGTTTTGGTCACAAACTTTTGAAGGGTCTGTGCAGTTTGTTTCGATCACAGTCTATGATTAACCCTTTGCTCTTCAGCGCCCCCCGTGGTGAACCTGCTGACCTGCGTGCGAGCGTGGAGGAGCCGATGCCGTCCGGAGAGCGTATACTTTTGCTGAGCGCCGAGTGGATCTGGCTGAAGCTGGGCCTCTCCGTGCGCTCCTTCTGCCAACAGTCCAACATGAGCTGGTGCAGGTGAGGCGGGCAGTTGACCGGGGCGGGCAGCCGGAAGCCGTCCTCGATCGCCTTTATCACCTGAAGACGGGTTAATACTGTCATACGTCTGTGCATGAAGGTGTAGGTAAACGAGGGCTGGGCGAAAAGTATTATCACGGCCAGATCATGATTTAGGAAAAATATCTAATTGTCATTTTTCTGACCAGTGCAATGTAAATGTGTAGTTTGTTTTAATAATAGGATTCTGTTCAGAGCAACAATTAAAGTGCGTATGACAGGTTTTTATGATTTTCTAATTTTGACTTTATTCAGTGCATTAATACTTGTTATAAATATATAAAATAGTTTCACACCAATCAAGTCGCTGTTTGTGGAGAAAAGTTGAAAAATATGTTGAAAATTACAGGAAGTAAACAAACGGATGACATCACACTGGGGGAGACAAACTTTATACATGATTTACACAAAATAAACTACTTTTTTGACCATTTAAACTTTAATTCAACTAAATAAATAAGTTCAAATATATTTTTATTTGTCAGGTAAAAGAATTGATGAGTTTACAGTGTGGTTGCTATGGTAATTTCCTAGTGTGATGTCATTATTTACAACCAGGAAGTGAAATTAAAACGTATAAAACTGCTAAACCGGGATAACATTTGTAAAGAATTTTAGCAAAACTTGAAATATATTTATCTTAACTGCATTTTAGGTAAATGAGTGTCCGACCTGTCATGGGCCCTTTAAGTCATATGTTGGTGCATTTGTTGTTTGTAGGTGGGTTTTTGTCACACTTGAACGCATTTTTATCACTTTTGGTCTTGCTTTTGTTTCAGAACATATTTGTACAAATCCACAGCGTTAGCAGTTTTTATTAAAATCAAAGCAAGACATTTTGTGATGGAAATGATTGCACTTCAAAAAAAATTGCATCCATTAAAATTGACATTTTTCGTTGATTTTGTTTCATTGTGCAGTGTGATAACACAGGTCGGAATGAATAAGAAGCTTCTTGTTTTTAAACATGAGATGGCAAATTTAAGGCACTCAAGAGCATGTTTATGAAAAATGCAGAATATCTTTCCTTCAAAACCAGTGTCGTGACGTTTTGAATAATAGTAGAATAACAAACTGCATTGCAATTTCTTTAACGTCATATTTCAGTTCAGCAGAATCAACGAAGAAATGTATCACAAATGCATGTTTTTTAGTATCGATACCAAGAAGTCTGTCATGATACAGCACGAAATGTTACATCCTTAGTTTATCCTGAATTTAAGAATGAAGTGCCCCTCTACTACTACTTTTTTTGAGTCATGGCACACTTTATTTAAAGGACTAATATTATGCTACAGTGACTTTTTGAGCTTTTTAACCCTGTTCTAACAATGTTCCTCATCAAAACACACCTGGAGTTACATGTAGCTTCATTCACGTTAGTTTAAGGAATGCTGGTTAGAAAATCCTCTCCCTCCGACTGTCAAACACACTTCCTGCTGAACTCCCTTGATCTATGACGTTTTCATATTTTAGACGTCACTTACTCAAGAAACTTTGGCTGTTTCAAGTCCGTAAATCCTCGCCAGACTCGCATTTCTGCCTCTAAACACGACCACTGTAACTGTGTGATAGCTTAGCTACACAACAGCCTTCAAACCATTGTTCCTCATCACCAGCCACCTTCCTCCTGACTGGTTCACTTTTTTGTTGTTGCTTTTTGTCACTTTTAATGTTTTTCACCAACAGTCGCGTTTGTGTTGCTTTTTTGTTGCTTGTAAACGCTTTTATGTCACTTTTAGTCACATTTTTGTTGCATTTTATCACGTTTAAACAGTTTAAGTCGTATTTTTGTGTACAGAAAAACATACAAAATGCTGAGCTGAAGCCTTTCTTACTCCATCAGTTTCAAATCACTCAATGTACAACAATACCTTTGCCTCTCCCACTCTGCCTTCACTCATCCGCTGTGGAAAACAATCTCCTAAAAGGTACGAGCGGATTAAAATAAAAACGATACATCCGCGGCACCACTTTCTAAAATACTCTTTCCATTCTCGAGCTCTTCTTTCTCCCCACCTCTCTCTGCTCTTCTTTTCTCGTCTTCCATTTTTCTAATCTCTTTCTCTCCCTTCTCTCCCGCTCGTTTTCTCTCCCCCTCGCCTCTTTTCCATCTCTTTCCTCTTTGTCTCCTCTCCTGTCTTCTCTTAAACACTCTCTCCTTTTCCTGTGGTTAAATGTGATGAAAAATGTTATTTGAACTTGAATTTCAACAGGGCCGTAGCAACAAATTCCGGGCCCCACGTACAAACCATCTCGGTCGACCCCTACCTCATAAATTTGTTTATGATTTACTTATCCCGGCAAATTTGGTTATTGTTATTTTACTACTGCTCGAATATAGGGTTTCTACAAACATCGAACAATATTTATAGACATCCTGTGCAGTTACTAGCTAAAATAATAATTAAATACTGTTTGTTTTTGCACTAAATACCAGACCAATTTGTCCAACAATGAGGAAATTCCGGTGTAGTTATAGAAGAACAGAAGAAGAATGTAAACATGCAATAAAAAACAAGATGCATAACTCTAAAAATAGACTTAAACACACAAAGCTATGTTCAGAAAGTGGCTATGACCATTATTGTGTACAGCAGGGCTATGCAATTTAAGGCCAATGAGGTCCTCCAGACATGATCCGGCCCTGAACCCATCTTCAAAAATATAGACCAAGTCCAAGCTTAGTCCTGGTTTACACCGGGTTTAGATCCAGTTTAGTTCTGGTTTAGACCTGGTTCAGTTCTGTAGATCAGTGGTTCTTAAAGTTTTTTATCACGACGCCAAAAATAACAATAGTTCACATTCGCGACCCCTAAACACAAAAAATAGGCGATACGCAAAATAATAAATTAGCCTCATATCTAATCTTTTCTTTTATTTATAGAATATAGATCTAGAAAAATGACTTTAATTGGCCGACAAATAGGAATCTACATTCACCACTGCATTTGAAGGGAGTCAAGCCTTGTTTAACACGATTGTATACGTTTTTGTCCCCATCATCTGGAGACCCCTGGAAACAATTTCGGGACCCCAAATCCCTAGTTTGAGAACCACTGCTGTAGATATTGGTAAAGCCTTTCGTATGTCTAAAGCTTTGGACACGTCTCTGGACAAAACCATCTGAAAAATCTGTCCCTCATTAAAATAAATCTGAATAGTGGTGTACAGTGTAGAATATGTACAGAACGAATAGTAAAGTAAAGCAACTTTGTTGTATTCGAATATATTTCAGTCCATAAATCATCAAATCATGCTCATTATAACTTCCTGTTTACATTGGCTTCGCGGCAGAAGCTAGCTTTTGTTTATTTCCCATGGTAATTCCCTCTGCTGCCAGTAGATGGAGTGCTAACAACAAATCCTCATGAATCAATACAATTAATACAGAATATGTGCCTCCGACGGCTCAAACAAAACCTCATCATCTGGAATGGCCCGTGTCCTTAATTTCAACTCAGAACATAAAGCCATTAACAACATACACCTTTTTCCTCTAAATTACCTTAAACTCATCTCCAGATCCCATTATTCTGTGATATTTTAAAGTAATTACCACTAATCAGGTCTCTACACTTCCCTCTCACAGCGCCGGCCTTCTTCTGTTCTCTGTCCTGAAATAATCCTCATTTTGTGAAACCAGGAGTGCAGTTAAAAGCTCATTTATTACTGGCATGTCGCGCTCCTCACTGTTCAGATGAATATGTATGAGTTACACAGCCCTGCTCATGAATAACCACCGTTTTAGCCACTATTTTTCACTGTCTTTCGAGGGAAATGACCAAACTTTGCCATCTGGAGTTTATTATACAACTGGTACCACAAGAAAGACTTATTAAAAGCTCAGAAAAGTAAATTTTGCATAATATTATTGTAATTTCATATGGTATTTACTCCAAATACGCAACATTAAAAGTTATTTCTCAAGCGCAAAACTGGAAATGTAATAAATGTAGACAGATTTTCTTTAATGGGCAACATTTTGGAACGTTTGTGTGTGACCTGGAGTTTTTCAAAGAATCTTTAAAGTCCATACGACAGGTTTGACGACACATTTCGCTAAAATGTGGTGAACATGATTATATTTAAGATTTTACTCAACATATTTGCCCATTTATCCCCAGTTTGTGTAAAGTTTGTAACGTTACTTGTTCTACAGAAAATACGACACAGTTAGAGGTAATTCTACAACTGTTACCATAGCAACCGGACTGTAAACAAGGGCCAAAACCCACATAAATGACACAATAGTTATGATTTGACAAATAATACCAGAAAATTTTGTTGAATTACGGTTTAAACTGTCAAAAAATTGTGTCAGTCGTCTGTAAATTGTCTCTGTATTTTCAATGGCACGTCGCTTTTTGATGACATCACAGTCAGCTCTACTTCCTGTCATTTTTAAACCTTTATTTTTCTAAATTTCTTCACAAACTGCAACTTCACAAATGTAAAACTATAATAAATAATTGCCCCAGTTTCTATTCCACCAAACTAAGTCATAATTAGAACTTTTAACATAGACTTTAAATCAAACAGATCTGTATATTTGTATTATGTTTGCATCAGGGTCGTTATTATTGGTCAAACTGGAAAATATTATTAGAAAAATCTTCAAAACCAATGGAACTGGAATTATGTGTCTTTTAAAATGTAGTTGAGGTAAGACAAAGACACTGATGGGATTTAGAAAAATACTAATTTTTAGTTTTTTTGTTTATTTAAGGATCCCCATTAGTCTCTACAGCAGCAAAGACTATTCTTCCTGGGGTCCAATTTCACAATTTAAAAACACTACAAGACAGTACATATTAAAAATACTTGTGGACATTGTTATAGTTTTTTGTTTTCTAACATGTTTTACACCAGGGGTCTCAAACTCATTTTGAGAGGGGGCCAAATGTAGAAAATCAGAGCTGGTCGGAGCCTCAACAGAGACAGATTTGAAACGCACTAAAGTACATTTCCCTTACCCACAAATTATTTATATTGGACATTTTAGTTACCAAGTTTTACATTTTTAAGGTATATTTCGTATATTTTAGAATTTAGAAATGATAGCACCTTTATAAGACACAAGTTATCTTCTAACTATGTGTTTTAGTAATTAGCTGATGTTGATATTAATTAAGTCATGTATTATTAGGCCCAGTGAGCTGGAGTAAGCTGGGCCATGTATTCATCTTATTCCTGAAGTTGTCGTACACGCCGCCGTCTTGTTTCCGTTGTAGTTTACATGGAGCAGACGAGCTCAACAGAAAATAAGTTCTACATGGACTAAAAAGACGTTTTCAGGAAATCGTTGTGTTGTTGACTTGTTGTTGCTCGTGTTCATTAAACATTTTACACAAATCAATCTACTTTATGTAACATTTTAGCGGTGAGACTTTTCCCTCGTTCGTCATTAGCTTTAACGGAGTTCTCGTCAAACGGAAGTGCGTTTACAACAAAAGTGCAAAAAACGGCAAAAGTGGGCGGGGCAGAATAAGGTCAATAATACAAATTAAAAATCATCGTGCGGGCCACTAGAGTCTTGCGGGCCGCATTTGGACCCCAGGCCGCAAGTTTGAGATGCCAGTTTTACACTAAAAAGATCAATGTTTATCTTACCTTTTCTAAAACCTGAGTTAGCAGAAAAACAACTTTATTCTGTTTTTAAAGAATGTTTTTAGTTTTTCAATGAATTACCTTTTTTTTTTTATGAAACATTTATGATGCTTTACTAAACATGTGACGCACATTAAAAGTCGACCACAAAAGCCTGACACGACCTGTTTTTTTCCCCCATTTTTAACAAAGTGCACTTTTCCAAACTACTTTCTCGAAGGACACAGAGGAGACAACAAAAAGCACTATCGCTCCAGCTCCCTCTCTTTCCTCTTCTCTTTTTGTCGCGTCTTTCACTCTGACTGGAAAATAACAGTTTACGGTTTGGGTCCTTTTCGGCGGACAACCTCCAAACGGCACAAGCGCCTTACATTCGGTTCAAAGAAAGTGCATTTTGCTCCGGGATTTTAGAGAGTTTTTTTTTTAGAAGAACAGGACAGTGGCGCTACCTCGAAGGGGGTCAACGTGTCCTTATGAACGTAACAGGATCGGTCACGGAGCTGAGGAGGGAGTTAAAAAGACGACTTAGAGAGAGGGGGAGAGAGAGGGGGAGGACAGAGATGAGGGAGAAGGAGAGGAAGCAAGGAGGAGAGAGAGAGAGGGGAGGACAGGGACAGAGGGAGAAGAGAGAGAGAGGGGGAGGACAGAGAGGAGGGAAAAGGAGAGGAAGCAAGGAGAAGAGAGAGAGAGAGGGAGAGAGGGGGGAGGACAGGGATGAGGGAAAAGGAGAGAAAGCAAGGAGAAGAGAGAGAGGGGAGGACAGGGATAGAGGGAGAGAGAGAGAGGAGGACAGGGATAGAGGGAGAGGAGAGAGAGAGAGAGGGGGGAGGACAGGGATAGAGGGAGAAGAAATGTATGGAGAAGAGAAGAGAGAGAGGGGAGGACAGGAATAGAGGGAGAAGAGAGAGAGGGGAGGACAGGGATAGAGGGAGAAGAGAGAGAGGGGGAGGACAGAGAGGAGGGAAAAGGAGAGGAAGCAAGGAGAAGAGAGAGAGAGAGGGGGGAGGACAGGGATGAGGGAAAAGGAGAGAAAGCAAGGAGAAGAGAGAGAGGGGAGGACAGGGATAGAGGGAGAAGAGAGAGAGAGGGGAGGACAGGGATAGAGGGAGAAGAGAGAGAGAGGGGAGGACAGGGATAGAGGGAGAGAGAGAGAGGAGGACAGGGATAGAGGGAGAGGAGAGAGAGAGAGAGGGGGGAGGACAGGGATAGAGGGAGAAGAAAGAGAGGGGGGTAGAGGGAGAAGAGAAGAGAGAGAGGGGAGGACAGGAATAGAGGGAGAAGAGAGAGAGGGGAGGAGAGAGAGAAAAGAGAGAGAGAGAGAGGGGGGAGGATAGGGATAGAGGGAGAAGAGAGAGAGGGGAGGACAGGGACAGAGGGAGAAGAGAGAGAGGGGGGGAGGACAGAGAGGAGGGAAAAGGAGAGGAGAGGAGAAGCAAAGGAGAAGAGAGAGAGAGAGGGAGAGAGGGGAGGACCGGGATGGGGGTAAAGGAGAGAAAGCAAGGAGAAGAGAGGGGAGGACAGGGATAGAGGGAGAAGAGAGAGAGAGGGGGGAGGACAGGGATAGAGGGAGAGAGAGAGAGGAGGACAGGGATAGAGGGAGAGGAGAGAGAGAGAGAGGGGGGAGGACAGGGATAGAGGGAGAAGAAATGTATGGAGAAGAGAAGAGAGAGAGGGGAGGACAGGAATAGAGGAGAGAGAGAGAGGGAGGACAGGGATAGAGGGAGAGGAGAGAGAGAGAGGGGGGAGGACAGAGAGATGAGGGAAAAGGAGAGGAAGCAAGGAGAGGAGAGAGGGAGAGAGGGGGGAGGACAGGGATGAGGGAAAAGGAGAGGAAGCAAGGAGAAGAGAGAGAGAGAGAGAGAGGGGAGGACAGGGACAGAGGGAGAAGAGAGAGAGGGGGGGAGGACAGAGAGGAGGAGGAAAAGAGGAGAGGAAGCAAAGGAGAAGAGAGAGAGAGAGGGAGAGAGAGGGGAGGACAGATATGAGGGAAAAGGAGAGAAAGCAAGGAGAAGAGAGAGAGGGGAGGACAGGGATAGAGGGAGAAGAGAGAGAGAGGGGAGGACAGGGATAGAGGGAGAGAGAGAGAGGAGGACAGGGATAGAGGGAGAGAAGAGAGAGAGAGAGGGGGGAGGATGGGATAGAGAGGGAGAAGAAATGTATGGAGAAGAGAGAGAGAGGAGGACAGGAACAGAGGAGAAGAGAGAGAGGGAGGACAGGGATAGAGGGAGAGAGAGAGAGAGGACAGGACAGGGATAGAGGGAGAAGAGAGAGGGGGGAGGACAGAGAGGAGGGAAAAGGAGAGGAAGCAAGGAGAGAGAGAGAGAGAGAGAGGGGGGAGGACAGGGATGAGGGAAAAGGAGAGAAAGCAAGGAGAGAGAGAGAGAGGGAGGACAGGGATAGAGGGAGAGGAGAGAGAGAGAGAGGGAGGAGGACAGGGATAGAGGAAGAAGAGAGAGGAGAGAGGAGAAGAGAGAAGAGAGAGAGGGGAGGACAGGAATAGAGGGAGAAGAGAGAGAGGGGAGGAGAGGGAGAAAAGAGAGAGAGAGAGGGGGGAGGATAGGGATAGAGGGAGAAGAGAGAGAGGGGAGGACAAGGATAGAGGGAGAAGAGAGAGAGAGGGGGGGGGGACAGGGATAGACGGAGAAGAGAAGAGAGAGAAAAAAGGAGTATGAAAAAAAGTGATACTAAAATTGAAAAAAGAAGAGATGTATGGAGTGAGAGGTGAAGAGAAAGAGGAGGAGAGAGTGAGAAAAAAGGAGGAACAGAGAAAGAGGGAGAGGAAAATGATAGTGAAAGAGAGAAAAGAGCAGAGAAAAATTAGGAGATGTGGAGAGAGGAGAAGAAAAGGAAGAGAGGGAGAGAGATACAGAGAAAAAGGAGGATGGAGAAAGAGGAAAAAAGTGATAGGAAAAGAAGAGCAGAGTTTAATTAGGAGAGAGATGTGGAGCGAGAGGGGGGATAGAGGAAGAGAGGGAGAGATAAAGGAGTAGGAAAAAAGTGATGGGAAAAAAGAAGCGAAATGTATGGAGTGAGAGGTGAAGAGAAAGGGAGGAGAGAGTGAGAGAAAAAAGGAGGAATGGAGAAAGACGGGAGAGGAAAAAAGTGATAGTGAAAGAAGAGAGAAAAGAAGAGGTATGGAGTGAGAGAAGAAGAGAGGGAGAAGGAGAGGAGGGATAGAGGAAGAGAGAGGGGGTAAGGTAGGAGGAGGATAAAGAAGGGTGGAAGTGAGAGAAAAAAATGTGTGGAGGGGTTTGTTTGAGAAAGGGGGACTGACAGCGAGCAAAAGAGAAAGAGAGTCAGAAATGAAAGAAGGAGAGGAAGAGAGTGAGAAAGGAAAAGGAAGAGAAACAACAGGGGGAGAAAGAGGGAGATAAACAGGGAGAAGGAAGAGGAAGAGAGAAACCTTTCTGTCACTTGCTGGGACAGATATAAAGTTTATACTTAGTGGAGGGGTGAGATAGAGAAAAAGGAGGGGGAGAGAAGGAGAGAGTGAGGAAGGGAGAAAGGAGGGACAGTCACAGAGATAAAAAGAAGAAAGAGTAGACAAGGGTGAGAGGAAAAGTGAGGCTGATAAGGGAGAGGGGTGGGGTAGAGAGAAAGGAGGGGAAGTTAGAGAAGAGAAAGGGGGAGGAGAGGAGGTGAGGGACAGAGGAAAAAGAAAGTGAATGTAGGAGAGAGGATAAAAGAAGGTAGAAAGAGAAGGAAGAGAGATAAAAGGTTGTGAGAAGAGAGGGAAAGAGAGAGGGAGGAGAGGAGAGACAGTTTGAGTGAAGAGAGGAGGGAAAGACAGAAGAGAAAGGAGGGAGAAAGAAGTTTTGGACACTCAAAAACAGAAAGAAAGAAGGAAGAGGTTAAAAGGAGGGAAAGAGGAGAGTATAAGAGAGAAAAAAGAGAAGACAAAAACAACAAAAGATAGAGAGGGTAGAGAAAAGAAAAAGAGAAATAAATAAAGAAGGAGGGACGAAAACGGGTGAGTTTAAGGTGAGAGAGAAGAGCAGCTTTGAGACGAGCGGTGGCTTTACGGCTTCCTTTAATAAGATCCAAAGTGTGTCTGGATAAAGAGTTCACACAGAGAGGTGAAGGAGACAGATAGAGTTAAGGAGAAAACAGAGAGAGAGAGAGGGGGAGGGATTAAAGACGAGAAAAGTAAATTTAGTCTGAAAAGAGGAGAGCGCAGAGCCAGATGGCCGTTTTATTTATATATCGCAACATAAGTCTGTGTTTAAAGATGAGAAATGCATTTTTTCAAGCGGCTGTAGCAGAGTGTTGGCCGTGAATTGTGAAAGCAGCTCACTGTAATTTTGACACGATTTAGTAAAATAATTCCTTGTAGTTGTACGCGGCCAAATAAATACTTACAGACAAGTTTAAATGTCTTGAATTCAGGATATTAATCTTAATTTCGACCATTTTGAATAGTTAAGATGCATTTTCTTCATAGACCTAGATTGTTTTACTTGTTTAAAGGTGTTTTTGACTTGTTTCAGGTCATTTCTTCTCATTTTAAGCCAAACGGTGAGATTATTATATTATATTAAGCTAAATCATCTTATATCTAGTCAGAAATAACTTGAAATCAGTGAAATTGTCTACGTCACATTAGCAATTAAATCTCTTCTGGTCAAAACGACTCAAAATAAGATGATTTTTTTTTTCTTTTTTTCATCATTTCATATTGCTGTTAGGCTTTAAACATGCTCTTGAGTGCCTTAAATTTCCATCTCATGTTTAAAAAAAATAAAAGTTTCTTATTCATTCTCTGACCTGTGTTGTCACTCAGTATGAAATGACACTGAGAGCCTCCAGCCAGCAGATGGCGCCAGCGCAATGTACAATCTAGTGAAGTTAGCGCTGAATAATTTGCTGAATTTGGAGAGTGCAGTCAAAAAATAAACAAACTAATATAGAAGAGCGAATTGCACACAGGCTAAGGGATTGTGCAATCACAAACTGCACACAGGCTAAGGGATTGTGCAATCACAAACTGCACACAGGCTAAGGGATTGTGCAATCACAAACTGCACACAGGCTAATGGAATGTGCAAAAGGCCCAGGGTATGTGCACTTGAGTATTTAAATGTATTTAAGACTGTGACTGTTTCATGTTGCTGTGACTGACAGGCGCCTGATGTCGTGTCACTCGTGGCTTCCGTTGGTGTTGTATTTTGTGTTCAATGGTGACGCTGGTTGTTTTGCTTGCACTGTTGATGTCTTGTGTCTGTGTTGAAGCATGTGGTCCCCTGTCCCAAGACAAATTTCTCTCACGAGAGACAATAAAGGATTATCTTATCTTATCTTAAAAAGACGTCATTGTGTGGATTTGCTGCAGCAGTGATCGTGTTTAGAGGCAGAAATGCTCAGAACGAGTTTAGCGATGATTTAAGGACTAAAAACAGAGGAAGGTTCTCTGATAAATGACGTGTGAAGTCTGAAAATATGTCAGAAATTGCACATTTGATTTAATCTGCTATTTTGCACTTTGAGGGAAGCATATTTTTGGGTTTGTTTTATTGTTTGTATCTGTATGTGTATATTGTTTTTTACATTGATCTTTTATGTTGAGCTGTGCTGCAAAACTAATTTCCTCCTGGGGGACAATAGAGACTTGAACCCTTGAACCCTTGAAAATCTCGGACGTTCAGCAGGAAGTGTGTTTGACGCTCGGAGGGGGAGGATTCTCTAATAAACATTCCTCAAAACAGCGTAAATGCAACAGAATGCTACTTTAGGTGTGTTTTTGATGATGGAACATTGTTAGAACATGATTTAAAGCTCAAAAAGTCACTGTTGCATGTGTTTTTTAAATCAACCATTTTTTGAAAAGCCCAGAGACAACTGCTGTTATGATTTTGGCCTCTACAAAAACACTTTGACTCACGTCCTGGTGGCCCATGTCCCAGTACGGCCTCTCTCCGTACGACATCACCTCCCACATGACGATGCCGAAGCTCCACACGTCGGAGGCCGAGGAGAAGCGGTGGTACTGGATCGCCTCCGGAGCCGACCACAGGACCACGCTCTTACCTCCGTGCTGCCCAAACAAACAAAAAATCATCAGAAAAGTCAAACCGAACTGAGAAAACAGTGTCTAGTAATTAAGATTTTTGAGTTGTAAATATTTTGTTGGTCAAGTAAAAGTAGTAGTTGGAGTTTTATAAATGGGGAAATCATTTTTAAAGTCTACACAGCAAAAAATGTAAATCAATCAAAGCTTAAAATGGCTTGAATTGATCATTTTGATCTGGATTTGAGACGTTTTGACTCGATGAGATTTAATTGCTGATGTGAAGCAGAATATTTCACTGGTTTCAAGGTATTTCTGACTGATCCTGCGATAATTTTGCTTAAAATACATTTGTCAGTCGGGTAAGTAAAATGATCTTAACCCAGTGACAGATAAATTGGAATGAAGTAAGAAATAATGTATTGAAACAAGTCACAAACGGATTGAAACAAGTGAAATAATCTAGTTCCATCAAATAAATCGTCTCCACTGATCTTAACGAGTCAAAACGTCTGAAATTCAGATTAATATCCTCAAATCAAGACATTTTAACTCATCTAGAACTTAATTATTTGCTGTGTATATGACAGATTAGACGACACATTTCACTAAAACGTAGTGGACGATTAGATTTAAGATTTTACTAAACATTTTGCCTATTTGTTGACAGTTTTTGAAAAGTTTACAATGTTACTTCCTGGTTGGACATGGCCAACAAATGACAGAGGTAATTCCACAACTGTTACCTAGCAACCAGACTGTAAACAAGGGCCAACATCCATATAAATTACACAATATTTATGATTTGACAAATAATAACACCTGATAACACCTTTATTTTGTCGAATTATCGTTTAAACTGTCAGAAAAATGTGTCCGTTGTCTACAAACTGTCCCTGTATTTTCATGGGCGCGTCGCTTTTTGATGACATCACACACACGGATTCAGTTTCAGAACTCGGCGCTACTTCCTGTAAGCATAAACTTTTATTTTTCACATTTTCTTCGCAAATTCAAGAGCGTGCTGAATATAATAACCGTTTAATCTGTCAGAAAAACGTCAACCGTGTGTAAATTGTACGTCGCTTTTTGATGACATCACAGAGGGATTCGGTTTTCCATCCCAAAGCTGTGATAAAACCGTGATAAAATGTGTACTTTACACATTTTATCACGGTTTAGCAATTTTTTCGTTTTTAGTTTGACTTCCTGGTTGTAAATGATGACATCACACTAGGAAATTACCATAGCAACCATCCTGTATGTGGAGCCAAAACTCATTTAATGTCACAGATTTTTTTATTCTACAAATAAAAATATATGTGAAAGCCTTTATTTCGTTGAATCAATGTTTAAAGGCTCAAAAAAGTAGTTTATTTTGTGTAAATTATGCATAACCTTTGTCTCCCCAGTGTGATGTCATCAGTTTGTTTACTTCCTGTTATTTTCAACATATTTTTCAACTTTTCTCCACAAACAGCGACTTGATTGGTGTAAAACTAAAATGCATATGTACAACTGGTATTAATGCACCAAATAAAGTCAAAATTATAAAGTCATGAAAAGCAGCCGAAACATGACAACAAGGTAAATACATCTCCTGTTTAATTTGTCTTTAAGAAGAACATATCGTGGGTGTTTAAAGCTCTCGTTTGTGTCGTACCAGAGTGGTGTAGATGGCCTCGATCTTGTCCTCCTGCAGAGGCCTGAAGCCCGACACTTTGCAGCACAGGTTAGAGTTCACCAGCACCTGAAAACACACAGCACAACGTGAAAAACAAAAGACTGAATCAAATGAAGGCGTTATCGCTTTGTAGAGCTGGGTGATATGACAAAGAAATGATTATCAGGATTTCCTTGGGGCCAGATCATGATTTCCATTTTAATCACGATTCATGTTCACTTTGTTTTTTTTTATTGCCTTTAACAGAGCTGCACCATTTAGGAAAAATATCTCATTGTGATTTTTCTGACCAGTGCCATTAAGATTAGATTTGTGATTTATGTTTGAATAATAGGATTCTGTTTTGTTGCTTTTTAGTTTTTGTCACGTTCAGTTGTGTTTGTCATATTTAAATGAGTCTTTGTCGTATTTGTCACGTTTTTGTCGCTCTTGAGTTGTGTTTCTTGTTTGCAGGCACGGTTTGGTTGCGTTTGAGCACATTTTTATCGCTTTTGGTCGCGCTTTTTTATGCTTTTCGTGTCGATTTCGTTGAATTGTGCAGCCTTTGTCTATAAGAGGTAAATGGTCACATTTTTATACAGCGCTTTTCACCTTCGAGGCACTCAAAGCGCTTTACATCAAGGAACCGTTCACCCATTCACTCACACACCAGAGTACACAGACACTGGGGGAGGTGGGGTAAGTGTCTTGTCCAAGGACACAACGGCAGTATTCACCTGCGGGAGCAATTGCACCGCCAGCCTGTGGGTCAGTGGATCTGACCAAGGATGTTTATGTCAGGAGCGGGATTCGAACCGCCGACCTTCGGATCAGAAGACAATCTCTGCCAACTGAGCTACTGCCGCTCCCTAAATAAAGTCATTTGCAACATAAATGCGGCTAAAAGTGACAAAATTGGGCTTCAGAGGCTAAACAACAGGAGAAAGTGTGTTTGAACAGACAGCTGCATTAAAGACAGAAAAACAATGAATCACGATGCGTCGATTTCACAAAAATAGCAGATTGTCACAGGGACGAGCTCATGATTCGATTTTTATCACCGTATCGCCCAGCCCTATCGCTTTGCCGGGATCGTTCCGCAGCAGCACATTTGGAGCCTCCTCCGTGTGAGCGGGCGAGTTTGTGCAGAGACAGAGAGAGATGGCTGCCGCCTCTGAAAACAATAAATTGCGCCTGTGACAGAAAAACAATGCGGAATGATGTTTTGCTTCTTGTATTTCACAAACAGGCAGATGTTTGAGAGGCAGGAGAACAAATGGTGTTTTATGACTAAGCCTCGGAACGCCGCGTGAAATCTGTCACTCTGTTCTCTCCGTCAGGCGCCGAAACGCTGTTACACGTGTTAAAGTAATGTGGAATCTTAATGCCGTGCTGTGGAACATTCCTGCGAGGCCATAACGACGAGCTGGTGACGCACACTTCATCAGAAAAGTGTTAATTCTCAAATATTTATGTTGTTTTGACCCTTTTTTTTTTTTTTTTAGCTAATTGGTATATCCAGCATTTGTTTTATTACTTTCACAATGTTTTTTAAATGTAGTTTGTTTTATTTTTCAAGAGTTTTCTATCAGGTTAAACTATATTTTTCAAAAAAATTGTGTACGAATATTTCAGGACTCAAGCAAGTCTAAACTAAGACTAAACCAGGACTAAAACAGGAGTAAATCGTACCCTAACTCAGATCTAAACCAGGTCTAAACATAACTAAAGTAGGGCAAAATCGCCAGTGAAAATCAGAACTAAATCAGGCCTAAACCAGGATTAAACCGCAAGAGTAAACCAGAACTAAATCAGGACTAAACCAGGATTAAACCGCAAGAGTAAACCAGAACTAAATCAGGACTAAACCAGGATTAAACCGCAAGAGTAAACCAGAACTAAATCAGGCCTAAACCAGGATTAAACCACAAGAGTAAACCAGGACTAAATCAGGCCTAAACCAGGATTAAACCGCAAGAGTAAACCAGAACTAAATCAGGCCTAAACCAGGATTAAACCGCAAGAGTAAACCAGAACTAAACCAGGGCTAAACTGCAAGCATAAATCAAAACTAAACCAGGATTAAATCAGGACTACACCACAAAATTAAATCAAGACTTGACCAGGACTAAACCACAAGAGAAATATGATCTAAACCAAGACTAAACAATAATAATTAAACAGGGACAATCTAACTAACCAAAACTAATTTGCAACAAACACTAAATCAGGATTGACCAGGACTAAACCAGGAATAAACCGCAAGACTAAAGGCAGTCACACTTCGTTATCCTAAATTGAGACATTTTGGACTTGGTTTGGTCCTGTTCTACTCCTTGTTTGGTTCTGATCTAATCCAGGTTTAGTTTCAGTCCCACTTTTGATGTGGTAAATCCAGACTTGTTCAAATCCAAACCAGCACTGAACCTGAACTAAAACAGGATTTATCAATGCACAATTTTATTAATCTGGAAAGAAATATCATTGAACCAGTGCAAACAAAACTAGAAAAGTTAAACTAAACTGGTTTGTGGGGTCAGTCGCTGGAGACACATTTCTGGTGCAGCTTTGGAGGGACTGAGGTCTTGACCTGCTTTTAGTCCCTCACAGACTTTTACTTGTGGCTCCATTTGTCAAACTCTGCTCTTGATCCCTGCACTCACTCACTGCACTTTTACTGAGCTCTCCCTCCATCTTTCCTTTCCCTTCCCTTCCCCTTTCCTCCCTCCCTCCCCAGGTTATGCAAGAACCAGGATTAAACCAGAACTAAACAAGGATTAAACCTGAACTAAACAAAAAAAAAAAAACTGGACTATATTCTCAGACTAAAGGGGATTAACCAAGTCTAATTCAGGATTAAAACAGGACTAAAAGTGAACTAAACTCGAGCCAAACCAGGACTGTGCATCAGGTGTAAATTGTCAAACTAATGAAGCTAAACCAGAACTAATTCAGGAAGAAACCGGATCTAAAACAGGATTAAATCACAAGACTAAATGATAACTAAACTAGGACAATACCAGGACAAGACTAAATCAAGACTTAACAAGAACTGAATCAAAATTAAACCAAGTGTAAACCAGGGCTAATCCCTTGACCAAGATAAACCTGAACTAAATCCAAATCATCTAAACTAATCCATGAAGAACTCATCCAAGAAGAAACCAAGTATAAACCAGGACCAATCCAGGATTAAATGGTAAGACTCAACCAAAACTAAATGTGAACTAAACCTGGATTAAACCAAGATAAACCAGGACTAAATCAGGATTAAACTGCAAGAGAAAATCAGAACTAAACCACAAGAGAAATCTGAACTAAACCAAGACCATAGTTTTAGTAAATCATAAAATAAATCATCATCTAAACTAATCCAAGAAGGTCTAATCTAAGAAGAAACCAAGCCTAAACCAGGACCAATCCAGGATTAAACTGCACGACTAAACGACAACTAAAGTAGGACAAAACCAGGGCTAAACAGAAAGACTAAATTTGGACTTGACTAAGACTTCTTGTCTTATTATTTGATTTTCTAATGTTCTGCTGCTGTTATTTTGTGCTGTACAAAAATAACTTGAATAAAATTGAAAAATATCATTACGAGAGAAGTTTATAGTAATAATTTACAATAAACCACTAATGAGCTAAACCAGGACTAAACCGCAAGAGTAAATCAGAACTAAACCAGAACTAAAACAGGACTAAACCAGGACTAAACCAGAACTGAAACAGGACTAAACCAGGACTAAACCAGGACTAAACCACAAGAGTAAACCAGGACTAAACCAGGACTAAACCGCAAGAGTAAATCAGAACTAAACCAGGACTAAACCAGGACTAAACCGCAAGAGTAAATCAGAACTAAACCAGGACTAAACCAGAACTAAACCAGGACTAAACTAGGACTAAACCACAAGAGTAAATCAGAACTAAAATAGGACTAAACTAGGACTAAACCAGAACTAAACCAGGACTAAACCAGGACTAAACCGCAAGAGTAAATCAGAACTAAACCAGGACTAAACTAGGACTAAACCGCAAGAGTAAATCAGAACTAAAATAGGACTAAACCAGAACTAAACCAGGACTAAACCAGAACTAAACCACAAGAGTAAATCGGAACTAAACCAGGACTAAATCAGAACTAAACCAGGACTAAACCGCAAGTGTAAATCAGAACTAAACCAGAACTAAACCGCAAGAGTAAATCAGAACTAAACCAGGACTAAATCAGAACTAAACCAGGACTAAACCGCAAGTGTAAATCAGAACTAAAACAGGACTAAACTAGGACTAAATCAGAACTAAACCAGGACTAAACTACGACTAAACCAGAACTAAACCAGGACTAAACTAGGACTAAATCAGAACTAAACCAGGACTAAACCGCAAGAGTAAATCAGAACTAAAACAGGACTAAACTACGACTAAACCAGAACTAAACCAGGACTAAACTGCAAGAGTAAATCAGAACTAAACCAGGACTAAACCAGAACTAAACCGGGACTAAATCAGAACTAAACCAGGACTAAACCGCAAGAGTAAATCAGAACTAAACCAGGACTAAACCGCAAAAGTAAATCAGAACTAAAACAGGACTAAACCAGGACTAAACCGCAAGAGTAAATCAGAACTAAAACAGGACTAAACTAGGACTAAACCAGAACTAAACCAGGACTAAATCAGAACTAAACCAGGACTAAACCGCAAGAGTAAATCAGAACTAAACCAGGACTAAACCACAAGAGTAAGACAGAACTAAAACAGGACTAAACCACAAGAGTAAGACAGAACTAAACCAAGACCATAGTAATCATAAAGTAGTAGTAAATCATAAAACCCAAACCAGGACTAATCCAGGATTAAACTGCAAGACTAAACGACAACTAAACAAGGACAAAACCAGGACTAAACAAAGACTAAATTTGGTTTCTAGTGATATTTGACAATAAACTACAAAAAAACACATTTATTACCCTAAAATCCAGGTTAGGTGGTACTCCGAGTGTGAAACAAAGCTAGAATGAACTCCAGGCAAAAAAGTTTGGGAACTATTGCTCTACCCAACACTTTTTCTCTCTGTTTCCCCTTATTTATCTCCCCTTGCTTTCTCTCTCACCTTATGCGCTGCCAGCCGCTTGTGGACGAAGCCCATTTCGGTCAGATACTTCATCCCCGAGGCCACTCCGGTGAGCATATCCATCAGCTGAATCACGCTCAGCTGGCCCTCGTGTTTCTACAGTCAAACCAGGTCAGAACACACAGGGAAATACACACAAAATAAATATAAATAACATTACTGCGAGGAATATGACAAGAAAATACGATTTAAACGGGGTCCGCAGCTGTTGTGCGGCTCGTATTACGCCCAGTGAGCCGAATCCTTTTATTAGGAGAATAAAAATAAACAGGCAATTAATTTAAATGGTTATGGAGCAGCAGCAGTGGTTTAGAGGCGCTGTAGCGGATTATGGAAGGATCACAGGATAAAAACAAGACTGAAACAGGAATGTGAGAGGCAGAAGCAGGGTGAAACTAAGACAAAACAGAGCTAAACCAGGGCTAAAGCTGGAGCACTTCAGGGGGAAATGTTCTATGACTAAACCAGGGCTAAACCAGGACAAAATCAGGAATAAATCAAGACTAAACGCAACGAAATAAGAGCAAAACCTAGACTAAACCAGGAGTAACACAAGAAAGGCTAAACCAGGACTAAACCAAGTCTAAACCAGGATTAACATAAGGCTAAACCAGGACTAAACCAAGACTAAACTAGGACTAAACCAAGACTAAACAAAGACTAAAACAGGACTAAACCAAGTCTAAACCAGGACTAGACCAAGACTAAACCAGGACTAGACCAAGACTAAACCAGGACTAGACCAAGACTAAACCAGGACTAAAACTCAACTAAACCAGGACTGGAACAACTGTAAAATATTCTCAAACTAGAACTAATCAGCTCAACCAGAACTAAACTAAGACTAAACCAAGACTAAGCTGTGACTAAACCACAACTAAACCAGGAAAACAAGATTGTAACGGCTGTAGAATATTCTCAAACTTAATGATGCTAAACCAGAACTAATACAAGAAGAAATAAGGTCTAAACCAGGACTAAACTGAGACTAAACAAGGGCTAAACTAGGACTAAACGAGGGCTGTATCCGATGTAACATATTCTCAAACAAATAAAGTAATCCAGAACTCTAAAATGAAACAAAATCAGAATTAAACTAGGTCTAAACCGGGAGTAAATCGGGACTAAACCAGGACTAAATTAGGTCTAAACCAGGACTCTGCAGGCGTAAAATATATTCAGACAGTTTAAGCTCGCTGAAAATGGTCTGAACAATCTTGAAACTGGACAAAACCAGGACTGAACTAAATCCCTGACAACCTTTTTTGGTTTTCTGGCAATTATCAATTCTATTTCAAGGCTCACTTTCATAACAAATATTAAAATGGACTAAATCTTTTGCTGGATCTTACCCTGAGGAATGAATCTAAGGAGCCGTTGGACATGCTCTCCTCCACGATCATCATAGTGTTCCCTGTAAACAAACACACAGACGGGACACAAGCGTTAATATAGAGTTAATAAAGACGCCGCAGAGTCGAGGGAAACAACAGGAGCATGTGGCACTGAGGCGTCGGCCATGTTGGTACAGTCATCCATCATCGCTGAGCTGAGACTGAGCCAGACCTGCTAATCCTCTCACCACATGCTCCGATCAACAACAACAAGCCGACGTCGTCAACAACGTTCAACATTCTGGATATTTATAGGCCACGTTACTCTTTCTCGTCTTTTCGTCTGAGTTTTGGACAGTACAGTTCCAGAAGCCAGTGTTTGCTCTAGTAGTTGTTGAACAGTTGGTTTATTTTTCCCCGCAAAGATGCTCCAATCTGCCGTTAGCGAGCGTTCCCTCAGATGAAGACTGTATCGTAAACGTTCAGGGAGTTTTCAAGATGAGGAGTTAGGGTTCAGACTGTGTTTATGTGCTTTTAATTCAGAAACACGGGGTTTTGATCAGTAATAAAATCAACAAGTCCATTCTTTACCAACATTTGATGGAGATAATCAGTAAGAATTTGTTGTTGCGAGCTTTCTAAAAGGCAAGGCTAGTTTATTTGTAGAGCACAATTCATACACAAGGCAATTCAAAGTGCTTTACATAAACAGGAAAAGTTGCATTAAAATCACAAAACACAAAAAGACACAGAATAATTTTAAAATAAAGCGCTTTAAAGTGCAGATAGATCTTTTAAAAGCTGATCATTAACCAGGACTAAATCAGAACTAAACTAGGATTAAATGAGAACTAAATCAGGATTAAATTGCTAAAGAAATCAGAACTAAACCAAGGCTAAACCATAACTTAACAGGTACAAAACCAGGACTAATTTACAAGACTAAATCAGGACTTGACTAAGACTTAACGAGGAGTAAACCAGGATCAAATTGTAAGACTAAATCAGAACTAAACCAGGATCAAATTGTAAGACTAAATCAGAACTAAACCAGGATCAAATTGTAAGACTAAATCAGAACTAAACCAGGATCAAATTGTAAGACTATATCAGAACTAAACCAGGATCAAATTGTAAGACTAAATCAGAACTAAACCAGGATCAAATTGTAAGACTATATCAGAACTAAACCAGGATCAAATTGTAAGACTAAATCAGAACTAAACCAGGATCAAATTGTAAGACTAAATCAGAACTAAACCAGGATCAAATTGTAAGACTAAATCAGAACTAAACCAGGATCAAATTGTAAGACTAAATCAGAACTAAACCAGGATCAAATTGTAAGACTAAATCAGAACTAAACCAGGATCAAATTGTAAGACTATATCAGAACTAAACCAGGATCAAATTGTAAGACTATATCAGAACTAAACCAGGATCAAATTGTAAGACTATATCAGAACTAAACCAGGATCAAATTGTAAGACTATATCAGAACTAAACCAGGATCAAATTGTAAGACTATATCAGAACTAAACCAGGATCAAATTGTAAGACTATATCAGAACTAAACCAGGATCAAATTGTAAGACTATATCAGAACTAAACCAGGATCAAATTGTAAGACTATATCAGAACTAAACCAGGATCAAATTGTAAGACTATATCAGAACTAAACCAGGATCAAATTGTAAGACTATATCAGAACTAAACCAGGATCAAATTGTAAGACTATATCAGAACTAAACCAGGATCAAATTGTAAGACTATATCAGAACTAAACCAGGATCAAATTGTAAGACTATATCAGAACTAAACCAGGATCAAATTGTAAGACTATATCAGAACTAAACCAGGATCAAATTGTAAGACTAAATCAGAACTAAACCAGGATCAAATTGTAAGACTATATCAGAACTAAACCAGGATCAAATTGTAAGACTATATCAGAACTAAACCAGGATCAAATTGTAAGACTAAATCAGAACTAAACCAGGATCAAATTGTAAGACTAAATCAGAACTAAACCAGGATCAAATTGTAAGACTAAATCAGAACTAAACCAGGATCAAATTGTAAGACTAAATCAGAACTAAACCAGGATCAAATTGCAAGACTAAATCAGAACTAAACCAGGATCAAATTGTAAGACTAAATCAGAACTAAACCAGGATCAAATTGCAAGAGAACTCCACAAAACCAGGACTAATGTGCAAGACTAAACTAAGACCAAGTCTGGACTAAACCTGGATTAGAGGGCAAGACTAAATTAGATCTAAACCAGGGCCAAACCATCACTAAAGTGGGACAAAACCAAAACTAAACCACAGACTAAATCATGACTTGACCAAGACTTAACCAGGATTAGACTGCAAGACTAAATTAGATCAAAACCAGGACCAAACATTGACTAAAGTGGGACTAAACCATAGCTAAAACACAAGACCAAATCAGGACTTGAACAAACTAGGACTAAACCAGGAGTCAACCATTAAAAACGGCAAGGCGAGGAGTGCGTTCACGCTTCGTTATTTGGTGATAAATTGAGCCCATTTTAGTCCTGTATGTAACTTTTACTGTTTTGAAATGTGAAAAACAGAACTTTCACTTTCCTGGTGCAGTCCCAGCCTCCTAAATATTCACCTCCATGAGTTTACAAACACTTTTCACGAGTCTCAGAGCCTACATTAGCATGCTAACGCCGCACTTCCCGCTTCTCGTAGAATAAAACGCTCTGTAAACAGATGCAGAGAAAGCGCTGTGGTCTCATTTTCACCCGAAGAGATGCTTTTACAGTAAATCTGTGCTGGAGCAACGCAGATTTGACTTTCAAAATCAGAATCTTTAATAATGGCCACAAACAATTTGGCATACTTAGCATTTCCTGAGTTTTTTTTACCAACTTGTGCATCTTTCAGCTCGTCAAAATATGTTTCTGATTTCTTGAGGACCACATGAACGCAGCGCACTCTATGTAGATTTATAAACTTCACCGACATTACTGAGCCTACATTTGCACGCTAACGCCGCACTTCCCGCTTCTCGTAGAATAAATCGCTCTATTGACATTATTCTGCCCCGCCCACTTTTGCCGTTTTTTGCACTTTTGTTGTAAACGCACTTTCGTTTGACGAGAACTCTGTTAAAGCTAATGACGAACGAGGTAAAAGTCTCACCGCTAAAATGTTACATAAAGTAGATTGATTTGTGTAAAATGTTTAATGACCACGAGCAACAACAAGTCACAACACACCGATTTCCTGGTCAGTCTGAAAACATCTTTTTAGTCCGAGTAGAACTTATTTTCTGTTGAGCTCGTCTGCTCCGTGTGAACTACAATGGAAACAAGACGGCGGCGCGGAATAAGGTGAATAGATAATCTGAATTGAACTCTGCGCTAAAGCGGTGTTTATAAGAAGCTTCATTGTGTACAGTTTAAAGGCCTGTTGATGTCGTGCTGCTGGGCACCAACTATTGGCATAAGAAAACATTTACTTTGAAATGTGTTATTGTTACAAGCCAAGTTAAAAAAGCATTTAAAGAATCTTGTATGTACAGTGGAAATAAAGGACTTAATAGTTTGACTAGATCAAATAATTGCTAATTAGTCAACTACTAAAATAACTTTCCGCTGTAATGTTTGGCATTTTAATTTGAGAAATGAATGTTGACACGAAAAGCTCTGAACAGACATTTATTTAAGTCAACTATATCTTGAGATTTTTGTTGACAATAGAAAACTGTTTTGAAGTTTGGCCCAGGCGAGTCGTACCCTGGAGAAGAGCGTGTTGAGATGGCGGCGCGTACGGCAACTTCCGGAATAAGGTGAATAAACAGATGCAGAGAAAGCGCTGTGGTTTCATTTTCACTCGAAGAGATGCTTTTACAATAAATCTGTGCTGGAGCAACGCACATTTGACTTTCAAAATCATAATCTTTAATAATGGCCACAAACAATTTGGCATACTTAGCATTTCCTGAGTTTTTTTTACCAACTTGTGCATCTTTCAACTCGTGAAAATACGTTCCCGATTTCTTGAGGACCACATGAACGCAGCGCGCTCTATGTAGATTTATAAACTTCAGACTTTACTCTGAGCCTACATTTGCACGCTAACGCCGCACTTCCCGCTTCTCGTAGAATAAATCGCTCTATTCACCTTATTCTGCCCCGCCCACTTTTGCTGTTTTTTGCACTTTTGTTGTAAACGCACTTCCGTTTGACGAGAACTCCGTTAAAGCTAATGACGAACGAGGGAAAAGTCTCACCGCTAAAATGTTACATAAAGTAGATTGATTTGTGTAAAATGTTTAATGAACACGAGCAACAACAAGTCACAACGCAACGATTTCCTGAGGCCTGAAAACGGCTTTTTAGTCGAGTAGAACTTATTTTCTGTTGAGCTCGTCTGCTCCATGTGAACTACAACGGAAACAAGACGGCGGCGTGTACGACAACTTCAGGAATAAGGGGAATAAACAGATGCAGAGAAAGCGCTGTGGTCTCATTTTCACCCGAAGAGATGCTTTTACAATAAATCTGTGCTGGAGAAATGCAAATTTCACTTTCAAAATCTGAATCTTTTATTTACAGCCACACAAACAATTTGGTGTAATTTGCTTTCCTTGAGTTCTTTTACCGACTTGTGCATCTTTCAACTCGTGAAAACATGTTCCCGATTTCCTGAGGATCACATGAACGCAGCGCGCTCTATGTAGATTTATAAACTTCACCGACATTACTCTGAGCCTACATTAGCACGCTAACGCCGCACTTCCCGCTTCTCGTAGAATAAAACGCTCTGTAAACAGATGCAGAGAAATCGCTGTGGTCTAATTTTCACCTGAAGAGATGCTTTTACAGTAAATCTGTGCTGGAGCAACGCAGATTTGACTTTCAAAATCAGAATCTTTATTAATGGCTACACAAACAATTTAGCGTAATTTGCGTTCCTGAGTTCTTTTACCGACTTGTGCATCTTGAATTCAACTCGTGAAAACATGTTCCCGATTTCTTGAGGACCACATGAACGCAGCGCACTCTATGTAGATTTATAAACTTCACCGACATCACCAAACTAAGAAAAACTAGATAAGGTAAGATATGTTCACTTTGTCCCTTTTATAACCCTGAAACTCTAAGTACGCTCTCCGTTACAGCCTCGGCTCATAAATCCTCCTCTTCCTTCTCGTCTCACTCTCCTGGATCAGCCCCGGTCCAGATGGCTTCGGTCCAGCCGCGGCCAAGTGCACAGAGCGGGAAAACCAGACTGCAGCAATGAATTATGGGAGGCTGAGTCAGTGGAAGAATGGCTGCCAGATATGTAACTGACTTAATGCCGAAAATGAGCCGTTGGTGATTCATTTTGCGGCGATGATGGAGAATGTGTGGCCACGCTTCACGGACGGAGCTTTTAGAGACTGTTAGCGCTAGCGTTAGTTCATAATTCAGGGGAGGAGAGTGAGTTTAAAGGAGGAAACTGTCCACGGCCCATGTGTTATATTATGCACTGGAAGATATTGAGTGGTTAATAAAGGAACAGACAGAAGGATTAACACACACTGCAAAAAGGGGAAACTGGATTCGTACAAAAACAACTCTGACTTTCCTGCTTGTTTTGAGAACGTAGACTCAAAAATAAGAACGTAAAAAAGCAGATATAAACTGTACAAACTGCAGTAATTCAAGTGATGGCGATGTAAATGTTGAGCCCACACTCGCAGTAAAGCACAGCCTCTTTGTTGTCATTATTGTCATTGTTAGCCGTAAAATAAGGGTCCCTGGAATGAATTTTGGATTGATATTTTGTCCGGTTGTTTTGAAGGCCGGTGGGTCGAGGGGTCTGGTCTTGTGGTTTATGCTTGTATGAGAATTTAAGAAACACGTGGAGAGAAATGTGTCGGAATCAGCCGTCAAGGAAAACCTAATGTGTTCTTTGAGGTGAGAGAGAAAAATGACAATCTGTTGGGGTTAGTTTTCAGCTGTTTGTGCTCTTCATTTCGTGAGTAAAACAGATTTACCCGAAATAAAGACTGGATAAAAGTGTGGATGTGGTAAAAAAAAAAAGTATTAATACAGTTCAGCTTCCCTCTTGTGTCCAGATGACAGAATAAATGTTCTTCTTTGGAAGGAATATTCAACTTTTATTTTACCAAGGGTCAGATTTTTCGAATGGTTTTGGCCTCTGAGCCAGAAACTAGGACTAAACCAGGTCTAACACAGGACTAAATCAGAACTAAACCTGGTCTAACACAGGACTAAACCAGGTCTAACACAGGACTAAACCAGGACTAACAAAGGACTAAACCAGGACTAAACCAGGCCAAACACAGGACTAACACAGGATTAAATCAGAACTCAACCTGAACTAAACCAGGACTAAACCAGGACTAACACAGGACTAAACCAGGACTAACACAGGACTAAACCTGAACTAAACCAGGACTAAACCAGGCCAAACACAGGACTAACACAGGATTAAATCAGAACTCAACCTGAACTAAACCAGGACTAAACCAGGCCAAACACAGGACTAACACAGGATTAAATCAGAACTCAACCTGAACTAAACCAGGACTAAACCAGGCCAAACACAGGACTAAACCAGGTCTAACATGGGACTAAACCAGGACTAAACCAGGTCTAACACGGGACTAAACCAGGCCTAAACCAGGTCTAACACAGGACTAAACCAGGACTAAACCAGGTCTAACACAGGACTAAATCATAACTAAACCAGGTTAATATCCCTTGGAGGGCCTGATTTGGCCCCCGGGCCTTAAGTTGAATAGCCCTGTTCCATGGACTAACTGGACGAGGGTCTACACAGACATCTTGTTGGTGTAGAAGTGTATTTTTGGATTCCAAACTGTCTCCAGAGTCTTGGATTGTGCGGCCTATACCTCGGGCCGGGTCTCCCTGTCATATCTAAGTTTAGTTTGGAATCGGGACCACAGATTTGCCACATTAGCCTATAATTTCTAAGTTTAGACCACAGATTTGCCACATTAGCCTATCATTTCTAAGTTTCGACCACAGCTTTGCCACATTAGCCTATCATTTCTAAGTTTAGACCACATCTTTGCCACATTAGCCTATCATTTCTAAGTTTAGACCACAGATTTGCCACATTAGCCTATAATTTCTAAGTTTAGACCACAGATTTGCCACATTAGCCTATCATTTCTAAGTTTAGACCACATCTTTGCCACATTAGCCTATCATTTCTAAGTTTAGACCACAGATTTGCCACATTAGCCTATTATTTCTAAGTTTAGACCACAGCTTTGCCACATTAGCCTATCATTTCTAAGTTTAGAACACAGCTTTGCCACATTAAGATACATCCCAAGCATCACACAATACTTCATCATAAACTCTGGATATTGTTGGATTTCTGGTCTTTTCCTCCGCTCTAATGACGCGGTGATTAGAGCCTGTGCAGGTGCAGCGATCTGGGGCCCGGTGATGAGTCGGGGCCCAGTGTTGTGAAGGCATTTGTCTGCGGTGTGGGTGGTTTTCGGTCTGTGCCAGAGGATCACAGGTGTGCCGGAGCAGAAGGAGAAGAGGCAGAGTTTGGATTCACAAGAAGCCGAGAGAGTGAGAGACGCTGCCCCCGCTGTGCCTGAAGGACCAATTACAGCCCTGACACATCTGCGGCTGCACCACTCGGAGACCAGACGCCAACAGTCTCTCACAACTGGCCACTACACAACTTTTGTCAAGTATTTGGAGTTGACATTCATTGTGCATAAGAGCGGCTAAACAGATGCTGCCTCGAGCCCAGAGTTTATTTATTGATTTAACTATTTAGGGCAGGGGTGTCGAAACTTTTTCCATCGACGGCCACATAATGAAATACAGACCATGCGGAGGGCCACAAATCAACCGTGAAATGTTCAAAAAGGTTGCGTTTATCTGATGTTTTAAGTGCCACCACACCTAAATTCAGTCTCAGTGTCTTAATATCAGGTCTGCCTAGCACCAAAATGTGAATTATTTATGTTAAAATTGTAGAAAATCTGAAATTTGCTGTAAAAAGTTCTTCTTGAAACAATGTGGACCGATTCAGCAGGAAGCCTGGGCCAAGAAAAGTTGGTCTGCGGGCCGCATTTGGCCCCCGGGCCTTAGTTTGGACATGCCTGATTTAGGGATTATATTTGTGCTAATCTGAGAGGTAATGGTTTCTTTTTTTTGTTCTGTTTGTAATGAAAATAGATGATTAATGAATGACTTTACACAATCATAAGCGCTACAGATTGAAACATATCTTTTAATTAGAAAGTAAATATGAAAATTTTAGCAATACATTCTCAATTTCTGGGCCTTGTCATAGATTTTAAAATGTCGCATTGACAAAAAATTGGGCCATTCTTAAAACACTTCTACATCCCATCCATTGTTGCGTATTGGATCACATGCAACAAAGTGGACTGTACAAATGAAAATCAATCTTTGTAAACAAAATGCCGCGTTCCATTAGCCTGGTACCATTCCAGGAGTTAGCAGTAATGCATTCTTAACAGGAGAGTCAGCGTTAGCCTCCAAACTTCACAAATGATAAAAATCCAGGGCTGTTTTGGTGAGAAACTTTTCGAGCACATGTGTATAACACCAAAGCCACGATAGAAAATTTTAGGACGTTTGGAAGCGTTTTGTGTCGTTTAAACCAGTGGTTCCCAACTTGTTTGTCTCGAGTACCCCCTAAACTTTGTCTCACACTCAAAGTACCCCATGACTTCAGTTTAAGGCAAATAAATTGGTTTACTAATCATATATTGTCAACTATTGCCATTCTATTTTTATTTTAATCATACTTATGGTCCAAGATACTGCAAAAAGATGCTAAATGGACATCTCATAACATGTTTTTCTTCAGATAAAAGTCCATTTAATTTTCTTTTAAAACCTTAAACAATTCTGAGTACCCCCTGGTAATTGCTCATGAACCCCCAAGGGTCCCTGTACCCCGGTTGGGAAACACTGGTTTAAACATTTCTTAAAGCTAACATTATTCTGAACAAAACTGAACCAAAAACAAAGCTGGGTCACAACAGTTTGAGAATTACACTTATGTTCACCAAGCACCACAAATCCTTTAACTAATGTAGAAATTCTTTTTTGCAGTGAAGGTTATGGTGAAGGTTAAAGATACCTTGACTCAGTTTATCTATAAGGAAATAAATAAGGTTTTTTGCATTTGATTTTCTTTCTAAATCATGGTCACGAGTGTAAGAAACGCAACACTGCTCCGAAATCTAAACTTTAGACCAGGCATGTCTAAACTCAGGCCCTCAGACCAATTTTTCTTGGCCCTCAGGCTTCCTGGTGAACTGGCCCACATTGTCCTGATAAGTACTATTTACAGCACATTTCAGATTTTCTACAATTCTAACCTAAATAACTAACATTTTGGTGCAACACAGACCTGATATTAAGACACTGAGACTGAATGTAGATGTGGTGGAGCTTAAAACATCAGATAAATGCAGCTTTTTCTAACGTTTCGCGATTGATTTGTGGCCCTCTGATTGGTCTGTATTTCAATATGTGGCCCACGATGGAAAAAGTTTGGACAGCCCTGGTTTAGACTTTCTGGTTGTGACTTAGCGGCATTTTTTGTTTCAACTTCTACTATATGATCTTTACAGTAGCGCGACTGAAACCTCTGCTGTCATCCCCATTAACCTCCCTCCTCTTTCTCTTGCACACTTTCACCGTGCTCCGTCTCTCTGCAGGACCTCAATTGCCATCTGTCGACTGAAAATAACTGTGGACACGCTGCCGATGCATCCATCCATCCCGTCGTCCTGCACTGTCCCGCCCTGATCGCTCCAAACGGCCTCCTCCGATCCCCATCAGAGCGGGCCACGTCGCAGAGGTCAAACTGTGGAGGGTTTACGGTATGGTCTACTTTTTGTCCGCACAGTTTGGATTATTGCAGCTCCAGGGAACATGAAAGCTTGGACAATGGGTTTCTTATGAGTAAAAATTGGCTGTGTTCGAATGTCCACACTGTTCCCTACAGAGGATACTATATTCAACCTTATTCCTGAAGTTGCCGTACGCACCGCCGTCTTGTTTCCGTTGTATTAGTTTACACGGAGCAGACGAGCTCAACAGAAAATAAGTTCTACATGGACTAAAAAGCCGCTTTCAGACTCCAGGAAACCGGTGCGTTGTTGACTTGTTGTTGCCATAGACCGTACATATCAGTGGACCATGTTAGCATGCTAGCCACCGCGTTCCAAATAGGAAGCAGCTATGGAGGCGCTCCTGGCTCCATCAGGCCGAGCTGCCATTCACTTTCTATTGGGACACTGGTGCGCTTTATTCTGTAACTGTTTTGGTCAAACTCACCATCTGGATCTAAAATATCAGTTTTGACACACTCCACATGATCCTGGTGTTTTTTCTCGTTAAGTTGTTCATAAATCAAGTTATTACAATAATAACTGATCAATCAGGTGCTTCCTTTTCCAGGGGCCGTTTTCGTTCGTGTTAGCAACAGGTTTGATTGACAGCTAGCGCCGCACGTTGCCGCCGTCTCCTCTCGCCGAGGGGCGGAAACGGTTAGCAACCTCGCTCCTGATTAGTCCGTGTGGTTGCCACGATACGCACTCGGATTTCCAAATATGGAGTCTGGCTCCGCTTTAGCCGTTGTAACTGCTAGCCACGATGGGCTTCATTTGGCCAGAGCCAAACGCTATGGGTGACGTCACAATCCCATAGTCCACTGGTCTATGGTTGTTGCTCGTGTTCATTAAACATTTTACACAAATCAATCTACTTTATGTAACATTTTAGCGGCGAGACTTTTCCCTCGTTCATCATTAGCTTTAACGGAGTTCTCGTCAAATGGAAGTGCGTTTACAACAAAAGTGCGTATCTGTGGCTAAAAAACTGCAAAAGTGGGCGGGGCAGAATAAGGTGAATAGTTGCAGTCCGAATGTCCAGCAGGTGAAAAAGTAGTGCACTCAACATTTCCTACAATACATCCTGAAAAGTAGCGTCCAGCGCTGGTCACTAGAGGTCAATGTAGACCACAATGCATTGCGAGAGTCGGGAAAACAACAGTGAACAGCGACAGGTCTTTAACTGGACAGACTGAATAAAGCAGATAGTGCAGTTTAGATTTTAAATTAAACACGCTAAACAAACTGTTACGCAGCAGAGTTACTTTACCTTAGCTTGAGCTGTGGAAAGATCCCCATCTCAGGCAAAAAGCTGAATAATCCAGTTAATTTTATGTTTAACATGTGATTGTAGGATGATTATTAGTTCATAAATGTCTCTCAGGTGGATTTGACCCATATTACATTTTTATCTGAGTGTTGACAAATTTTTTTCACCAATACGTCAAAGTCACTTGACCCGCGGCAAAGAGAATCCCTCTGTGATTGAGAGCACATCAGAGTCTGCTGAAGAGGGCAGGACTATGCAGAGATCGAGGGGTGTGGACAACTGGACACAGCCCAAGAGAATAAAATGCAATGGTGAATACTTTTCCTGTAGAATTAGATGATGTAAGCTTTTCAGATGAAGGGCAGGCGCAGCTGTGTTTCTTTTATGGAATAACGGGATGCATTATGGTTCGATAATCTTAGTAGTTATGAGACACTATCTCTTAGGGCTGGGCAATACGGTGATAAAAATCGAATGTTGAGCTCGTTCCTTTGACAATCTGCTATTTTTATGAAATCGTCGTGTCATGATTGACTGTTTGTGTCTTTAATGCAGCTGTCTGTTCAAACACACTTTTTCTCCTGTTGTTTAGCCTCTGAAGCCTCTGAGCAGATGACTTTATTTACCTCTTAAAGGCCAGAGCTGCACAATTAAATGAAACTGACACAAAACCACAATTTTAATGGATGCAATTAGCGAATCACAAAGGCTACAAATTTTTGAAGTGCAATAATTTCTTCCACAAACAGAATAAAAACTGCTAACACTGTAGTTTGGATTTGTATTAACATGTTCTGAAGCAAGCGACAAAAGCGTGACCAAAAGTGATTAAAAATGTGTTCAAAAGTGACAAAGACGCATTTAAATGTGACAAACACATAACAAAAACGTGACTAAAAGTGACAAAATTGGGTTTAAAATGTGAATTTGAACAGAATCCTATTACTAAAACAAATCGCAATCGCACTGATCAGAAAAATCACAATTACATATTTTTCCTAAATCGTGCAGCTCTATTGACCTTATTCTGCCCACATATTTTAACCGACATTTGCCGTTTTTTGCACTTTTGTTGTAAACGCACTTCAGTTTGACGAGAACTCCGTTAAAGCTAATGATGAACGAGGGAAAAGTCTCGCCGCTAAAATGTTACATAAAGTAGATTGATTTGTGTAAAATGTTTAATGAACACGAGCAACAACAAGTCAACAACGCAACGATTTCCTGAAAACGTCTTTTTAGTCCATGTAGAACTTATTTTCTGTTGAGCTCGTCTGCTCCTTGTGAACTACAACGGAAACAAGACGGCGGCGCATACGGCAACTTCAGAATAAGGTGAATTAAAGGCAACAGAAAAATACAAAGTGAACAAGAATCATGATAAAATCGAAATCATGATTTGGCCCCAAGAAAATCTGAATAATCATTTTTTGCCGTATTGCCCAGCCCTACTATCTCTAGCGTCTTTCTCTCGGATGTGAGTCTTGTTGGTCTGAGGACTTACCGCTGGTGATGACTCCCTCGAGCCTGATGATGTTGGAGTGGTCGAACTGCCCCAGAATCCCGGCCTCGCTGAGAAACGACCTCCTCTGTTTGTCCGAGCAGCCGGCCCTCAGAGTCTTTATGGCCACAGGGAGCTCACGTTTACTGGGCAGCTTCAGACAGCCGCGGCACACCTCCCCAAAGTCACCTGCAGGGGGCGACACACAGGGTAAGCTGCTTTTACAGTAGTCACAGAAAGTCAAAATCAGACCCCACATGTTTTAACCGACTTACACCAAGAGAATATCTAAGAAGTACATTTTTTGGTCTTGACGTATTATTATGACTCTCTTCAAAACCTTTTAATGCTAATTTATTTGCCAATGGGGTTTGGCAGATTTCTCAATTTAATGTCAAGCTTGAAGCCAGTTTGCTATTTTATGATATCATTTTAGATTTTATAAATCAAATTGGTCCAAACTAAATCCAGATCTGATCAGATCTGAGCAGTGGCGAATCTTAACAAAAATGCATTTCTTTAGCAATAAAAACACATGCAGCTGAATAATATGTGTGTATATATAATTACATCAGGCAAAGCAAATACTTCAAACCATTTTAACACAATTCTATTCAGTAAACCAAACTAACTTTTTGTATATATTTTTTGTGTCAAATTCTGCTCCTTCATGACGTTCAATCCTCTGCAGTGTCTCTCATCTGTGTACACGTCATACTGTTATTATGACTCACCTGTGTGCACATCATACTGTTATTATGACTCTCATCTGTGTGCACATCATACTGTTATTATGACTCACCTGTGTGCACGTCATACTGTTATTATGACTCATCTGTGTGCACGTCATACTGTTATTATGACTCATCTGTGTGCACGTCATACTGTTATTATGACTCATCTGTGTGCACGTCATACTGTTATTATGACTCATCTGTGTGCACATCATACTGTTATTATGACTCATCTGTGTGCACATCATACTGTTATTATGACTCTCATCTGTGTGCACATCATACTGTTATTATGACTCACCTGTGTGCACGTCATACTGTTATTATGACTCTCATCTGTGTACACGTCATACTGTTATTATGACTCACCTGTGTGCACATCATACTGTTATTATGACTCTCATCTGTGTGCACATCATACTGTTATTATGACTCTCATCTGTGTGCACATCATACTGTTATTATGACTCATCTGTGTGCACATCATACTGTTATTATGACTCATCTGGTGTGCACATCATACCGTTCTTAAGGACTTCATCTGTGTGCACACTTCTTCCATACTGTTATTATGACTCATCTGTGTGCACATCATACTGTTATTATGACTCCATCTGTGTGCATTATCATACTGTTATGACTATCTGTGTGCACGTCATAATTGTTATTATGACTTCTGTGTGCACGTCATACTGTTATTATGACTCACCTGTGTGCACATCATACTGTTATTATGACTCTCATCTGTGTGCACGTCATACTGTTATTATGACTCATCTGTGTGCACATCATACTGTTATTATGACTCTCATCTGTGTGCACGTCATACTGTTATTATGACTCATCTGTGTGCACATCATACTGTTATTATGACTCTCATCTGTGTGCACATCATACTGTTATTATGACTCATCTGTGTGCACATCATACTGTTATTATGACTCATCTGTGTGAACATCATACTGTTAATTATGACTCTCATCTTTGTGCACATCATAATTGCTATTATGACTCTCATCTGTCCAAAGTGCACATCATACTGTTATTATGACTCTCATCTGTGTGCACGCTATACTGTTATTATGACTACCTGTGTGCACGTCATACTGTTATTATGACTCATCTGTGTGCACATCATACTGTTATTATGACTCTCATCTGTGTGCACATCATACTGTTATTATGACTCACCTGTGTGCACGTCATACTGTTATTATGACTCATCTGTGTGCACATCATACTGTTATTATGACTCTCATCTGTGTGCACATCATACTGTTATTATGACTCTCATCTGTGTGCACATCATACTGTTATTATGACTCTCATCTGTGTGCACGTCATACTGTTATTATGACTCATCTGTGTGCACTTCATACTGTTATTATGACTCTCATCTGTGTGCACATCATACTGTTATTATGACTCTCATCTGTGTGCACGTCATACTGTTATTATGACTCTCATCTGTGTGCACATCATACTGTTATTATGACTCATCTGTGTGCACATCATACTGTTATTATGACTCTCACCTGTGTGCACATCATACTGTTATTATGACTCTCATCTGTGTGCACATCATACTGTTATTATGACTCATCTGTGTGCACATCATACTGTTATTATGACTCACCTGTGTGCACATCATACTGTTATTATGACTCTCATCTGTGTGCACATCATACTGTTATTATGACTCATCTGTGTGCACATCATACTGTTATTATGACTCACCTGTGTGCACATCATACTGTTATTATGACTCATCTGTGTGCACATCATACTGTTATTATGACTCACCTGTGTGCACATCATACTGTTATTATGACTCATCTGTGTGCACATCATACTGTTATTATGACTCACCTGTGTGCACATCATACTGTTATTATGACTCATCTGTGTGCACATCATACTGTTATTATGACTCATCTGTGTGCAATACATCATACTGTTATTCTGACTCACCTGTGTGCACTTATTACTGTTATTATGACTCTCATCTGTGTGCACGTCATACTGTTATTATGACTCATCTGTGTGCACGTCATACTGTTATTATGACTCTCACCTGTGTGCACATCATACTGTTATTATGACTCATCTGTGTGCACATCATACTGTTATTATGACTCACCTGTGTGCACATCATACTGTTATTATGACTCTCAACTGTGTGCACGTCATACTGTTATTATGACTCACCTGTGTGCACGTCATACTGTTATTATGACTCATCTGTGTGCAATACATCATACTGTTATTATGACTCTCAACTGTGTGCACATCATACTGTTATTATGACTCACCTGTGTGCACGGCCATACCGTTATTATGACTTTCATCTGTGTGCACATCATACTGTTATTATGACTCATCTGTGTGCACATCATACTGTTATTATGACCTCACTCCGTGTGCACATCATACTGTTATTATGACTCATCTGTGTGCACATCATACTGTTATTATGACTCTCATCTGTGTGCACATCATACTGTTATTATGACTCATCTGTGTGCACATCATACTGTTATTATGACTCACCTGTGTGCACGTCATACTGTTATTATGACTCATCTGTGTGCACATCATACTGTTATTATGACTCTCATCTGTGTGCACATCATACTGTTATTATGACTCACCTGTGTGCACATCATACTGTTATTATGACTCTCATCTGTGTGCACATCATACTGTTATTATGACTCATCTGTGTGCACATCATACTGTTATTATGACTCATCTGTGTGCACTTCATACTGTTATTATGACTCATCTGTGTGCACGTCATACAGTTATTATGTCTCAACTGTGTGCACATCATACTGTTATTGGCGACTCACCTGTGTGCACGCCATACTGTTATTATGACTCTCATCTGTGTGCACATCATACTGTTATTATGACTCATCTGTGTGCACATCATACTGTTATTATGACTCATCTGTGTGCACATCATACTGTTATTATGACTCATCTGTGTGCACATCATACTGTTATTATGACTCTCATCTGTGTGCATCATACTGTTATTATGACTCACCTGTGTGCACGCTATACTGTTATTCTGACTCATCTGTGTGCTCATCATACTGTTATTATGACTCATCTGTGTGCACATCATACTGTTATTATGACTCATCTGTGTGCACATCATACTGTTATTATGACTCATCTGTGTGCACATCATACTGTTATTATGACTCACCTGTGTGCACACATACATGTTATTATGACTCACCTGTGTGCACATCATACTGTTATTATGACTCTCATCTGTGTGCAAATCATACTGTTATTATGACTCATCTGTGTGCACATCATACTGTTATTATGACTCACCTGTGTGCACGTCATACTGTTATTATGACTCATCTGTGTGCACATCATACTGTTATTATGACTCATCTGTGTGCACATCATACTGTTATTATGACTCTCATCTGTGTGCACATCATACTGTTATTATGACTCTCATCTGTGTGCACGTCATACTGTTATTATGACTCTCCTCTGTGTACATCATAATGTTATTATGACTCTCATCTGTGTGCACGTCATACTGTTATTATGACTCATCTGTGTGCACATCATACTGTTATTATGACTCTCATCTGTGTGCACATCATACTGTTATTATGACTCATCTGTGTGCACATCATACTGTTATTATGACTCTCATCTGTGTGCACATCATACCGTTATTATGACTCACTCCGTGTGCACGTCATACCGTTATTATGACTCTCACCTGTGTGCACATCATACTGTTATTATGACTCTCATCTGTGTGCACGCTATACTGTTATTATGACTCTCATCTGTGTGCACATCATACCGTTATTATGACTCACCTGTGTGCACGCCATACTGTTATTATGACTTCCATCTGTGTGCACGCCATACTGTTATTATGACTCTCATCTGTGTGCACGCTATACTGTTATTATGACTCATCTGTGTGCACATCATACTGTTATTATGACTCATCTGTGTGCACATCATACCGTTATTATGACTCATCTGTGTGCACGCCCATACCGTTATTATGACTCACCTGTGTGCACGCCATATACTGTTATTATGGCGACTCTCATCTGTGTGCACGTCATACTGTTATTATGACTCACCTGTGTGCACGTCATATCTCGTTATTATGACTCATCTGTGTGCACATAATACTGTTATTATGACTCTCATCTGTGTGCACGCTATACTGTTATTATGACTCATCTGTGTGCACACATCATACTGTTATTATGACTTCATCTGTGTGCACATAATACTGTTATTATGACTCATCTGTGTGCACGTCATACTGTTATTATGACTCTCATCTGTGTGCACGTCATACTGTTATTATGACTCATCTGTGTGCACGTCATACTGTTATTATGACTCATCTGTGTGCACATCATACTGTTATTATGACTCACCTGTGTGCACGCTATACTGTTATTATGACTCATCTGTGTGCACGCTATACCGTTATTATGACTCTCATCTGTGTGCACATCATACTGTTATTATGACTCTCATCTGTGTGCACATCATACTGTTATTATGACTCACCTGTGTGCACGCTTTCATACTGTTATTATGACTCATCTGTGTGCACATCATACTGTTATTATGACTCATCTGTGTGCACATCATACTGTTATTATGACTCTCACCTGTGTGCACATCATACTGTTATTATGACTCACCTGTGTGCACGTCATACTGTTATTATGACTCATCTGTGTGCACATCATACTGTTATTATGACTCATCTGTGTGCACATCATACTGTTATTATGACTCTTATGTGTGCACTTCATAATGTTATTATGACTCTCACCTGTGTGCACGTCATACTGTTATTATGACTCACCTGTGTGCACGTCATACTGTTATTATGACTCATCTGTGTGCACATCATACTGTTATTATGACTCATCTGTGTGCACATCATACTGTTATTATGACTCTCATCTGTGTGCACATCATACTGTTATTATGACTCACCTGTGTGCACGTCATACTGTTATTATGACTCACCTGTGTGCACATCATACTGTTATTATGACTCTCATCTGTGTGCACATCATACTGTTATTATGACTCTCACCTGTGTGCACATCATACTGTTATTATGACTCACCTGTGTGCACGTCATACTGTTATTATGACTCACCTGTGTGCACATCATACTGTTATTATGACTCTCATCTGTGTGCACATCATACTGTTATGACTCACCTGTGTGCACATCATACTGTTATAAAAAGAGTATTTCAGGTTTGCAATTATTACAAAACTCAGCAGCACGTGTCCTGACTAAGACCAGGGGGCGGGACCACATTACACCGGTTTTAAAATCACTGCATTGGCTCCCCGTGTGTTTCAGGATCGATTTTAAGGTCCTTTTACTGGTTTATAAATGTCTTAATGGTCTTGGGCCTTCTTATCTTTCAGAACTGCTTTTACCATATGAACCCTCGGGCCCCTGCGCTCCTCCTCGGACCCCTGTGCTCCTCCTCGTGTCAGGACACACACTCACGGCGAGGCGTCTTTCCAGCACTACGGCCCTAGTCTGTGGAACAGCCTGCCAGAGAACCTCAGGGCCGCAGAGAACGTTCAGGTTTTTAAGAGCAGGCTCAAGACCCACCTTTTTAGCCTAGCTTTTGACTAATATTTATTATTTACTTTAGTATTTAATATAATTTATTATTTTATTTATAATTGAGGCTAGTTTTTTTGTATTTTACATTCAACCTTAGGTCTTAGTTTTTACTTTACTATATATTTTATCTTTATCCTCCTTTATCTGAATCCCTTTATTCATTTTAGGATCCCCAGTGTTTCCTCTGAGGGGCCCTCTGCACTGGGACCTCTCCTGGGTCTTGAGTCTGTGTCCTTTGGCTGCAGACGACTCTCGGGGAATTGTTTTTAATATGTAAACTGGAAAGCACTTTGTGTTACAATTTTTGTATGAAAAGCGCTTTATAAATAAAGTTTGATTTGATTTGATGATTATGACTCACCTGTGTGCACGATGCGTTCGATCTTGATGCTGGAGTTGTCCAGTTCTTTAGCGAAAGCGTGAACCGCCTGCAGCAAGTCTTCACACGTCTCTGGGTCGATGTACGTCCTCCGAGTGGGAATCTTAACTGCAAAACACACAAATATAAACTTTAAGACAAGCTTAACAAACAAATTTAAACTTTAAAACAAGCTAAACAAACGTATAGACCTGGAAACAAGCAAAACAAAAGTAAGAAGATTCAAATATGGGTCATAGCGGTTCAGAGCAACTCAATCTCCATCTTATTCTATGGGTCACTGCAGAAGGCTGGTATTATTACTGCTGCTGTATTCACACTTTACAGCTCAGTAGATTTATTTTGACAAAAGCGAGGATACGTTTTTTTGGAGGATTTTCACCGTCACACTGTGCTATGTCAAACAAAACCTGCAACAATATCTATGCAGCAGTAACCAAACAGGAAGTACAAATCTGGTACAACTGTGAATCCACAAATTACATCCACATTCAAAGGGTTCAAAGTCTGACACTTTTCATTCACTAATTCACCATTTTACAGAGACATTGGAGAGAAGGTGGATGAAGTGCAACAATTAATCGGAATAATTGTGACTAGTCGACTATTAAAATATTGGTAATTAAACGTATGATTGACAATGACTTTTGGATAAAAGTCGAACATCTCGATCTTCAAACAGTGTCCGGATGACAACCCCTGAAACTACGATGAACCACACCTGGACGAACGAGGGATTACATTGACGAATTGGAAATTAAAGATGGAACGAGACACAATTTGCACAAGACAAATATTAAGTCCACAAGAACAAGACAAGATGACATTTTGACATAATTTCTAACAAAAGAATAGTGCGGTCCAGTTTTTTTTTTTTTGGCAGAACAATCTTTTGGAACTACAGCCTCTCAAGAGATGTAACTCTACATTAACTCTCTCATTAACTTTAGGTACAAACCAAATTTAAACATTAAAATAAACTCTCACAAGGTTTTTTTCCACATAATCTAAACAATATTTCTTATTTTCATCAATAATACACTTTATTCATAAATAATCCCTATCTAGAAGTCTTCAGTCTCCATATTTCAAACTTTATTTGGTTAAAAATGTATTTTAAAAGTATTACTTTAGTGGCTTATGGTATAGTCGCTTATATGCATAGTTTAAGATGCGTTTTTGCCACTATTAGTCTCATTTTTGTTGCTTTTAGATGCGTCTTTGTTACTTCTATTCACATTTTTGCCAATATTAGTCAGTTTTTTGTTGCGTTAAGTCACATTTTTGTAACTTTCAAAATGTATCACTATGTGTGTCATACAAAAACACCTTTTAAAACAATATTTCTTATTTTCATCAATAATACACTTTATTCATAAATATTCTCTAGAAGTCTTCAGTCTCCATATTTCAAACTTTATTTGGTTAAAAATGTATGTAATGTAAAGTCTCAATGTCCAGTAGAAATAATGGTTTGACAAGTTGACTAATAAAATAATGGTTAGTTGCAGCTTTGGTCACTTTTAGATGCATTTGTGTCCTTTTAGTCCATTATAGTATAATTTTACTTGCTTATGGTATAGTTTAGTTTAGTTTAGTCTTTATTTGGAGGGACAATGTACAGAGACATTAAGCTCATAAAAAACAGAGATGTTCCGCACCAGATTAGAGCTAAATAGCTAGTTTCCATCTGCAGTCCCTGATTTACAAGAATAAATAGTACAGAGCAAACAACAAAAGATTTAGTAAGAACAATTCACAAATTCCACTCTGACTCAAGCATCACACATGAACAGAAAAAAGTATTTACAACATTTGTCTTATAGAATATACATGACCTACCTATTTACCTTTCACTATTAAAACAGTCCATAAGCCACTTGTCTCAGTTACATATACAAATATATATTTACATACTATACACATACAGACTTCCACTGTGTGTGGAACTAGAAAGCAAGAAAGTGCTACATTGGGCTTATTTGAGGAGAAGCAGATATCTGTCAGTGCTGACAAGTCTGAGCTCCACAACCACTTTTTAAGTTCTACAGAGAACGTTGAATAGTTTGTTTGACTTTTCAGTTCAGTGGGAAGATTGTTCCATTCTTTTATTGCGTTATAAGAGAAGGCTGTTTGTGCAAATGTAGTTTTACGTTTTGGTATGGTACACTGGCCCCTGGTGGAGGCCCGAGTGGCTCTGGAGGTCACTCCTGATGTGAATTGAACAAAGTGCTTAAGAGGTGCAGGTGCAGAGTTATTTAAAATTCTGTATGCCATTCGGATAGCAGCAAATCTCTGTATATTTTCGAAGTTTAGTAATCTGTATTTTTGCAGAATATGGCAATGGTGATGCTGTCGTGGTTTCCGGTCTAGGATTTTTAAGGCTTGTTTATGCAGTGATTCTAGCGGCCTTCGAGTGGTTTTGCTTGCCTGGGACCAGCATGTTATACAGTAATAAAACCAAGACATGATCATAGCATTGAAATATGTTTGAGATGCTTCCAGTGTTAATGCGTTTCTGATACTTTTAAAGGTTTTTATGTTGTATTTGAGGCTTTGGCACATCTGTTTAATATGTTTTTGAAAGGTGAGAGTGGAATCTAAAGTGACACCTAAATAACGGAACTCTGTAACGTTTTGTACTGTTTCTCCGTTCACAATGACATTGGGGAAAGATGATTTTTTGCATTTGTTGACAAAATACATAGCTGCGGTTTTCTTTACATTTAAAGTGAGACAAGACTCCTGTAGCCACCTTGCTTCTTTCTCCAAAGCCGCTGTAAGTTTAGCAGCTACCTGTTCTGCATCCTTCCCCCATGTATAAACGACCGTATCATCAGCATACATTTGGATATTTACATCCTCACACACAGATGGCAGGTCATTTATATATAGAGAAAAAAGAAGTGGGCCAATGTTTGATCCTTGTGGTAGTCCAATGTCAGAAGCTATAGTATGAGATGTGGTATTATTGATGCGTGCACACTGAGAGCGATCTGATAAGTAGGATTGAAGCCAGGCCAGAATGTCCATGGACAATTTATATTTAGTTAGTTTTGACATTAGTATTGGGCGGCTAACGGTGTCAAATGCCTTGCGGAGATCTAGGAAGATTGCTCCCACAACCCCTCCATTGTCCAGATTTAATTTTATTGTTTCGATGAGCAGGCAGCAAGCAGTTTCAGTCGAGTGATTCGCTCGGAACCCAAACTGCATGGGATGTAATAGGCCTTCTGCCTCCAGATGTTGAGTGAGTTGCTCTACTACCACTTTTTCAAGGGCCTTTGATATGACAGGGAGAATACTGATTGGCCTGTAGTTGTTGATGTCTTGTTTATCTCCTGCTTTATGGATTGGAGTGACAATGGCTGTTTTCAATGCATTAGGGAAGGTGTTTTCAACAATAGATTGATTGATCAGTGTTGTTATTGGGGCAGTTAGGATGTCTTTGTATGTTTTTAAAAAGAGTGTATCCAATCCATGTATATCCTTAGACCGGGAGCTCGATAGTAAGGAGAGAATTTTATTTACTTTTGATTCACTTGTTAATTCTAGGCTCAATTCGTTTTGAGTGTTTATAACGATTTCATTGCTCAATGCTTGTGAAGATTTCTTATTAAATATTTGTGCGGACTGGATAAAATTATTATTGAATTGATTACCGATTTCAAAGTTGTCTGAAATAGAAGTGCCATTTATGTTTAGGATTATGGTTTCCTTCCTTGTATAGTTGCTTATATGCATAGTTTAAGATGCATTTTTGCCACTATTAGTCAGATTTTTGTTGCTTTAAGTCTCATTTTTGTTGCTTTTAGATGCGTTTTTGTCACTTCTATTCACATTTTTGCCAATATTAGTCTTTTTTTTTGTTGCGTCATTTTTGCAACTTTCAAAATTTATCACTATCTGCATCATACAAAAATACCTTTCAACAATATTTCTTATTTTCATCAATAATACAATTTATTCATAAATATTCTCTATCTAGACGTCTTAAGTCTCCATATTTCAGACTTTATTTGGTTAAAAATGTATTTTAAAAGTCTCAATGTCCAGTAGAAATAATGGTTTGACTAATAAAATAATGGTTAGTTGCAGCTCTGCCAAAGGACTGTCGATATAGTTAATATAGGAGATGTTTTAGGTGAGTTCTGTAAAGTAATTGCAATTTTTGGTCACTTTTAGATGCATTTGTGTCTTTTTAGTCCATTGTAGTATCACTTTAGTCGCTTATGGTATAGTCGCTTATATGAATAGTTTAAGATGCGTTTTTGCCACTATTAGTCGGATTTTCGTTGCTTTAAGTCTCATTTTTGTTGCTTTTAGATGCGTCTTTGTCACTTCTATTCACATTTTTGCCAATATTAGTCAGATATTTGTTGCGTTAAGTCTCCTTTTTGTAACTTTCAAAATGTATCACTATGTGCGTCATACAAAAATACCTTTTAAAACAACAATATTTCTTATGTTCATCAATAATACACTTCATAAATATTCTCTAGAAGTCTTCAGTCTCCATATTTCAAACTTTATTTGGTTAAAAATGTATTTTAAAAGTAGAAATAATGGTTTGACTAATAAAATAATGGTTAGTTGCAGCTCTGCCAAAGGACTGTCGATACTCTGAGTTAATACAGGAGATGTTTTGAGTTCTGTAAAGTTGCACAGCATAACTTTTCTGATGCTGGTCTCCGTGGAGACGTTAGCCCACTCACTGAAAGAAAAGTTATACAGTGCCCCTTTAAGAACTACAAATCAAGTGAAATATTTCCAACCGACTTCTTATTTCAAATTATAGAGCAAAATAACAACACCATTGGCAGAGTTTAAGAGTTGCCACAGTTCCCTCACACATATTTGACTTTCCTCTCTGCTGCGCTGAACGGAGGCTAAAGTGGGTGTAGAAATTGCAGTTTTCTTGGTCTTTCCCCTGAGGGATGGCTGAGCTTTGGGCCCAAATGTTGTGAGAAAATCGGGCTGTGCGCTGGTCCAGAGAAATCGATAGAGTTCAGCCGAGGATCACAGACGTTCTCATCAGAGCAGAGACACGGCAACTGGACTTTTCACTCCTTCTGAATCTCATAAAGCTTCACTGGATGTTTGGTGTGTCAGACTGAGAGCCAAGTTACTGACAATAGGCTGAGGAATGAAAAACACCTACTGTTCATGTTTGGGATTAGAGTCTATAGCAGGGGTTCTCAAACATTTCTGGCCGGGACCCCCATAATAGCCATGCAACCAACTCGGAACCCCAAAGCGAAATGAAAATGAATGTAGTAATAGTTTTAAGCGTCTCAGTGAGTTAAATCAGGTTTAATGCTGGTTATTTGAATAGTTTATAGTCTTATTGGGCCTTATTTCACAAAAAGATACTGCTTTTAATATAAAACATAACTAAAATTAGATCTTGAAATCATCTCGCGACCCCCAGTTCATCCCTCGCGACCCCCACTTTGAGAACCACTGGTCTATAGGACAGGTTTGACCAGAGGGGGCAATCTAAGGCATCGTGGCATCTTGATCCGGCCCACAAAGCATAAAAAAAAAAAAAAAAGTTATGCATCTATGTAAGTATGACGCATTTGTCATTTATAGTCGTCTGAAACTGCAGTTGCTTCAGTTTTAAGAATCCACCTTATTCCTGAAGTTGTCGTACGCGCCGCCGTCTTGTTTCCGTTGTAGTTTACGCGGAGCAGACGAGCTCAACAGAAAATAAGTTCTACATGGACTAAAAAGACGTTTTCAGACTGACCAGGAAATCGTTGCGTTGTTGACTTGTTGTTGCTCGTGTTCATTAAACATTTTACACAAATCAATCTACTTTATGTAACATTTTAGCGGTGAGACTTTTCCCTCGTTCGTCATTAGCTTTAACGGAGTTCTCGTCAAACGGAAGTGCGTTTACAACAAAAGTGCAAAAAACGACAAAAGTGGGCGGGGCAGAATAAGGTCAATAGCCACCATTAGAATAAAACCAAATGTTGATGCGTTGGATAAAAAGAGTGACCAACTGCACTGTTCCCACTAAATAAATCATGATTTTTGCTTCTGTAGTCGTTTTTTTTTTGTGTATTTTAAGCATTAAGTCTAGATGTAATATAACTGTAAATGGTCGGGCCCCGGGCAACTGCAAAAATCCAATGTGAGTCAAATCTTTTGCCCAGAGCTGGTTTAGACGATACATTTGACTAAAATGTAGGTAACGTGAACAAGCAAATATACAAATGAACAGTATTCTTGAAATAAGTGACAACAACACGGTCTCTGAGCTGCACTAAGCTGCACGATTTGGGAAAAATATCTCATTGTGATTTTCTTAACAGTATTGGGATTGTAAATTTTTTTGTCATTTTTAGATGCATTTGTGTTGTTTTAGTCGTCATTTTCCCTTTAATCGCTTATAGTCGTGTTTTTGTTACTCTTTTTGTCGATTTAAGATGCGTTTTGTCACTTCTAGTCACGTTTTTGCTACTATTAGTCGTATTTTTGTTACTCCAAGTCACATTTTTGTCGCTTTAAGATGTGTTTTGTCACTTCTAGTCACGTTTTGCTACTAGTAGTTGGATATTTGTTACTTTAAAGTAAAACTAAGTAACATTTTTACCTTATTAAATGTCTTAATGAGTCCTGGTGTTGGTAGTAAATATATTTTGTGCCGTTTGAAGCCTCTACCGTCGCCCCCTGCTGTCTCTGAGCAGAAAACCAGCTGCAACTTTCATGACATCGACCCAAAGACAACTCTCCTGAGAAAGCCTGGCTCTCTCTTTTGTATATTTGGCAACATTAAATGAGATTAAACTTCCTGAGATTAAACTTCCTTATTTCAATAAAAAGGAAGGGGGAAAAAAATAAAAGAATTTTACTGGGACACGAGACCTGCAGGGGGAGCTCTATCGCTGAAGTTACTGAGTTCTGTTTTAAGTCACATTTTTGTCACTTTAAGATTAGTTTTTGTCGCTTTTAGTCGGATTTTTGTTGCTGTAAGTTACATTTTTGTCACTTATAGTCACGTTTTTACTGCTTTTATTCTGAGTTTTGTTGCTGTAAGTCACATTTTTGTCAGTTTTGGATGCGTTTTTGTCACTTTTGGTCACGTTTTTGCTGCTTTTAGTCGGACTTTGGTTGCTGTAAGTCACTTTTAGATGTGTTTGTGTGACTATTGGTCATGTTTTTGCCACATTTAGTCTGATTTTTGTTGCTCTAAGTCACATTGTTGTCACTTGAAGATGCATTTTTGTCACTTGTAGTCATATTTTTGTCGCTTTGTTGGATTTTTGTTGCTGTAAGTCACATTTTTGTCACTTGAAGATGCATTTTTGTCACTTGTAGTCATATTTTTGTCGCTTTGTTGGATTTTTGTTGCTGTAAGTCACATTTTTGTCACTTGTAGTCATATTTTTGTCGCTTTGTTAGGTTTTTGTTGCTGTAAGTCACATTTTTGTCACTTGAAGATGCATTTTTGTCACTTCTAGTCATATTTTTGTCGCTTTGTTGGATTTTTGTTGCTGTAAGTCACATTTTTGTCACTTGAAGATGCATTTTTGTCACTTGTAGTCATATTTTTGTTGCTTTGTTGGATTTTTGTTGCTGTAAGTCACATTTTTGTCACTTGTAGTCATATTTTTGTCGCTTTGTTGGATTTTTGTTGCTGTAAGTCACATTTTTGTCACTTGAAGATGCATTTTTGTCACTTGTAGTCATATTTTAAGATAAGATAAGATAAGATAAGAGGTCCTTTATTTGTCCCACAATGGGGAAATTCCACTGTTGCAACACACAGTTTAGGACAGGAATGAAAGAAATAGGAGCATGCAATAAAACAGGATAAATAAACATGGTCATAAAAAAATACAATATAAAGTATAAAGTGCACACTCTTATTTACAGTAAAAATGGTAACTAAAGTGGCTTAAGTGTATGTTATATACGGTAAGTGGATATGGTGAGGTAAGAGTCTATTAATAGTATGTTAAATTATATTGCACATGATTATAACAGGTGAATGACACATGTTACAGTATTGCACATGATTATAGCGGGTGAATGACACATGTTCAGGGCTAACAGTGTTCATTGTAAAGTCTGACAGCAGCAGGAAGGAAAGACCTGCGAAACCTCTCCTTCACACAGCGAGGGTGAATCAGTCTGTCACTGAAGCTGCTCTCCAGGGCAGACAGAGCGTCCTGCAGGGGGTGGGACTCATGGTCCAGCATAGACGTGAGTTTAGCCAGGACCCTTCTGTCCCCCACCTCACGCACTGAGTCCAGAGCACAGCCCAGGACGGAGCTGGACTTCTTGATGACCTTGTCCAGCTTCTTCCTCTCCCTCTCTGTGATGCTGCTGCTCCAGCAGACCACACCGTACAGGACGGCTGATGCCACCACAGAGTCGTAGAAGGTCCTCAGGAGCGGCCCTGTCACTCCAAAAGACCTGAGTCTCCTCAGGAGGTAGAGCCGACTCTGACTCTTCCTGTACAGTGCGTCTGTGTTATGAGTCCAGTCCAGTTTGTGGTTCAGATGAACACCCAGGTACTTGTATGAGTCCACTCTCTCAATTTCCCTTCCCTTGATGTTCACTGGTGAGGGGGCAGTGGAGTGGCCACCAGCATCTCCTTGGTCTTTCCCGCGTTGATGAGGAGGTGGTTCTGCTGACACCAGTCCACAAAGTCCTGCGTTAGTCCTCTGTACTCTGCATCATCGTCGTCCGTGATGAGTCCGATGATGGCAGAGTCGTCAGAGAACTTCTGCAGAAGTTTTGTCGCTTTGTTGGATTTTTGTTGCTGTAAGTCACATTTTTGTCACTTGAAGATGCATTTTTGTCACTTGTAGTCATATTTTTGTTGCTTTGTTGGATTTTTGTTGCTGTAAGTCACATTTTTGTCACTTGAAGATGCATTTTTGTCACTTGTAGTCATATTTTTGTCGCTGTAAAAAATTGCTTTAATTGTGCAGCCCTAGTTTGAATCAGTTTTTGACAATGCAGCAACAACTCTTGTTCTATTGATGATTATTCTACGGCAGCCCCGCAGGGACATACAGCCCTAAAACAACACAATACAGATCAGATGACGAGTTTGGATTAAGATTTCAAACCCTCTTGTTTCAAAAGTATCGTTTCAGCCAGCAGCAACCCCAAGTGTCCCGGTTATTTACTCGCTCCGTCTCAGCGTTTCTGCATCTTTTCTCGTCGCATTGTCGCTCCCTTCTTTAGCGTGTGCGTGTGTCGAGGAGATAGCGGGCGCAAACACAAAAAACATCCCACAGAAGGAGCTCTACGACGGGCCCCGCACTCTGGGAACACGCCTTAGATTCTCCGGCTCTCCGCTTTGATCCGGTTCTCTGGAGTTTGCAAGGTCGACAACACAAAACAAGACGCGGGACGAGAATGCATAAACGCGAGGGCCTATTGTGAAGGGGTTTAATGGGAATCTGACACGGCTCCGAGGCAAGTGTTTAGAATGCATCCTGAGTATTTATGAGGCTTCAGTTAATATTAATAACACAAAGCGAATGGTACACTTTGTAGTCAATAAATTGTGAAAAAATGTTAAATAATCCCTCTTCAGCAGACGTAATCTCGAACCTAAACACTTTTGTTTTGCACCTGACGAACCTGATCTCAAAGCGCCGCAGTGTAGTTTTTATTTAAGGACACGACAACAGAGGTTTTCGCACCAAACAATTTGCATTTCAGGTCCCTTTTGACACTTTTACACAGAAGAGAAGGAGGTAAAATACCACACTTAAGAGGCGTTTTTAGCTCTTCTGGCTGTGGGTCAGGTGGTACTTTCAAGCCCTTCAACGATGCCTTTGTTGTAGAAAAAACAGGACTAAATCTGTCACTAAACTTGAGCTAAATCAGGGCTGAACAAGGACCAGAACTAGACCAAACCTAGTCCACATCAGGACCAAAAAAGGACTCTTGTGAACGCATCCTTTGACAAAGAGAGCCACAAGGGACAAAACACTTCTACAAACCACTTCCTCTGACCAAACAGGACGGGGGAATATTCATGTGTCTGAAGTGAAATGACACGGTTATTTCTAGCGTTTCCACCTTGAGGACGGAAGCTGGTTGTTGCACTGTGAGCTGTACCAATAAAAAGTCTAACAGAAAGGATTATTTGCCTTTAAAGTGCGTATGACAGGTTTTCATAATTTTCTAATTTTTACTTTTTTTGGCCAAACTGATCAAACAGGACGGGGGAATATTCATGTGTCTGAAGTGAAATGACACGGTTGTTTCTAGCGCCACCTTGAGGACAGAAGCTGGTTGTTGCACTGTGAGCTTTACCAATAAAAAGTCTAACAGAAAGGATTATTTGCCATTAAAATGTGTATGACAGGTTTTCATAATTTTCTAGTTTTTACTTTTTTTGGTGTATTAATACCTGCTGTAAATGTAATAGTAACGCTTTAGATTAAGGTTCCTTAGTAAACTATTTATACGATGTCAATAAGCACTTGTTTATGGACTTATAACGCCTTATACATGTTTATAATCCATTAACCAAAACATGTTTGAGTGAATAAACCACATGTACAGAGCATCAATGAGCTGTATATTACATTATTTTCAATTATTACACTAATAAATGCTTGTAAATGCCTTATAAGTGCTTATAAACACATAACAAGTGCTTATTAATGCATTATAAATAGTTTACTAAGGAACCTTCATCTAAAGCGTTACCTTTGTAATGTAATTCTTTGTTTTACACCAATCAAGCAATTGTTTGTGGAGAAAAGTTGAAAAATCTGTAGAAAGTTACGGCAGTCTCGTGTATTTTTCCTGTAGCCGTTAGCTTTAGCTCGCAAAACAAGTTATGAAAAATCTAAAGAGTCTCAGCTGGTGTCATTTTTGTCACAAGGTCCTGCTTTTACAAGATGTAAGAGATGCAAAATGTACTTATTTAACAAAAAAAAAAGAAAGAAAGACAGGTACCCCACCATAATGAACGAGAAAATGTTAAAGAAATTGATTTAATTTTGTCTTCAAATACAACAGTTACTCCAATCCACTAATCAACCGTCACATAGGTGTTTTTAATTGATCTAAATCAGGCATGTCCAAACTCAGGCCCGGGGGCCAAATGCGGCCCTCAGACCAATTTTTCTTGGCCCTTAGTCTTCCTGGTGAACTGGCCCACATTGTCCTGATAAGTACTATTTACAGCACATTTCAGATTTTCTACAATTCCAACCTAAATAACTAACATTTTGGTGCAACACAGACCTGATATTAAGGCACTGAGACTGAATGTAGATGTGGTGGAGCTTAAAACATCAGATAAATGCAGCTTTTTTGAACGTTTCACGATTGATTTGTGGCCCTCCGCTTGGTCTATATTTCAATATGTGGCCCTCGATGGAAAAAGTTTGGACACCCCTGATCTAAATACTTTGTTATCTGATTATTCTAGTTATGGGCCATGTAAATGCATCCGTCATTAGCAAAAGCAGACAACTCCAGCTGACATTTGTAAGTTATTGACCCACTGTGACATGGTGAGGCCAATTCCCTCCTCGGCTCTCGATACGTCTCCTTGTTTGTCTTTATAAACTGCCAGCGCATTTACCCAACGCTAACAACTGGCAAATAAACTCGCCGACAGCCCATAATAACCACGAGCAGCGGACTATACTTTTCAATTAGGCCACCCCTGACCCCTGTAATCGTGCATCGGGTTTGCTCTTCCAGGAAAATGCGCAGTGTTTTTCCCCCAAAGCCTCGGAGAGAGTGAGATGTGATTAAAGGCGAGGATCGACCGGCGCGAGCCCAGAGAGGAGCCTCATAACTGGGTATCGATCCGTCTGCGGCTGCCTCTCGCGGCTCTGTGGATGTGTAGATGTGTGGATATGTACGCGAGATTATGAGTAAGAGAAAGGTTTCTATTTAAGGCCAGAGCTAAGTGGACGATCGAAGAGCAGTTTTGTCCAATGCGACTTTGAAATGGCCACTGGGATCAGAGCGAATGTAATGATCTGTTAGGCTTTTGTCACACATCAATGGACAACGGAAAATTGTCAAGCTAACGATGTCATGATGCACTGACGAAAATACTCAAGCTTTCATTAAAAGTCTGCCATATTTTGGTGAAATACATTGTAAGAATATTGATTTTTTTATTTATTTTTTGTCTGGTTGATATCTTAATATTGGCATAGAATCTGATTTATTGCCATTGTCAGTGATCAAACTTCACAAACATAGGAACTTGTTTTGACGTAAGACAATGAATAAACAAGATACAAATATATATAAAGAGGCATGCATAAAATTAAGAATTAAATGAGGTCAAATAGACTTAGAGTATATACAGAAATGTACAATTGGCCAGACAGTAGTGCAAATTGGCAGTGCAAATCAGTCAAAAGTAGAAAATAGAAGCCAAAACCTTCTATTTATTTCAACTTTGTGCTTCATCTTGTGAAAAATTGAGGTAAATTTGGAAAACAGCCTAAAGGGTTCATGTCTCATGTGTCACTGTGCAACTGCTGTAAGGCACCTATTTTTAACCACAGGGCCAGGGCCCAAGGGCAGTGAGCGCCCCCTAAAGGCTGCACAACCAGTAAAACACAATACATTTAATGAGAGATTCAGCTCAGAATACTTTGTACCAAAAATGTCGGGCCTCGAGGTCAAAAAGGTTAAGAATTTTGCTGCAAAGTATAATTCTGGAAATGATTCTGAATCAGTTATCAAAGGAAAAAAATAAAGAAATCTACAACCAATTTATATATATATACACACATACACACATATATATACTACAAATTATGAATTACAAATAAGCTTGTCTTGCCTTACTATATGGCTATATTTGCATTTAGTTACTTGACCCTATCAAAAAACATGGCATGTAACCCAGATAAAAAATGTATTACTTTACTTTGGTTTAGAGAATTTAATCCTTTGTTTAAATTGGATTTCCTTTGTTCTCTCCCATGACTTATTTAAACTCAATTCTACATCTTGGCTAAGCTCCTGATAACGCGCTCGTTCCATTCATGAGAGGACGTTAGCTTGGCACGCTCCAGTCGAACAGATGATATTCCTCTGACATCTTTAAGTGTGTCACTAAAACCTCACGCTTCAATGTGTTAGCCGTGATCAGAGCCGCTGTAAGTGCTCCTCCTCCTCCTCCACTGTCACCGCGATTAAAGACACGCACCACAAACGCACACACGCCAAGCTAGCTCACTACACGCTAACACCACAAACGCACACATGGCTGGATCTGTGCCACACGCCAAGCTAGCTCACTACACGCTAACACCACAAACGCACACATGGCTGGATCTGTGCCACACGCCAAGCTAGCTCACTACACGCTAACACCACAGACGCACACATGGCTGGATCTGTGCCACACGCCAAGCTAGCTCACTACACGGTAACGTCGCTAACACCGCTGTCATTCTGAATTTGAGTCATTTGAGTCACTGGTGCTAGTTGTTAGCTTGACCATATTTTCATAATTTAAAGAGCCAGAAAATGTTAAAAATTCTCTCACTTGTAGTAAACTTGTAAAGCTATCGAGGACTTGCTACAGTTACAAAAAAAATACATTAAAAATAACAAACTTTTTTTCTGGACTCATTTGTTTGCTCGGGTTTAGTAGCAGCTAAATGTTTTCACAAACTTTGGGCTCATATGTAACTTAAAATATACTTGTTTTTAATGCTTTTAGAAATAAAAAAAAATAAACTGATACACCCAGGTTTGAGTGAGTAGTAACAGTAAAATTGTAAAAGAAAAGTGCGTATTTAAGTACATACTCTTGGTCCATTTATGGCTCATTCACACGTTCTGTATATAATATGGAAAACTTCTAGTGTATTTTTTGTTCTTGTGTCAGTTTTCTGTGTTTTGGCTATTTATTCCTCTCTTTATTGTTGCCGTTTATCAAATTGGACAAAAAACAGGAAAACTGAGGCGTGTCTTGAGTAAAACGGGACCAAATAGAAGGTTTTGGACACATCTTCTGGGACATGGGACTGGGGTCCTTGTCTGTACGTCTGGTCACCCTTGTTTAAAGATAAAAGTCATGTATAGCATGCTAGATACGCGTTGCCGTAGTAACAGAACGTTTGCGTTCTTGCCATGGACCGTATAAAAATCACTGGACATCCTGAATCCGAAATCTGAGTGTGTATTGTGGAAACCGCACGGAGGAGGTTGCTAACGGTTTCCACCCCTCAGCGGAAGGAGACGGCGGCAATGAGCTGCGCTAGCTGTTGCTAACGTGAGCGAAAACTGGCCTCTGGAAAAGGAAGCGCCTGATTGGTCAGTTATTATTGCTAATAACTTGATTTATGAACAACCTAATAGAAAAAACAACTACAACCAGGATCATATAGAGCAGGGGTGTCCAAACTTTTTCCATCGAGGGCCGCATACTGAAATATAGACCAAGCAGAGGGCCACAAATCAATCGTGAAACGTTCAAAAAGCTGCATTTATCTGATGTTTTAAGCACCACCACATCTACATTCAGTCTCAGTGCCTTAATATCAGGTCTGTGTTGCACCAAAATGTTACTTTTTTAGGTTGGAATTGTAGAAAATGTGAAATGTGCTGTAAATAGTACTTATCAGGACAATGTGGGCTAGTTCACCAGGAAGCCTGAGGGCCAAGAAAAATTGGTCTGAGGGCCGCATTTGGCCCCCGGGCCTTAGTTTGGACATGCCTGATGTAGAGTGTGTCAAAACAGACATTTTAGTTCCAGATGGTGAGCTTGACAGAAGCAGTAACAAAGCGAGGAACAGCCTCCACGACTACTTCCTATTTGGAACGCGGCTGCAATCCAGTGATTTTTATACGGTCTATGGTTCTTGCGCAGGAGCATCTGGACAAGTGCAGATTTAATCTTGAGACAAACATGGCACGGACTCAAGGTGGGGAATCACAAACGCACTCACGGCTGGATCTGAGCCATGTGTCAAGCTCGCTAACGCCACGCTAACATTACAAACGCACACACGGCTGGATCTGAGCCACACGTCACGCTAGCTCCACGCTAACGGCGCTAACATGCGTCTTATCCCTACAGGAGATATGGTTCTTTGTTTGTCTGTGGCATGCGATCAAACCAGGCTGAAGAGGTCATGAAAAATGCAGATGAAGTTGAGCAGAATGGGTTTGTAGGTCACACGCATAACTGATAAGGCTAAAGGCTAAGAGGTCTCCAAGTGGATCTGCCTGAGGGCATTTTAGGAGGAAATTATGCATGAAACAATAGCTGCATTACTGTTGGAGTCGGTTAGACGTCTAGAGAAGGCATATAAGCCGTATAAATGATATGTGTTTTATTTGTTTACCTTTATTTAAACAGGTAAAAAAAAAATAAAAAAATCCAGTTCCAAATGGACTACATTTGCACTAAGATAATAATAAGTTTTATTTTTGTAGGTTATTTGTTTAAAGATTTTTTTAAGGACTTTGCAGACCTTTAGTATATTAAATATTATTGTAAAATGTTCTGTAAAATGCATCTCATAACACCAAAAAGGCCTAAAAATGCAGAAATATATATATATATAAATATATATATAAAACTTTAGATATTTTTATTTTATTTTATGAGGAAACAATGTTATAACAGTGTGAAATGCTCAAATAGCACAAAATAGAATTAAATTTAGAATTTAAAATTAATTTGAATTGGGTAAGAGCTAAGTTTAAGATTACAATAAACTTGAATGATCCTTGAAGGAAAATCAAGGTCAAGGTTCAGATCTGTGGAGAGGCGAGCACACTCACAGAAAGAATGCATGATTCTGAAGGTGCTTTTTTGCTATTGAAACACTTTTCCTGCAGGTCTTGTGGCGTGATAAAGCTACAGTTTATGTTCTCGTCATATTGTTTTTGACAAATACATTAGAGTAGAATCTCTGCTAAAGTCGGGCAATTAATCAATTTTGTATCGAATCAAGATCCAATCATTTCAAATTGCCAATGAAGCCAAGCATCTGGTTTGGAGCAGAGTTCAGACTTTGGAGGAAGAAATATGGCTGTTTTGCACTGATTAAAGTCTCATCATGTTCTAGACTGAAAGCTACATTTATGTATTTATTTTTGAAGAAAAGAGAAAAAATACAACGGACTTGAAAACTTGAAAATGGACAAATGGAACAGATACTTGAGACTTAAGCCAGACTTTATTGTTGATCCTCTTGTTTTGTTGTTTCTGTCTTATTTTTTGGTGTCATGTGTTGTTTCATAAGAAGCTAAAAAATAATCAAATATAATTGAACTGAAAATGTTGAAACAATCATGATTAACAACTACTTTTGCCATATCGCCGCGTCCTAATTCCTCACTTTAAAGGGAATATATTATGCATTTTTCATATTGTTATCAGCCTTTAAACACGCTCGAGTGCCTTTAATTTGCCATCTCATGTTTTGAGATTTAAAAAAAAGTGTATTTATTTCTCTTCTGTCTGAGTGTATGCAGCTGGCAGATGGCGTCTAGCACTTACAATTTAATTATGTTAGCACTTTACTGCTGCTGTTTAGAGGCAGAAATGCTCAGAACGAGTCTGTGCTGATTTAAGGACTTTAAACAGCAGAAGATTCTCAGATAAATGATGTATGAAATCAGAAAATCATCACTGATTGAGGAAGTTCAGCAGGAAGTGTGTTTGACGCTCGGAGGGGGAGCATTTTCAAATAAGCATTCCTTAAAACAGCGTGAATGCAGCTGAATGCAACTTCAGGTGTGTTTTTATTGATGGAACATTGTTAGAACATGGTTTAAAGCTAAAAAAAGTAACTGTAGTAGAATGTGTTCAAAATATATAAAAATATGTGACAAAACCTGACTTTTTTGTTGAGATATTTTCCACCTGCTCTTCTTGTGTTTTGCTTTGTTGTTTCACTCTGTCTTGTTTTTTGTTTTCATGTGTTGTTTAATAAGAAGAACGCAATTGAATCGAAAATGTTGATCAATTCAGCGGGAAAAAACCCAAAAACAATCACGATTACGGCGATTGTTTTTGCCTTATCGCCCCGTCCTAATCTCTGTTAATCTCTGTACCTTCGCACACACGTATCCCTCCGATAAATCCCAGCGTGTTTCTTTAAACCCTGCAGATAACTTCCTGACGTCTTGCTCACAGATGCCGGCGCCGGGCTCTGGGCTCCGAGCTCAGATAAGGCTGCGTTTGTGAAAAGCGGAGCGCGGTGGAAGCCGAGCGGAGCCGGTGAGCAGCGCGTGTCTTTGTTTGGGTGGATTTCAGTCCCGGCGGCTCGAGGGCGCCTCATAATTCATCAGGAACACACGGATCTGCGGCGTCTCCCGGGAGAGCACAGGAGCATGCTGGGAGATTAAGCACGGAAAATGAACACAAATGCACCACTTTCTCCTCCAGCAGCTCCACGCGCTCCTCCTCTCACTCTTTCCTCCTTCCTCCTTCTCTTCTTACTTTCTCTTTCTTGCCTCCTCTTCGCTTCTTTCTTGCTCTCCTTCTCTTCTCGTTTCCCTCTCTCGTCCCTTCCTTTCTCCCCCACTCCTTTCTCTCCTCCTCTTCGTTCTTGCTCTTCTACTTTCTTTTCTCTTCCTTTCTCCCCTCCTCTTCTTTCTCTCTGCTCTCCCCCTCAAGTCCCTCTCTCCTTTTTCCTTCTCCCTCTCCTTCTCCTCTTAGTCTTCCTTCTCTTATTCCTCTTTTCTTTCTTCTCTCTTTCCCTCGTCTCTTCCTTTCTCCCCTCCACTCCTTTCTCTCTGCTCTCCCCCTCGTGTCCTTCTCTCCTCTTATTATTCCTTTCTCCCCTCCTCTTCTTTCTCTCTGCTCTCCCCCTCAGGACCCTCTCTCTTCTCTTCTCCTTCTCTTTGTCTTCCCTCTCTTATTACTCTTTTCTTTCTTCTTCTCTTTCCCTCTCTTCTCTTCCTTTCTCCCCTCTGCTCCTTTCTTTCTGCTCCCCCCCACATGTCCCTCTTCCTTAACTTCCCTCTCTTGTTCCTCTTTTCTTTCTTCTCCTCCTCTCTCTTCTCTTCTCCTTCTCTTTGTCTTCCCTCTCTGATTGCTCTTTTCTTTCTCCTCCTCCCTCTTCTCTTCCTTTTCCCCTCCACGCCCCCTTTTCTCTCCTCCGTCTTTCCTGCTCTTACCCTTCCCATCTACCCCAGCCTCTCTCTCCTCCTCCTCCTCCTCCTCCTCCTCTTCTTGTTCCTCTCGCTCATCTCCTCTCTTTCATCTACCGTTTCTTTTTCCTCCTCTTTCTCTTTTTGCTCTCTCCTTTCCTCACTCTCCTTTCCTTCTCTCCTGCCTCCTCATCCTCTTTTCTTTCTTCTCCTCCTCTCTCTCTTCCTTTCTCCCCTTCACCCCTTTCTCTCTGCTCTTCCCCTCATGTCCCTCTTTCCTCTCCTCTTATATCTATCTATATTTATCTCTCTCCATCGATCTCTATCTCTCTCTTCTCACTTTCTTCTCTCTCTTCTTTCCTGCTCTCCTTCCTCCCCTTTCTTACCCTGCCAATCTTCCATGTCCTTTCTCTCCTCCTCTCCCTTTCTCCATTCTCTCTCTACTCCTCGCTTCTCCACTTGGTCCCCTTTCTCTTCTTCTTTCTTGCTCTTTTCTCATCCTCCAAATCCTCTCTCTATTCCTGTCCTCTTGTTCCTCTTTTCTCTCCTCCACTCACCATTCTCCTTTTTTAATGCTCTCTCTTGCTTCTCTCCTTCTCTACTTCTCTCTACTTTCCTCCTACTAGTTTACCTCTCTTCTCCTCCTTTCTCCTTCTACTTTATCTCATCTCTCCAACTTTCAATCCCTGCTCTTTCTCCTCTTTATTGCTTTGTAACTCCCTCTCTCGGGGCGATATGGCAAAAAATGATCACTATTTTCTTGGGAGCCACGTCATGATTTCGATTTGATCACGCTTCATGTTCACTTTATATTTTTCTGTTGTCTTTAATAGAGCTGCACCATTTATGGAAAATATCTAATTGTGATTTTTCTGATCAGTGCGATTAAGATTTATGTTTTAATTACAGGATTCTGTCCACATTCACATTTTAAACACAATTTTGTCACGTTTAGTCGCGATTTTGTCACATTCAGTTGTGTGTGTCATATTTAAACATGTCTTTGTCCCCTTTAGTCGCGTCTTTGTTGTTTTCAGTCGCATTTTTGTCATTTTTAGTCTCGTTTTTGGTTTATTGAGCTGTGTTTGTTGTTTGTAGGCACATTTTTGACACTTTTGAACGTGTTTTTTATCACTTTTGGTTGCACTTTTGTCTCTTGTTTCAGAACATGTTTGTACAAATCCAAACTACAGTGTTAGCAGTTTATATTTAAATCAAAGTAAGACATTTAGTTGTTTGTGGAAGAAATTATTGCACTTCAAACATTGCAGTCTTTGTGATAATTACATCCATTAAAATAGTGATTTTGTGTGGATTTGTTTTAATTGTGCAGCTCTGGCCTTTAAGAGGTAAATAAAGTCATCTGCTCAGAGGCTTCAGAGGCTAAACATCAGGAGAAAAAGTGTGTTTGAACAGACAACTGCATTAAAGACACAAACAGTCAATCACGATACCACGATTTCACAAAAACATCAGACTGTCACAGGGATGAGCTCATGATTACATTTTTATCGCCCAGACCTACTTTCAGTCATGTTTTAGTCACTTTCAGTCATGTTTTTGGCACTTTTAGTTCTGTTTTTGTCGCTTTCTGTCACTTTTTTGTCACGTTTAGTCAGGATTTTTTCATGTTCATTTGTAACTGTCATATTTAAATGCATCTTTGTCACTTTTAGTCGCGATTTTGTCGTTTTTAGTCGTGTTTTTGTCACTTTTGAACACATTTTTATCGCTTTTGTGGCTTGTTTCAGAACATGTTTGCACAAATCCAAACTACAGTGTTAACAGTTTTTATTCAAATTAAAACAAGACATGGACAGAATTTCTAGGCGCAGTCAGGGCGTGGAGGGGGTCCGGTTTGGGAACCACAGGATCTCATCTCTGCTGTTTGCAGACGATGTCGTCCTGATGGCTTCCTCAAACCAGGACCTACAGCATGCACTGGGACGGTTTGCAGCCGAGTGTGAAGCGGCTGGGATGAAGATCAGCACCTCCAAATCCGAGGCCATGGTTCTCGACCGGAAAAAGGTGGTTTGCCCTCTCCGGGTGGGTGGAGAGTCCTTGCCTCAAGTGGAGGAGTTTAAGTATCTCGGGGTCTTGTTCACGAGTGAGGGAAGGATGGAGCGTGAGATTGACAGGCGGATCGGTGCAGCGTCTGCAGTGATGCGGGCGCTGTATCGGACCGTTGTGGTGAAGAGAGAGTTGAGTCAAAAGACAAAGCTCTCGATTTACCGGTCAATCTACGTTCCTACCCTCACCTATGGTCATGAGCTTTGGGTAATGACCGAAAGGACAAGATCGCGGATACAAGCGGTCGAAATGAGCTTCCTCCGCCGGGTGGCTGGGCGCTCCCTTAGAGATAGGGTGAGGAGCTCAGTCACACGGGGGGAGCTCGGAGTAGAGCCGCTGCTCCTCCACGTCGAGAGGAGCCAGCTGAGGTGGCTCGGGCATCTGTTCAGGATGCCTCCTGGACGCCTCCCTAGGGAGGTGTTCTGGGCGTGTCCCACCGGGAGGCGGCCCCGGGGTAGACCCAGGACACGCTGGAGGGACTATGTCTCTCGGCTGGCCTGGGAACGTCTTGGGATCCCACCGGAAGAGCTGGAGGAAGTGTGCGTGGACAGGGAGGTCTGGGCCTCCCTGCTTAGACTGCTGCCCCCGCGACCCGGCCCCGGATAAGCGGAAGAAAATGGATGGATGGAAAACAAGACATTTTGTTGTTTGTGGAAGAAATTATTGCACCTCAAACATTGCAGTCTTTGTGATTTGCTAATTACATCCATTAAATTTGTGATTTTGTGTGGATTTGGTTTAATTGTGCAGCTCTGGCCTTTAAGAGGTAAATAAAGTCATCTGCTCAGAGGCTTCAGAGGCTAAACAACAGGAGAAAAAGTGTGTTTGAACAGACAGCTGCATTAAAGACAGTCAATCACGATACGATTTCACAAAAATAGTAGGGACCAGCTCAACATTTGATTCATTTTTATCCCCGTCTCACCCAGACCTACCTCCTCCCTCACTCCCTCTTCTTTCCACTCTTTACGCTCCTCTCTCGTTCCCTCCCAGTCGTAATAGAATCTAAATTGCAATCAAATCTCATAAAGGCTGCAACTAAAATGGAACGATCTCTGCAAAGACTAGAAAACCCGTCGCTTTGGTTATAGAAAACCTGTAAATTAGATCAAAAATGAACACAAATACACCAGTTTCTCGCTCTCTCTCTCCTCGCTTTATTCTCTCCTCTTCCTTTTCTTTCATTCCTGCTCTCTTTTCTCCTCTCTTACACTTCCAATTACCCGGTCCATTCCCTCCTCCTCGTCTTTCTCCATTCGTTCCCTTCATTCCTCGGTCCTCCTCTTTCTTTTCTTTTCCCAAATCCTGCAGCCCTCTCCTTCTTCAGCGCCTCGTCTCTCGTCTTCCTCGCTTTCTCTGCGTCTTTCCCCCTCTTCTCCTCCTCCTCGAGCTCAGTTTCTCTCTCCTCCTCATTTCCCTCGCGAGTTAATTCCTAAAAAAACACGGCGCACATGTGAAAAAGTCCAGAACAATACGACGCAGTGTCCAGCACAAACAATCACACTGTTCTCATTCTGTCAGAGGAACCGGCGCATAAGGAGCCGCTCTGTGGACGTCTGCGAGAAGAAAGAGTTTAGCTCAAGAAATGTGGACTTTAGGATTGGATTTCAACACGGATTCTCAATCAAAGCAATAGATATTCAAAAAGTGTCCAACTCATAAACAATACAAGACAAATTATGAAGCTAAATAAGGAATAAACTCAAATAGTATCTGCGCTCTTAGTCATTTTTGGTTCCTCTTCCCACTGAGTAAATGACACAAGCTTTATGTTGACAATATGAAACGATATGAGCACAACTTTTGTAAACTCTTCTGTAAACGCCTCTGATAAAACACATACGTTTGACTTAGGGCAGGGGCGTCCAAACTTTTTCCATCGAGGGCCGCCTATTGAAATACAGACAAAGCAGAGGGCCACAAAACCATCGTGAAATGTTAAAAAAATCTGCATTTGTCTAATTTTTTAAGCTCCACCACATCTACATTCAGTCTCAGTGCCTTAATATCAGGTCTGTATTGCACCAAAATGTTAGTTATTTAGGTTGGAATTGTAGAAAATCTGAAATGTGCTGTAAATAGTACTTATCAGGAAAATGTGGGCCAGTTCACCAGGAAGACTAAGGGCCAAGAAAAATTGGTCTGAGGGCCGCATTTGGCCCCCGGGCCTGAGTTTGGACGTGCCTGCATTACAGTGTTTGAGCACACAATTTAGGCTTTGGACGTGATTAGTGTGAAAAACAGAAAATACAGCTCTGAGAGTGAATGCAAGTGCAATAAATGTTGTTTGTGATAAAGGTTTTCTTATCTCAAATGTGGAAACTAAAACAAAAAGCTGTTTTAACACTATTTTGTGTTTTTGCAATAACAGAGCAAATCAATGGGATTATAAGTTTTCAAAATAGAATTCTCTGATTAGACAAAGTAACGAAATACATGTTTAAAGTATTCTTCCAAACACTGGATCAGCTCTAAAACTGACTAAATGTAGGAGCAAATAATGTGTAGATCCTCAAGTTTGAACTCATCCTAAAACACTTACGAAAGACAGGGCCGTAATGTCCAAAACACACCAACAATTTCAGATTGTCATTAATATCACGGCCTTCAATCACCATATTTCAACCTACATTCAAAAAGTCTCAACGTAAAATAATCCCTGACAGGTCGACTACCAAAATAATCGTTAGTCTCAGCTCTAATTAAACACAAAAGAGCAAAGCCTGGTGTGGTTCCCTTTGCTTGATATTTGGAGCGTGGAGAGTCTGGTGGAGCAGGTCGACCATTTGGAGGCGGCTTCTGCTCCGTCTGTGCGAGAGTCCGACGACGAGCGAGTTCTAACGAGGACCGACGGGAAAGAACGAACGAAGAGCGAGACGGAGGAGAGACGGACGGAGAAACTGGACACAGACGGCTCTTTAACTCCAGATGGTGCGGCAGGAGAAGCGGTTTTCTGAACGATGTCGTAAACTTTTGTCCGTCCCTTTTAGCAGAATAAATGCAGCCGTCTGTGACCTCGGAATTGGAAAAGGTTTGTGAGTGGAGGCTGAAACGACTTCACCTGAAAAACCTTGTCCGATTCAAACTGGATTGCACTTCCACGGTGATGTTTGATGCAGAATTAGAAGCTCAGACTCTGCTTATAAAGTATTTAGACCTGCAGCTTTGTTCCATATGTGTTTTTATTTAGTACATTGTCCTTTTTTCTTCATTAAAGCAGAAATAAGTAACATTTTTACCTCATTAAATGTGTTAGTAAGACTGTGCGGTGGTTGTAAATGTATTTTCAGGGAGTTTGAAGCCCCCGTCGTCGCCCCCTGCTGTCTCGGAGCGGAAAACCAGCTGCACCTTTCCTGACGCCGATTGAAGACGACTCTCCTCAGAAAACTTGACTCTCGTTCGCAGCTTATTTGTGCAGGTGTCGTGGCCTGTGCACCTGTACGTCGCCTCCCGCTCCTCCTCCTCCTGATGCGCGACTACTCACCTTATTCTGCCCCGCCCACTTTTGCCGTTTTTTTGCACTTTTGTTGTAAACGCACTTCCGTTTGACGAGAACTCCGTTAAAGCTAATGACGAACGAGGGAAAAGTCTCGCCGCTAAAATGTTACATAAAGTAGATTGATTTGTGTAAAATGTTTAATGAACACGAGCAACAACAAGTCACAACGCAACGATTTCCTGGTCAGTCTGAAAACGGCTTTTTAGTCGAGTAGAACTTATTTTCTGTTGAGCTCGTCTGCTCCGTGTGAACTACAACGGAAACAAGACGGCGGCGCGTACGGCAACTTCAGGAATAAGTTGAATAAAAGGGCCTGCACCGTCTTGCCCCGTCTCTGGGCCTGTCATGCAGGTTTTGGTTCTACGCATTTGAGTTTGTCTTTTGTTTTACACTCACTTTCACATCGCACACACCGCCGTCATAAACACATGCACCTCACCATTGATCTGCACACGCTCACAACCTCATTTTTTAGCACTTTAATCCTGTCTCGTCTCCCCTCCTTGTTGCGCCACGATCCGGGCGTAACAGATTGTACTTTCTTATTTCAAGAAAAAGGAAGGGAAAAAAAAAAAAAGCTTTTGCGTCTTTTTTGAGGGCGCCAAGACAGAAATATGTGTCGTCTGTTCGCATAGGAAACCATTTTTTTCAAGACTTTGAGGTGTCCTGTGACCCTTGTCTTTGATTTTAGTTCTTTTCCAATCGTTTTTGCTGACTGATATATAAATTGTGGAGGAGTGTACATTTCTTGGCGCTGACATTGTAAAGAAAGACACTCAGCTTCTTTTATTTTTCCGCAAACTTTCGCAATTCTCAAAAAACGAGAAAATCTTGCTGAACTTTGCAGTGAGAGACCTGCAGGGGGAGCTCTGTCACTGAAGTTACTTAGTTCTGCTTTAAAGGCTGATTTTTACTGTCTCAAAAACATAATTAGTTCATTCTAAACTGTTTTAACGATCTAAACCAGGGGTGTACAAACAATGAGACCATTTTTTCTTGTCGCTCGGGCTGCTGAATTATCTTGAGAAATACTTTTAGTGCAATTTCTACCATTTAAAGTTTGTTGTTTGAGACAGTCCTGATCATAAAACAGAATTAACGTGCCGTGACTAAATTCTTAGATACAGAAAAAGACACGTTTTTGGAAGATTCTCATTATTGGCCATTGGGCTGTGGTCTTCATTTATGTTTCAATGTGCGTCCCTCAACGAAAAAAGTTTGGACAACCCTGGTTTAGATCCAGGTTGTCCAAACTTTTCCGGCCAGGACCCCCAAAATAGCCATGCAACCGACTCGGGACAGTGTCAAAGCATGGAAAATCACATTTAATATGGTTATTTGAAAAGTTTATTGTCTTCTTGGACCCTTTTTCACTAAAAGATACTGTTTTTAAGTTTAAGAATAGAGTGTCACTTTTAATAAACGTCTTAAAATCCTCTCGCGACCCCCAAGTTTGCATTCTTCACTTTCCCAATACATTCAAAACATTATAATTATTCAGTGCAACGAGTTTATAAGCGCTTTTCACAACTCAGAGATCAGAGAAGAGTTTTGCCATCATAATCAAGCTAATAACAACTAGCATGCTAACAGTACACTTCCTAGTTCTCGTCCAATAAAAACTCTCTATAATTAGATGCAGACAGCACAAGGCGGTCTCATTTTGCCCCCACAAGCTGCTTTTACAACAAATCTGTATAACGTAACTCGGCTATGGACAAAACTTGTGTGCAGCCACATGAATCACTATTTTATATCAGTTCTATGATAGTTTAATTTAGTTTATTTTCCACAAAAAGACTTCGATATGTCTGGCTCTGAGCAACGGGCTCCATCTACTGGTAGCGGAGGGAATTACATATTTGAGAAGATTGTGATTTTACGGCAGAAATGACTGAAAAACAGCACAGAAGATTCATCGAGAAAACGTCACATGGAGTGGAAACAATGGAGTGTTTTTGACAATTGGACGGAGAGGATTTTCTAACCAGGATTCACCAAACTAAATGCAACTCCAGGTATGTTTTTGAGGACGAAAACTCAAAAGCTCAAAAACATCACTTTAGCAAAGTATGTGACCTTGATGGGGGCTCAGTTTAAAAGTCTACATTCGTGAAGAACCTCAAGAACAAGAAGGTCTCAATTCATAGTTTTCTTTTTAGCTGAGTGGACCGCATTGTAAATAACTTTCTTCTCTTTGGTTGTAATATTATCAAACTATGGAGAAATACAGCCAGTAAGATGATATTCAATGGTGCAGCGATAAAAGCTCAGCAAGTTTTTTGAGAACTGTGAAAGTTTGCGCAAAAATAAAAGATGCTGAGTGTCTTTCTTTACAATGTCAGTGCCAAAAAATGTACGCTCTTCCACAATTTGCACTTCAGTGTCAGCAAAAACGATTGGAAAATGACTAAAATCAAAGACAACGGTCAATTTTCTTTAGAATTTCCTAAGAACATGAACAACACACCTCAAAAAGTCTCATAAAATGGTTTCCTGCGCCAACAAACAGCACATATTTCTGTTTTAGCAACTTCAAAAATTACTCCTGAACTTCCCTGAACTCACGATCGTCTCCCGAACGCAACACAAATTGGCAGACACTTTGAATAAATTATCAACAGCTTCAGTCCCATTAGTCTTTCCGAGCACTTCCTCTGCTTTCCCCATTTCCCTGGCGCTCGTTCGGAGCGCACTCTCGCCTGTGATGGAGTCGTCATTGTCGTCACTTACACTGGAAGTAGAGCTCCTCGTCGCCCTCTTGAGACGCCTTGCTGTAGCCGCATTGTCTGGAAAACACAAACAAATGAAGACGTTAGACGCCGTGGTCCCGGGCGACGAGGCGAACACAAATAACTACAGCGGTTTGCCCCGAATCACATGGAAACTGAGAGAGATAAGGGCCGCTCAAAGGCAAGCGATAACGCCAGAGATGGAGGGAATGAAAGAGACGTACAAGAGGGAACGCACCGCTGATAAATACACAGCAGATATGACATTTGTGTGGGTTTGAAATGTGTTTTGTGTGAGAAATGAGGTTTATCATGGGGAAAAAGTCATCGCCTGACTTAGACCTGGTTTAGACCTGTTTAAGTCCTGTTTTAGACCTGGTTTAGACCTGTTTAAGTCCTGTTTTAGACCTGTTTAAGTCCTGTTTTAGACCTGGTTTGGACCTGTTTAAGTCCTGTTTTAGACCTGGTTTAGTCCTGTTTTAGTCCTGTTTTGGACCTGTTTTGGACCTGTTTTAGACCTGCTTAAGTCCTGTTTTAGACCTGGTTTGGACCTGTTTAAGTCCTGTTTTAGACCTGGTTAAGTCCTGTTTTAGACCTGGTTTGGACCTGTTTAAGTCCTGTTTTAGACCTGGTTAAGTCCTGTTTTAGACCTGGTTTGGACCTGTTTAAGTCCTGTTTTAGACCTGGTTAAGTCCTGTTTTAGACCTGGTTTGGACCTGTTTAAGTCCTGTTTTAGACCTGTTTAAGTCCTGTTTTGGACCTGGTTTAGACCTGTTTAAGTCCTGTTTAAGTCCTGTTTTAGACCGGTTTAAGCCCTGTTTTAGACCTGTTTAAGCCCTGTTTTAGACCTGGTTTGGACCTGTTTAAGTCCTGTTTTAGACCTGTTTAAGTCCTGTTTTAGACCTGTTTAAGTCCTGTTTTAGACCTGGATTGGACCTGTTTAAGTCCTGTTTTAGACTTGGTTTGGACCTGTTTAAGTCCTGTTTTAGACCTGGTTAAGTCCTGTTTTAGACCTGGTTTGGACCTGTTTTAGACCTGGTTAAGTCCTGTTTTAGACCTGGTTTGGACCTGTTTAAGTCCTGCTTAAGACCTGGTTTAGACCCGTTTAAGTCCTGTTTAAGACCCGGTTTAGACCTGTTTAAATCCTGTTTTAGACCTGTTTTAGACCTGGTTTGGACCTGTTTAAGTCCTGTTTTAGACTTGTTTTGGACCTGTTAAAGTCCTGTTTTAGACCTGGTTTGGACTCGTTTAAGTCGTGTTTTAGACCTGGTTTGGACCTGTTTAAGCCCTGTTTTAGACCTGTTTAAGTCCTGTTTTAGACCTGTTTAAGTCCTGTTTTAGATCATGGTTAGGACCTGTTTAAGTCCTGTTTTAGACCTGGTTTGGACTCGTTTAAGTCGTGTTTTAGACCTGGTTTGGACCCGTTTAAGCCCTGTTTAAGCCCTGTTTTAGACTTGTTATAGTCCTGTTTTAGACCTGGTTTGGACCTGTTTAAGTCCTGTTTTAGACCTGTTTTGGACCTGTTAAAGTCCTGTTTTAGACCTGGTTTGGACTCGTTTAAGTCGTGTTTTAGACCTGGTTTGGACTCGTTTAAGTCCTGTTTTAGACCTGTTTTGGACCTGTTAAAGTCCTGTTTTAGACCTGGTTTGGACCTGTTTAAGTCCTGTTTTATCCCTGGTTTGTTCAGGTCTATTTTAGTCCTGATTTGAACCTGTTTTGGACCAGTTTCACATCACGGTGGAGGTGTACTTTAACCTGTCCGCTGTAATCTGGAGTTACAAGACAATTCTGACTCGCTAAACAGTGAATGGTGGAAAGTAACGAAGTACAAATGTAAAAGTACGGTACTTAAAGTCTAATTGACAGAATGTTCTAATTATGTCTTAGTTTGGTGGGAGGGCATCTGTGGCAAATGTTTATGACAGTTTTACCTTTGGGAAGTTGCAGTTTGTGAAGAAAACTTGGAAAATAGAAGTTTAAAAATACAGGAAGTGCTGAGTTCTAAAACGGAATCTCTCTGATAATAAAATACAAAGACAGTTTTGATTGAGTTTGAGTCCTGTTTTAGACCTGGTCTGGACCTGTTTAAATCCTGTTTTAGACCTGGTTTGGACCTGTTTAAGTCCTGCTTAAGACCTGGATTGGACCTGTTTTAGAGCCATTTTAGACCTGTTTTAGACCTGGTTAAGTCCTGTTTTAGAGCCATTTTAGACCTGGTTAAGTCCTGTTTTAGAGCCATTTTAGACCTATTTTAGACCTGGTTTGGACCTGTTGAAGTCCTGTTTTAGACCTGGTTTGGACTTGCTTAAGTCCTGTTTTAGACCTGGTCTGGACCTGTTAAAGTCCTGTTTTAGACCTGGTTTAGACCTGTTTAAGCCCTGTTTTAGATCTGGTTTAGCTCTGTTTAAGTCCTGTTTTAGACCTGGTTTAGACCTGGTTTAGACCTTTTTAAGCCCTGTTTTAGACCTGGTTTGGACCTGTTTAAGTCCTGTTTTATCCCTGGTTTGTTCAGGTCTATTTTAGTCCTGATTTGAACCTGTTTTGGACCAGTTTCACATCACGGTGGAGGTGTACTTTAACCTGTCCGCTGTAATCTGGATTTACAAGACAAAGTCAGGACCTCACGTCACAGCACATCACCCAAAACATGTGTCCTGACGAGATCAGAGGAGATGGGCCGGCGAGGAAGGAAGGAAGGAAGGAAGGAGACAAGGAACCAGGGCCTGACAGAACTGAGATCAGCCCAATGTGAGCGCGTCCTCCGGGAGTTTGACACACGGAGGAAAACAATAGAAAAGTAGGGTACGTGTGGAGGGCTGGCCTTTAAAATGACAAGACAATAGAGAATATGGAACAAAGATGAAAGAAGGGATTATGTTAAAGAGGTGCGATAATGGACAGAACAATGGAGGAGTGTGAAAGAGCAGGCTTTAAACGAGGAAAACGCAAATGGAGTTAACATTGTGACCAAAAAAAAAATGGAAAAGTCAAACAGCAGGATGAAAGTGCAGAGTGTAACCTTTTTGTTTTGTTTTTTACATCCTGCTCACGTTATGGACGTGTGAAACAGTGAAACTCTAATTCAAGGCTGTTCAACTTTATTTCACCGACGGCCAGATTTTCAGATGGTTTTGTCCTCGAGGCCAGAAATGTGTCCAACACTTTAGAAACATATAAGACGAGAGGCTTTAACAACATCTGCAGAACTGAACCAGGTCTAAACCAGGTCTAAACCAGGACTAAACCAGGACTGAACCAGGACTGAACCAGGACTGAACCAGGACTGAACCAGGACTGAACCAGGACTGAACCAGGAATAAACCAAGACTAAACCAGGAACAAAACAGGACTAAACCAGGAACAAAACAGGAATAAACCAGGAACGAACCAGGACTAAACCAGGAATAAACCAGGACTAAACCAGGAATAAACCAGGAACAAAACCAGGACTGAACCAGGAACAAAACAGGACTAAACCAGGACCAAAACAGGACTGAACCAGGAACAAAACAGGACTAAACCAGGAACAAAACGGGACTAAATTAGGTCTATAAACAGGACTAAACCATGTCTAAACCAGGTCCAAACCAGGTCTAAACAGAACTAAACCAGGTCTAACCCAGGACTAAACCAGGTCTATAACAGGACTAAACCAGGTCTATAACAGGACTAAACCAGGTCTATAACAGGACTAAACCAGGTCTAACCCAGGACTAAACCAGGTCTATAACAGGACTAAACCAGGTCTATAACAGGACTAAACCAGGTCTATAACAGGACTAAACCAGGTCTAAAACTAGGACTAAACCAAGTCCAAACCAGAACTAAACCAGGTCTAAACCAGGACTAACCTAGGACTAAACCAGGTCTAAATCAAACCAGGTCTAAACCAGGTATAACCAGGTCTAAAAAAGGACTAAACCAGGTCTAACCCAGGACTAAACCAGGTCTAACCCAGGACTAAACCAGGGCTAAACCAAACTAGGTCTAAACCGGGTATAAACCCGATCTAACCCAGGACTTAAACCAAACCAGGCCTAAACCGGGTATAAAGCAGGTCTAAAAACAGGACTATACCATATTTAACCCAGGACTAAACCAAACTAGAGCTAAACCTGGACTAAAACAGGACAAACCAGAACTAAACCAGGACTAACCCAATTAAAAGAGATACAATATTTTCTATATTTTTGAAGATGGTTGAGGGCCGGATCATTTCTCTTGGAGGGCCTGATTTGGCCCCCGGGCCTTCAGTTGTGTAGCTCTGTTCTAACTGAATGAACGCAAGATAGATCGGTTTAATGCCACACTGTGACACATTCCAGCCAAAGGACAAAGCATTAACATCTGCAAAGAAACAAGCACCTGGAGCCTCCATCAGAAATGTACACGTTCAACCAATACAGACTTTAAAATAACATACTCTCAAAGCATAACTGCCAACGTTTGTTTTTTTTTAGGTTTTGGTAAAAGAAAAAAAAATATATATCTATTTAACTTATCAAGAACATGACTACAGGCAGAAAGAGTCTACAAAGAGCGCTACAAAGCTCTTTCTGATTGGTTGAGGACAAAGTCTAAGACACAAACAAATGCAGCAGGGTCTTTAAAACAAACAAAAAGGGATAGGCTCCAGTCACCCGTGACCCCTAACGGGAATAAGCGGTAGAAAATGAATGAATGAAAAAAAAAGAGTGACAAAGAAAGCAAAAAACACATTTATATTATCAGAACAAACTGTAAATCATTTGCACGATTTTTAACACATTTATTCTCATGAGAAGTGTGCGACAGAAATAAACCTGGCTTAAATTATTGGTTTAAGATTCCATTAAATTGAGCAATGAGTGATTCACTAATTACAACTATTTAAGGAATGGAACAGAAAATGGTTCAAAATTAAACTGAAATCAAACCTAAATTTGATAGTTCATCGCTTTAGTGCGTTTTTTCAATCAGCGAATCCAACGCGCCGGCAAATCATATTATCTATAACGGCTAATTATGCTAATTGTGTAAAGCTGTAGTAATTAGGGTTGATTAGAAAGCACTTTACCATTAAATTAGCAACATTAAGAACGGGTTGTAACCATTGAAGCACACGCCACAATGCAAATACTCCAGTTACTATCATGTGCATTCAAATATATATTATTAACATGAGGATTTAAGTGAATATTAAGGTTTTGAATGATAAAAGCAACACGGTAACACTTTATAATAACTCCACCTTATTTAGCCTTAATTAAGTATGAACTAAGCCTTACTTAATGACTAATAAATGGTTTATTAAGCATGATTCATCCTTAATAACTACTTATACCTTGATAAACACTTAACATCTATTTAATTAGCCAGTAATAGTTATCGCTATTAACAATTATTTCATACTTAAGGCTAAATAAGGTGTAGTTATTATAAAGTGTTACCGGCAACATTTGAACAACAATTACACAAGTGATTGCATTTGTTTATGTCACTGAGGAGAAAATACGTTTATTTATTTAAAGAAAAGGGGGAACAATGCATATTAAGGCAATAATTACGTTACAGAATTATCACCTTTTCTTTATGGGATATTAATAATCCCATAATAATAAAGACTGTCGCCATTATGGACTGTTTAACTATTATTTTTATGACTTCAGGTGCATGTAAAGGCTCTCATGTTTATTTATGACTCAGTTTGGAGGGAGGGCACCTGGGGTAAATGTTTATCAAAGTTTTACATCAGTCAAGACGCGGTTTGTGAGGAAATTTAGGAAAATAGGTGCCACTTTATAATAACTATCTTATTTAGCCTTAATAAAGCATTAACAAAGACTTAATAATTAATATATAGTTTATTCAACATGATTCAAGCTTAATAACGACTTAATTGAGGTTGAGTTTAGAGTTAAGGTTAGAAATTACGGTTAGAATATTTGTTAAATAGTCACTAAGCCTGAATCATTCTTAACAAACTATTTGTTGATTATGAATTAAGTCTTTGTTCATGCTTTATTAAGGCAGGAATAAGTGTAGTTATTATAAAATGGTATCGGAAAATAAAAGTTTAAAATTGCCGGAAGTAGGACTGAGGGCTCTAAAACAGAATCCCTCTGTGATGTCATCAAAAAGCGACGCACCATTGAAAACACAGACACAATTTAAACGCAACGGACACGATTTTCCGACAGTTTAAACCATCATTCAACAAAATAAAGGTGTTATTATTTGTCAAATCATAACTATTGTGTAATGTATATGGATGTTGGCCCTTGTTTACGGTCTGGTTGCTATGGTACCCGCTGTAGAATCACCTCTAACTGTGTCATATTTGTGCTCAACCAGGAAGTGACATTATAAACATGACGAAAACTGTCAAACTGGGGACAAATGGGCAAAATGTTTAGTAAAATCTTAATCACGATCACTACGTTTTTAGCTAAATGTGTCGAACCCGTCATGTGGACTTTAACCGACGCAGATTTGGTGCAGGTTCACAGATGTTGAAGTGGAAAATGACTGAACGGGGCTTTGTTCTTTGAGAGAAACTGCTGAAACGACCTTGACACATTGTTATCATCACCAAGTTTCATCTTGTGCTGGTTCAAACTGTCTCTGAAACCTTCCCCGTGTGATATGGAGACTCAAGAAATACCGTAACCAGCACCGGAAGATCGTACAGTTATCTCTGCATTTGACTTATGTCTTCTCCCTCGTTTTTCATACTAAAACACACAAAAGACCTGTTTTCGTTGGACTTCTTCACTCATTTCCAATTCATTTCCGTAATAATATACAGTCAGGGTTGAAAGTGTTGGCACCCCTGAAGTATTTCTCCCCAAAAGTATTGAAATTCCGCAGTTTTTGCTTTACACCTTTTTAGTTCCTTTGAGTGTAATGGAACAATGTTTTTAAAAACTCAGAAAAAAAAAAACAGCAAATTTGATTTAATTTCATACAAAACTCCAAAAACTGGCCAGACAAAATTATTGGCACTCTTTCAAAATTGTAGATAAATAACTTGCTTGTGATTAAACCTACCTGGGGCAAGTAACAGGTGTGGGCAATATAAATATCACACCTGAACACAAGTCTATTTTGGGGAGAAAAAATAGATTTTATCAGAAAGAAAGAAATCAGGGGTGCCAACACTTTCAACCAGGACTGTATTTATGTGCCGAGCTATGAAGCGCTTTATTCCAGGTGTTGTCGTACGCGCCGCCGTCTTGTTTCCGTTGTAGTTTACATGGAGCAGACGAGCTCAACAGAAAATAAGTTCTACATGGACTAAAAAGACATTTTCAGGAAATCGTTGCGTTGTGACTTGTTGTTGCTCGTGTTCATTAAACATTTTACACAAATCAATGTACTTTATGTAACATTTTAGCGTCAGACTTTTCCCTCGTTCGTCATTTGCGCGAACACCAGAAGTCCCTTTACAACAAGAGTGTGGATCATAGACGGAAAAAGAGGCAAAAGTGGGCGGGGCGGAATAAGGTGAATAAACAAGCATCTTAAAATCAAGTCAAGGAGTAATATGAGATCTTTTGGTAACGCTTTAGATTAAAGTTCCTTAGTAAACTATTAATAATGCATTAATAAGCACTTGTTATGTGTTTATAAGCACTTATAAGGCATTTACAAGCATTTATTAGTGTGATAATTGAAAATAATGGAATATGGAGCTCATTGATGCTCTGTACATGTGGTTTATTCACTCAAACATGTTTTAATTAATGGATTATAAACATGTATAAGGCGTTATAAGTGCATTAACAAACTATTAGTGCTTATTAACATCTTATAAATAGTTAACTAAGGAACCTTAAAGTGCCCATGACAGGTTGGACTACTCATGGCACTAAAATACAGGTAAGTTTTGCTAAAAAATAATTATACATTTTATTGTTTTAGCTGTTTTTTTTACTTTGTATTATCACTTCCTGGTTGTAAATGATGACATCACACCAGGAAATTACGCCGCACACTTGGCTAAAACTCAGATTTTTTTTGTCCGACAAATCAAAATACACGTGAACGCCTTTATTTTGCTGAATTAATGTTTTAAGGGTAAAAAAAAAAGTTGTTTGTTTTGGGTAAATTATGTAAACTTTGAATGAAGTGAGTCTCCCTGGTGTGACGCCATCAGTTTTTTACTTCCTGTAATTTTAAACTGATTTTTCAACTTTTCTCCACAAACTACAACTTGACTGGTTGATTTTTTAATGTACAACATGTATTAATACACCAAATAAATACAAAAGAAGAGAGAAGAAGAGAAGAGAAAATCATGAAAACCTGTCATAGGCACTTTAATCTAAAGCGTTACCGAGCTTTTTAAATGAATAAACTCTCTCATTTTTACTTTAATTCCATATTTTAAACCCGTTTCTAACTGAATCCTGACTATCGCTCAAATATCAGGCTGGTATCTGACATGACATTAGATCCCGTTGTTCATGACGGATAACCTCCGACTGTGGGTTAAACGTGTGTTCTTATAACGGCTGAGGCGCGGCTACAAGTCCTGAATCAAATAAAACTGTCATAAAGTCACAGAAATGAAATGCCATATGCAAAGCAGCCCTTTCTGAACTGCAACCGTTTCTATATTCAACTTCAGCTCAGTCCAAGCAGCTTTTAAGAATAAAGCATAAAGAACTTGTGAAGGAGAACGAGGGTTATCAGAACCATCACATAAAAGGCAAGGAATGTGGAGGAGTAATTAAATAAGACACTTAGAAGGAGTTCAGTGAAGAAAGATGATGTGGATTGTCAAGTATGGAATAGCAATACACTAATTAACCTTATAATTCTGACCTATATGGAAAAAGTGTTCAAAATCATGAACAAAAAACCTTTTAAGTCTATTGACCTTATTCTGCCCCGCCCACTTTTGCCGGTTTTTGCACTTTTGTTGTAAACGCACTTCCGTTTGACGAGAACTCCGTTAAAGCTAATGACGAACGAGGGAAAAGTCTCACCACTAAAATGTTACATAAAGTAGATTGATTTGTGTAAAATGTTTAATGAACACGAGCAACAACAAGTCACAACGCAACGATTTCCTGAAAACGTCTTTTTAGTCGAGTAGAACTTATTTTCTGTTGAGCTCGTCTGCTCCATGTGAACTACAACGGAAACAAGACGGCGGCGCGTACGACAACTTCAGGAATAAAGTGAATAAAAAGCATGTGTTCTGGTTGTTATGGACCTCCGTCGACCAGCAGAGGTCACTATGTCAGGGAAAGGCGACTATTCACTTTGGTACCAGTGAATAAATCAACTCACTGATCAGACTCCTTCTCTCTGCATTTTTATTGTTTAACTTGTTTTAGAAATCCACAACAGCAATTCTCCCGTAACAGTTTGTTTACACTGCCTTAGTTTCACCGGAGACTACCCTGCTTTTGTTACCGTTAGACCTGTTAAAGTCCCATTGTCGTCTGAATGAAACTCCCTCAACAGTGTTTAGCACAGATTAGCATTAGACTTGCTCTCAGTCGATCCAAGTGAAAGGACGCGGTTGTAAACGTCCCACAAATTAAACCTCAATCCACCGTTTTTATTTAAATCTGGGGCGCCTCATTTTCACTCAACAAAACCAGAAGTAGGTTTTTAAATGTGTCTAACAAGTTCCTGGCTCACACAAAACCTGTCAACATCCACAAGTCTTCATTTTTAGATGCAGGCTCATCTATAGAACACCTTTTTTCCAGACAGCAAAGTGAAACTCGTGCGACCGCCCCAAGCACAGCCAATCAGAGAGCTGCTTTCAGCTCTTATTTCCATGACGACGAGGCGTAAAATACTTTATTATTAGATGCAGAGGGAGCGCAGCCGTCTCATTTACTCATTTACTTACTGTATATAACAAGACACTCAAGCCACTTTAGTTGCCATTTTACTGTAAATAAGAGTGTGCACTTTATACTTTATATTGTATTTTTATTACCATGTTTATTTATCCCATTTTTATTGCATGCACCTATTTCATTCATTCCTGTCCTAAACTGTGTGTTGCAACAGTGGAATTTCCCCATTGTGGGACAAATAAAGGATCTCTTATCTTATTTTTGTCACAAAGTACTGCTTTTAGAATGTATTCTTTGGAGAAAATAAAACAATATATACTAATTTACAAAAAAAAGTAAAGTGCCCTAGCTTTAAAGTAGAACTAAGTACATTTGCAAAAACAGATAAGTGCCATTTCAAAAAGTAATTGGAGCCTTATAGTTAACTCTTTGTATAGTAATGTTTTCAAAGGCCAACCATATTCCACTGCAATCAAAATATTATTCCATCCTTCTTTTATTAACTCGGATATTATTTTTGTTACTAATATGTGTAGAGGAAGGTAACAAAAAGAAACATACATTTTTATAAGTTTTTCAAATGGACATATACTTCATTAAACCGGAATCAGAAAAGGTTTATTGCCGTTGTCGGTGATCAAAATTCACAAACATAGGAACTCGCTTTGGCGTGAGGTGCAACATAAAACAATGAATAAAATATAATAAAATATAAGAGAAGGCACGCATAAGATTAAGAATAAAATAAAATAGAACATCTTTGAACTTGGTGGTTGTAAATGTATTTTGGGGGCGTTTGAAGCCCCCGCCGTCGCCCCCTGCTGTCTCTGAGCGGAAAACCAGCTGCAACATTTACCAAGTGGAGGAACTATCAAGGCGACTACATGAAACAGAGGCTCGAAAGTGACGCTGAGAACCAGAACTGACTGATTACGCTTCGGACAAATTGCCGAAGATCAAAAATGGATTACTAGAAATGATTAGAAATTCTCTCCCCCTCCCGACTTAGTCTCACTCCCTGCCCCCAAAGACAAGGCCACGGAGCTCATAAACATCAGCAACAGATCACCAAAACATCTTAAAACGCCTTTCCTATCCCAACCCCCCGTCTGCCATTTAACATCAGTCTGAACTTTTTTCCTCCTTATCATTTCTAAACAGCTACTTGCATCTTTTGTATGGATTACTTACAGAATACAGCTACCTGCTATGTCTTGTTTATTGTATGTTTGTTGTGACCGCAACTGTAGTTTCAACTGTATGTTGTGTCTGCTCGTTGTTTATTGTCTATAAATGTAATTGTATATGTTCTGTTGTAACGGCAACTGTAGTTTCAACGGTTTGTAAAGCGCTTTGGGTGCCTATTAGGTGGAAAAGCGCTCTGTAAATAAAAAATCTTCTTCTTCAATATCGACCCAAAGACAACTCTCCTGACAAACCCTGACTCTCTTTTTTATATTTGGTGACATGAAATGTTTTCGTATGCGATTGCACTTCCTTATTTCAATAAAAAGGTTGGGGGTTGACAGTGTATTTACACATGAGCCCTGCAGGGGGAGCTCTGTCGCTGAAGTTCCTCAGTTGTGCTTTAAGGAGTGATTCTCTTTTCACAGAAATGACCTCCTTCGCTCCTCTCTCAAACAATCTCTTCTCTCTCTCCAGCCGGGACGATACTTGAGTTGAGTGATAATGAGTTTTTCTTTCAGATAGAAGTCGTTTTGATTTTTAAAACTCTGTCCAGATGAAACCTCTCAAATCATGTCTCACCTACACTTTTCAGTCCAATTCAAATATATAGAGGAGTAGAAAGTACAGATATTTGCTCTCAGACGAAGTGAAAGTAGAAAGTACAGATCCCTAAACGTTTTACTTAAAGGGTGTATGACAGGTTTTTATGATTTTCTAATTTTGACTTTATTCAGTGTATTAATACTTGTTGTAAATATATATAATAGTTTTATACCAATCAGGTCGCTGTTTGTGGAGAAAAGTTGAAAAATGTTGAAAATTACAGGAAGTAAACAAATTGATGACATCACACTGGGGAGACAAACTTTATACATAATTTACACAAAATAAACTACTTTTTTGACCCTTTAAACATTGATTCAACTAAATAAATAAGTTCAAATATATTTTTATTTGTCAGGTAAAAGAATTGATGACATTAGAAGAGTTTTAGCCCAGTTTACAGTGCGGTTGCTATGGTGATTTCCTAGTGTGATGTCATTATTTACAACCAGGAAGTGAAATTAAAACGTATAAAACTGCTAAACCGGGATAACATTTGTAAAGAATTTTTGCAAAACTTGAAATATATTTATCTTAACTGCATTTTACGTAAATGAGTGGTCCAACCTGTCATGGGCCCTTTAAAGTCTATACGACAGGTTTGACGACACATTTGACTAAAGCGTAGTAAACATGATCATATTTAAGATTTTACTAAACATTTTGCCTGTTTATCCCCAGTTTGAAAGTTTTCGTAAAGTTTATGCTACTTCCTTGTTGGACACGAGCACAAATATGCCATAGTTACAACTGTTTCCTAGCAACCCTTTTGAAAACAAGGGCCAAAATCCATATAAATTGCACAATAGTTATGATTTGGCGAATAATAATACCTGATAACACCTTTATTTTGTTGTTTACTGTATAAACCAGGTCTGGGCAAACTTTTTGACTCAACGGCCACGTTGGATTTTGACATTCGCTCGGGGGCCGACCATTTACAGTTTGGACGTAGTTAACTATTCATCTTATTCCTGAAGTTGCCGTTTGCACCGCCGTCTTGTTTCCGTTGTAGTTTACACGGAGCAGACGAGCTCAACAGAAAATAAGTTCTAAATGGACTAAAAAGACGTTTTCAGGAAATCGTTGTGTTGTGACTTGTTGTTGCTCGTGTTCATTAAACATTTTACACAAATTAATCTACTTTATGTAACATTTTAGCGGTGAGACTTTTCCCTCGTTCGTCATTAGCTTTAACGGAGTTCTCGACAAACGGAAGTGCGTTTACAACAAAAGTGCAAAAAACTGCAAAAGTGGGCGGGGCAGAATAAGGTCAATAGTCTATTACACACAGACTATTACACATAGACTTAATGCCTAAAATACACACAAAAAAAACTACAACACAAAAGCAAAAATCATTAATAAATCTTTATTTCTGTGGGAAAAGTGCTGTTGGTCACTCTTCTTATCCAATGCATCAAAGTTTATTTTTATTCTAGAGGTGGCTATTCTCAAAACTGATCTTAAATGAACAACTGCAGTCTCAGACAACTATAAATGACAAATGCTCCACACTTAACTCATATATTTTTTAATGAAATGCTTTGCGGGACAGATGGGCACTGCAAATAATGAATCTCTAGCTGAGTTAAATGTCTTGATTTGAGGATATTAATCTGAATTTCAGACGTTTTGACTCGTTAAGATCAGTTAAGACTTTTTATTTGATGGAACTAGATTATTTTACTTGTTTCAAACCGTTTGTGACTTGTTTCAACACATTATTTCTTACTTCAGTCCAAATTATCTGTCACTGGGTTAAGATCATTTCACTGACCCACTGACAAATGTATTTTCTTATTTTAAGCAAAATTATCACAGGATCATCAGAAATACTTTGAAACCATGAAATATTCTGCTTCACATCAACAATTAAATCTCATCGAGTCAAAACTTCTCAAATCCAGATAAAAATGATCAATTCAAGCCATTTTAAGCTTGGATAGATTTATATTTTTTGCTGTGCAGGAGATAATATGGATTGAAATAAGAAATAATGTATTGAAACAAGTCAGAAACAATTTGAAACAAGTAAAATAATCTAGTTCCATCAAATAAATCGTCTCCACTGATCTTAACGAGTCAAAACGTCTGAAATTCAGATTAATATCCTCAAATCAAGACGTTTTAACTCATCTAGAAATTCGTTTTTGCAGTGTGGCCCCTGGGCCTTAGTTTGCTCTTTTCCTCTCTCTCTTTCTCTCACTCTCTCTTTTCTGCTCTCTTTTCTCTCTCTCTTTGCTATCTCTCTGTCTCTTTCTCTCTCTTCTCACTTTTTTCTCCATCTTTCTTTCTCGCTTTTTCTGTTCTCCTTTCTCCCTCTCCCTGTCTCTTTTTTCCCTCTTTCTCTTCCTCTCTTTTGGTTCTCTCTTTAACTCTCTCTCTCACTGTGTCTTTCTTCTCTCTGTTTCTCTTCTTCTTTCTCCCTCTCTCTTTCTGCTCTTTTTTTTCTCTTTCTCTTCTCGCTCTGTATCTCTCTTCTCACTGTCCTTCTCCATCTCTCTTTCTCGCTCTTTCTGTTCTCTTTTTCTCCCTCTCCTTGTCTCTTTCTTTCTTCTTCTGTCTTTGTCTCTTACTCTTTCTCTCTCGCTTTCTCTTTTTCTCCCCGTCTTTGTCTCCTTTTCTCTCTTTCTCTTCTCTGTTTATCTCACTTTCTCATTTACTCTGGTTTAAACTGTCAGAAAAACGTGTCAGTCGTCTGTAAATTGTCTCTCTTTCCAACGGCGCGTCGCTTTTTGATGACATCACAGAGGGATTCAGAACCCAGCACTGCTTCCTGTCATTTTAAACTTTTATTTATCCAATTTTCTTCTGGAACTGTAGCTCCACAAATGTAAAACTGTGCAAAATATTTACCACAAGTGCCTCCCACCACACGAAGACATCATTAAAACATAGTGAGAACCTTTAAATGGACTTTTTTTTCCCACTGATAACGTTTTTGTCAGAGTAATACAATCTGCGAGGTGTTTTCAAAGATATTGTAATAAAAGCAGAATAAATCAGTGGTGTTTCACAGTCAACACTGGATATTCTGATGAGGCTGTGCTCCGTTTGCTCAGCTGAGCGCAGAACTGCTCCGGCACATTTGGCACAGCGTTCAGAGCATGTTTGTGATATTTTCCAAGTGATTAAGAGTCAAATTTTAGGTTTGAAAAGCTCCCTGTAATGTCGAAATAAATCACTTTGAATAGTTTTTTGTCTTGTTTATACCGAGGCCCATTCTGAGATCATGATTTTATGTTTAATCTGGTTCAGCACGGGCAGAAAATGCTAATTTTTAATCCAGACACAAGACGTAATTGATGAAAAATATGTATAAATAATGTTTGAAATGTGAAAGGCATTTGTTATTGTCCTTTAAACTCGCTCTTGTGCCTTTGCTTTAGCGGCTCATGTTTCAAATTTATGGAAAAACACACTTTCTAGTCAGGCATTCTCTCATCTACTGGCAACAGATGGATTTACCATGGGAAAATAAACAAAAGCTAGCTTGCACTGACAGGCTAATGTAAGCACACTGCAAACAATGTATTTCTAGAGGAGTTAAATGCCTTGTTTTCTGGATATTAATCTTAATTTCAGTCGTTTTTGACTAGTTAAGATTAGTTAAGAGTGTTTATTTCATGGAGCTTGATGATTTGACTCGTTTCAAACCATTTGTGACTTCTTTCAAAACATTACTTCATGCCAAACCATCTGCCAACGGGTTAAGATTATTTTACTTGCCCAATTGGCACATTTATTTTCTTATTTTAAGATACATTTTTGCATAATCAGGCAGAAATACCTTAAAACCAGTGAAATAATCTGCATCATGTAAGAAATTAAATCTCAATGAGTCAAAACTACTCAAATCCAGATAAAACTTTGTAAATTCAAGTCATGTTAAACTCAGCTGGATATATATTTTTGAGGCAGAAATGCCCAGAGCGAGGCTGTGACGATTGACAGACTCTGAAACAGACTCCAAATCTATACTTTTGGCAGAAATCAGGGAAATTTGAAACCAAGTGTTTTTGTGAGGTTCAGAGAAGGAAACAAAACAAGTGTGAGTGAAGCTAAAATAAATTAAATGTAAATATTTTATTTTATCCTTTTGAGATACAGATTTTTAATTTAGTTTATTTTTGAACAATCTTAATTTCATTTCATTTCGAACTTCTGTTTTCTTGTGCTGATGTGTTTGCAGGTCTATAACAAAAACAATTTCCCCTCGGTGATGAATAAAAGTAATTCTGTGTCTGGAAAGGCAGATTTTATCTATTATTTTTGAAGTCCTTGGTTTAATCTTGTTTTTTCAATGCTAAGATTTAGTTTAGAAAGGGTCTGACTCATAAATTAAGGCATTCACATTTCAGATTCAATAAAACTGACATTACTGCGTCAAAAAGTAAATTAAAATACCAATTGACCCTTTAAAAGTTCGTAAACAAAAACATTCTGAATTCCAGAGGCAAAAGTGAAGCAGAACATGATGTGATTTCACTGGAGTGACTGGGATTAACCTCAGATTATCATGAAATATGACAAATCCAGGTGGTTTTTAGCGAATGAAAACCCCTCAGACACATGTTAGAACTCAGTTTAAAGTGCCTATGACAGGTTTTCATGATTTTCTAATTTTGACTTTATTCGGTGTATTAATACCAGTTGTACAAATAAATTTTAGTTTTACACCAATCAAGCAGCCGTTTGGGGAGAAAAGTTGATAAATATGTTGAAAATTACAGGAAGTAAACAGACTGATGACATCACACTGTTGAATCAAAGGTTATGCATAATTCCCACTAAAGAAACAACTTTTTTGAGCCTTTAAACATTGATTCAACAAAATAAAGGCGTCCGGATGTATTTTTATTTGCTAAATTAAAAAAATCTGTGACATTCAATTAATTTTGGCCCAGTGTACAGGATGGTTGCTATGGTAATTTCCTAGTGTGATGTCATCATTTACAACCAGGAAGTAAACAAACAAACAAAAAATTGCCAAACCGTGATAAAATGTGTTACATATTTTAACAAAATTTAACTGTATTTATCTTAACTGCATTTTTGTGAGATGAGTAGTCAAACCTGTCAGAGGCCCTTTAAAGACATTTATAATCGTCTGCTACATTTGTTTATTTGATTGGAGATTATAATAAACACGTTGCATTTTGATGAAAGAAACATCTAGATTTCAACATCTAAATACTTACAGAAAATTTTATTGCTAGATTTATTACATACTTACCATAAACTGTTCTTTTATTGTGAAGCTCGAATACAATTTTGAGGCTATAAGAAATAAATATATTTTAAATTTTTTGTGATAAATGAGCAAACGAACTGGCATTTCTACCCTGCAACTTCAAAATTGTTGCTTATTTTATGCTAGAAAGACTCAAAACTATTAGAATTTAGATCTGACGTCAGTTAAATATTAAAAGTGTGTTCTGGTCTAATTCATGTTTCCTCCAGTCGCCTCCGTTCTGGAATTTTGAACATTCTGAACAGTTCTGAACAGTCGATCTTTAAACGGCGTCCGGATGACAACCTCTGAACCCCTTTCTACGATATTCTGAACAGGATTTTAAAACCAGATGTGGATTTTTTTATTTTTTTATACATTTTTTGCTTTTTATCCACATCTGATAAGAGGACACTATCAGCTGCTGGACGTGTTCAATCTGAAAGGAAAGCTGTAACCTTCTTATTTTGAATGATTTAGAGTCAAATTGTAACCCAAAAGCAAAATTTAAATATTACACTAAAATAAAAAATAAAAAAAACATTTTATAGTTTTATATGGACTCCGCCTGGGCTTTTTTTTTACTTTATTACAAGTCCCTAAAACTATTTTTTTAAAATTAAATTAGCTTCAGCTTTGAAAGAGGAATTGTCAAAACCAACAAAAGCCAAAACTAGTGTCAATCAGACAAAATCTACAAACACCAGCTTCACTTCTTCATAGATTTAACAAATCTATAAATCTTTAAAGTCTGATGTTCCTGTGGGCGGAGCTTGTTTCAGTGGAATCAGAGTAAATCAGACACAAAACTCCAGAGTCTGAGCTTCACAAAGAGTCAGACAATAATTTGTGTCCAAAGGTGAACAAATCAGTGAAATGTAAACCGAAACAGAACATTTCTAACATTCACGCGGTCAGTTTGGGACTCGGTCGATGTTAGAATGAGAATAACTGAAATTTTATTTTAATCGATTTGAGAAAGGTGCAGGGTTTATTCACCTTATTCTGCCCCGCCCACTTTTGCAGTTTTTTGCACTTTTGTTGTAAACGCACTTCCGTTTGACGAGAACTCTGTTAAAGCAAATGACAAACGAGGTAAAAGTCTCGCCGCTAAAATGTTACATAAAGTAGATTGATTTGTGTAAAATGTTTAATGAACACGAGCAACAACAAGTCACAACGCAACGATTTCCTGGTCAGTCTGAAAACGTCTTTTTAGTCCATGTAGAACTTATTTTCTGTTGAGCTCGTCTGCTCCGTGTGAACTACAACGGAAACAAGACGGCGGCGCGTACGACAACTTCTGGAATAAGGTGAATAAGCTTTATCTTCTTCCTGTTGCTTTTGTTCATGCCAATAATGCATGTGATGAATTTGCTGGAACTTGGTTTGTTTTCTGAATTTGTGCTAATGAAAGTAAATGGCACGATCAATCAATCAAAACAAAAAAAAGTTTCAAGAACAGGGGCTCGTTTTAGTCAGACGTTTTAAGAAAAGAAAAAAAAACAAAAAAAAAAAAACAGGTCCGATCTGTGGGGTGCACGGTGGCAGAGCGGCTAGAGCTTCTGCCTCCCAGCAACGAGATCGTGGGTTTGAATCCTGGACCACCCCAACATCACACGCTCTCTCTGGGTGGAGTCTGCATGTCCTCCCCGTGTTACCGTGGGTTCTCTGGCTCCTCCCACCGTCCAAAGACATGACTGTGTAGGTTAATTGAGAACCCTGTCCGTAGTGAATGAATGTGAGAGTGAATGGTTGTCTGTCCTTGTCTCTGTGTTAACTGTGATGAGTTGTCCACTGTCCAGGGTGTACCCCGCCTAAGGCCCAAAAGTCACTGGGATAGGCTCCAGTCACCCGCGACCCCTAACGGGAATAAGCGGTAGAAAATGAAAAAAAAATGAAAGGTCCGATCTGTATTAAAGGGTCAATACTGCAGCCATATCACACTCTCTTCCAACATAAAGCTGCCCTAATGCCTTTATCTCGTCGGCCCAAAAAAGCTCCTCCAACTTCCTCGGTCTTTCCTTCTACGATCTGAAGTGCCCATCGACTCTTTCACACCTGGCCGCTCTGATGTGGGATTGAACCGCTCCTATATTCCGGACATCTCTATCATTTTCTCCTCGTTCCGTCGCTGCTCAGGATCGATGGCGGGTGTAATCCGGGGTGAGCGCGGCGGCGGATCATATCACATTTCTCCGAGCTGGAGCGGCGGGGATCAGGGGCCAGCGGAGGGTGAAGCGGCCCCCGAACGCGGCGCTCTGATCGGACACTTCCACCGGAGCGTCTCGGCCGGCGTCCCGGAAAGGCGGCTCTGTCCTCGTCTGTCAGGGTTCAGCGGACACCGACGGACTCCGGCGGAAAAGTGTGTGAACTAACGAAAAGACGGAGGATGAGAAATACTGAAAATCTATGAAGCGTCTCACTCTCAAGCTGTGGGTGAAGTCTTTAGTGATGGGCGGATGGACACAAACGATGAGAGTTGGAGACAAGTGATGGGCGATAAGAGTGATTTATGATTTGATCCGATACCAAGCAAGTATTACAACATCGATCTGATACCGATACCAATGAATTTTGTATTAAAATGCATTGAAATTTGTCAAAATATTGTCAAATTGTGGATAATAGACAAGTTTCAATGCATTTTAACACAAAATTCATTCATTTATACATTATTTGACAAGTATATTTGGTCATATTTTGTGTTTTCTTCACATACATTTACTATTTATATTGGTTCAAGCAGAGGTGGTCAAATTGTGGATAATAGACAAAATATTGTCAAATTGTGGATAATAGACAAAATATTGTCAAATTGTGGATAATAGACACCACCTCTACTTGAACCAATATAAATAGTAAATGTATGTGCAGAAAACTAAAAATATTAACCAAATATACTTGTCAAATAATGTATAAATGAATAAATTTTGTGTTAAAATGCATTGCTTTTAAAAAAAAATGCATTGAAACTTGTCTATTATCCACAATTTGACAGTATTTTCACACATACTCTGCTTGAACCGATACTAAATAGTAAACGTATGTGCAGAAAACCAAATATACTTGTCAAATAATGTATAAAATAATAATTGAAAAGTTGTATTTATTTTATTTGTTTACTTTTAATTTTAAGTATTGATTTTTTTGCTTTGAATTGTGGTAATGTGTCTTCTGCTTTATCTAGTTAGTTAGTTAATTTTTCTTCGGTCCATATAAATACAAAAACAAAAAACAATCAAAAAAAAGCAATAACATAAGAATAAAGAAAGAAAACATTTTACAGAGCGATAGGGTTTAGGCTGAAGTTTAACACTTATTTTGCCAAAGCCTAATAACTTAAGTATGACGTGCCAGACAGCGACAGATGAACATAATAGAAATCTATAATCACAGGCACAAATAACACTTTTTATATCCATAAATGTGTATAATATAAACAGACACAAACAGTCAGTCTTTATCTAGTTTGACACATACATTTTAAAATTGACTGAATTGCATTTTTTCGAGACATTTAAAAGGAAAATTTCCTCATTTTTCATATTGCTTTCATATTAGCCTTTAAACATGCTAAATACAACTGTAGGTGGTTGAGCAAACACATTATATTCTGGTTAAAAGCTCCTAAAAGTCGATTTTACATAACATGTCTCCTTTAACACAGGATTTACGCTCAATAATGGCTTGTCTGGCTTGTTTTTTGAGCGTTTTCTTGCAGACTGACCGCTGCACAGGAAGCTCTCGTCTATAAAGCTCCAGACTGAAAAACACTCCTTGAAGCTTCTTTTCTCTTTTCTTTCCTGTTGGTGCTTGGAGTTCAGCCTAACAGGACACGACATATCGGTTTTAATGACTTTGTAAGCCTTAAACCAAATGCCCTTCCTTTCAATACCAGCCGCGTTACAAAAGCACCGAGTGATGATATAATTAGCAATTTACACTGAACACGTCCCTGAACAGACCGATGTAAACGTATAATTAAATAAAAGACGTTCATGCGCAATAAAACAGTCTCATCAAATCTACAAATGTATCTCAGAACACTTGCTCCGTACAATGACATGTGTATTTGGAAGACAGTTGAGGCTAAAGTGAAGGACGTTTTGTCGATATAAAAGCAGCTGGTTTGACTTTGTGAAAAAGCGGCGCATGTTTGAGACACGACTGCAAATGTACCTGAGCAGTACGGGCTGATTAGCATCTGAATGTACTCTATATGTACTCTATATACAGAGAGAGAGAGGGGGAGACGGAATACATATGAGAGGGGAGGGGGGGGAGAGACAGAATACATATGAGAGGGGAGGGGGGGGGGGAGACAGAATACATATGAGAGGGGGGAGAGAGAGAGAGCATGTGAATGTACTCTATATGTACTCTATATACAGAGAGAGAGGGGGAGACGGAATACATATGAGAGGGAGGGGAGAGACAGAATACATGAGAGGAGACAGAATACATATGAGAGGGGGAGAGAGAGAGAGCATGTGAAGAATACTCTATATACAGAGAGAGGGGAGAGAGAGAGAGGGAGAGACATGTGAATGTACTCTATATGTACTCTATATACAGAGAGGGAGGGGGAGACAGAATACATATGAGAGGGAGGGGGAGACAGAATACATATGAGAGGGGAGGGGAGGGGGGGGGAGAGACAGAATACATATGAGAGGGGAGGGGGGGGGAGAGACAGAATACATATGAGAGGGGGGAGAGAGAGAGAGCATGTGAATGTACTCTATATGTACTCTATATACAGAGAGAGAGAGAGGGTGAGACAGAATACATATGAGAGGGGAGTGGGGGGCGAGACAGAATACATATGAGAGGGGGGAGAGAGAGAGCATGTGAATGTACTCTATATGTACTCTATATACAGAGAGAGAGGGGGAGACGGAATACATATGAGAGGGGAGGGGGGGGGGAGACAGAATACATATGAGAGGGGAGGGGGGGGGAGAGACAGAATACATATGAGAGGGAGAGAGAGAGAGCATGTGAATGTACTCTATATGTACTCTATATACAGAGAGAGAGGGGGAGACGGAATACATATGAGAGGGGAGGGGGGGGGAGAGACAGAATACATATGAGAGGGGGGGGGGGGGGGGAGAGACAGAATACATATGAGAGGGGAGGGGGGGGGGAGAGACGGAATACATATGAGAGGGGAGGGGGGGGAGAGACAGAATACAAATGAGAGGGGAGGGGGGGGAGAGACAGAATACAAAAGAGAGGGGAGGGGGGGGAGAGACAGAATACATATGAGAGGGGAGGGGTGGGAGAGACAGAAAACAAATGAGAGGTGAGGGGGGGGAGAGACAGAAAAAATAGGAGAGTGGGGATAGAGAGAGAGCATGTGAATGTACTCTATATGTACTCTATATACAGAGAGAGAGGGGGAGACGGAATACATATGAGAGGGGAGGAGAGAGACAGAATACATATGAGAGGGGGGAGGGGGGAGAGAGAGAGACAGAATACATATGAGAGGGGGGGAGAGAGAGAGAGAGCGAGAGAGAATATGAATGTACTCTATATACAGCAACAGAGAGGGGGAGACGGAATACATATGAGAGGGGAGGGGGGGGGAGACAGAATACATATGAGAGGGGGTAGGGAGAGAGAGAGAGAGAGGGGGAGACAGAATACATATGAGAGGGGGGAGGGAGAGAGAGAGAGAGGGGGGGAGACAGAGAGAGCATATGAATATACTCTATATACAGCAACAAGGAGGGTGAGACAGAATACATATGAGAGGGGAAGGGGGAGGGGGGAGAGAGAGAGACAGAATACATATGAGGGGGGGGAGGGAGAGAGAGAGCGAGAGAGAATATGAATGTACTCTATATACAGCAACAGAGAGGGGGAGACGGAAAACATATGAGAGGGGAGGGGGGGGGGGGAGAGACAGAATACATATGAGAGGGGGGGGGGGGGGAGAGAGACAGAAAACATATGAGAGGGGGAGAGAGAGAGAGAGAGCGAGAGAGAATATGAATGTACTCTATATACAGCAAACAGAGAGGGAGACGGAATACATATGAGAGGGAGGGGGGGACAGAATACATATGAGAGGGAGGGAGAGAGAGAGAGAGGGGGAGACAGAATACATAAGGAGAGGGGGGAGGGAGAGAGAGAGAGAGACAGAGAGAGCATATGAATATACTCTATATACAGCAACAAGGAGGGTGAGACAGAATACATATGAGAGGGGAAGGGGGAGGGGGGAGAGAGAGAGACAGAATACATATGAGGGGGGGGAGGGAGAGAGAGAGAGCGAGAGAGAATATGAATGTACTCTATATACAGCAACAGAGAGGGGAGACGGAAAACAGAGGAGGGAGGGAGAGACAGAATACATATGAGAGGGGAGGGGGGGGAGAGACAGAATACATATGAGAGGGGAGGGAGACAGAATACATATGAGAGGGGAGGGGGAGAGAGACAGAATACATATGAGAGGGGGGAGAGAGAGAGAGCATGTGAATGTACTCTATATGTACTCTATATACAGAGAGAGAGGGGGAGACGGAATACATATGAGAGGGGAGGGGGGGGGGGGAGAGCATATGAATGTACTCTATATGTACTCTATATACAGCAACAGAGAGGGGGAGACGGAATACATATGAGAGGGGAGGAGAGAGACAGAATACATATGAGAGGGGGGAGGGGGGAGAGAGAGAGACAGAATACATATGAGAGGGGGGGAGAGAGAGAGAGAGCGAGAGAGAATATGAATGTACTCTATATACAGCAACAGAGAGGGGGAGACGGAATACATATGAGAGGGGAGGGGGGGGGGGACAGAATACATATGAGAGGGGGTAGGGAGAGAGAGAGAGAGGGGGGGGAGACAGAATACATATGAGAGGGGGGAGGGAGAGAGAGAGAGAGGGGGGGGGGGACAGAGAGAGCATATGAATATACTCTATATACACCAACAAAGAGTGTGAGACAGAATACATATGAGAGAGAGAGGGGGAAGAGAAAGGGGGGGGAAGAGAGTGAGAGAGAGATAAAGATAGAGTGAAGGGGAGAAGAACAGAAAGACGGAGAGAAGAGGAAGCGAGAAAGAGTGAGTCAAAAGGAAAGAGAAACAGAAAAGAGGAAAAGAAAAAGAAAAGAGACATTGGGAGGGAGAGAGACAGTGAGAGGGAGGGAGAGAGGGAGAAGAGGAAGAGAGAGAAAAGAAGAGAAAGATGAAAAAGGGAGAAAGAGATGGAGAGAAGAGGAAGAGAGAGACAGAAAGAAGTGAATAGAGAAAGGGGAGTAAAGGTGGAGGGAAAATAAAGTGGAGGGAGGAAAAAGACAGTGAGTATGGAGAGAGGGGGGAGGAAATCATACAGAAGGAGCAGGAAGAGAGGAAGTGAGCAAAAGAGGGAGAGAAATGAAGTGGATAAATGTAGCTCTAAACCCAGAGTGCTTTGTTTGAGCAAAAACACGAGACAGAGATATTTAGACATCAACCATCACCTGTGTCTGTGTGCACAACAGGAAGATAAGGAGAGAGGGGGAGAGAGGGGGAGAGGGGGAGAGAAGAGAGGGGAGGGGAAGGGAGAGAGGGAGAAGATAGACCAAGCGCAAGAGAACAGAGAGAAAGGGCAGGGAGAGAGAGAGAGAAGGTGAGCAAGAGGAGAGGGAGAAGAGCATTCAAGGGAGAGACAGAGCAAGGGGGAGAGCGAAAGGAGTGAGAGAAAATGAGAGGTCGCGAGAGGGAGAGAAAGCGAGAAAGGGAGAGCGAAATGAGAGTAAGAGCAGAGAGAGGTCGAGAGAAAGAGAGCAAGAGGAGAGAAAGAGAGAGTAAGAGGGAGAGCAAGAGGGAGAGAGAGTGAAAGCAAGTGAAAGAGAGTTAGGGAGAGAAAGAGGAGAGAGAAGGCAAGAGGGAGCAGAAGAGAGAGTGAAAGGAAGAGGAGAGAGAGTTAGGGAGAAAGAGGAGAGAGAGAGAGAGAGAGAGAGAGTGGAAGAGGAGAGAGAGGTAGGGAGAAAGAGAGGAGAGAGAGAGGAAGAGGAGAGAGAGGTAGGGAGAAAGAGAGCAAGAGGAGAGAGAGAGAGAGTAAGAGGGAGAGCAAGAGGGAGAGAGAGCAAAAGCAAGTGAAAGAGTTAGGGAGAGATAGGACAGAGTAGAGAGAGAGATAGAGAGGAGAAAGAGGAGAGAGAGAGAAGGCAAGAGGGAGCAGGAGAGAGAGCGAAAGGAAGAGGATAGAGAGGTAGGGAGAAAGAGGAGAGAGAGAGTGGAAGAGGAGAGAGAGAGGGGGAGAAAGAGATGAGAGAGAGGTAGAGGATGAGGAGAGAGAGAGGGAGAAAGAGGTGAGAGGGAGTGGAAGAGGAGAGAGAGGTAGGGAGAAAGAGGAGAGAGGGAGTGGAAGAGGAGAGAGAGAGGGGGAGAAAGAGGAGAGAGAGGGAGAGGAAGATGAGAAAGAGAGAGGGAGAGAGAGGTAGGAAGAAAGAGGAGAGAGAGAGTGGAAGAGGAGAGAGGGGTAGGGAGAAAGAGGAGAGAGAGAGAGAGAGGGAGTGGAAGAGGAGAGAGGGGTAGGGAGAAAGAGGAGAGGGAGTGGAAGAGGAGAGAGAGAAAGAGGAGAGAGGGAGTGGAAGAGGAGAGAGGGGGAGAAAGAGGAGAGAGAGGTAGGGAGAAAGAGAGGAGAGAGAGGAAGAGGACAGAGAGAGAGAGAGAGAGAGAGAGAGAGGCTGCTCTCACGAACAGGGAAAGGACAAAGCCGTGATTGAATGTGGGATTATGTGGCGCTTTGCTGCACAAACAGGTGGATTTACATGTGTGCGCTTAAGCTGTAAACTCAATTTTCAAAACTATTTTCATCGCAGTGACTTTGACCTTGGACACGACGAACGCTGAAGTTACAAGTTTTGGCCTCTAGATGGAGTTTGGAGCGGGTCTTGGTCCCTTCACATGACTCTGGTTCTCTTTAAATTCAAAAAGACGACAAAAAATAAAATAAATTGAGCTAAAAAAAAGGCGTCTTTAGTTCTGTTTGTGCAAAACATCAAATTCAAATAATCATCTTTGTTCCGTCTTTGACACTTTTAGAATCAGCGCCGTGTAGTTTGGCCGCCAACTCACATTTGCATAAAGCATTCAACACAGACGAGTCAAACTTCCTCTGCGTACGGCGTTTTAGAGTCTGGACTGAACCCGAGAGGGAGGGAGAGAGGGAGGGAGGGGGGGAGAGAGAGAGAGAGAGAGGAGCGAGTGTTTGCGTGTGAGAGACAGGGAGAGAGAGGGGAGGGAGAGAAGAGAGGGAAAGAGAAGTGTGAGAGAGAGAGAGAGGAAAGGGGAGAGAGAGGAAGAGAGAGAGGAAAGGGAGAGAGAGGGGGGGAGAGAGAGAGAGGAAAGGGAGAGAGAGGGGGAGAGAGAAAGAGGAGCGAGTGTTTGCGTGTGAGAGACAGAGAGAGGGAGAGAGCTGGAGAGAGAGGGAGAGGGAAAGAGAAGTGTGAGAGAGAGAGAGGAAAGGGGAGAGAGGGGAGAGAGAGGGGGGAGAGAGAGAGAGAGAAAGAGCAGCAAGTGTTTGCGTGTGAGAGAGACAGAGGGAGAGAGCTGGAGGGAGAGGGGAGGGAGAGAGAGCGAGAGAAAGAGAAGTGTGAGAGAGAAAAAGGAGAGTTTGTTAGAGCGAGAGAGAAAAAGGAGAAAATGTGTGTGAGAGAGAAAGAGGGAGACAGAGAATGAGAGAGAGAGAGCGCAAGAAGGTGAAAGGAGAGGGGGAGAGAGAGAGGGAAAGAGGGAGAAAGAGTTTTTTTTAATCTATAGAGCGAGAGGATGAGGAGGGGGGGAAGAGAGCGAGGGAAAGAGAGGACAGAGTGTAAAGACAGAGAAAAAGAGTGTGTGTGAGAGAGAGTGAGACAGAGGATGAGAGGGGGAGAGAGAGAGAGAGGGATGAGAGTGTGCAGAAAGAGAAAGCGAGGTGTGTGAGTGAGAGAGAAAGAGAGAGAAAGAAAGTGAAAGAGGAGAGAGGGAGCACGTGAGAGTGGGAGAGTGCGTGAGAGGGTGTGAGGAGGTGAGGGGGAGTGCGATGTCTGGGAGAATTGACTCGTCTGTTTGGCGTTGCCGTGGTAGCTGTGTGTGGGCGTGGACGCTGGACAGGAGTCAAAAAGCGCAGGGCGGTTGGAACAGAACGGGCCAAACTCCTTCAGCGCACGGAGTGAAGGGAGGGTGAGGGGGGGTGAGGGAGTGAGGGAGGGTGAAGGAGGGTGAGGGAGGGTGAGGGAGGGTGAGGGAGTGAGAGAGGGTGAGGGATAGGGAGGGTGAGGGAGTGAGGGAGGGTGAGGGGGTGAGGGAGGGCGAGGGGGTGAGAGAGGGTGAGGGGGGGGGGGGGGTGAGAGAGGGTGAGGGAGGGTGAGGGGGTGAGGGAGGTTGAAGGAGGGTGAGGGAGGGTGAGGGGGTGAGAAAGGGCGAGTGGGGGTGAGAGGGTGAGGGGGGGGTGAGGGAGGGCGAGGGGGGTGAGAGAGGGTGAGGGGGTGAGAGAGTGAGGGGGTGAGGGAGGGTGAGGGTGAGGAGGGTGAGGAGTGAGGGAGGGTGAGAGAGTGAGAGGGTGAGGGAGGGTGAGGGGGTGAGGGAGGGTGAGGGAGTGAGGGAGGGTGAGGGAGGGTGAGGGAGGGTGAAGGGGTGAGGGAGGGTGAGGGGGTGAGGAGGGGTGAAGGAGGGTGAGGGGGTGAAGGAGGGTGATGGAGTGGGGGGGTGAAGGAGGGTGAGGGAGGGTGAGGGGGTGAGGGAGGGTGAGGGGGGGTGAAGGAGGGTGAGGGGGTGAAGGAGGGTGAGGGGGTGAGGGAGAGCGAGGGGTGAGAGGGTGAGGGAGGGTGAGGGAGGGTGAGGGAGGGATTATACTGAACAGTTGATGTTCAGTTAATGGAGCAATTTATTGAAGGCACTTGTGGAACATAAACATGAAACAACACTTTTGAAATGTTCAGCTCTTTAAAGTCTAAATGACAGATCAGACGACGTAGTAAACATGATTATATTTAAGGTTTTACTAAACATTTTGTCTATTTGTCACCAGTTTGACAGTTTTTGTAAAGTTGTAAAGTCACTTCCTGGTTGGACAGCAAATATGACACAGTTAGAGGTGATTCCACAACTGTTTCCTAGCAACCATTTTGAAAACAAGGGCCAAAATCTATATACATTACACAATATTTATGATTTTACAAATAATTATACCTGATAACAACTTGAATGGCGATAAAAATGTGTCCGGTGAGTGTAAATTGTCTCTATTTTCAACGGCACGTCGCTTTTTGATGACATCACAGAGGGATTCCATTGTAGAACTCAGCGCTACTTCCTGTAAACTTTTATTTTTCAAGTATTCACGTGCACGGTTTAACCTTTTTCCAAAATGTAACGGCATATCGGACTCAAAAGTCTGGTATATTCGATTTAAAGGTGCGCTGAATGTACATTATTTTAGGTGCAGGACCGTTTTTTCTCCATGTTTTGCCCGAAATCTTCCACAAAATTAAATAAACTTTGCAATTTTCATGGAGAAAAACAAGTAGAGCCACCAAACCAAGTATTTTTTGGCCATAAAACAAACGCCTCGGCCAGAAAACGTACACGGTGCACCTTTAAGAACACTTCAGACGAGGTTCGGTTGTGGTTTCCTGTTGATTTAGGCAACTTTAGTGATTAAACTCTGGTCGTAAACGCGCCTTTATCACAATGGCATCTCATTCCGAGCCAAAACTTCACACCGTCCCATCTGCGATTCCACTGGTCCAGGTCCAAACCGGAAACGCTGCCAAGAATCACTTACTGCTCAAGTCTGCCACCAAATATATGCACAGGGCTTAAGTAATCAACGCGACCAAACTGAACACAACCGACCCGTGGACAGCCTCGTTAAAGCTGCACCATGTCACTTTCTGCCTTCGTTGTGGAATTGTCCGCAGCATTAAAGTGCGTATGACAGGTTTTCATGATTTTCTAATTTTGTCTTTATTCAGTGCATTAATACCTGCTGTAAATATAAATTATAGTTTTACGCCAATCAAGCAGCCATTTGTGGAGAAAAGTTGAAAAATCTGTTCAAAATTACAGGAAGTAAACAAACTGATGACATCACACTGGGAAGACAAAGGTTATGCAAAATTTACACAAAATAAATTACTTTTTTTTGAACATTTATACATGATTTCAATAAAATAAAGGTGTTAACATGTATTTTTATTTGTAGAATAAACAAATCTGTGACGATGAGTTTTGGCCCACTGTACAGGATGGTTGTTATGGTAATTTCCTAGTGTGATGTCATCATTTACAACCAGGAAGTAAGACAAAAAACCTAAAAAATTGCTAAACCGCAATGAAATTTGTGAAGTTTTTGAACACAGTTTGAAACATATTTATCTTGACTGCATTTTTGTCAAATGAGCAGTCCAACCTGTCATAGGCCCTTTAAACTCGTCCTAAATTCAATTAATGATGCTCTTCTTAAATTACGGTGACATATTCCATCTAAATTACGTTTTTAAAGGACACATATTATACTAAATTGACTTGAGCTTTTATCCATGTTCTAACATTGTTCCATCGTAAGTTGTTTTTATTTCAAACCTGCTTGCAGTTTACAACACAAATTCACATCAATTGCATACAATTGCCTGGTTTGAAAGGGGGATGGTGGAAGCTTTCGCTTTTTAGAAGTCCGACCCCCCACTCAACTCCACCTACATATTATTACAACAATATTATTGTATAGAACATGCAACATACAACATTTATTATACATCAAGACTACATATAACATATAACATACAACATAACACAACAACACAAGGACAGGCCCAGACACTCTCTAACCTCTACCTCACCCCTCCTCATCTACACACTCACTGCTGAAGGCATCATTCACTCTCTTCCTGATACTTTTCCATCGTTTCTTTTTTAAACATTCGTTTAAACTGGACAAGATTTAAACATTTTTTCATTTCCTCCGCTAACCCATTCCACAAAATTCGTTCATTCATTCGTCAAAAACACCCCTGGAGCAGCATTAGTTTGATTCATGTTTGTAAATCCTCTCTCTCTGTGTTCTGATCCTTCATGTGTGACGTCATTTATCCCAGAATCCTTTGCGGTTTTAAGTCCTTAAATCATCTCCAGACTCGCTCTGAACATTTCTTCCGTCTAATCACGATAACTACAACTTCATCAGATGCACTCTTTACAGCAGTGCATTGTGGGTATATATTTACATGTGTGTAATTGCCTCTACAGCCAGTAGATGGAGCCATAGCCAAGTCAAAATGGCATCTCCCAACACAGTGATAAAGTAATATTTTTCTTTGAAAAAAACATTTTTTTGTTCTAAAACATGAGAAGTCAAACTGAAGACAAGAGCAGGTTTAAAGGCTAAAAACTATATGGAAAATGCATAATATTTGTCCATTTGTTTTCAGACACTTTTACTTCTACTTGTGTAATACTGTATATTGCCAGCACTGTATATAGTATTACAAAAGTAGAAGTAAAAGTGTCAAATATTATCAGTTTTTGTTTTTGTTTTTAGCCTTTAAACCTGCTCATATTTGAGAAAAAGTGTTCCTCTTCCTGTATGTAAATCTACAAGTGACAAATGCTTTATGTTGACTAACTTAAAGGAAAAATATTACGCAATTTGTTTGTATTGTGTTTAGCCTTTAAACATGCTCAAGTTTAATTTGCCATCTCATGTTTTGAAACAAAAAAAAAAAAGGTTTATTATTAAAGAATTCATGTTTTCCTCAGGAGTCTGGAAAGACACTTTACTTGATGCAAGAGCTTAACCATATTATTTCTTTAAGTGAATGTGCTAAAGACAATTATCAAGCTAGCAGTAGCAGTTATCGAGTTTAGACAGAAGAAATGCTCAGAGCGAGTCTGACGATGATTTAAGAAAGGAAGATTCTCGGATAAGTGATGTAGATGAGCTGAAAATACGTCCGAAAATCCAGGAAGTTCAGCAGGAAGTGTGTTTGACACTCGGAAGAGGAGGAGTATTTTCTAATAAACATTCCCCAAAACAGCGTAAATGCAACTGAATGCAACTCCAGGTGTGTTTTTGATGAAGGAACATTGTTAGAACAGGGTTTAAAGCTCAAAAAAGTCAGTGTAGCAGAATCTGTGTCCTTTTAAGTAATTTGTGTTTCTCGCTCCGCTCCTTCAGATATGATGCATCCTTTACGTCGACCTAACTCCAGGACAAAAACACTCTTACTCGACGACACATTTTCTTCCCACCTCTTCACTCCAGGCAAAGCAAAAACCTCAAGACAATCGGAGAACAAACCTTCCACCAGAAAAGTCACATCATGCTAACTATCATGCTAACAACTCGACATTTATCGCAAAAGAGACAATACTTTTGTGTCAACGCTAACTCCAACAGTTTACACCTGAAAATCTCCATTATTTACTTCTACACAACACAAAAACAGAGCGATGTAAACAACACAATCTCCATCTCTTTTGTGCTCGTTTTTGTTGGAGAAAACCGAAAGACGTCTAGAAAACAGAGAGAAAACAAGCAAACGCCACACAGTAAGAAAGAGCAGCAGGTTCTGGCGATCGAACCCCGAAAAGCTCGCTCAGGGCCTTTAGACTGGGACAGACGTGTGACGGTGTGGTGCGTGAAGGGTGAGATACCTCCTCCAGATGAGCAGGCCCACTCCCATGGACAGCAGCATGATGAGCGCCGCCACCGAGATGACCACGATGATGACCACGGGGTTCTGCTCGCTGGACGCCAACGCCACTGCAACCACACAGGATTATCAATGCACGGAAAGCTCAAAATCACAGAAAAACTAGCACAAAACACAGAGGAAGTTGTCAGAAGTGCGTTATGTTTGACTTTTACGCTAACGGTCGATGCAACTGTATATTTCTGTATATAGTCTTAGTCTATCTTAGTCTGTTTTATTCTTAATGTTATGCAGGCCTCTTTTATATATTTTATGTTGCACCTTACACCAAAGCAAGTTCCTATGTTTGTGAATTTTTGATCACTGACAATGGCAATAAACCGTTTTCTGATTCTGATTCTGGGTTATGTCCAGACGATGGGCTTTGGTAGAGCTAAGTGATCGTATATGTAATGGTGATTTACTGAATATTACCACGAATTGCCTTCTGTTCAGTTATAAGTGACTCCTTTTGCAAAACCTGGAGCAAAATCACTTAAATTACAATTAAAATATACCTTGTCTATACTTTCTCTACAGTATAATTTTGACAACATAGAAGTAATTGTTTGAAATAATAAGTGATTTCAATTATGAGCCCAAAAAAAAAAAAAATAATCATGATTATAACTTTTGCCATCATTGAGCTGCACTAGGCTTTGGTCCAGGACGTGTTTGGACACTCACACTGGTCTTTTTGAACCGTGCTGTGCTCAGGCACAACCGTGGCCTGCACTCACATCGGCACAAACTGAGCCACGGCTCAGCGACATCATCATTTAGAGCTGTTTACATGTCGAGCGGAACAGCTGAAGAACTCAAAAAACAGTAAAATAACACGGAAATAACACTAAGTAACATTTAAAAGTCTTTGTAAGTCCGTGTGGTGGTTGTAAATGTATTTTCGGGGGCGTCTGAAGCTCCTGTTGTCGCCCCCTGTTGTCCCTGGGCGGAAAACCAGCTGCAACATTTACCCAAAGACAACTCTCCAGAGTCACCCTGGCTATTTTTTAAATACCTGGCAACGTTAAATGTTTTTCTATGTGGTTGTACTTCCTTATTCCAATTTAAAAAAAAGCTTTAGCAGTGTATTTTCACAAGAGCGCTGCAGGGGGAGCTCTGTCGATGAAATTACTGAGTTCCACTTTAAAACTGTCTAAAATGATGACGTTATTGGCTGTTATTATGCCTTAGGTCTCACTTATTCTTAGATTATTAGTTCCTACAAACTCCCAACCTTAAAAGTTACATGGTGCAGCTTTAATCGACTGAAACTCCTGACATAAACACAGCACTCATGACTTTCTTCTGCCTGTGCTGCTCTGTGGGAGGCGCGAGGCACAGCAGGGGGCGCTGTTCTGCGACGTGTGTGTGTGTGTGTGGGCCTCGAGGTGTGAACGCCACAACACGTTCTGACAAAAGTGAAAGTGAAAGATGCTCTCACTTTTGTGCAGCTTTTATTCTGTCAAGTGAGTTTAGAGTGGGCTGGATTAGTCTTGGTTTGAAGCTCAGCCTTGATTTTACTGTAGTTCTTGTAAAATCCTCTTCAATTCTAACTTCCAGTCCAGATTTAGTCCTGATTAAGTTTAGTTTTGATCCAGTTGAGATCTCAGTCCTGATTTAATTCTTCTGAGTCTAATTTGGGTTGTTATTCTGGTTTAGTCCAGGTTTAGATCCTGATTTTAGTCTTGATAAAGTCCTATTTCGGTCGATATTTAGATCTAATTTAGTCCTTTTTTCCTGGTTTAGTTTAGTTTAGTTTAGACCTCAGTTCTTCAAAGTCCAAGTTTGGCTGTTAAATCGTTCTGATTCATCCAGATTTCCAGAAGTGAGTTTAAAGTGGACCGTGGACAAGGTTTAGGTTAAATAATAAAGTTCACATTTAGTCGTGGTGTTGGGCTGATTTGGATGTTTTTAGTTCTGCATTTGTCTTGGTTTAGTCCTGGTTTAAGGTCCACGTTTTGTCGTTATTTCGTACTGATTTCGTTCTGATTTTATCCATTTTTGTCCGGGTTGTGTTTAGTTTTGATCTGGATTAGTCTTGGTTTCGCTATCAGTTGTTGCAAAGTCCAAGTTTGGTCATTTTTCCTGTTTAAATGTAGTTTTGAGCTTCGTTTGGTCATGAATTAGTTTTGTTTAAGTGGTTTTTGTCCTGGTTAAGTTTAGTTTTGATCTGGTTTAGACCTCTGTCCTGATTTCAGTTCTTGCAAAGTAGTATTTATTGTTATTTAATTCTAATTTAGCCTTTTTTTGTCCTTGTTAAGTTTCATTTTTAGATCTTGATTTGATTCTTAACATTTTCATAAAGTCCAAGATTGGTCATTATTCAGATCTCATTTTCAGTCCGGGTAAAAAAAATCTGGATTCAATCTGGATTAGTTTTGGTTTAGATCTCATTCCTGATTGAAGTTCTTGTAAAGTCCACTTTTGATCTGATTTAGTCCAGATTTTGTCAATCTTTGTCCTAATTAAGTTTAATTTTTATCTAGTTTAGACCTCTGTCCAGATTGAAGTTCTTGCAAATTAAATTTTTTTGTTATTTAATTCTGATTTTGCCTTTTTAGGTTTAGTTTAGTTTAGATCTTGATTTGATTCTCAGTCCTGAATTCTTAAAATTCTTGTAAAGTCCAAGATTGGTCATTATTCAGACCTGATTTAATCCAGTCATTTTCAGTCCGGCTAAAAAAATGTTTTGATCTGAATTAAATCTGGATTAGTTTAGATCTCATTCCTGATTTAAGTTTTTATAAAGTCCTATTTTATCATTTTGATCTGATTTAGTCCAGATTTCGTCCTTTTTTCCTGGTTAAGAACAGTTTTGATTTTAGTTTGGTTGTTAATTAGTTTTGATTTAATCCAGATTTGGTTAAATCTAGTTTTGATCTGGTTTAGATCTCAGTACTGATTTAAATTCTTGTTAAGTCCAATTTTGGTGGATATTTTGTTCTGGTTTAGTCCTTTTTTGTCTTGGTCAAATGTAGTTTTAATCTGGATTAGTCTTGGTTTGAAGCTCAGCCTTGATTTTACTGTATTTCTTTTAAATTCCTCATCAATTCTAATTTAGTCCAGATTTAGTCCTGATTAAGTTTAGTTTTGATCTAGTTGAGATCTCAGTCCTGATTTAATTCTTCTGAGTCTAATTTGGGTTGTTATTCTGGTTTAGATCCTGATTTTAGTCCTAGTAAAGTCCTATTTTGGTCGATATTTGATCTAATTTAGTCCTTTTTTCCTGGTTAAGTTTAGTTTAGACCTCAGTCCTGGGTTAAGTTCTTCAAAGTCCAAGTTTGGCTGTTAAATCTTTCTGATTCGTCCAGATTTCGTCCTTTTTAAACCTGGTTAAGATTAGATTTGATCCAATTTAGATCTGAAATAGTCTTGGTACAAGTAAAGTCCAATTTTGGTTCTGATTTAGTCCAGATTAAGTTGTATTTTTTCATATTTTCACATTTTCCCCCAAAGAAATCCCATTATTATTATCATTATTCTGTAAAAACAACAGCACAGACTCAGATTTATTCCCATATTGTCTCTCAAAACGTAAATTAAGTTCAAAAACCTCTTTAACCTTCAAATGATGTGAACATTTATAGATGAATCAGACTTGTTTAATGCTTTTAAAACATGAAATAGTCTAAAAGTCATGAAGCAATGACTCACAAACAGAAATATTTAGAGTGAATTACCTTCAAACACTTTAATGTCCTTCAGCAGAACTCAGATTCTTTTAGAAACTATAAATCTGTCATAATTGTTAACGATGATGAATAGTTTTGTTTGCACTGTTAAAGACCAATTAAAGTCGTATTAGTATTTATTGCATTACACACCGTTAATCTGATTCAGGCAGGACAATTATCATTTGTTTAAAACGTTGCTGCATCTGTCACATAAATTACTGCGCAGCATATTCTCAAGACGAAGGGAAAGTTTGTCCATCTGTGACGGCGAGAGCGAAGGAAACACAGCGAAAGAACGACTTTATTTGACTCGAAAACAGGACGACGTGACTTTATTTCACGAGAGAGAGTTTGTTCTCGAGGCCAGAAATGTGTCCAAGGGTTTGGAGAAACGAGAAGAATGTAAAGGGCTTTGACAATATCTGAACCAGGTCTGAACCAGGTCTAAACCAGGTCTAAACCAGGACTAAACCAGGACTAAACAAGGACTAAACCAGGACTAAACCAGGACTGAACAAGGACTAAACCAGGACTGAACCAGGACTGAACCAGGACTGAACCAGGACTGAACCAGGACTGAACCAGGTCTGAACCAGGACTAAACCAGGGCTAAACCAGGGCTAAACCAGGGCTAAACCAGGGCTAAACCAGGTCTAAACCAGGTCTAAACCAGGTCTGAACCAGGACTGAACCAGGACTGAACCAGGTCTGAACTGGGACTAAACAAGGACTAAACCAGGTCTAAACCAGGTCTGAACCAGGACTGAACCAGGTCTGAACCAGGACTGAACCAGGACTAAACCTGGTCTAAACCAGGACTGAACAAGGACCAGGACTGAACAAGGACTGAACAAGGACTAAACCAGGACTAAACAAGGTCTAAACCAGGTCTAAACCAGGACTGAACCAGGACTGAACCAGGACTGAACCAGGACTAAACCAGGACTAAACCAGGACTAAACTAGTTCTAAACCAAGACTAAACCAGGTCTAAACCAGGACTGAACAAGGACTAAACCAGGACTAAACCAAGACTAAACCAAGACTAAACCAAGACTAAACCAGGTCTAAACCAGCTCTAAACCAGCTCTAAACCAGATCTAAACCAGATCTAAACCAGGACTGAACCAGGACTAAACCAAGACTAAACCAGGTCTTAAATCAGGACTGAACCAGGACTAAACCAGGACTAAACCAGGACTGAACAAGGTCTGAACAATGACTAAACCAGGACTAAACAAGGTCTAAACCAGGGCTGAACCAGGACTGAACCAGGTCTGAACAATGACTAAACCAGGGCTGAACCAGATCTAAACTAGGTCTAAACTAGGTCTAAACCAGGACTTAAACCAGGACTTAAACCAGGACTAAAGCAGGACTAAACCAGATCTATATTAGATCTGAACCAGGACTAAACTAGATCTAAACCAGGACTTAAACCAGATCTAAACTAGATTGAAACCAGGTCTAACCCAGGACTGAACCAGGACTAAATCAAGACTAAACCAGATCTGAACTAGAATTAAACCAGATCTAATCCAATAACCAGAGATAAAACGTGTTCTCTGTTTGGACGATGGGTCGACCATCATCACGTAACACTTACAGACGTGTTATTAACAGCTCAGAGAATGAAGTTTAGAATTAAATAACAAGTAAATACAGTAATTGATAAAGTCTAATCTGTTTTAACAATGAGACCAGTGACTCGCGACAATAATTCCACTGTCTTTGTTATAAAAAGCTCTTTGTGTTTTCAAAATACAACTACAATTCAACACAATATATTAAAGTATTTCTGGCTGTTGCACTCACGTTCCCCGAGCGTCTGCAGTTCCAGGGGCGCGCTGAAGGCCCCGTAGTCGATGGGCGGAGCCGAGGACGTGGACGCCGACGAGGACGCCGACGCAGAGGAGGAGAGCGGGGCCAGGCCAGCGGGGGGCGCCGCGCTGGAGAAGGGGCGGATCAGAAACACGTAGGTGGTGCCGGGTTTGAGGTTGTTGACGCTGATGCGAGTGGCCGCCGTCTTCACCGTGGAGTAACTCTGGTCCTTCTGCTCCTGGACACCAAGGAAGGGAGATGTTTAGAGAAAAAAGACCAAGTACGACGAGAAGGAATCAGTTTATTATGTATGAATTATCTTTTTCTTCATTTGACGCGCACAAAAATCAACGAACACAAGTAAAACAATCAATTTAAATGTGGTGGGGTTAGAAGATTCACCTTAAAGTGTGTATGACAGGTTTTTATGATTTTCTAATTTTGACTTTATTCAGTGCATTAATACCTCTTGTAAATATAAATTGTAGTTTTACACCAATCAGGTCACTGTTTGTGGAGAAAAGTGGAAAAATCTGTTGAAAATTACAGGAAGTAAACAAACTGATGACATCACACTGGGGAGACAAAGGTTATGCATAATTTACACAAAATAAACTACTTTTTTGACCCTTTAAACATTAATTAAACAAAATAAAGGTGTTCACATATATATTTCTTTGTCAAATGAACAAAATCTGTGACATTAGATGAGTTTTGGCCCAGTGTACAGTGTGGTTACCATGGTAATTTCCTAGTGTGATGTCATACTTTACAACCAGGAAGTAAAATTTAAAACCAAAAAAATAGCTAACGAGGTAAAATTTGTGAAGATTTTAGTAGAAATTTGAATATATTTATCTTTTATCTGCATTTTAGTTAAATGTGTATTTCAACCTGTCATAGGCCCTTTAAAGTCTATTTAAAGGCTTTCATGATATTGTAATTATCACTTAGTTTGGTGGGAGGGCACCTGTGGTAAATATTTATTATAGTTTTACATTCGTGAAGTTGAAGTTTGTGAAGAAATTCTGAATATTCAGGAAGTAGAGCTGAGTTCTAAACAGAATCCCTCTGTGATGTCATCAAAAAGCGACACACCAAGACAATTTACAGACGACTGACACATTTTTTTGACAGTTTAAACGATCATTCAACAAAATAAATGTGTTATCAGGTATTATTATTTGTCAAATCATAACGTTTGTGTAATTTATATGGATTTTAGCCCTTGTTTACAGTCTGGTTGCTAAGTAACAGTTGTGGCATCTTTTAAAATTCTGTTAAAACTTTATTATTTAGGTATTTTTCTTTTCACTGTATTCCGTCCCGTCCACTTTTGCTCTTTTTATGTTTATGATCCGCACTCTTGTCGTAAAGGGACTTCCAGTTTGACACAGTTTGTGTTCAAATGACAAGAACGAGGGAAAAGTCTCTCGCTAAAACGTTATATAAAGTAATTGATTTGTGTAAAATGTTTAACGAACACGAGCAACAACAAGTAAGCAATGCACAGATTTCCTGAAAACGTCTTTTTAGTCCATGTAGAACTTATTTTCTGTTGAGCTCGTCTGCTCCGTGTAAACTACAACGGAAACAAGATGGCGGCGCATACGACAACTTCAGGAATAAGGTGAATAACTTCTACCTGAGTCCTGGTCCTTTGTACTGCACGTCACCTAATTACACCTGTCCCTTTAACATGAATCGTGATAAAATCGAAACCATCCAGCTCTACTTTCCGCCGTTGGACAGAACAGATTTGACGGAAAGAGTTCTAATCGTTCTGAACAACCCGTGACAAACCGTAAACGTTAATGTAGGCGAACCGTAAACAATGTGAATGTAAAAGGTGTGAGTGAATCAGCGTCACAAACATGTTTATCTGCATGTTTAATTCAGATTACACACACGCAGGCCTCGTCGTGAGGAGGAAGCAGCTGCCAAACAAATATGGCTTTTACGACGCGACATTTATTTGATTTTGTTTCATCACAAGCTCAACACAGCCTCAGTATCAAAGTGTGCAGAATGTAACGGCGCTTTTCCCTGGAATGTTTGTAGGATTATTACACTAAATAATAATAATACATCAAACTTGTATAGTGCATTTTTGGACACTCAAAGACGCTTTACATAAACAGACAAAACATAAATTTACACAAAAGCCAGTTTGAACAGGTGGGGCACTTGATTTATTTGAATGATTGGTCTTTTAACTTGTTCTTGTTCCTTTACTTTGTCGTCTCATGTTTAAAAACTTACAGGGCGTGTGACAGGTTTGAACGATTTTCTCATTTTGATTTTATTTGGTGTATTAATACGTATTGTACATAAAAATGATCGTTTTACGCCACTCAAGTCACAGTTTGTGGAGAAAAGTTGAAAAATCTATTTCAAATTACAGGAAGTAATAAACTGATGACATCACACTGGGGAGACTCATTCTATCCAAAGGTTATGCATAATTTACCCAAACAACACAACTTTAAAACATTAATTCAACAAAATAAAGGCGTTCATGAATATTTTGATTTGTCAGACGAAAAAATATCTGACATTAGCAGAGTTTTAGCTCAGCGTGCGGAGTAATTTCCTAGTGTGATGTCATCATTTAACCAGGAAGTGATATTATAATTTTACTTCCTGGTAACAATGGTTAAATGATGAATAAATGATGATCTACTTCTGTTATAGTTCAATAATAAGTACCTGGAAAAAAGCATAACACGTCTCCTTTAAAGTCAATCCAATAAGGACTATTTATGTTATTGTTGGTTTGAATTGGACACAACTGACTGAATGAAGCAGATAGAGCTGTTTAAACATGAAAAAACACTTTAAACTAAATGTTAGCAGCGTTAGCTACTTACTTTAGGCAATAACAGAACAAACAGAACAGAAAAACAGAACATGATTGATGATTATTAGTCCATAAATGTGTGCGTGTCAGAAGGATTTGACCAATATTCATTACAGAAATACATTTTTATTAAGAGTTTTGCCGACTTTTAACTGATATAGTTGAATAATGAGTGAAAAAAGCATACTAGCTCTCCGTCAATCCAATAAGGACTATTTATGTTATTGTTTGTTTGAATTGGACACAACAGACTGAACAAGCAGATAGAGCAATTTAAACCAACTGTTGAGCCAAAATCATAAAAAAAAACCCAAAACACTTTAAACTAAATGTTAGCAGCGTTAGCCGCTAACTTTAGGCAAAAAGTTGAATAATCCAGTCCCTTTGATGTTTAACGTGTGATCAGTGATAAACAGAACTTGATTGATGATTATTAGTCCATAAATGTGTGCGTGTCAGGAGGATTTGACCAATATTCATTACAGAAATACATTTTTATCAGAGTTTTGTCGACTTTTGACTGATATAGTTGAATAATAAGTGGAAAAATCGTACTATCTCTGCTTTAAAGTCAATCCAATAAGGACTATTTATGTTACTGTTTGGTTTGTATTGGACACAACAGACTGAATGAAGCAGATAGAGCAATTTAAACAAACTGTTGAGCCAAAATCATTAAAAAAACACTTTAAACTAAATGTTAGCAGCAGAGTTGCTAGCGTTAGCCGCTTACTTTAGGCAAAAAGTTGAATAATCCTGTCCATTTGATGTTGAGACAAAACTTTTATATGATTATTAGTCCATAAATGTGTGCGTGTCAGAAGGATTTGACCAATATTCATTACAGAAATACATTTTTATTAAGAGTTTTGCCGACTTTTAACTGATATAGTTGAATAATAAGTGGAAAAAGTGTACCATCTCTCCTTTAAAGTCAATCCAATAAGGACTATTTATGTTATTATTTTGTTTGTATTGTGATTTTAATGCCTATTTTCCTGCTCCACTTTCAAATTTCGACTTTGAATGACCAAATCGTGCTCTAAAATTAAACTTTCCTTGTCTTGAAGTCACATACTCATTTAAACTTCTGCATTCAACGATAAATTCTTGTCAATTTAGCTGCCGAGAACAAACAGAAATCACACGATTCAGCTCCGACATCGGCACAACACACTCTCCAAACTCGAAATTGCACTTTACAAAAACCAATTAGCCTCCGAATTACAGCAGCCGCTCGTCTTCTTCTCAACACTTATTCCTCCGTCTCCGGCGCGGCGTCTAAATAAAAGTGATTGCGCGGCTTTATTAAATACGGCGCAGCGCGGGGAGCAGGCGGCGGTGTAAAATCAGGAGCGCGCGTGACCGATGCGACCGCGGCGGAGGAGAAATGTGACGCCGAGCATGACAAACGCGCCGTGTTACAGTCCCAGAGACGCCTCGTGATCAGCAGCAGAGGCCACAGGGTTTGAGCAGAAACAACTTTATCACGGGGTTGATTCTGAGGGAGTTGGGTGAGGGTGAAGTTTGTTTAACGCGACGCCGAGCTCGTCTGGATGAATATGACGCGCTGGTTACATTCACAAGCCTCAGATCTGATGTAGTCGATGTGTTAAAGGACAAATGTTATGCACAAGTGACTTTGAGCATTTTATCATGTTATACACTTCAAAAAATGAATTTATAGATGAGTTAAACATCTTGATTTCAGGATATTAATCTGAATTTCAGACGTTTTGACTCGTTAAGATCAGTTAAGACTTTTTATTTGATGGAACTACCGTATTTTCCGCACTATAAGGCGCACCTAAAAACTTTCAATTTTCTCAAAAAACTGACAGTGCGCCTTATAATCCGGTGCGCTTTATATATGGATCAATACTGAGCCGCAACTACGCAACCACAGCCACTACTGTAGCTTCTATTCTATGCGCCTTATAATGCCTTATATATGAACAAAGTTTTCAAATAGGCCATTCATTGAAGGTGCGCCTTATAATCCGGTGCGCCTTATAGTGCAGAAAATACGGTAGTTTATTTGACTTGCTTCAAATCGTGTCTGACTTCAATTCAATTCATTTCAATTCATCACTGGGTTAAGATCATTTTACTTGCCCCATGGACAAATGTATTTTCTTATTTTAAGCAAAATTATTAGCATTATCAGCCAGAAATACTTTGAAACCAGTGAAGCCACTTTAGTTGCCATTTTACTGTAAATAAGAGTGTGCACTTTATACTTTATATTGTATTTTTATTACCATGTTTATTTATCCTATTTTTATTGCATGCGCCTATTTCTTTCATTCCTGTTCTAAACTGTGTGTTGCAACAGTGGAATTTCCCCATTGTGGGACAAATAAAGGATCTCTTATCTTATCTTAAATATTCTGTGTCACATCAGTAATTAAATCTCATCGAGTCAAAACTTCTCAAATCCAGATAAAAATGATCAATTCAAGCCATTTTAAACTCAGATAGATTTATATTTTTTGCTGTGCAGGAGATAATTTGGACTGAAATAGGAAATAATGTATTTAAACAAGTCACAAACGCTTTGAAACAAGTAAAATAATCTAGTTCCATCAGATAAATTGTCTCCACTGATCTTAACGAGTCAAAACGTCTGAAATTCAGATTAATATCCTCAAATCAAGACATTTTAACTCAGCTAGAACTTCATTTTTTGTGTAGTATTTAGTATTCAGTACCTTCTCGTAGTACTTGACTTCGTACTCGGTCCTGCTCCTTTTCAGGTCGTTGGGTTCTCTCCAAACCAGCGTCACACTTTTCTCCTCGATCTTCTCGGCTCGCAGCTCGCTGATCAGAGACGGCACTGAAAGAAAACACAAACACAAAATAAATATAGTGTAAGAGCAGATGTATCATAACAAATGCAGTTAAGGCGAGACGCTGCAGGTGAACAGGAAAAAAACTTAAACTTAAAGATAGCAATGTGAAACTTCTCCTGTAGTTTAGTCACATAAATGTAAGAAAAAAATGTATTACAAGTTTTTCATCATGTCATGTTTTCAAGTAGAAATAAGGCATTTTATGTGAAAAAATGATCACAAATCCACATATTTGGGACATTTAAATCTGAAAAATGGACAGAACCAGGTTTACATGTCTTGGTTCATTTTGTAACATATTAAAAACTTTATGGAAGGGATTTTGGATTTTTTTTGTAATTTTTAAGTAAGATTTGACTAAAAAATGTCCTTAAAATTCAAATTTCGCCTCATTTTTCTGACTTAAAACTTCAATAAATTAGTTTTAGAATTATATATGAAAAAATCCTTCTGTACGTTTCGTCAGAATCTTTTTGAGTCCCAAATTGTACAGTTTTGTGTGTGTGGGAGCTACTTTAAGGCTGATCTTTATGTCGAGGGAGAAAAATACTTGAAGTTCCAATGTCCCAGAGAAATCTATGGATGAAGTGGATTAAATCAGTGGTTCCCAAAGTAGGGGTCGGGGAATGAGCTGGGAGTCACGAGATGATTTCAAGATCTCATTTTAATTAATATGACACTGTTTTTACTCTTTTTTTCTTTTCTTTTTTTTTTTTTTAACTAAAAACAGTATGTTTTCATGAAATAGGGTCTAATAAGGCAATAAACTATTAAAAACTACAAATATTAGACCTGATTTAACACCCTTTGACAATTAAAATGATTGCTACGGTTATTTTCATCTCACTTTGGGGGTCCTGAATCGGTTGTATGGATATTTTGGGGGTCCCAGCCAGAAAAGTTTGGGAACCCCTGGATTAAATGAAAGAATAAAACATTTTTAATAACAGTTGTTTCCACATAAAAGCTGATATGTTGAGAAAACTGACCTAAAAACAAAAAAAAAGACAGTTTAACCTGTAGTGTCTCACCTTAAATATCAAAGTTTAATGTTAAAGTAAAGTAATAATATAAGTTTGCTGAGAATTTTTATGTTCTCTGAAAGGCGCACGAAAAACTAAAAATAAAAGTAGGTTAAATAAGACGTGAGTTCAACCCGAGTGTTCTGCTCCGTACAAAAGGTTTAGCTGCAGGAAAGTCGGCTCAGACTTCACAAAGACTTTTATCCATTTCTCACACGGGACAGAGCGAGCGAGAGAGGACGACAAAAAGAAAGATGTGGGTTGAGAGCGAGAGAAGAAGAAGAAGACAGAGAGGAGGAGAAGTAGATTTAGCTCTGAAAGCCGACACTGATGTTTGTGTGAGGCCCGGACCCCGACGCTCTGAGAACATGAACAAAAGAACAGAAGAGGAGCGCTTTAAACAGACCAAAGAGAACAGGACGGGTCTGCTCTGGAGAGGAGCAAGTTATAAGTACGACTGCAGAGAGCTCATCGAGTCAACGCAACTAATAGATTATAGGAATGGTTGTTAAATAATGGCATACAGTGATCCCTCGTTTATCGCGGGAGTTGCGTTCCAAAAATAACGCACGAAAAGTGAAATCCGTGAAGTAGTCACAGCTTTATTTTTTATTATTTTACAATGCAATACTGAACTATGGAATGAAACCAAAAATCAAAACCTGTTTTAAAGCCCAAAATTTGTTTAAAACAATAATTTTAATATAGTAATACAAGGTTGTAAACATTGTCACTGGTGTATTTCACAGTCTGTGCCTCTTGGTCCTGACTCCGCTCCGCTGTAGCCTCTGTTTCTACTGAAGGCGCAGGTTATGGGGAGTTGTTGGCGCTCTTTTTATAAACGGATATGCCACCTTCGATTATATTTGAGAACTGCAATGATCGACTCATCAAAGGGTCCCGTTCTTGTGCGTGCGCTGAAGTTCAGTGGATGCACTGTAAAAATATCCGTGAAGCAGCGAAGCCGTGAAAGATGAAACGCGATATAGCGAGGGATCACTGTAATCGTTAACTGGTCTACATTTGCACTGTCTGCCAACTGTACATTTCTGTATATAGTCTTAGTCTTAGTTTATCTTAGTCCATTTTATTCTTAATCTTATGCATGCCACTTTATATATTTTATTATATTTTATTCATTGTTTTATGTTGCACCTCACGCCGAAGCAAGTTCCTATGTTTGTGAATTTTGACACTGACAACGGCAATAAACTGATTCTGATTCTGTTATTCACCTTATTCCTGAAGTTGTTGTACGCGCCGCCGTCTTGTTTCCGTTGTAGTTTACATGGAGCAGACGAGCTCAACAGAAAATAAGTTCTACTCGACTAAAAAGACGTTTTCAGGAAATCGTTGCGTTGTGACTTGTTGTTGCTCGTGTTCATTAAACATTTTACACAAATCAATCTACTTTATGTAACATTTTAGCGGTGAGACTTTTCCCTCGTTCACCATTAGCTTTAACAGAGTTCTCGTCAAACAGAAGTGCGTTTACAACAAAAGTGCAAAAAACGGCAAAAAGTGGGCGGGGCAGAATAAGGTGAATACACAGACTCCAAAACATTCTCTGAGCTGAAAGAAGAGGTTTTATTACTTAAACAGAGCAGGAATGACACAAAAACACACCAGAAACAAGTCAATAATGTGTTTTTGATTAAAATCCTTGTTCATGTAAACCCAGATGCTCACAAAAGGAAAAAGTTACAAAAACAATGCCAGAAATATAACTGTTTAATTTTAATTTGATCAAAACTATAAATTGCTAACACAGAAAACTTTAAGTGGATGTTAATGAAATCAAACACGTTTATTTTTATTTATTATTACTTTGTAGTAACTAAAAAGTTTTGGGTTTTAAAAATGAATCATTTGACTTAAGGATAAGGAAATGTTTTAATTAACAATAATCAAAATCAAAAAACAAAAATTAAAACAATTAAGGCAACTGATTACAGTATCTTTAGAGAAATAGAGTCCAATAAGACAATAAACGATTCAAACAACCAATATTAAACCTGATTTCACACTTTAAATTATTGCTACTGTCATTTTCATTTCACTTTCGGGGTCCTGAGTCGGTTCCAGTTTTTTTGTTTTGTTTTGGGGGCCCCAGCCAGAAAAGTCTGGGAAGCCCTGCTCTAAACAACTAATCGATTAATCGAGTAATCGCTAGACTAATCGATTACCAAAATAATCCTTAGTTGCAGCCCTATAGTTATAAGCTTCTCAAAACAAATCCGATGTTCTCTCTTGCAGGAAAAGTCTGCGGTTGTTACGAAATAATAAAAGTGAAGACACATAATTGATGTTGCAATATAAATCTTAACGCTGATGAATATTTCTACAAGTTTCCCTCGCTCACAAAATTAGGTTTCATTATACAGAAAACGGAAGAAGATGGATGGAAAAGATTAAAATGCATTAATCAGGTCTGACAGCAGAACAATGTTTTGCAGCAGGTTCCCGTTCAGAGACATCAACATTCAGAAGAAAAGAACCATCAACACTACCTGTGTTCGGACTAGACCTGGTCCCACTCGCTTCACTTCAGAGCGGGACGTTTCTGTTCATGACGGACTGAGATGCAGTGCCCGGTCCAGGCTCGCAGGGGTCTGATATGAGCAGCTGACGTCACCCAAACATGAATAATGTACGTTATTGTCTAAAGCCTTGATTTTCACCCAGTGCGCCGGGGAACACTCCTGTACCATAAGGTTTTGACCAGAAAACAAAACACTGACACATTCCTGTAGTGTCCCTCCTTAACTCGTCAAAATGTCTAAAATGAAGATAAATATCCTGCAATCAATGATAAAGTTGAATCAAGTTTAACTGATCTAGTAATGTCGATGTAAACCCTCATTCGTCCAGGTGTGGTTCATCGTAGAAAGGGTTTCAGGGGTTGTCATCCGGACGCTGTTTAAAGATCGAGACGTTTCGACTTTTATCCAAAAGTCATTGTCAATCAGAGAGCTGGTATGGGAACTCAGGCTTATATGGTACTCTAAGTAGTGAGAGTCTTGCCCCCAGGGAGGAGTCACTGAACGCCTGTCTTTGTTTGGAAAATTGTTTGTCTAGTGTCACCTTATGAGGTCATCAGCAGTGATGAGGGAGCAACAGCCAGCTATCAGTAGAACAATAGATCTAAGACAATAATAGACCTTAGCCACAGGTGAAACTGGGCAGGGCCAACTATTAAACTAACAAAGGCCGGCCAATTATCAAGTTTCAGGTGACACTAGACAAACAATTTTCCAAACGTAGGCAGGCGTTCAGTGACTCCTCCCTGTGGGCAGGACTCTCACCACTTAGAGCAGTATATAAGCCTGAGTTCCCAGACCAGCTCTCTGATTGACAATGACTTTTGGATAAAAGTCGAAACGTCTCGATCTTCAAACAGCGTCCGGATGACAACCCCTGATCTAGAAATGCATTTTTTGCAGTGTTCGTTTTGTAAACTCTGTCAGCTCAACAAATAAAGTTATCATCACTGGAAATACAGCGGTTTATCACTAGATAAAGTCAAAATTTTCTGTTTCCATCCTCTTTTTGCTGTTTTGTTTGTCTGTTTTCTCTCTTGTTCTTTCTTGTCCAATCATGTCACGCTAAATCGTTGCGAGCCTGCACACTCTGAACTTGTACCTCTCACGTGCATCAGACAGGACGGTACAACTCACTTAGGACAGAGGAGACATTGGATTTTATGTGCATTGTTTGGATCGATAAGATAAATACAAAGTAATCAGTGCATATCCGAGCCCTTTATGTTAAAAACGACAGAACAAAGTGATCTCAACACATTTTTACACGAATCCTATCGCCGACAATCTCTCCTCGCCGTAGAAACTGGACTGCTTCCAATACTGCGGACATAAATATGTAAACAAGACAGTATTTTGTATTTTATGTGCGCTCGTTATCTTATTTAAAAGCAAAACATGTAAAATTAAACACATTTTGCGCCGCACACAAGGGCAGAGCGGTTCATAACTCTGCCTCAGGCCAAGGATGACTTTACTGTGTGGAGTTTCTGCTTCTTCTTGACCCGTGAAAACAGCGCAGAATTAATTATACAACTTTCTTTAATTAATAAATGGAAGGTCATGCAGCAGAGTGGTTTGTCTTTTCTTTTCAAACCAGTATTTTCTAGAACTGGCTAAAGGTTCCTCTTTGATAACTACCTGCTTATACATTTTTCACCGAAGCAAAACTGTTCCGACTAATAGATGTGCTAATACTTCTATCTTGTCAAGGTTTCATTTCCAAATCCCATTGAAGTCGGTAATAATGGTAATTATCCAGCCGGCCCTGTCTGCTCTTTCACTAAATGTGTTTCTAATGCTCTTAATGACACCGCTCCTCCCAAAACGCCACCTTTTCTCCACTTTGCGCGCAGCACCCCTCAATTTGGCCCCGCGTTTGAGTGACAGGCCGTTTTGCTCTTCGCTAAAGCCGGAGTCGTTAGCGGTTAGCATTGACGGCCGTGCGTGAGGTTCTCTGACCCGGAGCAGGGCAACAGTGAGGTCTGAAGAGCTCATTGTTTGCTCCGTGAAGCGACGGCGTTCAACTACGAGTCTGATTTGAGGTTATGTTTCATTTTAGGCAGTTGTTGTGAGGAAATATGACTTTTTCCATTCTAATGTTGTCTTCTGCGGTCACTAAACAGACTTGGCTTGTTGCAAAGGTAGTATTGGCAAATGCAAAGGGATTACGGTGGTGGGAGGAGCATTATCCACTGATCATCATAACTGCAGAGCGTGAAATCAGTCTGGAATCACTTTTGGCCCGTCTTTATTTGCTAATATGTCTCTGGATTTAAACACGCTCTTGAGTACCTTTAATTTGCCATCTCATGTTTTGAAAAAAAAAAGTCTAGAGGCAAAAACGCTCAGAAGGAGTCCGACGATTTTTTAGGACTTAAAACAACAGAAGATTATGAGAGAAGTGACGTAGAAAGTCTGAAAACTGTCATCGATCGAGGGAGTTCAGCAGGAAGTGTTTTTGACGGTCGGAGAGGAGCGGATGTTCATGATTAAATTCCTCAAAACAGCGTGAATGCAGCTTAATGCAACGTTGCATATATTTTGATGAAGGAACATTGTTAAAAGGTCAAAAAAAGTCACTGTAGCAGAATGTGTGTCCTTTAAGGGTGCACTTCTGCTCTGGATCCACCACATGCTCGTCTCCATGGAGATGTTATTACTTTGCCTGCCATGTTTCCCACTATTTTCTGTCTTATCTGCCTTCTACCGAATGCTAAGCAACACTAGGCCACGGCTTTACTTTCATTTAAAACGCTAGAATCCGGTGTATTTCTGCGTTCACTAAACACACACATTATATATAAAAGGTTACAGCTGAACTGAATCCCAAGAATCATACTTCCTGGATCCATCCCTCCGCCATCTCTTTACATCTGACCTTTTACGTCTTGCTTTCTTCTGATTTTGAACGCTTGCTCTCTAATGACTGTGTTGTGGCTGTCGAACGAACGAGAAACCAAACACGGGGCTGAATAATGCTGCCATTTTGGATCAAAGCCGCGCTCCTCTGTCCGTCTTCGTCTGACGCAGGTTTGATGTTTGTGAAGACATCGGTGTCATGCATTATTCATTCAACGGTGACTTTTGGATCTGCACTGGAACGAGGGATATGAAGAGCAGGAAATCAGACGGTTCGAGGCAGATCTGGGAAAGTGTGAGCGGCGACACGCAGGGCAGCTCGAGTTTGAATAAAAATCAAAATATAGTTCAAGAGACAATGTTGACTTAAATAAAAGTGACCACATCATCTACTTTAATTTACTGCAAATATACTCTACAAATGATTGAATACAAAACTGACACCCTGTTAGTTTAAGCATATAATTACTCTTAATCTTTTGACTTTGTTATGCACAAATGTTCAACTATTTACTGAATAATCCTTTAATTATAAAGCAAATCCAACATGTATAATAGGGCTTTAAACATTTAGTCGATTAATCGGTCGATGGTGTCTTAGTCAACCAACATTTTACAAATTATTTTATTTTTATTTAAATTATATGGCCAAAAAAAAGCAAAAACAAGTAGATATGGAGTGAGTAAACTGAAGATTAGAACATATAAATACAGTTTCCTTGTACTTATCTATAAAAATAGTTGTTTTTGCATGAATTCCTCTTCAATTACTATTATGATTATTAGTCTAATCGATCACTAAAATTGCGTAATCCAGTAATTGAGCTTATTAATCTTACTTTTAAGCGTGTTTAAATGGCAGGTGTTTCCTTGAGTAGTAAAAAACATTGACATTGTACATTTCTACAGAATACGTTCACAGTACTGCTCGGAGCGTCGTCTCCTACTTTCATTTCTTCTGTCTCTTCTCTTCATTTTAGACGCGCTGATGCCTCACCTTCTCCTCAAGCAAATCATTATTTGAATAATCTTGAATTCAATTATGATTGAAATAATTGTGATTGTAATTTTGTAACAGCCCTAGTTAGATACATGGAAATACTTCAGTTTAGATATTTTATTGCTACACCCCCTTTAAGTCGATCAATCAATCGATGGGGTAGTTCTTTAGTCGATTACGAATTTCTTTAGTCGACTACAGTCTTAATGTATTGAATATGAATCAATTTGGACCAAAATGTCCTAAAAAGTCTACAATTACGCTCATCCATTACAGCAGCATTCACGCGTTGACTTCAGCACCACGGACAGAGGCACACGGACAGTTCAGAATCCTGTCGATAAAGTTTGAATATATTTTCTTGAAAGCGGAACATAAAATTCATGAAATTTATATACTGCTTTAATGTAGTATATATATCTAGTATTGTTATCGAGTATCAAGTATTTTTTTAGTTTTTTTTTTAACCCAATATATAGGTTTAAACTTCATGAAATTAAAGTGCAAATGGCCACTTTTTGTGTTTTTCTGATTATTCTTTTGTTTGACGGAATAGTATCTATGGTAAATACCCTTAGAAATATTTCCGAAAGTACTGTTAAAGCAAAACTAAGTAACTTCAGCGACAGAGCTCCCCCTGCAGGTCTCTTGTGAAACTACACTGCCAGTAAAAGCTTTCTTTTTTGCTTTTTTCCCCCTAACTTTTTATTGAAATAAGGAAGTACAATCACATACAAAATATGTCATGTCGCCAAATATGAAAAAAGAGAATAACGGTTTCTCAGGAGAGTTGTCTTTGGGTCGGCGTCAGGAAAGTTGCAGCTGGTTTTCCGCTCAGAGACAGCAGGGGGCGACGGCGGGGGCTTCAAACGGCCCGAAAATACATTTGCAACCACCGCACGGACTTAAAAAGACATTTAATAAGGTAAAAATGCTGCTTAGTTCTACTTTAAGTTGTCAACATAAAAGGTACTTGCTAAATATTCTGCATTTTTCTATTATGACTATATATTATTTCACAATCAAGGGTTAGGTTGAGGAATAGTTAATGTGGCTATTGTTTCGACATTGGGATAAATAGCTTATCATTTACAGATTCCCCAAAATGATTCCCCACGTTCTTTGATCTCTAATCAAACATTTTCACTCTGAAGTTTCATCTCAAACATCTAATATGAAACCTATAGGTCCACATAGGCCCTTTCATCCCAGTGATTGCAGAGTATCAGAGGAAACCAGGCCTGTTTCTCATCTGAAATTGCTCAGACACACATCTCTCCTCGCCCCACGTCGGCAGTGATTTTCTGTATACGAGCGGTGATGGCCTGAGCCTCCCTGGTTTTAGCTCCAAACGAGCGCAGAGCCGTTCAAAATCCCATCCAGCGCCGCCAATATCACCCGGGAACAATCAAGGGCCATCGGAACAAGCTCGTACGCGTCTGAAATAACGGCCGGACAGAGGTATAGCTGTAATATAAACAGAGTAAATAATCCAAAAGCTAATCTGTGTCTGCAAGTAAGTGTTATAGACAATAAGGAAATCTGTGTTCTAGATTTAACCCGTCCTTCAAAGCAGTGGAAACAGAACTGCAGCGTCTAAACCAGGGGTGTCCAAACTTTTTCCATCGAGGACCGCCTATTGAAATACAGACAAAGCGGAGGGCCACAAAACCACCGTGAAACGTTAAAAAAAGCTGCATTTATCTGATGTTTTAAGCACCACCACATCTACATTCAGTCTCAGTGCCTTAATATCAGGTCTGTTTCGCACCAAAATGTTAGTTATTTAGGTTGGAATTGTAGAAAATCTGAAATGTGCTGTAAATAGTACTTATCAGGACAGAGTGGAACAGTTCACCAGGAAGCCTGAGGGCCAAGAAAAATTGGTCTGAGGGCCTGAGTTTGGACATGCCTGGTCTAAGGGGATCAGATTCAAACCTAAAGCCTGGGGTCCACAGCACAGATTTATGGATGTCACACAAAGTTTATATGACAGGTTCTCAAAGATGTCTCAAAAATGATGACTACATTTGGTGGGAGGGCACCTGTGGCAATAATTTATTCTAGTTTTACATTGGTGAAGTTGCAGTTTGTGAAGAAAAACAATAAGTGCTGAGTTCTAAAACTGAATCTCTCTGATGTCATCAAAAACAGAGACTATAGACCCTTTAAAATGTGATATCAAAAATTTCTGAATAGAGGCAAAATTAAGTTGACTGTAAATGTTTCAATGATTGTCTCACATTAGATCTAAATTCTACTGGTTTTAAGTATTTTTGATGGAAAAAAGCAACACATTTGAATTTCCAGAGTAGAAATATCAGTTAGTTTGCTTTTCTTTAACAAATGATGGACAAAATACAATTTTCTAGCCTTAAAATCTAAATCTAACTTATGATATACTATCTAATATACCTCTATAAAATGAAAAATGATTGTTCCTTCATCAAAAATGCAAAGAGTTGATCATAATTTCCTAAAACATAATGTAAAATACAATAATAAATGTGTTTAAAGCAGCTCTGATGTCACTCACATGTGTCTAAGGCTTTTACTGACACTAAATCATCTACATTTTTCATATTTTGTGATATTCAGAGGTTAAATCCCAGTTTCTCAGTGAAATCACATCATGTTCCACTTCACGTTTGCCTCCATTCTGAATTTAGAAGGTTTTTGAAGGATCTTTTTACAGACAATTTACACATTTTAAACCATAATTCAACAAAAAGTTGTTATCAGGTATTATCATTTGTCAAATCATAACTATTGTGTTATTCAATAGTGATTTTAGCCCTCGTTTTCAAAATGTTTGCTATGGTAACAGTTGTGGAATTACCTCTAGGTCATATTTGCTGTCCATATTCAACAGGAAGTGACATTATAAACTTTACAAAAACTTTCAAACTGGGGACAAACAGGCAAAATGTTTAGAGAAATCTTAAATATGATCATATTTACTACGTTTTAGTCAAATGTGTCGTCTATAGACATTACAGTCACACAATCAAACGAGGCAACGACCAAAGTCTGAAAGAAAATAAGGTTCTAGGCTCAAGTCACAAAAGGGGAAACACGTCCCTGGCTCGACATCGAAGCTCTTCTGCCGTCACTTTGAGCAGCACTTTGCATTTTCTGTTGGTCCCGTATTTGCGTTTACTGTTTACTGATGACATAATACCAAACGTGTGTCATATAAATCGTCTTTGGTCGTGCAACAGTGAAAGTTAAGTCATTGTCTGTGTCTCACGGTGAGGCCTTTGACCCACAGTGAGACGGGGACTTAAAATGACCGCAGTACTGTACCTGGGAACCTAAACCCACATTTTGAGCAAGAATCTTAGGATTAGGCGATGGTGCTATTAGGATTTTACTTTTGCTTCTTAAATAACCCCAGCATGTGTTCAGAGTAATGCGCCCGATAATGTTTCAGCTCAAATCAGGCAGAAAAGGCGGTGATTACTTCCTCAGATAACTGTGTTTATCTGCTGCATGAAAACTGTTATATTTTCCTCTTACTTGACGGAGTGGCAGAGTCGTTAGCACTTCTCCCACGCAGAAAGAACATGTCCTGGTCTAGTTTTGAGTCCTAAACAAAGTGTGATCTTTCTGTCATCTGTTTAAAGTCTGTATGACACATTTCACTAAAACATGATTAAGATTTTAGTAAAGATTTTGTCTTTTTGTCCCCAGTTTGACAGTTTTTGTGAAGTTTATGTCACTTTGTGGTTGAACATGAGCACAAATATGACAGAGTTAATTGCATGGATGTATTAAATGAACTGGATAAGACACGCCCCCTCTGTCTGTGGTCCCAGATTGATTAGTGGCCGTGCGAGGTACTGCAGTCTCTTGGAACCAGCCTTTTTCTAAAATTGCACATTATAATTGCAGATAATACTCTATTATCGGTATTTAAATAAAATAGAAGGAAATGTTCTTTTCTACCGTTTCTAAAATCACCGAAATTACCGTTTTTATCTGAAGTGACGTCACACAAACATGTGCGAGTCACGTGAACGAGCGTCGGACGATACAAACAGAAGCTCGTGGAAAAGGCTCGACTAGAGACACCTGTAAGTTGTATTTTATTTCATTTCAGACGCTTCACGTGTGTCTAACATGAAGAACACAATTACAATCACACAAGCTAACGTTAACACAAAAACTTGCAAACTGCGTGGTCGCTCTCGTCACTCAAAGCAAAGATGGCCGCCTCCGTATCAGGAAGTAACGCGGAAGTAAAGAACTTTTTTGGGGTCATGCACCAATGATCTCACTCCATAGGGATAAACAGGGCGGCCATTTTGGGTTCATCTTCCAGGTTAATTATAGTTCTATGAGTAATTGTCTCTCTTTTTCAAATAGCATGTCGCTTTTTGACGACATCACAGAGGGATTCCGTTTTAGAACTCAGCACTACTTCTTGTCATTTTATTTTTAAAAATTTCCTCACAAACTGCAACTTCACAGATGTAAAACTATAATAAATATTTGCCACAGGTGCTTTGTAATAATTAGAACATCATATAGACTTTGAACTCACATTTTCCTGCTGTTTACTTGTTTACTTGATTGAATTGTTCTCCTTTAACCTTGTTTCCTGTATTGTAAAGCATCATTACGATCACTCTCACTAATCACGTGTGCATTTGCATGTTTCTCCCTGTGTTTGGGGCTTTCCTGAGCATTCATCATCAGTTCAAACAGACACCAGGTGAAATGATGTGATCGAGACAAGCTCAAGATCTGGAGATGGATCCCAGAGCACTGCACTGCGGCACAAAACATGGACTTTATTACTTCCAATAAAATTTAAATTATGTCAAATAAACCTCCGTGCCGCTGTTGCCCCAAGTTATAGTGGAATAATGTCAGGTTATTCATATCTCAAGCATATCCTGTCTAAGAGGTGAGTTCTACAGAGTCTTCACTGCTAAGTCTTAATAATTCAGAATAGAACGGTTGTAACTCCAGGGCACAGACAGTAATAATAACACTGTTTAATATTTATCTACTTATTAAACTCTATTCTGACGTCTTTAAAGGACATATATCACGGTTTTTAATCACGTTATAACATTGTTCCCTCATCAAAAACACACCTGGAGTTGTATTTTGCATCAGTCACTGTAGTTTCATTCATCCTGTTTATGAGTTCATCTTCTCTGCTCCTTCTTTGAGCCTCAGAAAACACTCAGCTCCAAATTTCCTACATCTTTTCACTTTAGTTGTTGTTTCATGACATGAAGTCTGGATCTGGAGGTCTCCTGTGTTGTTTTTAAGTCTATAAATCATCACCAGACTCGTTCTTAGCATTTCTGCCTCAAATAGGATGACTAGTTTTTGTTTATTCCTTCTTTGTTTTTCCCTCTGCTGCCAGTAGAGCGCGAACACCAAATCCTGATGAAGGAACACCTGACTCAGAGAAAGTTTATTATATTTTATTCATTGTTCTATGTTGCACTTTACGCCGAAGCAAGTTCCTATGTTTGTGAGTTTTGATCACTGACAATGGCAATAAACAGTTTCTGATTAAAGGAGCTACACCTGATTTTTATTTTTTTATTTTATTTAACAGAACTTGATCGTGTACCCGATTTTTTGCATGTAATAAAGTAAAATCTGTGTTGCCCCAGCACATATAATGTAAAAGCATCTATTCAGGTGAAAATGAGACAACACTTTCTCTTCATCTATTTATAAAGCATTTTGTCCAACAAGACATGCAGGAAGTGTGTTGTTAGCATGCTAATGTTTGTTAGCTTTACCGTGACGGTCCGTGACGCTCTGGGCTCAGAAACTCGTGAAAAGTGCTTATGTACTCATGGAGGTGAATATTTAGGATTATGGGACTGCATTAGGAAAGAGAGTGATAAATGTGACTGATGCAAAGAGTTTAACATTAACTAGTTCTGCTTTTCACTTGTCAAAACAGTAAAAATCAGGTACAGCACCTTTAAGTTCTCAAAACATGAGATGCAGAAGTAGTAAAGGTAAACAATAGTACAAGTTTTAAGGCCAAAAACAATGCAATGCATGATATGTGTTCTTCAAAAGTAAGTACATCTGATTTCTCCATAGAAATGTTATGGAATTCTCTACAATATTCCATTAAACTTTGCATTTTTTCTATTACACATGTGTTGTAGCTGAAATTCCTAGAAAACCAGGCCTCTCCACAGCTCTGACCTGCACTTGACCTGGTGACGCCACATGCCGTCCCGTCAAGTTCAAAGCCATTCTGTGGAATATTCCAGGCAAAGCAGCAGACACCTTCACAAAGTGCCTGAAAGGTTATATATAGTGCACCTTTAAACCTCTCAATTCCTCTTTAAATCTATAATCTTACACCCGCTTCCCTCACAAAGCCAGGTGCATTCGCTCTGGCTCTCGCGCTCTTCATCTGGCGCTGACCGTCTGAACCCGTCCACATCCTGGTCCTCCGCAGGTCTGCGAGGAGATTAAACTTTGGCACAAGATGGCGACGGCGCTGTAGGCTCGTCTCTGTTTCCTTATCGGAGGAGACAGCCCCTCGCTTCAGCTCGGCTCCTTCTTTGTGTGGCGGAAATCTCTCTATTCCCCCGGGACGCCGCGCTCTCCCAGCGGGCCCCGAACGCACCGCGGCCAGGCTGACATCCATCATTGTTCCAGCTCCACCGGCTCCGCTCTGATTACATGCATGAAATTGAGTGTATCTGGGGCTGGTTAGGTGAGTGCGTCGTTACAGGGGCCGGCCGCAGTGAGAGGGCGATGTCAGCTGTCGGAGCGGGTTTGCTCAGAGAGGTTAACAATGGGATCAAAACTGACGTGAAGACAATGCTTTTCCACAGACGGGCTGTATAGAATTGCTAATAATGTACTGTATATATTGGTCTTTTAAGAGGACATACTATCCTTTCATCTGGTATTTAGTGGGCCTAGATTGGGTTAATTGACTTCCTGTTTAAAACTGCAGCGGAACTGATAAGCCCCGCCTCTTCAGTGACATTTAACTGAAACAAGCAGTGGATTTACATGTTGTATTTTTAGAAAAATGGCTATGCATTTACAGGTCTGAGGGCCACAGAGAAGGCTGAAAAGATAATTATTCACCATGTTGCATTTGACACAGGTTTGACTGAACCATCACAACTTTAAAGTCTATTCACCTTATTCTGCCCCACCCACTTTTGCAGTTTTTTGCACTTTTGTTGTAAACGCACTTCTGTTTGACGAGAACTCCGTTAAAGCTAATGACGAACGAGGGAAAAGTCTCGTCGCTAAAATGTTACATAAAGTAGATTGATTTGTGTAAAATGTTTAATGAACACGAGCAACAACAAGTCACAACGCACCGATTTCCTGGTCAGTCTGAAAACGTCTTTTTAGTCCATGTAGAACTTATTTTCTGTTGAGCTCGTCTGCTCCGTGTGAACTACAACGGAAACAAGACGGCGGCGCATACGGCAACTTCCGGAGTAAGGTGAATATGACAGGTTCTAATTTTTGTCTTCGTGTGGCTGGAGGGCACATGTGGTAAATAGTCATCACAGTTTTACATCAGTCAAGGTGCGGTTTGTGAGGAAATTTAGAGGAATAAGCGTTTAAAATGACAGGAAGTAGAGCAGAGTTCTAAAATGGAATCCCTCTGTGACGTCATCAAAAAGCGACGCGCCGTCAAAAATACAAGGACAATTTAAACGCAACTGACACATCTTTCGGACAGTTTAAACCGTCATTCAATAAAATAAAGGTATTAAGTATTATTTATTGTCAATTCCTAGCTGTTGTGTAATTGTTTTCAAAATGGTTGCAAGGTAACCGTTGCAGAATTACCTCTAACTATGTCATATCTGCTTCTCATGTCCAACCAGGAAGTGACATTATAAACTTCACAAAAACTGTCAAACTGGGGACAAATGGACAAAATGCTTAGTAAAACCTTAAATATAATCATGTTCTCACGTTTTAGTCAAATGTGTCGTCTAATCTGTCACATAGACTTTAATAAATGTGTGGCATTATTTTGACAAACGAGTGCGGACTCATTTCCTAACCCTGAGAGTCTGAGTTAACATTTCTCAAATAACAGAAACTAAGTCCAGGGATGTAGGAGGAGACAGACTGAAGGTGAGACTGTATGAGTTCTCAAGCCTGTAGTTTTAATAAAAGCTAGAAGCCAACAATAAGACGGCGTATTGGTTTCATTGGCCGGTGCTCATTGACGCACGATGCCAAAAATATGTTTTCTTCCCTTTTACTTCCTCAGAACGGGTCAGCACAGAACTATTTCTGGGCTCAGCAGCTGCAGTACCACGGTTTGGCCACTAATCAAACTCCCTGTCCCTGAGATAAAAATGAAAGACAACGGAGCTGGGACGTCAAAAAACAGCCGTTGCCATGGAAATCGGCCATGTTTGCAGCTGTTGTGCTAAACTTACATAGAAAAATGAGCTAAAACAGTCTAGTTTTGAGTCTTAAACAAAGTGTTATCTTTCTGTCATCTGTTTAAAGTCTTTATGACAGTTTTGACGACATACTGTATTTCACTAAAACGTAGCAAACGTGATTTTATTTAAGATTTTGATCATCTTTTTCTATTTGTCAACAGTTTGACAGTTTTTGTGAAGTTTATAATGTCACTTCCTGGTTGAACATGAGCAGAGAACTATTTCTGGGCTCAGCAGCTGCAGTACCACGGTTTGGCCACTAATCTAACTCCCTGTCCCTGTCCCTGAGATAAAAATGAAAGACAACGGACCTAGAACGTCAAAAAACAGCCGTTGCCATGGAAATCCGCCATGTTTGCAGCTGTTGTGCTAAATTTACATAGAAAAATTTGCTAAAACAACTTAAAAAAACAAAAAAATCCATGGAAGAACCTGTTAAACTGCCGGTAAATACATTTATCAATATATTGTGTTAAAATACTTTTGAATTAAGGCTAAGTTTAGTGTTTAGCGTCTTAAAATCTCCATTGATTTAACATGTAGCTAACTGAAAATTCTGTTATGTGCGACGTCACGATCCCGACATTGCTCAACCATGAAAGAATCAAGAAACAAATGATGAGGAAACACTGTTATAACGCGTTTTAAACTCAGAAAACTGTATTTTGCACTGTTTACGTTTTAAAGTTGGGGAGATTTTAAAACTGTGAAAGGACGAGGATGATATTCAAAACGACCTGTTCCTTTTACAAACCTGTTCTGCACACCACTAGTATTCACATGCATACTTTTTCTTTGTGCTTTAGAACCGATTTGTCAAACTATGAACCGCCAACGCACAAACCACACACCGTCATTCCAAAAAGTTCTACAGCAACACTCAGTTCTTTCTTTTGGTTTGAGATCGATGAAATTATCTGTGTATGAGAAAGCGGAGAATATGTTTTAATAAAATTGTATCCATCCATAAGTAACACCTCTGTATTTATTGGACTGAGTTTCTCCTGTGGCTGTTTCTAAACTTTTCTGCTGCAGCGCTTCTTGGTCCCAGAGGAGATGAATTTGCACACAATAACGTCATTACCCTCACAAACTCCTCTTTAAGCATTTTATATTCTTACATTTTAGACGCTCTTTCCAAACTTTGCCGTTCCCTCCATCCAAACCCAATGTTGTTTTATGAATATTAATGTGTCGCGCTGCAGTTTGCTGTTTAAAGCATATATCGTTCTGCTCCATCAGCACTGGAGCCTTATCTGGCAACCCGTCAACCACTCTGCCACCGTTTAATCTGCGCCCTCAGCACCTGGCAACCGCTGGCTCCTGTCCCTCACACACTTATGTTTTTGTATAACACAGTAACACAGTGATTCAATGCAGGACACAAAAGATACGGAAAATCAGAACAGTTTTAAGAACCAAAGAAAGATATCCAAGGCATAAACGTTTACTTTTATTGAATATGTTAAAGGCCGATGAAGAAATCAGTAGTAAAGTAAATTTAACTGAGAACATGAATGTGTATGTTTGGAGAATTGGTAATTTATTTATCTGGTTTGTGATCCAGAAAGAATTTGACAAAAGTTACCTCCCTGTTCAACACGTTAACACTATTTAAAAATCAAATGAGAACTTTTAGAATAATTTCGTTCTCTGAACAGAGAAATGAGTCAGTTTATCTACTGCATATTTTTGGGCTCTATGCATGGCATTTCAGTTGTTTATTTTTAAATTATTATGCGTTAGCTTTGAGACACAAACACGTCCCTTTATAAATACACACAAGTGTGAAGTATTCACTTGTTTTGTGAAGTCTTTCACATGTTTCAGAACGGCCAGGATTGATTCATTTCAGACTGACTTAGTGAAAAGAATTAAAGGAAAAATATTATGCATTTTCCATATTGTTATTATCCTTTAAACATGCTCTTGAGTAGCTTTAATTTACCATCTCATGTTTTGAAACAAAAAAAAGTTTATTATTGTATATTATATATTAAATGACAGGTTTTATCTGCTGTGTGCAATGACACAGAGTACATCCAGCAGATGGCGCTTAGTGCTATATACAATCTAGTGAAGTTAGCGGTCAACAGACATTATGATACGGGTTAGCAGTAGCAGTTATCGTGTTTAGAGGCACAAATACTCAGAACGAGTCTGGCAATAATTTAAGGACTTAAAACAGCAGAAGATTCTCTGATAAGTGACGTAAGAAGTCTGAAAATACGTCCCAGAACCAGGAAGTTCAGCAGTAAGTGTGTTTGACGCTCGGAGGGGGGAGGATTTTATAATAAACATTCCTCAAAACAGCGTGAATGCAACTGAATGTTTTTTTAACAAGCTTTAAAGTGTCTATAAATACATTAATGCACAAATAAACAAATGTCAAGCACAGTCAGTACAAAATTTAAACAGAACAGGAAAGATGCAACAAAATGAAACATAAAAACTCACTGAAAAGTACTTTGAAAGAGAAGCCTTTCACTCTCAATGATAACTAAGAGATGGATACGTTTATATAACACAAAAACGCTCCAGTCAGACATTTCCCTGTGACGTGAGCCCAGCTGTGGACGACTGTTGACTCATGTCTGTGTGTCAAACATCCACCAGGCCAGGGCACGGCGTGAGCTAAACCTCCCCCGACAGGAGCACCCTGCCCGGGCCGAGGGAGGAGGAGCTGCAGCCTGGAGGCACAGACTGTGGAGGTGAGAGACCCGAACACAGGGACACGTCAGAGCGATCAGAGCGAAAGAGGAGACGAGAGGACGACAAGGGGGCGAGGAGGGGGCGAGGAGGGGGCGAGGAGAGGGGAGGACGAGGGGGCTGGGGGGCGATGAGAGGGCGACTAGAGGGCGACAGGACAGAGAGGAGCGGCAGAAGACGGCAAGAAGAGTGGCGATGAGAGGCAGCAGAAGACAACGAGAGGGCAGCGAGGACGAGGGGGCGAAGAGAGAGGCTGAGAAGCGGCAGTGGCGATGAGAGGACTACTAAAGGGCACGAGAGGCACGAGACTACAGAGGACAGCGAGAGGATCCCCACGAGAGAGTGACGAGAGAGGAGAGGACGAGCAAAAGCGATGAGAGGGAGAAGAGGACAAGGGGACGATGAGGGGACAAGAGAACAATGACGAGGAGAGGACGACAAGGATGACGACGAGAGGACGACGAGAGGACAAGGAGAGGACGAGGAGAGGACGACAAGAGGACGAGGAGAGGACGAGGAGAGGACGAGAGAAAGAACGAGAAGAGAGAAGAGGAGAGGACAAGAAGGAAGGACGAGAGAGGAAAAAGAGAGGACTACGAGAGAGGACGAGAGAGACAGAGGACGACGAGAGGACGACACGAGAGGATGCCACGAGGACGACATGAGGAATATGAGAGGACGAGGAGAGGACGAGGAGGATGACGACGAGGGGACGACGAGGGGACGACGAAAGGACGACGAGAGGACGACGAGAGGACGACGAGAGGACGACACGAGAGGATGCCACGAGGACGACATGAGGATGACGAGAGGACGAGGAGAGGACGAGGAGGATGACGACGAGGGGACGACGAGGGGACAAGAGAACGAGGACGACGGGAGGACGACGAGAGGTCAAAGGCCAAGCGCAGACGGAGGTGGACCTCTCAAGGTAAAGGGACTGCACTGAGATCAGGGTCAGCAAACAAACGTTTTTTAAAACTCATTTATTTACTTAATTTATGTATTTTCTGTTTCTTTTAAGTATGATTTAGTGATATAGCCAGGCCATATACTGGGAAGACTGGTGTTGCTTTTTGTAATGTTATTATTTTGTTGTTGTTATTGTAATTTGTCTTAATGTTTTTGGTTTGGTTTTAGTGCTCTTTCTGTTGTCTGTCAGATGGGGATTCTGTCTTGTTATTCTGTGTGGGACCTGTGTGTCTGAGTATTTGTTAAAAACCCAAACGTTATCTGCAAAATCTTTGATGTAAACAGGCAAAACATTCTTTTAATTGTTCTGACCAAGCCATTAAACGGATGGCCTCGCACTTGTCCAACAGGTGGTTATGTGGTTAATGGAGTGACATCTTCTTTCTGTCCACTAGGGGTACCCCAAGGATCAATTCTAGGGCCAATTATATTTTCCCTCTTCCTTAATGATGTGCCAGATCTGTGTCAGGATGTGGACGTAAAGTTGTACACTGATGATACAGTGATCTACAAATGCAAAATCATCTGAGGAAGCAGCTTAAGTTCTCACATCAGCCCTAAAAATGAATATCTAGCCTAGCTTGAAATTACTTGAATTTATATTTTTCATCTGGATTTGAGCAGTTTTGACTCGATGAGAGGTAATTGCTGATGTGAGGCAGAATATTTCACATGTTTCAAGTTATTTCTGACTGATTATGCGATAATTTACCTTAAAATAAGAAAATAAAGTTGCCAGTGTGTTAAGTAAATGATCTTAACCCATTGGCAGATAATTTGGCTTGAACTAAGAAATAATGTTCTGAAATAAGTCAGAAACGGTTTGAAACAAGTAAAATAGTCTAATTCCTGGAAGTAACTGGAAAAAACGTCTAAAATTAACAATAATATTTTAACTCATCTAGAAATCCATGTTTTGCAGCGTAAGAGCTCTTCAAAACTGTCTCACCAGGTCCTGCATTTTCTAAAAAGGCCTAGTAAAATATAGTAATCAAATGTAAGCATTAAAAATCATGGGTGTGTTCTTCACGATTTCAAAAAAAACACATCAAACTGATTTCTCATAGAATTAAATACAATATTGTAAATTTTAATCAAATTAGAAGGTCCTTGTGAAGCTGCAGTAATGGTTTTGCTTTCATTTGTTTGATTAAGTCTTGTTCCGTTTGCTGTGAACACTCGGAGTGCAGCGGGAGTTGGAACACGTAAGCCACAGAACTTTACTTTATTGATTAATGTACTTCTTTTTATACTGAGTGGAAATATTGCTCACAGATTGTACTTTTCCATTTGCAGAGTTCCTTGGTAACTGTCAAGTCCATTTCTGTGAGATACGCCTCCTTTCATTTCATCTGTTCAGTTTAGACACAGATGTTCCACGTTCTCTCTGAAGCAAATCATCACTTGAATCATCTTTATTTCAGCGATGATTTCAATAACTGTGATTATCATTTTTGCATAAACGAGTATCTCTAACTTCTCCCCAAACGTACCTGCATTAGTAACAGCATGAGAGAGATGAAAGTAAATACAAGAGAAAGTAAACTACGCTCTGTTGTTGCTCCACTCAGTGTTATTTAATCTGCTAATCACCAAATGCACCACGACCAGAGTCACTTACAGACTTTTCTCCACCAAAGTTAAAGGCCCTGTACCTGATTCTTCTTGTTTTGAAACATGAAAAACAGAACAGTCACATGTATCGCTCACTTTCCTAATGCAGTGCCAGCATCCGAGACATTCACTGTGACGAGTTCATAAGCACTTTTCACCCGTCTCTGAGCCCAGCGCGTCACAGAACGTCACGGGTAAAGCTAACAAACTTTAGCATGCTAACGCCGCACTTCTTGCTTCTCTCGCAGGATAAAACGTTCTATAAACAGATGAAGAGTAAAAATTGTGATCTAATTCATAATAAATCAGGTACAGCGGCTTTAAAGGACACATGTTCTGCTACAGTGACTTTTTTTGAGTTTTTAATCATGTTCTAACAATGTTCCGTCATCAAAAACACACCTGAAGTAGCATTCAGTTGCATTCACTCTGTTTTGAGTTATGTTTATTAGAAAATCCTCTCCCTCTGAGCATCAAACACACTTTCTGCTGAACTCCCTCTGTTGGGGACGTATTTTCAGACTTCATTCGTCACTTATCTGAGAATATTTCGCTGTTTTTAGTCCTTAGATTATCGCTAAACTTGTTCTGAGCATTTCTGCCTCTAAATCCGCTTCATAACGTCTTTTCAGCGCTAACTTCACCAGATTGTATACAGCGCTGGCGCCATCTGCTGGCTGGATACACTCAGTAAGTGTCATTTCATTGTGCCTGATAACACAGGTCACATAATGAGTAAGAAACTTTTTTGTTTTAAAACATGAGATGACAAATTTAAGGTACTAAAGAGCATGTTTAAAGGCTAACAACAATATGAAAAATGCAGAATATTTTTCCTTTAAGCCTCAAACATGTACAAAACAGTCCACACTGAAAGGAAAAAGTTGAATTCTTCCGTTTATAATCTTTTATGTAATAGTTATTCTTGTAACAAAGTCGGCGTGTTCTTGTGATCGTGGTGTGGTGTTGTTTGGACACTTCTGTTTGAAAAATGCTCCTCCGTCTCTCGGTCCTCGGAGATGTTTGAGTCTCAGAGCAGACGAGACAGACGTTTGTGATTTACTGGAGTCTGTCTGATTCTGTGGCTCTGATTACATCGCTCTCCCTCTCCTGTCCTCTACGTCTGTCAGCTGAATAATTACATATAGACTTATGGTTCAAAATATGACGTCTCTCTGGTGGTGAACATTTCTTGATTTTTTTATTTTACATTATTTTTTGTGTGAGACAATATTCGAGCTTGTGGTTTTCTAACACTTTTTGTCATGAGAACCAGAACCATTTGAAGTGCCCATGTCATACTTAGACGACTCATTTAACTAAAATGCAGTTAAGATAAATATATTTAAAATTTCGCTTTTTCTAAATGTTTTTTATTTCACTTCCTGGTTGTAAATGATGACATCACACTGGGAAAATATCAAGAAATATTCTGTACAGTGCACCAAAACTCATCTAATGTCAGATTTTTTTTATTTGTCAAAGAAAAATATAAGTGAACACCTTTAATTTGTTGAATTAAAATTAAAGGGTAAAAAAAGCAAGCATAATGCAGGTCCTAACGCTGTACATCTTTGTCCGAATAACGATAATTACTTTTTTGACCTTCTTTGAATATTTTACTAGATCCACTAGAGCAGGACCAAACCAGGACTAGGACAGGACCAAACCAGGACTAGAACAGGACCAAACCAGGACTAGAACAGGACTTAACCAGGACTAGAACAGGTCTAAAACAGGACTAGAACAGGTCTAAACCAGGACAAACAGGACTAGAACAGGACTAAACCAGGACTAAACCAGGACTAAAAGAGGACAAAACCAGGACTAGAACAAGACAAAACCAGGACTAGGACAGGACTAAACCAGGACTACAGTACAGCGGGTATAAACCAGGACTAGAACAGGACTAGAACAGGTCTAAACCAGGACTAGAACAGGTCTAAACCAGGACTAGAACAGGTCTAAACAAACCAGGACTAGAACAGGTCTAAACCAGGACTAGAACAGGATTAAACAGGACTAGAACAGGACTAAACCAGGACTAGAACAGGTCTAAACCAGGACTAGAACAGGTCTAAACCAGGACTAGAACAGGATTAAACAGGACTAGAACAGGACTAAAACAGGTCTAAACCAGGACTAGAACAGGTCTAAAACAGGACTAGAACAGGACTAAAAGAGGACTAGAACAGGACTAGAACAGGTCTAAAGCAAGACTAGAACAGGTCTAAACCAGGACCAGAACAGAACCAAACCAGGACTAGAACAGGTCTAAACCAGGACTAGAACAGGTCTAAACCAGGACTAGAACAGGTCTAAACCAGGACTAGAACAGGTCTAAAACAGGACTAGAACAGGACTAAAAGAGGACTAGAACAGGTCTAAACCAGGACTAGAACAGGACTAAAAGAGGACTAGAACAGGACTAGAACAGATCTAAACCAGGACTAGAACAGGTCTAAAACAGGACTAGAACAGGACTAAAAGAGGACTAGAACAGGACTAGACCAGATCTAAACCAGGACTAAAACAGGTCTAAACCAGGACTAAACCAGGTCTAAACCAGGACTAGAACAGGACTAGAACAGGACCAAACCAGGACTAGAACAGATCTAAACCAGGACTAGAAAAGAACCAAACCAGGACTAGAACAGGACTAAACCAGGACTAGAACAGGTCTAAACCAGGACTAGAACAGGACTAAAAGAGGACTAGAACAGGACGAGAACAGGTCTAAACCAGGACCAGAACAGGTCTAAAACAGGACTAGAACAGGACTAAACCTGGACTAAAACAGGACCAAACAAAGACTAGAACAGGACTAAAAGAGGACTAGAACAGGACCAAACAAAGACTAGAACAGGACTAAAAGAGGACTAGAACAGGACTAAACCTGGACTAGAACAGGACCAAACCAAGACTAGAACAGGACTAAAAGAGGACTAGAACAGGACTAGAACAAGACTAAACCAGGACTAGAGCAGGACAAAACCAGGATCTAAACCGCGATGAAACCAGGACGAAACCAGGACAAGTTCGACATAAATCAGTTTTTGCCGTTGCGGGACACGACTGTTGCATTGTGTGTATTTTTTGTCGCACCTTTGTTTGATCATAACAACATCTTGCATTGTTTTATTTCATACCTTTGCGCAGAACTTGACATAACACAAACTTAGACGTTTTATGGCGGCCGTAAAAATCCCATCTCGCTTTCATATAAACAAAGAGAGCGAAAACAGAGTGGCAGAGCAGCCGCGTCCCACAGAGAAGGCGATGACACACGTCCCTCTGGATCACAGCCTGCCTCTGCCGCCACGCTCGCTTTAGTTTGTACCTTATTTAACGAGGCAAGTACAACGGGACTTCAACGGGAAATATTCAAGAGTTAAAGTCTATACGGCAGGTTCTCAAATGTTCTAATTATGACTTAGTTTGGTGGGAGGGCAATTATTTATCATAGTTTTACATTTGTGAAGCTGCAGTTTGTGAAGAAATTATGAAAAATTAAAGTGACAGGAAGTAGTGCTGAGTTCTAAAACGGAATCCCTCTGTGATGTCATCAAAAAGTGACGCGCCATTGAAAATACAAGGACAATTTAAACAAAACTGACACATTTTTTTGACTTTGAACTGTCATTCAACAAAAAAACGTTGCTATCAACCATAATTATTTGTCAAACCACAAATAGTGTGTGATTTATACTAGACTAAACCAGGACTAGAACCGGTCTAAACATGGACTAGAACAGGACTAAACATGGACTACAACAGGTCTAAACCAGAACTAGAACAGGACAAAACCAGAACTAGAACAGGACAAAACCAGGACTAGAACAGGTCTAAACCAGAACTAGAACAGGACAAAACCAGGACTAGAACAGGTCTAAACCAGGACTAAAAGAGGACTAAACCAGGACTAGAACAGGTCTAAACCAGGACTAAAAGAGGACTAAACCAGGACTAGAACAGGTCAAAACCAGGACTAGAACAAGTCTAAACCAAGACTTTAGAAATTATGAAAAATTAAAGATTAAAATGACAGGATGTAGTGCTGAGTTCTAAAACGGAATCCCTCTGTGATGTCATCAAAAAGTGACGTGCCATTGAACATACAAGGACAATTTAAACAAAACTGACACTTTTTTTTTTTTTACTGTGAGCGGTCATTCAACAAAAAAAAAAGTTGCTATCAACCATAATTATTTGTCAAACCACAAATATTGTGTGATTTATACTAGACTAAACCAGGACTAGAACCGGTCTAAACATGGACTAGAACAGGACTAAACATGGACTAGAACAGGTCTAAACATGGACTAGAACAGGACTAAACATGGACTAGAACAGGTCTAAACCAGAACAGGACAAAACCAGGACTAGAACAGGTCAAAACCAGGACTAGAACAGGTCAAAACCAGGACTAGAACAAGTCTAAACCAAGACTTTAGAAATTATGAAAAATTAAAGATTAAAGTGACAGGAAGTAGTGCTGAGTTCTAAAATGGAATCCCTCTGTGATGTCATCAAAAAGTGACGCGCCATTAAAAATACAAGGACAATTTACACACAACTGACATTTTTTTTTACTTTGAACTGTCATTCAACAAAAAAAAGTTGCTATCAACCATAATTATTTGTCAAACCACAAATATTGTGTGATTTATATGGGTTTTGACCCTTGTTTACAAAATGGTTGCTATGGTAACAGTTGTAGAATTACCTCTAACTGTGTCATATTTGTGCGCATGTTCAACCAGGAAGTGACATTATAAACATTATGAAAACTGTCAAACTGGGGACAAATAGGCAATATATTTAGTAAAATCTTAAATATAATCATGTTTGCTACGTTGTGTACTAACCTGTAAAATAGACTTTAAGCCAAAATTAGCAAACAACCTAGCTAAACTCTGCACAGTCGGAGCAACGACGAGAAACTACTTTCGGTTGACATTTTGACGTATAAAGTTGATTTGAGCAAAACAAAAGCTCCACGGACAAAAATTATGGCAAAGAAAAACAAAGAAACATGCAGTATTTTATCAGTTTGTGCTGCTTGTAATTCTTCTTATACTTTTCGAATAAAAGAATGTCTCTGCATAACCTCTTTAGGATTCTGTTCATGTGTGGGACAAAAAGAGTGAAATATGCCTTTGAACTAACAAACTAGGAACTAATAAAAGGAGAAGATCTAAACCACAGAGCTGCCGGTTTTATGTAGAATAAAACTGGATATTTTGTTGGAAATTGTGGTGCTTCAAACATGGCAGATTTGGTAATTGCTTCCATTCAAATTATGATTTCAATTTGATTGCGATTAATCTTGCAGCCCTACTTCAAAATTCTTTCAAGTTTTTTATCTAAACTGCTAAAATTTGACTATGGAGCTCAATAAAAACTGTAGGTGTAAATTATTACGTCAAAGTAGGACAAAAAGGACACATTTTATTTATTATTTGTTCTGTTATTTGTCTTTAAACTTGCTTTTGTACTTGGCATCTCATGTTTTAGAACTTAAAATAATGTACATATAGAAAACAACACACGACTTTCTCTCAGTCACACGTTAGCACTCCACTAGTGGCAGCAGAGGCAAATACCATGGGGAAATAAAGAAAAGCTAGCTTGCCCGGTCATGCTAATATAAGCATGCTGTTGTCATAAACACGAGATGTTTAATATATTATATAAGAACTATCTATTTGCACTACCACATTTGCACTGTCTTCCAACTGTACATTTCTATATATAATCTTAGTCTATCTATCTTAGTCTATTTTATTCTTAATTTTATGCATGCCTCTTTTATATATTTTATTAATTGTTTTATGTTGCACCTTAAGCAAGTTCCTATGGTTGTGAATTTTTGATCACTGACAATGGCAATAAACCAATTCTGATTCTGATGAGGAAAAAATGCTCTGGAATAAATGATTAACTTTAAAAGAGCACAGGAAACCTATGGATCTCACAGCAAGAGGACCTCGTGAACAGAATTAATAAAACAGCTATGAATTTATCTAAACACAGGTTGAAAACTCCAAAAAGTCAACTCTGAATGACACGTCTCCTACTTTGACAGATACAGCTCTCATCTTTCACTCGTCTTAGTTTTGTTAAATCTTATTTCAGTCTCCATACCGTTATTTTATCAGATACTTTTGTCCTTTTCATGAAAATCCTACTCACATCAGTGACTCACAAACTCTTCAGAGAACTTATGTCTTCTTTTATGCAAAGTTTGGATTTGGCGTTAAGAAAGTGGATGCAAAGGGAAAAAGATCAAACTAATACTTTAAGTGAAAAGAGGAAACTCGGGCTAATCCAATAAACCAAGTTTCAGAAACGTCTCAAAAAAGGTGGTTTAAACAAGGACTAAACAATGCTCTAGATTTTTATTTTAAATTTTACTTGAAATACAAACTACAGAGCAAAACCAAGTTAAAGAATTTCCCCTTGGGGATAAATAAAAGTAATTCTGATTCTGAAGTCAAGCCTAGACCCCCAGGATAAAGTATAAAAATAATATATATGTATTTTTTTTGACAGGTTTCTATCCTTTTCTAATTTTGACTTTATGTTGTGTATTAATACCTCTTGTAAATAAAAGTTATGGTTTTACACCAAGCAAGTAGCCATACGTGGAGAAAAATGTGTTGAAAATTACAGGAAGTAAACAAATCGAATCGACACTGGGGAGACAACGGTGATGCATAATTTACACAAATAAAGTACTTTTTTTGACCTTTTAAACTTTAATTCAACACAGTAAAGGTGCCACATGTATGTTTAATTGTCAAATACTAATACCTGAAAATGCCCTGTAGGATCAATTAAGTTTTCTCAATACATTTCTGAATCTGAAAGCTGACAGAATCTGGAAATCGAACCACAGACCTTCTTGCTGTATGTTGAGAGCCTCTATGCCCCACATTAACAACCTGAAAAAGCTTTATTTAAGACATGCCACTTTATGCTTCTCAACAGTAATCAACAATAATCAATAATGCTGTGTGTTTAGCAGTGTCTCCACATTTTAATACAGTATCAATTAGGTATTTTTTAAAGTTAAATAAATGAAAACAAAAACATAGATGTATTGCATTTCTTATAGTCAGTGTAAAAATGTTAAAGGTCCCATAACATGCAAAATGGACTTTTCAGAGGTTTTAACCTTCCTCCAGTGCTATTTGGGCCTCGTATGTTGTGCCCAAAGTGTTTTTTTGATTGATTCCCTCATGTTTTCACTAGAGAACTGTCTTTTCCGTCCCCCTCGGCTGAGCAGCAGACGGGGGCTCCTCACTAAGATGACGCGGTGTTTAAGCCACGCCTCCAGGAAGCGCGCAGCCGCAGAATAAAAACAGCTAATGCTAATGCTACACAGTAATTACATGATGGATACGACAGACAGAAGAGTTAGCTTGTTATTTACCAAACGGCACGTCCGTCGTCGAGGCCCTGGAGCACGTCAAACTCCAGGTCAGATCCAGGACGTAGGACTCAGCACGATGCACCGTCAGGACGATAAAATGTTTATTCAGTGTTTGTGTATCGCTGTTTACCGGAGCACACGGCGCATGCACCATCTCCACTCTAGGCTTCGTCACGGGTCGGGCGGGGAGGCGCACGAGTTGGGCGGGGGAGGCAGCCTGCTCTCTGTTCGGGGGGGTCAGATCTCAGAGTGAGCCGTTTGCTTTTGCAAGGAGGGGGGCCAGTCCAAGAAATGGGTGTTTTTTGTAAACTGTTATGTTATGGATATTACACAACGCAAAATTTTATCAACAAAGCCCTTAGAATAGACTGTGTAAAGGGAAAAGAGCAGAATATGGGACCTTTAAGGCCCAAAGTCACTGGGCTAGGCTCCAGTCACCCGCGACCCCTAACGGGAATAAGCGGTAGAAAATGAATGAGTGTAAAAATGTACATCAAATCCATCAATATTTCCTTTTCCCTCTAAAGGCCAGTATTTCCCACAATGCTCCACCATCCTCTCTTGTGTCATGTGATCCTCTAAACCCTCTAATCCTCTCTGGAAATATTGAAATGCCAATCCATCCTCTATTCTATCCCTACCTCAACTCTTTCCTTTCCCGTCCTTTCCCTTCCTTCCCTGCACATTTTATCTGACGAGAGAAGCAGGAAGTGCGCCGTTAGCATGCTAATATGTTAGCTTTACCTGGGACGCTCAGAGACTGGTGAAAAGTGCTTATTAACTCATCACAGTGAATATTTATGACGCTGGGACTGCATTAGGAAAGTGAGCGATAAATATGACTGACGTGAAGCCTTTAAAACAAACTAGTTCTGTTGTTTATATTTCAAAACAGTAAAAATCAGGTACAGGCCCTTTAAGTGGTATAAAAAACGTGTAATTTGTGCTTTGACAATTTACATTAAAGAAGAAACATTGCTTATTGTACTTTTCAAGCCTGTAAACGAGGTGAATATTAATTTATGGGGCCCTTTTGAATCTGGGGCCCTCGATAAATGTCTGGTTCGCCCATTCCATTGTAGCGGCCCTGCTTTCCATCACTTTTTTGTTTTTTTTTAACAAACACAAGGAGTAATGTCTTTTTTAACGGCATTTGGACATCGTTATTCAAAATCTCTGTCAATAAATGGGACCCTTTTCAGTCTGGGGCCCTCGACAATTGCCTGGTTTGCCCATTCCATTGTAGCGGCCCTGCTTTCCATCACTTTTTTTTTTTTTAAACAAACGCAAGGTGTAATGTCTTTTTTAACGGCATTTGGACATTGTTATTCAAAATCTGTCAATAAATGGGGCCCTTTTCAGTCTGGGGCCCTGGATAATTGCCTGGTTTGCCCATTCCATTGCAGCGGCCCTGCTTTCCATCACTGATTTTTATTTTCTTTATTTTATTTTTTTAACAAACGCAAGGAGTAATGTCTTTTTTTAACGGCATTTGGACATTGTTATTCAAAATCTGTCAATAAATGGGGCCCTTTTCAGTCTGGGGCCCTCGACAATTGACTGGTTTGCCCATTCCATTGCAGCGGTCCTGCTTTCCATCACTTTTTTTTTACAAATGCAAGGAGTAATGTCTTTTTTAATGGCATTTGGACATTGTTATTCAAAAACTCTGTCCATAAAGTGTACGTGTCTTATTTTGGGGGATATTTAAGCTCACACGGTCCGTCCCCTTCAGCCGTGATGAGCCGGTGGAATGTGGAGTATAATTTTAGCCTTTGCTCCAGTCTTTTTATGCTCACTCATTTCCTCATCTCTTCATATCTCTCTATTCTTAGACCGTCATTTGAGCCTCCATTTTCTGCCTGTCTTTCCATCTTCATGACACTTGATATAATCACTACGGCGCTTTCAACTTCTCTGCCGTACTTTATAATGACTGGCTTTCATTTTCAGGTACGGCAGCCTTTCACGGACGGCTTCAAGCTTGAAACTCAATGGAAAAGGGCACGCAACAAAGCAAGTGTTTTCTGTCAATAAAGAGTCTGCAAACGAGTAAATTAAAGGTGTGGGACATATCTAGAAAAGCAGGTAACGAATGCTCCCCCAGAAAATTTACATTGCACAACTTTAATTTAACGTAAAGATACATTTCCAAGTCTTTGCTTAGTATTATTGTCTAAAATTGATCCAGAAATATCATTTATAAAAGCAGATTATTTCCACGTGAAGACTGCGATTCTTTATCATCAAATGCTCCCGACTATAATCATATAACATGAAATAAAAACTCAGAACTTCCAATATTTGTAAACTGAACGTCTGCAATCTATAGACCCTTTAAAATATGATGGAATGAAGTTGATTGAAATATATTTTTCAATGATTCTCTCACATTAGATCTAAATTCTGCTGGTTTTAAGTGTTTGTGCTGGAAAAAAGCAACACATTTGAATTTCCAGGGTAGAAAGGTCAGTTAGTTTGGTTTTCTATAACAAACGATGGACAAAATATAATTTTCTAGCCTTAAAATTGTATTTTAGCTTCAAAAGAATCTAATTTATGGATTAGTATCTAATATATTTCCAGATAAAATGAAAAATTATTGTGGGCTCAACATTTCTGTGAGTATTTTTCCAGTAAAACCCATAAATCTGGATTGTTCCTTCATCAAAAATGCAAAAAGTTTAACATAATTTCCTAAAACATAATGTAAAATACAATAATAAATGTGTTTAAAGCAGCTCTGATGTCACTCACATGTGTTTGAGGCTTTTACTGACACTAAATCATCTACATTTGTCATATTTTGTGATATTCTGAGGTTAATCCCAGTTTTTCCAGTGAAATCACATCATGTTGCACTCCACTTTTGTCTCCGTTCTGAATTTAGAATGTTTTTGTTTATAAACCTTTAAAGGATCTATATATTATGTCACTTTTTCCATTTAAATATCTTGCATTTTATAGCATGTCTTCTTGGAGATGTTGCCTCAAGACTCAACATTTTGTGGCCAAACTCCATAAACCAAAGAACCAGTTTTAGCCTTTTGTCTAAAACGATTATTACTTTTAGTCAAGGTTTAATCGATGAAAATGTCATGCTAATTCACTCCATTAAATCCATGATACAGTAGTTTTAGGCGACTAGAAAACATGTATTTCTATTTCAGTACAATAAAATGTATTGCATTGCATCATGGGAAGTGTTCAGACGTGTTTTTAGAGTCTGGTTGGGAGCTCTGGGATTGTACTTTTCACTCTTTTAGTTTTTCTTGTTCGACGAAAATGTCAGCACAAAAATATTAACTTTTAGTCATAGTTTTAGTCAACGAAAATGTATGTAATTTTAGTCGTCTTTTTAGTCTTTGTGATAAGTTTTTATTTAAATTTAGTCCACACAAAACACTGCAAAGAGCTCCTTTTTATTTTAGCCTTCGTAGCTGACATTTCTTGAATAAATCCTACATTTCATACTGTCCACAAATTCCAAAAATAACTTTACGTCGACTTTCAATTTCTCAATATTTAACCATTGCACGTTTGGCTGGTTCAGCGGCGGCACAATCTTATCAACGCTTCACCGAAGACCTGAAAAGCTTCTCATTAAAACCAATTTTGAACCTTTGCGACGTGCTTTTGAAATGGTTTGTAGGTTGAGTTTCTGCTTTCAGACTGGGTTTTATCGTGTGGCCCCAGAGCAGAGGGGCACGCCGGGGTTTACACGCTTCTTTAGGGGCTCACGGCGTTTGAAAGACGGAGAAGGAGAAGCAGAGTCTGGAAACGTACGGATCGTTTTAGACCTCGAGCCCAAACCCGACAGAGGATTAAGGAAAGCGCTACGGGAAATTCAGACCCGGCAAACACACGGATGTAACAGAGCTCAGGATCGAACGTCCAAATCTTCATGACAGGTTCTTATTTTTCTCTTGATGAAGAATATTTAAGCTTCACAAATGTATGAAACATTAGTTTAGTTGAGATTTAATCAATGAAAATGTCATGCTAATTTACTCCATTAAATCCATGATACAGTAGTTTTAGGCGACTAGAAAACATGTATTTCTATTTCTGTACAATAAAATGTATTGCATTGCATCATGGGAAGTGTGTTTAGAGTCTGGTTGGGAGCTCTGGGATTGTACTTTTCACTCACAAAAATGTCCACAAAAATATTTACTTTTAGTCATAGTTTTAGACAACGACAATGTATGTAATTTCAGTCATCTTTTTAGTCTTTGTGATTACTTTTTGTTAAGTTTTTATTTATATTTAGTCCACACAAAACACTGCAAAGAGCTACTTTTTATTTTAGTCTAACACTAGCCTTACCCGAACCGTGTAAAAATATATTGTAAAAAATACATTTTTGCCTGTTTAGCCACCAATACAAAGTTACGGAGTATGGTATAAGTGGGTTAGGAAAAAAATTAATAAATTAAGGCGTTTGTTGCCCTTTTCAACCAGAAGTAACATTATAAACTTTACAAAAACGTTCAGACTGTGGACAAACGGGCAAAACGTTTAGTCAAATCTTAAACGTGTTCAGTACATTTTAGTTAAACGTGTACCTGTCAAATGCACTTTAAATCTTGGCCCATTGCCATGTTAAACCTTCGTCCGTTGCTATGTTGAACCTTCTTCGTTGCTATGGTGAACCTTGGTCCGTTGCTATGGTAAACCTTTATCTAAACACCTCCAAACACAGACGGATCCATAGTATATTATTTAAAACCTGTGTGTGAATCTATAGCGGCGCCGGTTCGGTGTTTATTCAGCAGAAACACGGCGAAGGAGGAAACGAGAAAAGAATCAACGCCAGCTCAGAAACAGCCATCGATTTCACGGACCAAGACTTTGTAAAAGACCCGTGTGTTGTGGTTTAAAGTCTGTATGGCATGTTCTCATTTTTGTCTAATTATAACTTGGAAGGAGGGCTCATGTGGTAAAGTGTTATCATAGTTTTATAATCAATGAAGATGCGGTTTGTGAGGAAATTTAGAAGAATAAACGTTTAAAATGACAGGAAGTAGGGCTGAGTTCTTAAATGGAATCCCTCTGTGATGTCATCAAAAAGCGACGTACAGTTGAAAATAAAAAAAGACACGAAAACGTAGTGAGGATGATTATATTTAAGATTTTACGAAGCATTTTGCCCGTTTGTCTCCAGTTTTACAGTTTTCGTAAAGTTTATAATGTCACTTCCTGGTTGAACATGAGCAGCAGTAATTCTACAAATGTTACCATAGCAACCATTTTGAAAACAAGGGCGAAAATCCATATAAACTACACAAAAGTTAGGATTTGACAAATTATAATCCCTGATAACACCTTTATTTTGTTGAATGACCGTTTAAACTGTCAGAAAGATGTGTCAGTTGAGCGTTGACAGTTTATTTTCAACTTTGTGTCGCTTTTTGATGACATCACAGAGGGATTCCATTTTAGAACTCAGCACGACTCAGCTGTCAAGAATACAAGGACAGTTTAAATCTAACTGACACATTTTCTGACAATTTAAAACATCGTTCAATAAAATAATGGTATTATTAAGTATTATCATAGATGTATTAAATGAACTGGATAAGCCACGCCCCCTCTGTCTGTGTCCCAGATTGATTAGTGGTCGTGCGAGGTACTGCAGCCTCTTGGAACCAGCCTTTTTCTAAAATTGCACATTATAATTGCAGACAGGACTGAATTATTATCGGTATTTAAATAAAATAGAAGGAAATGTTCTTTTCTACCGTTTCTAAAATCACTGAAATTACTGTTTTTATATGAAGTGGGGGATTGTGGTCCCGTGGCGCCCTAAAGCAAAGATGGCAGCCTCCGTATCAGGAAGTAAATGCGGAAGTAAGAAACTTTTTTGGGGTCATGCGCCAATGAGCTCACACCATAGGGATAAACAGGGCGGCCATCTTGGATTCATCTTCCAGGTTTTATTATAGTTCTATGAGTATTATTCATTGTCAATTCCTAACTGTTGTGTAAATTTTATGGATTTTGGCCCCTTGTTTCAAAATGGTTTGCTATGCAGCCCATTTTCTGTTGGGGTGCCCAAGGCAAGGCAAGGCAAGTTTATTTGTAGAGCACAATTCGTACACAGGGCAATTCAAAGTGCTTTACATAAACAGGAAAAGTTGCATTAAAATCACAAAACACAAAAAGACAAACAGAATCATTTTAAAATCATTTTAAAATAAAGTGCCCACATTTATGCACCTGCCTACTTTTGTTTAATTATTGCTCACTTTCTGTAAATCCTATTGACCTTATTCTGCCCCGCCCACTTTTTCCATTTTTTGCACTTTTGTTGTAAATGCACTTCCGTTTGATGAGAACTCTGTTAAAGCTAATGATGAACGAGGGAAAAGTCTCACCGCTAAAATGTTACATAAAGTAGATTGATTTGTGTAAAATGTTTAATGAACACGAGCAACAACAAGTCACAACACAACGATTTCCTGAAAACGTCTTTTTAGTCCATGTAGAACTTATTTTCTGTTGAGCTCGTCTGCTCCGTGTAAACTACAACGGAAACAAAACGGCGGCGCGTACGACAACTTCCGGAATAAGGTGAATAAACTTCATTTCACTTTCACTCAAATATCACTGTGTTTGTCTGCTATATGATATATTTAACGGAAATTGCTGATCCGAACAACCAATGATTTATAAAAGGAAAGTCTTGAAAATGATAAGGGGTGCCCAAACTTTTTCATACGACTGTATTAGACACTATTCCATAAATTTGATTTTTTTGAAGCTAAAATACAATTTTAAGGCTAGAAAACTGTATTTTGTTCATCATTTGTTATAGAAAAGCAAACTAACTGACCTTTCTACTCTGGAAATTCAAATGTGCTGCTTTTTTCCAACAAAAACACAGAATTTAGATCTAATGAGAGAATAATTGAAAAATTTACAGTCAATTTTATTTTACCTCCAGTCGCCTCCATTCAGGAATTTTGATGACGTCACATTTTAAGTGTCAATAGAACAATGTACAGGTCAGATCTGTGGAGAGGCGACCCCCGCTCAGAGTGAGATGCAAGGTTTACAGAGTTTACAGAGTTACAGTTTGAACATGAAAACAAGTCAATTAACAAAAAATTATGTTTAAATTAAAAAAATACTCATAGAAATGTTGACTTTTCATTTTATTTACAGACATATTAGATTCTATTCCATAAATTAGATATTTTTGAAGCTAAAATACAATTTTAAGGCAAGTTAATTGTATTTTGTCCATCGTTTGTCAAAGAAAATCAAACTAACTGACCTTTCTACTCTGGAAATTCAAATGTGTTGCTTTTTTCCAACACAAATCCTTAAAACAAGGAGAATTTAGATCTAATGTGAGAGAATCATTGAACATTTTACAGTCATTTTCCCTCCAGTCGCCTCCGTTCTGGAATTTTGATGACACTTTAAAGGGTCTATAGGCTTTAAGGAGTCAATATCAATAACTCAACAACGTTCACAATATTATCCAAATTTCGATATCTTGCTGACTTTTATTTCCGATCAAGGATTTACAGAACAATAAACCTGAACCTGCAGAGCTCTGATCCACACGTTCCAGTTCAGTCTAAGTCCTTTTCCATGTGATCTTTCCAGAGCTTTATAAGTCCTAAATGGCAGAGTAAATCCCAGACTCACGGCCCGGTCCTGCCTGAACACCGTAACACACCTGATAATACGGCCCTGGAGCGGTCTGGCCCTATCTGACCGACGACACGCTCAGCCGCCGCGCTCTAATGCCATAATACGCCCGATAATGCAGCCGTAATAACCGCAGAGTGTGGACGTGGAAGAGGAAGAAGAGAGCGGAGAGAGGGCTCCACGCACCAGCAGCAGAAGGAGCTCGTCGTACGGGGCAGGGGCGCAGCACAAAGATTCCAAATATTTGCTCAGTGTGAGTGATGAAGAATATTTAAGCTTCACAAATGTATGAAACATTATAATAATATACACCAAAGGCTTATTTTGCAGTGTTTAAGCTTAAGTTTTGGATAAAGCAAAGGCCTGTAGAGTTATTATTTGGTTTACAATGTTTCTTCTACTTTTACTTATTATAAAAAACTCTGTGTGTGGAGGAAGTCACTAGAGCAGGCATGTCCAAACTCAGGCCCGGGGGCCAAATGCGGCCCTCAGACCAATTTTTCTTGGCCCTTAGTCTTCCTGGTGAACTGGCCCACATTGTCCTGATAAGTACTATTTACAGCACGTTTCAGATTTTCTACAATTCCAACCTAAATAACTAACATTTTGGTGCAACACAGACCTGATATTAAAGGCACTGAGACTGAATGTAGATGTGGTGGAGCTTAAAACATCAGATAAATGCAGCTTTTTTTAACAGTTTACGATTGATTTGTGGCCCTCCCCTTGGTCTGTATTTCAATATGTGGCCCTTGATGGAAAAAGTTTGGACACCCCTGCACTAGAGCAACATGTGCACTGGAGGCTCATTTAGGACAGTACTGGAGGCTGCCACTAGGGGCAAGTCTTGTAACTACTGCAGCAACACAATACAGCTGTGAGGGACCTGTACCATGGTAGTGAGATCATGGGGTCAGTGAGTTTACACTTGGGATCAAAGAATAATAACGTGCTTGGGAGGAGTAGTGCCCTAAAACTAGGAAACTATAGGAGAAGAGCTGAGCTATGGGGGGTAATCGTTCTGAATATTCAGAGCTATAAACTGGGCTGCATTCTTTTTGTCGGGGCTTCTTGAGGTCTTCTCTTCGTGTGAGGATCTGTGGGTTTGGAGCCATGATCTGGGACACTGGTTAGAGGAGCTTTTTGCGTGGTCTGCGAACCACCCAGATCTTACATTTTACCAAGGATGAAGGTATTTTTTGGACAATAAAGACTCTATTGCATTGGATTTCATCGAGTTTGTCTTCTTCATTGTGTCAAACATGCGAGCGTTATCCAGAAGAAATTATGACACAACAGGAGGGGCACGTGGAGGATAAATTAGGATTACATAAAGCGGACAAAACTGATAGAAAGTTGATGTTTTCTTCCACCTCCACAACAACAGAAAATTATCCAGTATCGCTTTAGATTAAGGTTACTCCTCAAAACTGTGATTATAATTTTTGCCATAATCGAGCAGCGCTACATTACAGGAATTAATTTGACGTTTGATTAAAATTCAAGCACTTTTCCTAAAATGTAAACCCTTTCCCAACCTTGAAAACTAAAATCCAAGCCATTTCGAGAAGTTCAAGCTCCCGTACGAACCCCTCAAACAGAAGCATTTACGAGGGTCCGACGGGACGAACCTCTTTCCCTCAAAAAACAACTTCACGCTTTTCAAAACACTCGATGTTTCCTGGAGGCAAACGGGACTTAATTTATGCCAAAATGCTGATCTTTCAATAAACAAACTCCTTGAGTGCTTAATCAAGGGTCCTTGTCTGTAAATCCTCCTCCAAAAGCACTGAATCTGTTTTACCAGGATCATATCAGAGCACGCACTGATTACAGCACGGGCAATCACTCACGGCTTCATTCATTATGCTGCAGATTTCTCAAAGTTACTGGAACAAACAACTCCCTCTCAGTCTGTTTTATGTGTTTCAATAAAGTAAATAAAGTCCACCAGGAGCACTCTCGGTCAACGCCTTCATCTGACCCTTTCTTCTGCGTCTTCTTCCTCCATAAATCTCGTCTTTGGTTTTCCAGTCGGCGCTAAATCTGAATCTTTATACCAGTTTGTCGAGTCTCCTCCAAATGTCCAAACCACCTCAATCTGACACGATAAAAGAGAGAGAAAAGAACCTTTACACATAGTATTTTAAGTGATGGTCAACTTGCTTTATAGAAATAATCTGATTGCTGATTACGGATTATTACTTCTAAAACCTTTCCCATCATAGACCCCAAAAAGTAATTCATAATAATCAGTAATCCTGTTAGTAATTAGATTAGTTTTAGAATTAATAATCCGTAATCAGCAATCAGATTATTTCTATAAAGCAATCTGACACGATAAAAAAAGAGAACAGAACCTTTACACGTATTATTTTAAGAGTGTGATTAGCAGTGATGGTCAGCTTGCTTTATAGAAATAATCTGATTGCTGATTATTACTTCTAAAACTAATCTAATTACTAACAGGATTACTGATTATTATGAATGACTTTTTGGGGTGTATGATGGGAAAGGTTTCAGAGTCGAGAGATGCTTCGACTTCCATCTGAAAATACTGCAAAAATGAATTTCTAGATGAGTTAAAAGGTCTCAATTTGAGGATTTACTTTTATTTAACCCAAAATGACAACAGTTGCCTCGATGGGCCACAGGTAGAAAGCAGTTTAAATAAACAATGTTCAACAGAATTTAGCAAATAACTGTCCCAGAACTACAAAAACCCTTTCAGATATTCAGTTGATGAAAGTGGACTATTTGACTTGTTTTATACCATTTCCGAATGAATTTAAATACATTATTTCTTATTTCAAGGCAAATTATTTGTCAGTGGGTTAAGATCATTTTTCTTACCCCACTGGCAAATTTAGGTCGCTTTCTTTTTTTAAGCTACATTATCTCATAATCAGAAGTCAGAAACACCTTGAAACCAGTGAAATATTCAGTCATATCAGTAATTAAATCTCACTGAGTAAAAACTGTTCAAATCCAGACAAAAAAGTATAAATTAAAGTGTTTTAAACTACGAGAGATGTACATTTTTGCCTGTGAAGTCATTTTCAATCTGATGGAAATGGTTTGAGGAGCGCCATTCATCTCCTCTGATTGGTCCTGCTCAAAGGGGAGGAGCTTTTATACTCTTCTGAGCGCTGATTGGTTCTACCCAAAAGGGAGGAGCTTTTATACTCGCCTGAGCTCTGATTGGTTCTGCTCAAAGGGGAGGAGCTTTTATACTTGTCTGAGCTCTGATTGGTCCTGCTCAAAGGGGAGGAGCTTTAAACTTTCCTGGGCTCTGATTGGTCCTGCTCAAAGGGGAGTAGCTTTTATACTTTCCTGGACTCTGATTGGTCCTGTCCAAAGGGGAGGAGCTTTTATACTCTGAGCTCTGATTGGTCCTGCTCAAAGGGGAGGAGCTTTTATACTCTTCTGAGCGCTGATTGGTTCTACCCAAAAGGGAGGAGCTTTTATACTCTCATGAGCTTTGATTGGTCCTGCGCAAAGGGGAGGAGCTTTTATACTCTTCTTAGCTCTGATTGGTCCTACTCAAAGGGGAGGAGCTTTTATACTCTCATGAGCTCTGATTGGTTCTGCTCAAAGGGGAGTAGCTTTTATACTTTCCTGGACTCTGATTGGTCCTGTCCAAAGGGGAGCTTTTATACTCTGAGCTCTGATTGGTCCTGCTCAAAGGGGAGGAGCTGTTATACTCTCCTGGGCTCTGTTAGATCCTGCTCAAAGGACCAATCAGAGCTAAGAAGATTGGTCCTGCTCAAAGGGGAGGAGCCGTTACACTCTTCTAGGCTCTGATTGGTCCTGCCCAAAGGGGAGGAGCCACAACGAAAATTAACCCTTCCTTGTCTGACACGTTAACTTTTAAACTATTGTGGTCTGAGCTTTGAAAAAAAAGAGGAAAAATAACACTCTGAAGAACTAAAAAGCATGAACGTTTCCCACTAATTGAGCTTCATATTATTTTATCTAATTTCCAATAAACGGCAGCAAAGGTGACGTGTTCAGTCGTATTTTGTCTTTGTTTTGTTGCACAGCTGATCTGCCCCTGTCACTGTCATGTTTGGACGATGCAACATAAAACAAAAGCACAGTTCAATGGAAAACTCACATTTACAGCAAGAAAAAAAAGGAATGAAGAGTTACTAGCCCTCACCACTTTCGAATTGGAACAGATTACTGCAAAAAGTTCTGCTTACAGTAAACTCGTCACTTCCCAAAACTAGTTCTGGAGTTTATAACCCAACTTTTCAATCACTGCGGTCTCACAAATTGCCGGTCCAGATTTGGGTCGACTGTGCAGCGCCTGGGCCTTTTTACACAACTTTCTCTCCACTAATGCTCTGAAAAATGCATGAAGTCTTACGAAATAAAAGCTTGGTGGCAGAGTCTATTCATAAAGTGTGTTCCTTATCCAATTTAAAACCTTTCCTTAATATCGGGCTAAAAGCACAGATTAAATATTCACTTAAACGCAGCGGAAAAGACTGGGGAGCAGTGCAGTCCCAGTTTAGTTCATTAACTTCATCATCTTTGCTGAATCGCTCTGACCTACTTTGGCTCAGCTGTTTGGGAGAGTGAGAGTGGAAGAAGGGAAGGCGGCGCTGCACTTTGGGTCATTTGTATTTAAGTAGTTTAGTTTAGAGTTTCAGACGGTGAAAGAATCAAAGGAATGTGTCTGGAGGCTGGATGTGGAGCAGGAAAATGAGGAGTTAATTTGCAAAAAATGTTTTTTTGAGACCATTTTCATCAGTTTATGTGATCTGCTCAAGAGGGGATGGAATAATTTTGTTATTTCACTAAAATACTTTCACTTTCTTTTGAAACCTAATAATACATCAAACTTGTATAGTGCTTTTTTGGACACTCAAAGACGCTTTACATAAACAGACAAAACAACATACATTTACACAAAAGCCAGTTTGAACAGGTGGGTCTTTAAGGAGTGATTTGAATGTCTGTAGTGAGTCCAGGTTCCTGATGGTTGTGGAAGTGAAACCTAAGCCTTTATATATATTTTTTCAAATGGAATTGATCTGTTTTTGCAAATGAACTCTTTGTGCATCTCCTTGTCACTTTTCAGCCAATCACAGCCTGTGTCCTGTGTTTATTTTGTTAATTTCTTTTAAAGTTTTTGTCAGTTTTTGTTAAATGTCGACAATCAGTCACGACCAGGACATGAAGCAGGTCCACAAATCTGCAGTCTGACGGTTAAACAGCAAATTCTGTCGTGGAATCCAACCCGTCCTCCAGCCTCGTTTTATAACTCCGGGATCAGTATTTTGTGAACTTAATTTTGTGTTCCGTGTTGTTCAAAACAGGGCATGGGAGCTTTCCTTTCATCAATTTCCGTGGGAGCAGAAAAAAAAGCAGTTTAACTATCCAAAGTAGTCTGTTTGGTTAAAGGACAAAAGGTAAAGAAGGATTTTTTAATATCTAATTCTAAAACTGATTTATTGAAGTTTTAAGTTAAAAAATGAGAAGAAATTTGATTTTTTCGGTCAATTTTCAGTCAGATCTAGTTTAATTAAAAACTAAATTGTAACTAATTTGTGTACAAAAAGAACCAAGAAATGTAAAGCTGGATCTGTCCATTTTTTGTCCCAAAAATGTGTATTTTAGGCCATTTTTACACATAAAAATATTTCATATTTCTACATGAAAACATGACATGATGAAAAATAATCTATTTTTTCTTACATTTATGTGAGTAAACTACAGGAGAAGTTTACAATTGATATCTGAGCCCTGCCCACAGGGAGGAGTCACCGATAATGGCCTGTCTTTGATTGGCAGAGTTCTCAGACCAGCTCTCTGGTTGATCTTTGGATAGAAGTCGAAACATCTCGATCTTCAAACAGCATCCGAATGAAAACCCTGTAACCTTTTCTACGATTTTACCTAAATGTTTAGTCCAACCTGTCAGAGGCGCTTTAACCATGTCCCTGAGTTTCTACGACACACACAAATGCCCCCCTCTCCATAGAACTCACCGGGCACGCGCACACAGAGACACACAGAGACACACAGAGACACACACACACACAACCCTTTTTCCCCCTGTTCTGTTGTCTTTTGTTATGTCATTGTCTCTTGTCACTTTTACGTTATTGTTATGGGATGTGACGTTATTGACTATCTCGTATAGATTGTAAGTCCTTCCTTCCTTCCTTCCCCTTCCCCTTCCTTCCCCTTCCCTTTCCTTTCCTTCCTTCCCTCCCTCCCTTTCTTCCTTCCTTCCTTCCTTCCCTTCCTGAATGTTGAATGTATGTTGTGGGACAAAATGTCATGTCTTTATATGTTTTATTAAGTGTGAAGATTTGAATAGTCACTTGAAGGTTACAGGTTATTGTGTCTGAGAAATGGGAACAGTGTCTCTTGTCTGATCGCCTGATGTGTGAGACAAAACCTCGGCCTTCATTCATTCATTCATTCATTCATTCATTCATTCATTCATTCATTCATTTTCTACCGCTTATTCCCGTTAGGGGTCGCGGGTGACTGGCGCCTATCCCAGTGACTTTGGGCCTTAGGCGGGGCACACCCTGGACAGTGGCCAACTCAAGGACAGACAACCATTCACTCTCACATTCATTCACTACGGGCAATTTAGAGTTTCCAATTAACCTGAACACAGTCATGTCTTTGGACCTCGGCCTTCATGTTCATTTCATTTATGTCTGATGTCTTCATTTCTGGGGTATTTACGCATGTGTTTTAGTATTGTTCGGGCTCCTTTTTGCTTTTTGGAATCGGAGAGGGAGAGATCTTTTTTGTCAGGGACAGACTATATTTTACTGTGCACATGTAAAATAAAACTGATAATCTGATAACGTGTAAAGAAAATCCACAACAATTGAAAAGGTTAATAAAAAAATAATAATAAAACACAAGAGAGCTCACCGGGCAGGCTGGTGGACACGTTGACCTGGGTGTAGAACCTCTTCTTGGGCAGCAGCTCGGACACCCCGTTGAGCGCCTCCACCGTGAAGCTGTAGTTGGTGTTGGGCAGAAGGTTCACCACCGTCACCGTCCGCTCCGTCAGGCCCACCTGCTGCGGCACGAACCCGACACTGGCCCCGCAGGGGTCGCACTGCCGCGCCGTGCACCTGCGGCACGCCACGCTGTAGGACAGGTCCACGCGCCCCCCGGTGTCCGCCGGAGGGGCCCACTCCAGCACCAGGGTGGACTGTTTGAGCGAGTACACCAGGTCCCGCGGGGGAGAGGGCGGTCCTGCAGAGAGACAGGGGGAATGTTTGAGAGTTTAAGAGTGAGGTCAGTAAAAATACTCAGGAAAGAGACGACGTGGAGAGGAGTTATTGACCTTAACCAGGAGGCGCCCACGTGACCCGTACCTTAACCCAGAGGCCTTACCAGAGCCCGGATGTGTCAAAAATAACCAATATCAACACAGGGCACCTTATGTTTTTAATTCAATCATTCCTCGTCTTAATTTATAACTAGGTAGAAACTAAATTAAATATTAGTCTCTCCGCTGATTAATCTGAACAAAATGTGATGATTAGTGTATATTTACATATTACAGCACCACATGCTCTTTACTTTATCGCTTCTAATTGTATGTGTTTGAATCAAACTTCTGTTATAACGTCAAGTGTTTTTAAATATGGTGTTAATGGCGTTGAAGTGGACTTTTAAGTAACATGTTATGAACAAATAGGGGTGAAGTTTACTGTTAATCGCAAATTTAATGCAAATAAAAAAGACAATTTTTTTTTTACATTTAAATAAAAAAAGTAGTCATATTTCCTCCACAGTATGAACATTTGCTTTCACTGAAGATTAGAAATGACTGATTGACTTGATTAAAGGGAAATTTTATATTGTGCATTATTTGTATTTTTATTAGCCTTTAAACATGCTCTTGAGTGCCTTTAGTTGGGCATATCATGTTTTAGAAAAAAAGAAAAAAAAGTGTCCGAAAAACAAAACGAACATCTGTGTCGCTGCTGTTTCCCACTGCACTTACTGAGATTTGGCGCCATCTCCTGGCTGGATTGTACTTACACAAGTTAAGAATAAAAAAGTGAGTTAGCCTAGCAGTTTAGTGATCATGATTAGACAGAGAAGCTCAGAACGAGTGACGATGACAAGATCCTCGGAACGACGTCACTCATCGAAAAAAAATTCAGGATGTTTTTGACGGCGGAGGGGAGGGTTTTTCTAACCAGGATTCATCAAAGAGCGTGAATGAAGCTAAATGCAACTCCAGGTGTGTTTTTGATGAGGAACAATGTTAGAACAAGGTTAAAAGCTCAAAAAGTCACTAAGGCGTAATGAGTTTAAAGCATAATAATCCTTTAAGCTTTGATTAATTGCACAGTCCTGGTTTTATTCTTTGTTTTTTAGGATTTGGAGCAAATGTAGAGAAGGGAAAGAACATGAAGTACATTTGCACGGAAGCGATTCAGGACTGAGGCCAGGAGAGGCGGACACATTTGCCAAAATTTAAACTAATCTGTCTTTCACTTTTTTAATAGATGACAAATATTTGATTAACTTGTTTACAACAGAAAGAGTCCAAAACTTTAGCAGTTAGAGTTTTGCTGCATCTAATCCACTGATTATCATCATTTCCACAGACAAAATAATATTTGGTGAACGTTGTTGATGCCAAATGAATAATTATCACAAATAAGCAGCTGTGTTGGTGAAACAGTTCAGATCTGCTGCTGAAAATACAGCTGCGCCGATATTCAATGGGCTAGCGTTAGCATTAGCATTCATCTTGGAACCAATCAGATCACAGAGTTCATCGACATAATTACTCCATTTGGTACTTTTTTTCATTGAACCCATTTTACAGTTTAAAATGTGTTTATTATTGTTATAACTGAAAATGTTTGTCTAGTGTTTAGTTGAATTTATGGCACAAGAAACAAAAATATTGTTTTAGCTCATTATCATCAAAGTTGACGGTTCTATTTCACCCTTGACCACCAGAGGCGCCGGTGAAGCACTGAATAATCTATTAGCGCCTTGATTTCAACCAGTGCGACGGGGAACACTAGTGCGCCATGAGGTTTTGCCAGCTGTGCCTTGAAAAAAAATCCAGTTTGACTTCAAAAATGTGGATTTAATTAACTAATTTACCTTTTTGGAGTGTCCAGAGTGACATTTGCACCAAAGAAAGAACGCAAAACCATCACTATCACCACATTTAAAGAACTAGACAGTGCCACAGACATTATTTACCTCATTATATACAATATTTTTAATTAAATGGTCTGATTTGGTCATGTTTTAGTGGTAGGTGGCGCGCCGTGGTAGATTTTAAACCCAAAATGTGTGCCACAACTCAAAAAAAGGTTGAAAAACACTGTATTAGCGTATTCACCTTATTCCGCCCCGCCCACTTTTGCCACAGATATTATTTTGGGAAAATTCGGCATAAACTTTGGATGGAATGAGTCTCCCCACTGTGACGTCATCAGTTTTTTAGTCACTTCCTGTAATTTTAAGCAGATTTTTCCATTTTTCTCCATAAACTACGACTTGATTGGTGTAAAACTAGATTTTTATGTACAATACGTATTAAAACATCAAATAAAATCAAAATTAGAGGATCGTCAAAACCTGTCATACGCCCTTTAAATAGTTTGCAAAGAAAGTTTCATAACATTCATTTTCAGCTAAAAACACGTCACTGTTTGCTCAGGTTAGTTAACTGTAAAATGTTGTGTTTTACTAAGGTTTGTGCATATTTAACTTAAAATCTACAAGTTTAAAGAGTAAAATAAATGGATTTATCTCTCTGCTTTCAATAAATGTTGTACAAACTTTAAAGTCTTTTGATCTGCTTTGATTGTTTCGCTCAGAGCTCTAGGTTTATTGGATGCATAGACTTGTTTTTTCTGCATTTCTTTGATCCTCAGAGTTATAGATTTCACAGGATTATGAAGAAATGAATCTATAAAGAGAAGATACTTAATTAAAACTATAATTACGCCTGACCTTTTCCACATGAAGCCGTTCACAAACAAGAATGTAAAGCTTGTGTATCCGTAAGTCTTTTACTTTTCCTCACTTTCCCGTCGGCTCCTCGTTAGCGCTCAGTGGATTAGCCAAATCATAATTAGCCGATCGATGGAGTAATTAATGTGGTCATTAGGACGCTATAAATGTTATCACAAAAGAGTCAGGGATCTGTGTCCGGATCAATAGTCCAATCACACCTGAGCCAAGCCCACTACAGCGCAAAGAAACCAGGACTAGACCAGGACTAAAGAAGGACAAGGACTAGACCAGGACCAAGACCAGGACCAGGACTGAAGCAATAGTCTAATCACACCTGAGCCAAGCCCACTACAGCGCAAAGAAACCAGGACTAGACCAGGACTAAAGAAGGACAAGGACTAGACCAGGACCAAGACCAGGACCAGGACTGAAGCAATAGTCTAATCACACCTGAGCCAAGCACACTACAGTGCAAAGAAACCAGGACTAGACCAGGATCAGGACCAGGACTAAAGAAGGACCAGGACTAGACCAGGACTAAAGCAATAGTCCAATCACACCTGAGCCAAGCACACTACAGTGCAAAGAAACAGGACTAGACCAGGACCAGGACTAGACCAGGACTAAAGTAATACTCCAATTACACCTGAGCCAAACACACTACAGCGCAAGAAACAGACCAGGACTAGACCAGGACCAGGACTAGACCAGGACTAAAGAAGGACCAGGACTAGACCAGGACTGAAGCAATAGTCCAATCACACCTGAGCCAAGCACACTACAGTGCAAAGAAACCAGGACTAGACCAGACCAGGACCAAGACCAGGACCAGGACTGAAGCAATAGTCCAATCACACCTGAGCCAAGCACACTACAGTGCAAAGAAACCAGGACTAGACCAGACCAGGACCAAGACCAGGACCAGGACTGAAGCAATAGTCCAATCACACCTGAGCCAAGTATACTACAGCGCAAAGAAACCAGGACTAGACCAGGACTAAAGAAGGACCAGGACTAGACCAGGACTGAAGCAATAGTCCAATCACAGCTGAGCCAAACACACTACAGTGCAAAGAAACAGGACTAGACCAGGACCAAGACCAGGACCAGGACTGAAGCAATACTCCAATCACACCTGAGCCAAGCACACTACAGCGCAAAGAAACCAGGACTAAGACCAGACCAGGACCAAGACTAGGACTAGACCAGGACTAGAGAAGGACCAGGACTAGACCAGGACTAGAGAAGGACCAGGACTAGACCAGGACCAAGACCAGGACCAGGACTGAAGCAATAGTCTAATCACACCTGAGCCAAGCACACTACAGTGCAAAGAAACAGGACTAGACCAGGACTAGACCAGGACCAGGACTAGACCAGGACTAAAGTAATACTCCAATTACACCTGAGCCAAACACACTACAGCGCAAGAAACAGACCAGGACTAGACCAGGACCAGGACTAGACCAGGACTAAAGAAGGACCAGGACTAGACCAGGACTGAAGCAATAGTCCAATCACACCTGAGCCAAGCACACTACAGTGCAAAGAAACCAGGACTAGACCAGACCAGGACCAAGACCAGGACCAGGACTGAAGCAATAGTCCAATCACACCTGAGCCAAGCACACTACAGTGCAAAGAAACCAGGACTAGACCAGACCAGGACCAAGACCAGGACCAGGACTGAAGCAATAGTCCAATCACACCTGAGCCAAGTATACTACAGCGCAAAGAAACCAGGACTAGACCAGGACTAAAGAAGGACCAGGACTAGACCAGGACTGAAGCAATAGTCCAATCACACCTGAGCCAAGCACACTACAGCGCAAAGAAACCAGGACTAGACCAGACCAGGACTAGACCAGGACTAAAGAAGGACCAGGACTAGACCAGGACCAGATCAGGACCAGGACTAGGACTGAAGCAATAGTCCAATCACACCTGAGCCAAGCACTACAGCGCAAGAAACAGACCAGGACCAGGACTAGACCAGGACCAAAGAAGGACCAGAGAAGGACCAGGACCAGGACAGAAGAAAGGACCAGGACTAGACCAGGACTAAAGCAATAGTCCAATCACACCTGAGACACACACTACAGCGCAAGAAACCAGGACTAGACCAGGACCAAGACCAGATCAGGACCAGGACTAGACCAGGACCAAGACCAGATCAGGACCAGGACCAGGACTGAAGCAATAGTCCAATCACACCTGAGACAAACACACTACAGCGCAAGAAACAGACCAGGACCAGGACTAGACCAGGTCTAAAGAAGGACCAGGTATAGACTAGGACTAAAGCTAGAGTCCAATCACACCTGAGCCAAACACTGCCCAGCTCAAGACCAGGACTAGACCAGGACCAGGACTAAAGAAGGACCAGGACCAAGAATAAAGAAGGACCAGGACTAAAGAAGGACCAGGACCAAGACTAAGGAAGGACCAGGACCAAGACTAAAGAAGGACCAGGACTAGACCTGTACCAGGACTAAAGAAGGACCAGGACCAAGACTAAAGAAGGACCAGGACTAGACCTGGACTAGGACTAAAGAAGGACCAGGATTAAAGCAATACTCAAATCACACCTGAGACAAACACAGCTACACCTCAAGAAACAGACCAGGACTAGACCTGGACCAGGAGTAAAGCAGAACTTGGACTAAAGAAGGACTGGACTAAACCAGGACCAAGCAGCTCTAACCAAAGCCTATATAAATCCATCAAAACTAGAAATCAACCAGTTGTTTTGTTTTTTTAGTCCGATATATTGAGCCGATTTTCATAATTTCCCATAAAAATATAATTTGAACGGACTACAAACTCAATTCCTGCCTTTCTACGGGCTGTTCTACATAAAAAAGTGAAAAAAACCCAAAATAAATTCGACATAAACTGGTTTAAACACACACGACCCCGTTTTATTTTACTACTAATGGGACTAAACCAGATTACAGGCCTAAACCAGTCCTAAACAAAACCTCTAAACCCCTTTAATCCCCGATAATCTGGCTGACCTTGTGATTACGACGTCCCACCAATCAATGCATAAAACACATTATTCTTCGGTGTAATTAGTCTAATATCGATGGGCCCGTGCGGATCGATACTGGGCCTGTGAGTTTAAGAGGCCCGTGTGGTGTGTCTTTACGGGACGCACAACAAAGGGGTCTGGGGGCGGTTGTTTTGTGTGAGCGATGGGTTACGAGCGCGTGATAAGAGCTCTATCGGCGAGTATTGTTGTAGAAATGAATGTAACGCCAGCAGAGATGTTCAGAGGAGAAATACGGCCCTGTCGACAGCAGAGATACCCGAGGATTTAGAGCGGGGCGTTTGTGTGGAAGAGGAAAAGCAGGAAACCAGGACAAAAGCAGCTCTGAGGACAATCGGGTCTGTCCTGGTGATTAGACAAGTTCAAACCAGGACAAAACCAGGACGAAGAGTGCGTTCACACGTCCTGTTTGAGCGCTCTAGACGTGGACCAGGAGTGGGCCAGGACTAGACCAAGACTGGACCAGGACTAAAGCAGAAGTAGAGCAGGACTAAAGCAGGACTGGGCCAGGACTAAAGCAGGACTGGGCCAGGACTTAAGCAGGACTGGGCCAGGACTAAAGCAGGACTGGACCAGGACTAAAGCAGGACTGGGCCAGGACTAAAGCAGGACTGGGCCAGGACTAAAGCAGGACTGGACCAGGACTAGACCAAGACTAAAGCAGGATTAAACCAGGACTGGACCAGGACTGGACCAAGACTAGACTAAAGCAGGACTGGATCAGGAATCGACCAAGACTGGACCAGGACTAGACCAAGACTGGACCATGACTAAAGCAGGACTGGACCAGGACTAAAGCAGAAGTAGACCAGGACTAAAGCAGGACTGGACCAGGACTAGACCAAGACTGGACCAGGACTAAAGCAGGACTGGACCAGGACTAAAGCAGAAGTAGACCAGGACTAAAGCAGGACTGGACCAGGACTAGACCATGTCTGGACCAGGACTAAAGCAGGACTGGACCAGGACTAGACCAAGACTAAAGCAAGACTGGACCAGGACTAAAGCACAACTGGACCAGGAATCGACCAAGACTAAAGCAGGATTAAACCAGGACTGAACCAGGACTAAAGCAGGACTCCAAAATCTTCATCCAAACTCACTCACATCTTCATTTTTTCTGTTTTCATCATTCTTAAATATCTAATTAAACAAATAAAGTCTCACATTATAAAATAAAGTGCTAATAAGGGCTTGAGTTAAGGAATATTTATCTTATTTAAGTATATTTGTTTATTTATAGATATACAAAATCAGAAATCTATTCATTTTAGCCATTTTTCTTTAATAATGTCACTGTCTTTGTTATAAAAGTGTTGGAGTTTGTGTTTTAGAGTCTGTTTAGTCCAGAGAACGACGACCATCATCAAAATACAACAAAACACGACTGCATTTAATATTTATAGTCGAGTACAATTATTCTGCTAATTGTTGCAGCCCTATTTTTGATGCAATATTGTCTGTTATATTAAAATAAAAACCAACAAATACAAAAAATACAAAACCGAAGCTAATTTAGTTTGAAAAAGCTAGATTTTATTCATGACTGTCCTTTTTCATTGTTTCATTCTAGTGGTTGGAAAAGTGAATACGTTTGGGGTGATAAGTGAACTATTTAAAAATTTGAATTTGTTTCGCATTTTGCAATAACTTAAATGTTCTAAACAGTTTTAAAACAGGGGGGTCTGGAGGTTGCTCCCCAGAAAAATATTTAAGAAATAAGACCATATTTCCTGTATGTTGGTAAATTTATAACTTGTATTAATATTGAGTGAATAGCAACTGTTTTAGGACCTTGCGTCTGTGATGATCAGGGGCATCTCATTGGGGGCCCCTTCAGGTTGGGGGCCCCAGGCAATCGTGACCTGCTGCCTAACGGTAAGTCCGCCCCTGGTCTGAGGCGCAAATGAACCACACAGAAGCAGCGTCGCGGGTCAGAGCGATGAGCGCCGAGGAAGGACTGGAGCGAGTGCAGGGGTCACGGAGCGGAGAACCAGGAGACGGGAAGCTCCGGATAAAGGATGGACCGGATTATCGACGAGGAATCTTTAACGCCGGCCGGGAAGGGAGGCGAGAGGCGGCTGAGAATGTGAGGATGAGTTTATGAGATTTATAAGAGGTGAAGTCCAGTGTGTGATGGGGTTCAAGGAAGGTCCAAGGCAGAGCGCATGAATAAAACATGTGACAAATGAAACAAAAGTGTAAAGGCCTTTATGGGATGGTTCTGGTGGAGAGAGCAGTGTGTGAGATGATTAAAAACAGTCATAAAGGCGTGGTCACTGCCTCTACTCAAGCATTTGTGCTGCTATTAGATTTTAAAAGAGCCTATTGTATGCGTCAGTACAACTTTTTAAACAACAACACCTTCGCTTTTTCTAATATAAATCGAAGTAGTTGCTTTTATTTTTTTTAATTTAGTTTTTTTATTGTGTGGCTTGGAACTATTGCAAAGCGTCAATGGAGCGAAACAGTATCATCCCCTTCAAAGCCATTAAAATAAACTGATACTGATATTTCATTTAAGCTTCTTAACTAGGGCTGCACCATAAACCATTGCGATTTGGCTATTAAGATCAGCAATATCGATATTATTAAGGTTGAAACTAACGATTATTTTAGTCGACTAGTCAGCGATTGTTTCTATTTTAGATTGAGAATTAGAATAAACTAACATTTTTAACAAAATAAATGTTGAAATATTGTGAATGAAGCTTCTAGACAGAGAAAATTTAAGAATAAAGTGTATAGTTGAGGAAAAGCAGAAATGATCTATTCTTTTTATTTGCCATTTTTCTTTAATAATGTCACGGTCTTTGTTATAAAAGTCTTTAAGTTTATGCTTTAGAGTCTGTTTAGTCCAAAGAACTATGACTATCATCAAAATACGACAAAATCTAATTCTATTAATTATTGCAGCCCTATTTTTGATGCAATAATGTGTGTTATATTCAAATAAAAAACAACAAATAAAAAAACGAGGCTAATTTAGTTTGAAAAAGCTAGATTTGATTCATGACTTTCCATTTTCATTGTTTCATTGTGGTGGTTGGAAAAGTGAATACGTTTGGGGTGATTAATGAACTATTTAAAAATTTGAATTTGTTTCGCATTTTGCAATAACTTAAATGTTCTAAACAGTTTTAAACAGGGGGGTCTGGAGGTCATTCCCCAGAAAAATATTTAAGAAAGAAGACCATATTTCCCATATGTTGATAAATTTATACCTTGTATTAACACTGAGAGAATAGCAAAAGCTAGATTTGATTCATGATTTTCCCTTTTAAAAACAGAACATTTCTATGAGATGGAAGACTTTTCTGCGATATATTTGGTTTGTTGCAATATCGTTACAGCGTCAGCCGATATTGCGATCGATCCTTTTGCGATATTTTGTGCAGCCCTGTTCTTAACTTTATTTTTGTGTATCTGTCACAAAATTATCTCCTGGAACGAATAAAAGTATAAAAAGGCACAGCAGCGGCTAACCAGCTATTTGATAATCAGAAGAGAAGAGATATTCCAGAGCCGGAGAGCAGCGTTTGGAGATCACAGTCCCATCGAAACACCAGGTGCTGTTGATGAAGAAACAGACGCTCGGGCCGTTTGTTTTTCCGCCGGAGCGATCTCTTTGTCGGAGCTGGAATCCCTCCAGACGCAGCGCGCGGTCCGGGGTCGACTTGTTCAGCCACGTCTCCACGAGGCACAAAACAGAAGATGAAGAAAAGTCTCTGTTCATCGACAGCGCCAGTTCGTGCGTCGTGCTGCGAGCGAGCGAGCGTCGGAGAGGAAAATCCCAGCTAATCGCTCGTCTGTGGCGTCTCACTCTTTTGGCCAAAGGTAGCGCTAAATCTGCAGCAGACGCTAAAATAAACTGGAAATGGATCCGTGGGAGTGGATGTTCTGATGTTTAAGAGCTCTTCACGGGTGTAAGAGCGCGCTGACACATTATTAACGCGCAAAAACAGACACGTAGAATGTTCATAACTTGTTTGAATGGTAATAACCTGACATTTCAACCTGAATTTAAAAGAACACATATTCTGCTACAGTGACTTTTTGAGCTTTTAACCCTGTTCTAACAATGTTCCATCATCAAAAACACACCCGAAGTAGCATTCAGCTGCATTCACGCCGTTGAGGAATGAATATTAGAAAATCCTCTCCCTCCGAGCGTCAAACACACCTCCTGCTGAACTACGTCTATCCGTGACTTATTTTCAGATAATCTACGTCACTTATCAGAGAATCTTCCGCTGTTTTAAGTCATTTAAATCATCTCTAAACCCGTTCTGAGCATTTCTGCCTCTAAACCAGGCATGTCCAAACTCAGGCCCGGGGGCCAAATGCGGCCCTCAGACCAATTTTTCTTGGCCCTTAGACTTCCTGGTGAACTGGCCCACATTTTCCTGATAAGTACTATTTACAGCACATTTCAGATTTTCTACAATTCCAACCTAAATAACTAACATTTTGGTGCGACACAGACCTGATATTAAGGCACTGAGACTGAATGTAGATGTGGTGGAGCTTAAAACATCAGATAAATGCAGCTTTTTTTAATGTTTCGCGATTGATTTGTGGCCCTCCGCTTGGTCTATATTTCAATATGTGGCCCTCGATGGAAAAAGTTTGGACACCCCTGCTCTAAACAATCACTGCTGTAGCAAATCCGCAATATAATCTTTTCAGCGCTAACTTCACTAGATGTGCTGGTGCCATCTGCTGGCTGGATGCACTCAGTAGGTGCCATTTCATACTGGCCGATAAAAAAGTAATTGGATGAATAAGGAACTTTTTTATGTTTTAAAACATGAAATAGCAAATTTACAGTACTCAAGATCATGTTTAAAGGCTAAAAATGCAGATTATTTTTCCTTTAAAATCAAATTATTAATGTCATTACCACAAAGCTGATTAGCCCTGTGCAAACGTTCAAGCTTTTAATGGTATTATGATTTAAGGACATAAATACAGACCTTTAGATTTATTTATATACATTTTTTTAACCCCCTTATTTATTATTTACTATTTACTTTCATTATCATCATGATTATTATATATTGGTTGCACTATGTTCTTGTATATACTGTTAAATTGGAAAACAAATGTACATGATGGCTCTTTCTGTTAAATGGAGATTTATATTTCTTTGTACATCAATACAATATATGAAACAAAAAAAAACAACAGACCTTTAGATCTCTAACTTTGACGTCACAAATGTGGGAAATTTGAACCTGAGTGTTTTTGTGAGGCTCAGAAAAGGAGCAGAGAAGACGAGCTCGTAAGCAGAATCAATGGAACACATGAGACTGAAGCCAAAACAACTCAGGCTTGTTTCTGATGATGGAACAACCGGGTTTAAAGAGAGTAAAAGTACATTTTGCATAATCTGTGTCCTTCAAAGTCCCAATTCTTTTCAAACAATAGACGAGCCGTGAAAGAATGTCCCGTACGGCGTGACGGTGAAGGACGGGTGAAGGCTGGTCCTTTGACAGAGAGGCCTTGATCATTGTTCATGGAGACAGATGAGGTGATGGCCTACAGGGGGCGCCGGGGGCCGGGTGAAGGACAGGTCAAGGGTCAAGTGCAGAGGCTGTGACGGCAGTGACAGAATGTAAAGTGCACTGACGGCGACTCGTATGGACAAACTACATCGATGTGCAATCTGTTTATTTTATTATTTAAATGTGAGCGCGACGTTTGTGATTTTTTTTTGTGTGTTCGACATTTTGCGTGTTTTTTTAATCTAAAAAGTGTTATGAAAGTTTTTCTTTTTTTATTGTTCCTCATCTGCCTGGAGGAACTCTCTCTACACTAGATGAACTGCTCCTCATCTGCCTGGAGGAACTCTCTCTACACTAGATGAACTGCTCCTCATCTGCCTGGAGGAACTCTCTCTACACTAGATTAACTGTTCATTGAACTGTTCCCCATCTGCCTGGAGGAACTCTCTCTACACTAGATGAACTGCTCCTCATCTGCCTGGAGGAACTCTCTCTACACTAGATGAAATGTTCCTCATCTGCCTGGAGGAACTCTCTCTACACTAGATGAACTGTTCCTCATCTGCCTGGAGGAACTCTCTCTACACTAGATGAAATGTTCCTCATCTGCCTGGAGGAACTCTCTCTACACTAGATGAACTGTTCCTCACTGCCTGGAGGAACTCTCTCTACACTAGATGAACTGTTTCTTTCTAAAAATCGAATGAAATGAAAGTTTTTTTGTTTTTTTTAAATGCAAACTCTATTTAACATAAACGACTGGAGGAAAAAATAAAGAAGTCTTTGATATTTAATTGAATTTTGTCTTAAATTATTGTAATGAAACGTGTACGTGTGTGTATTATATTAATGTTTAATACATACACAGAAACAATTTTATGCAAATTGTATTTATTCATTCGGTGGAGGCTCAAAGTGATTCGGAATTGGATCGGTATCGGAAATTATAAACATTAAAAGATTGTTTTGGATCTAAAGCCAAAAAAAGTGAGACATCCCTGATTGTAATTCCAGAAAAAAGCACAAGGCAAGTCGACGCATTCATTCTATTCATCTTATTCCTGAAGTTGCCGTACGCGTCGCCGTCTTGTTTCCGTTGTAGTTCACATGGAGCAGACGAGCTCAACAGAAAATAAGTTCTACATGGACTAAAAAGACGTTTTCACACAGCAAAAAATGAAGTTCTAGATGAGTAAAAAAAATGTCTTGATTTCAGGATATTAATCTGAATTTCAGACGTTTTGACTCGTTAAGATCAGTGGAGACGATTTATTTGATGGAACTAGATTATTTCACTTGTTTCAAACCATTTGTGACTTGTTTCAACACTTTATTTCTTATTTCAATCCAAATTATCTGTCAGTGGGTTAAGATCATTTTACTTGCTCTACTGACAAATGTATTTTCTTATTTTAAGCAAAATTATTAGCATCATCAGCCAGAAATACATTGAAACCAGTGAAATATTCTGCTTCACATCAAGAATTAAATGTCATCGAGTCAAAACTTCTCAAATCCAGATAAAAATGATCAATTCAAGCCATTTTAGACTTTACAGATTCACATTTTTTGCTGTGCAGGAGATAATTTGGACTGAAATAGAAAATAATGTATTGAAACAAGTCAGAGGTTTAGTCACACAAGGTGAATAAACCTCTGGACTGAAACAGAAGGCGGAGTCTTACTGGTGCAGGGCGCAGAGGGCGTGTCCAGCGGCGTCCTGAAGTGGTCGTCTTTGCACACGCACACGATGGAGCCGTCCTCCTCTGCGACGCTGTTCTCGGGGCAGGGGAAACACTCCTGCTGACGGGACGACATCTTGTACGAGCCGGGGGGGCACGCTGCAACACAAAACAAACACTTTAGATCAGGTCTGGGTGATACGGTGATAAAAATCGAATTGTGAGCTGGTCCCTGTGACAATCTGCTGTTTTTGTGAAATCGACGTATCGTGATTCATTGTTTTTCTGTCTTTAATGCAGCTGTCTGTTCAAACACACTTTTTCTCCTGTTGTTTAGCCTCTGAGCAGATGACTTTATTTACCTCTTAAAGACAAGGGCTGCACAATTAAACGAAATCGACACAAAAAGCGCGACCAAAAGCGATAAAAATGCGCTCAAAAGCAACCAAAACACGCCTGCGAACAAGAAACAACTCAAGAGCGACAAAAACGTGAAAAAGCAACAAAACAGAATCCTATAATTCAAACCTAAATCGCAAATCAAATCTTAATGGCACTGGTCAGAAAAATCACAATTAGATATTTTTCCTAAATAGTGCAGATTTATTAAAGGCAACAGAAGAAAAAAAAGTGACCATGAATCGTGATAAAATCGAAATCATGATCTGGCCCCAAGGAAATCGTGATAATTGTTTTTTTTATCATATATCGCCTACTTTAGATTACAGATTAGAGAAAACACAGATGTGCTGAAACACAAAATATACACAAATACTTCAGATTACAGATCAGGTGTAAGGGTGTTTTTTTTCCTCTCCGTGAACATACTCTTCTCCTAGATCAGGGGTCTGCAACCTTTTTTATCAAAAGAGCCATTTTGCCCCCTCTTCTACCAAAAAAAAAAGGTCGGGAGCCGTAACAAATAACCGACACTACAAAAGCCGTCAGCACGTAAAGGCGAAGGCTGATGACGTTATGTGACTGACGTATATTTGCAAATTAGAAATTAAAAATATCCATCCATCCATCCATCTTCTTCCGCTTATCCGGGGCCGGGTCGCGGGGGCAGCAGTCTAAGCAGGGACTCCCAGACTTCCCTCACCCCAGACACTTCCTCCAGCTCCTCCGGGGGGATCCCGAGGCGTTCCCAGGCCAGCCGAGAGACATAGTCCCTCCAGCGTGTCCTGGGTCTACCCCGGGGCCGCCTCCCGGTGGGACATGCCCAGAACACCTCCCGAAGGAGGCGTCCAGGAGGCATCCTGAACAGATGCCCGAGCCACCTCAGCTGGCTCCTCTCGACGTGGAGGAGCAGCGGCTCTACTCCGAGCTCCTCCCGTGTGACTGAGCTCCTCACCCTATCTCTAAGGGAGCGCCCAGCCACCCGGCGGAGGAAGCTCATTTCGACCGCTTGTATCCGCGATCTTGTCCTTTCGGTCATTACCCAAAGCTCATGACCATAGGTGAGGGTAGGAACGTAGATTGACCGGTAAATCGAGAGCTTTGTCTTTCGACTCAGCTCTCTCTTCACCACAACGGTCCGATACAACGCCCGCATCACTGCAGACGCTGCACCGATCCGCCTGTCAATCTCACGCTCCATCCTTCCCTCACTCGTGAACAAGACCCCGAGATACTTAAACTCCTCCACTTGAGGCAAGGACTCCCCACCCACCCGGAGAGGGCAAATTAAAAATAGTTATTTTAAAATTAGATGTCATCAACTTAAACTCCAAGATAACTGCCCAACAAAATAAACTAATTTACGAATAAAAATGAATTAAGAAATACCATTTATTTATGTTAAGCTTTTTTTTTGAAGGCCAAAGGGAGCCGCTACAATGAGGGTGAAGAGCCACAGGTTGCAGACCCCTGTCCTAGAGCAAAAGTCATTCAACATCTGGTCCACGTGAGACCTTTTATGTTGTTCCTGACATTCCTTTTGTTACTTTAAGTTCCCCCACACCCATTTACATCCAAACTATATAAAACTCTTGATTTATATGTGTTTGTACTTCTTTGTGTTCATACAAACATAAGCTCTGTACTTGGAACTCATTATGTACGCCCACTTTTACTCTGTTTTGCATAGACATATAAACTGGTGGTCTCTTCTGTGCTTCTTCATCACGGCGTCTGCAAATCCGCAGACAAAGCGACTGGATCCAGTAAACTATTTTCACATCTACCTGGTCTGGACTTCTTTGATTTGAATCACTTAATATCATCAGGGAAAACTGTCAGCAAAGTGAGAAAACGAACAAACCCGATAAAATGCAAAAAATTTCACTCTTTCCTCTACGATATTGGAAATTATTGTGATACACGATATGCCTATTAAGATCTGCGATATCGATGTTATTGCGATATTTAAATACACTTTTTGACTAAAGATGACACCAACGATTATTTTAGTCGTCAACTTGTCAGCGATTATTTCTATTGTAGCTTGAGTCTTAGAAGAAACTAATATTTTTAACCAAATAAATGTTGAAATATTGTGAAATTAATGCTTCTAGACAGAGAATATTAATGAATAAAGTGTATAATTGAGAAAAATCAGAAACTGTCTATTCTTTTTGCACATTCACAGCATAAAAACAGACCAAACCAGGACTAAAAGTGAAACCAAACCTGGACTAGATCAGGACGAAATAAGGAATAAAACAAGTCCACACCAGGACTAATTCATTTAGGACCAAACGGTGACAACAGTAAACACGCCATGAATGTAGATTACAGCAGTGTTTTTCAACCTTTTCTGAATCACGGCACACTTTGAGTTAAAAATATACTAAAACAATATCAAATCACACCAATCAGGGAAAAAAGTGCTATTATTATTATAGTGTAGCTGCAAATATTATGTCTGGTTCTTTAAATTGGCTCTGTTTATCTCTCTTTTTTGTGAAGAAGTTGCTTGGAACACTTTAAAACTGGAAATTATTGATTAAAATCCATAAATCTGACATTTTTTCAAGGCACAATTGGCAAAACCTCAAGGCATAATGCATGTTTTTCAAGGTACAAAGTGTATTTTTCAGCAATAAAAACATGTAAGGATTAAGTCTTAGATAGAAATTATGCTTTTAGTGCATCATGTGAAACTATCAAAGAAAATACTTCCAAGTAAAAGACGAATGGTATTTTCTACGCTCCTTTTTCTAGACCATGCTGTTTTTGGTGCTAATTAAAAGATTATAACAGTTCAACGCAACGGTCATGAAGACGTTATTGATTTACATGGAATATTCTGCAGTTTATATATATATATATATTTACCTTGCGTTAATCCTTACATGTGTTTTATTGCTGAAAAACACACTTTATACCTTGAAAAGAACGTGCATTTGTGCTGTAAACCCTTCATTTTCAACCAGTGTGCCTTGAGGTTTTGCCAATTGTGCCTTGAAAAAATGTCAGATTTATGGATTTTAATCAATAATTTACAGTTTTTTAAAGTGTTCCAAGCAACGTCTTCACAAAAAAGAAAGATAAACAGAGCCAATTTAAAGAACCAGACATATTTGCAGCTACACTATAATAATAGCACTTTTTTCCCTGATTGGTGTGATTTGATATTGTTTTAGTATATTTTAAACTCATAAAAGTATGCCGTGATTCAAAAAAGGTTGAAAAACACTGCTGTAATCTACATTCATAGTGTGTTTACTGTTGTCACCGTTTGGTCCTAAATAAATTAGTCCTGGTGTGGACTTGTTTTGGTCCTGATTTAGTCCTTATTTCGTCCTGATCTAGTCCAGGTTTGGTTTCACTTTTAGTCCTGGTTTGGTCAGTTTTAATGCCGTGAATGTGCAAAAATGGCAAAAAGGAGCGTAGAAAATACCATTCGTCTTTTAATTGGAAGTATTTTCTTTGATAGTTTTACATAAAAGCATAATTTCTATTTAACTGCAGAATATTCCATGTAAATCAATAACGTCTTCATGACCGTTGCGTTGAACTTGAACTGCAATAATATTTTAATTGCCGTTTTAATTAGCACCAAACACAGCATGGTCTAGAAAAAGGAGCGTAGAAAGTACCATTCGTCTTTTACTTTTAAGTATTTTCTTTGATGGTTCCACATAATGCACTAAAAGCATAATTTCTATCTAATCCCTTTACAAACTGATCCTGGATTATGAACGATAAACGCGTGAAGGATCTACCGATGAAATATGGGATTAGAGATTACAGAGGAGGCGTCTGAGAAACACAACTGTCGGATTAGAAATGATGAGTGGACTCGTAAATCTGAATTATAGTCTGTTAAATGTCTGGGCGTCGTTACAGATTTCAATCATCGTCGTGTGTAAAAGTCTGGCATCGAGTTTTATTATTCTCTCACTGACTCCTCTCTGTTCTCGGTGAAAACGGCTGAGAAAAACAGCAATGATGGGATTATTTGAGATGAAACAACAAAGCAATATGACCTGTAGACCTGGATGTTCCTAAACCGCCTGGAGGAACTGTCTTTACACTAGATGAACTGGTGTACTCACTCTCTACACTAGATGAACTGCTCCTCGTCTACCTGGAGTAAGTCTCTCTAAATTAGAGAGTTACACTCTCTTATCTGCCTGGAGGAACTGTCTCTACTCTAGATAAACTGGGGTATTCTCTCTCTACACTAGATGAACTGTTCCCATCTGCCCGGAGGAACTCTCTAAATTAGATGAACTGTTCCCATCTGCCCAGGGGAACTCTCTCTACACCTAGATGAACTGCTCCTCGTGTCCCTGGAGGATTTAGCGCTACACTAGATGAACGACTCCTCATCTTCCCGGAGGAACTCTAGCTACACTAAATAAACTGCCCCTCATCTACCTGGAGGAACTCTCTCTAGTTGTCGCTGTTGTGATTTTAGGCATTACAAAAAGTTTGTTAAAACAGTGGCTTAAACCAGTGATTCCAAATATGAAATAGTTTCTGATTTTAAAAAGGTCAAAATTAATATTATCTGCATTATCCTTACAACAAGACAATGAAACAGCACAAGTGAAACTCACCTGTGGTCAAAAACAGAGTGAGCAGACAAACAGAAAACACCTCGTAACTGACTTTGTGTGAGTCGTTACCATAGACATAAAAATAGTGGACAGACGGTTGTCGCTCCGCCCCTTTCATGACAATGCGGCTCAGTCATGGAGAATTCAAAATGGCCGCGGGTTAGCCCCCACCACTCCCCCCTCGGTGGGGAGGCGGGGGGAGGGCGACTTTGAGGCGGCCTTTTGCTGACGTACTGCCGTCGTTGCCTCTATGGTTACCGCCCACTCGTAGGTGTTTGGCTGCGCCGTGACATTTCCGGCGCGTAAAGCCCGCCTTCTTCATTAGATATGCACGGACTTTAAAAAATCACAGGCTAAACCAGCCTGGTTCAAAAACATTCACCCCCCTCAGCGTTGTCACGGAGCCGTAAGCTAACGTTTGAGACCAAAGCCGTATTTTGAGCCTCAGGCTCTAAAGTAGGTTTTGAGACGTCTAACTCCCCATTGACTTGCATTGAATAATTCTACTTCCGCAGCAGCCCCTAGTGGTCAGCAGCAGATTGCAAACATGGCAGCCTACAGTCGGCGGCTCAATTTGAGCGCGGTAGCCTCGCCCACTGGTCGTTACAGAACAGAGCGGGACAGAACGGGACAAACACAGTGTCCGTCAGGACAGAATCCAAAGTGTGTGTGTCTGTGTGTGTAGTGTAGTTGCTGTGTGTGGTGTATGTAGTCGCTGTGTGTGTTATGTGTGTGGTTTGTGTGTAGTGGCTGTGTGTGTGCGTGTCTGTTGTGTCCCTGTGTGTGTAGTCTGTGTGTGTCTGTGTGTAGTCTATGTGTCCCTGTGTTGTGAGGAGGATGTCTAAAGGTCTGGACAGAGCAGTGGGGCGGCTGAATTACACGGCTCAAACACAGCGGTGGATGTTTGAACATTTTGTACTTTAACAGGACCATCTCAGGCTCTGAGTCGACACATTTTCAGACCAGAATCTGGGACACGTCTTATTTTTACTCCGAGGTCGTAATCATCTGCTTTTAACGGCTCTAAAAGGCCGGCGAAAGTTGATTTCTCACGACTGCAGTTGTGTAGTTGTTTGTCCGTACGACGTAAACGGATTAAAGTGCAGAGAAGTCATCTTTAACAGGCCGATTATAACAAGCGCTGCACTGCAAATAATGAAGTCCTAGATGAGTTAAAATGTCTTGATTTGAGGATTTTAATCTGAATTTCAGACGTTTGACTCGTTAAGATCAGTGGAGACGATTTATTTGATGGAACTAGATTATTTTACTTGTTTCAAACCATTTCTGACTTGTTTCAATACATTATTTCTTATTTCAGTCCAAATTATCTCCCTGCACAGCAAAAAATGTGAATCTGTAAAGTCTAAAATGGCTTGAATTTATCATTTTTCTCTGGATTTGAGACTCAATGAGATTTAATTGTTGATGTGATGCAGAATATTTCACTGGTTTCAAGGTATTTCTGATGATCCTGTGATAGCTTTGCTTAAAATAAGAAAATAAATGTGTCAGTGGGTCAGTAAAATGATCTTAACCCAGTGACAGATAATTTGGATTGAAATAAGAAATAATGTATTGAAACAAGTCACAAACAGTTTGAAACAAGTAAAATAATCTAGTTCCATCAAATAAATCGTCTCCACTGATCTTAACGAGTCAAAACGTCTGAAATTCAGATTAATATCCTCAAATCAAAACGTTTTAACTCATCTAGAACTTCATTTTTTGCAGTGTGATTGTGAATATTCAGATTCAAAAGGCCAGTCGCTCTCCAGACGTGCACAGATAAAGTCACCAACGCATCATCAGGGGGCGTGGTCTTCTCTCAACGTATCGACTTTTATGTGGAATTTAATTTAGTCGTTTAGTCGATTAATCGGTCGATGATGTTTTAGTCGACCAACATTCTTTAGTCGACTAATTATTTCATTTCGATTAAAACGATTTATGTGACAAAAACAGCAAAAAAGTGAAGATATGGAGTGAGTTAGTTAAAGATTTTGGAGCTAATCATGAGTTTAATCTATGTTCTGTATGTTTTTTTCTTTTTTGAACTTAAATTGTATTAATTATTTTGGGGAAAACAGAAAAACAACTCACTATGAAACATTACAAGTAAACATTAGTCACATTTTAAGGCAACTCAGCACATAAACCACACTCACAATAATAAATAAAGCAGCGTGACCCCACCTAAAGTTCACTCCCCATCAGATTTGTGGATTACAATAGTAAAAGCTCGACAGGTCTCCATCGCACCTTAAAGATGTCTTTCAATCGTAGTAAAAAAGTGATCTTTTCAGTATGATTTGTTATTTTAAGCATGAACTCCAGTGCAGCTGTGGTTATTTTTGGTGCAGTTTGGGTCAAATACAGAGAGACACTTCATAGTTTTGCCACAGCCCTTTTTCAGTCGATAGGGAATGTCTTTAGGCGGCCAAGAATTTCTTTCGTCCACTACAGCCCTAGAAACAACAAACTGCTCTTAAAGATGTTTTATTCTTCCATTGAATCCACTTCATCCATAGATTTCTCTGGGACATTGTAACTTCAAAGGTCGTTCTCTTAAAATGCATTTTTCTCTCCTCGGGACATAAAGATCAGCCTTAAAGTAGCTTCCATCGTCGGGTTGGTTTTTACCCAGTGCTGGTCCAACTTGAACAAGACCCAAAAGAACACAGAGGACACTGGCTTAGATCTGGGCGATACGGTGATAAAAATGTAATCGTGAGCTCGTCCCTGTGACAATCTGCCATTTTGGTGAAACAGACATATCGTGATTCATTGTTTTTCTGTCTTTAATGCAACTGTCTGTTTAAACACACTTTTTCTCCTGTTGTTTAGCCTCTGTAGTCTCTAAGCAGATGACTTTATTTACCTCTTATAGACAAAGGCTGCACAATTCAACGAAATCCGACAAAAAGCAAAAAAAGTGCGACCAAAAGCGATAAAAATGTGCTCAAAAGCAACCAGAACGCGCCTGCAAATAAGAAACACAACTCAAGAGTGACAAAAACGTGAAAAAAAACGACAAAGACTCATTTAAATATGACAAACACAACTGAACGTGACAAAATGTAAAAAGCAACAAAACAGAATCCTATTATTCAAACCTAAATCGCAAATCTAATCTTAATGGCAGTGGTCAGAAAAGGCAAAAAAAAAAGTGAACCATGATCTGGCCCCAAGGAAATCGTGATAATTTATTGTCATATCGCCTGGCTCTACACTGGCTCCACTCATCTTCTATTTTGTTCAAAGTAATTAGCAGTTGTGGGAGAAGTAGAAGTGGAAGGTTGAAAACTTTACAAAGAAGTCACGATAATGCCTGGTTTTCTAAACATTTTAAACTGAATTCTTCTCCATTTCACACGTTTACCTTACATGTTCTTTCATCCTGATGGTGTCTCTGAGCTGCTCCTGCTCTGGGTTTGAGGCAGACCTGACACACCTGGTCAATGAAGGCTCATCAAAACAGGAAGTGCACCCTGACCTGACCTGCAGCGCCCTCTGCTGTCACACAAACACGCTTTTCTACCACATGTTTAACCCTTTTGGGACATGAAGATTTTAGAATATTATATATACATTTTCTTAGCAACTCAAGGCCATTTTGACTTAACACCCGCACACACCAAACTGTACAATCTGGACTCAGCAAGACGAAACGTACAGAAGGATTTTTTGATATCTAATTCTAAAATGGATTTATTGAAGTTTTAGGTAAAACAAATCAGTCTTATTTTTTTATATTTTTATTTTAACCTGGTTCTGTCCATTTTTCAGATTTATATGTCCAAAATAAGTGTGTTTGTGGCCATTTTTACACATTAAATGCCTTATTTCTACATGAAAACATGATATTGAAAAACTTGCAATTTTTAAAATTTTGTTTCTTGCATTTATGCGAGTAAACTACAGGAGAAGTTTACAATTTATATCTTTAAATTTAAGATTTTTTCCCATTCACCTGTAGCCTGACCAGCCATTTCCACTGTTTCTCAATATCTTTCAGTTTTGAAGGAAAGTGTGTTTGGGCCTGATCACTAAACCCCCGACTTCCTCTATTCTGCAGCAATTGAGCAAATCAGAGCCACGAGAGGAGAACGTCACATCCGTGTGTCGCGATTACAAGCGATAACAAGCAAGAGGCGTCCACCACAGAGAAAATGTTCAAGGCTTCTCTCTTTTCAAAGACCAGGACGTGTCGTTAAAACCACAGCCAGAGGAAGCTTTACAGCTACACTGCAAATAATGAAGTTCTAGATGAGTTAAAATGTCTTGATTTGAGGATATTAATCTGAATTTCAGACGTTTTGACTCGTTAAGATCAGTGGAGACGATTTATTTGATGGAACTAGATTATTTCACTTGTTTCAATACATTATTTCTTACTTCAATCCAAATTATCTGTCACTGGGTTAAGATCATTTTACTGACCCACTGACAAATGTATTTTCTTATTTTAAGCAAAATTATCACAGGATCATCAGAAATACCTTGAAACCAGCGAAATATTCTGCATCACATCAACAATTAAATCTCATCGAGTCAAATCTACTCAAATCCAGATAAAAATGATAAATTCAAGCCATTTTAAACTTGGATAGATTTACATCTTTTCCTGTGTACAGCCATTTTGGATTGACATGTGCTGTCGTCACGTCCACTGTTCGTCTGATTGACACATGTTTGTCCCGCCCCCCTGAGGTCAGATTATGTGGCGGCATCTCCAGAATAATGACGATGAGATTAGAATGGAGGCCAGGCAAATGTAGTGTCTCAGCTTTATTATATTTGATCATTATTAAATGCTGTATTGGAGCAGTGATTCTGTGACTAAAGACTGCACATGTCTCTCCAGTGTACTTAACTATCACATTTATAATTGTGATAAATCAGGCAGCATCCACTAAACAGCTTCATTCACATTTTCTCCAAGTGTTGATTAAAACTGCATCTTTAGCGTCTGTTTGCGTCAGGTCTTTAGGTCTTTTTGCTGTTCTGCACGAGAGCGAACCCTTGATGAACGAGGCCCTGTGACTGTGACTCCTACATACGTCTCATTTCTGTCTCTTCTGCTCTTGTTGCTGGAGCACAGTGAGTAAAGCCGCTGTAATTGCCTCCTTAATGCTCGTCTGTGCAGCGCAGAACACAACGACACTTGTGCGTCCTCTTTGTTCTCCGTCTGCACTCGGCGAGAACAGCCAGCGCCAATCACACCAGAGCAGGGCGCACAACCAGCAACGAACTGAGCTTTTTACTCCAGTTTCTCAACAAAAATGCATGTCTAGCCAAGGGTAAAATGACTGGAATTTATAATTTTAATCTGGATTTGAGAAGTTTTGACTCAATGAGATTTAATTGCTGATGTGATGCTGAATATTTCACTGGTTTCAAAGTATTTCTGGCTGATAATGCTAATAATTTTGCTTAAAATAAGAAAATACATTTGTCAGTGGGTCAAGTAAAATGATCTTAACCCACTGACAGATAATTTGGATTGAAATAAGAAATAATGTATTAAAACAAGTCAGAAACGATTTGAAACAAGTAAAATAATCTAGTTCTATCAAATAAATCGTCTTAACTGATCTTAACGAGTCAAAACCTCTGAAATTCAAATTAATATCCTCTTAACTCTTCGAGAAATTCATTTTATGCAGTGCAGCAATAACAAGTTAACTCAAACATTAAATAAGACGTCCAAACAACCGTACGTACATTTTCTTGGATAAAATACGTCCACAAAATCAAGTAAGGAATTTAAACCTGGCTCTGTGCATTTGTCAGACTCATATGCTCTAAATATGTGCAATTTTGGTCATTTTTATACAGAAAACGCCTTATTTCTACACAAAAACTTTGCATGATGTTATTTTGTTCTGCGTTTTTCATTTATTATTTCATCATCATCATATCATTTATTAAAGTGAAGTACAGCAGAAGTTTCAAATCGACACCTTTAAATGTAAGACTTTTTTCTATCCACCTGCAGAGTTTCGCCCCCAACTGTGTCTAATTTAAATAACTCACAAATAATAAAAATGCATTCAGTAAATAGGACTCCCACCACACATACGGCATAAAGCGCAGATACATTTGCATATTATTTAGTCGTATTTCTCCTCAGAGACGCATAACTCCAGCTCTTCATATTAATGTTCCACACAAACACATTTATTCTGTTAAACGCCTCATGATTTATTAATGCCCCACGTTTAAGTTTACACAAAGGACCAGCAACAAAGAGAAAGGAATCCATTTCTCACAAAGTCTTTAATGTGAGATAACGGCGTTTTATCATCAAACATCATGAGTTCCAACGCGTGTCAATAACTCCACGGCTTTGTTCACTCAAAAAGTCTGATTTTGCTTTGGGAAGGAGCTTTCTTGTTCTACAGTACAAACAAAAACACAAAATAAAGTACAATAAAAATGGTTTGAAATGAACAAAAGTGAATCCTCAGTTTAAACATGTTCGCTCACATTTATACGGTTTACATTTTAGACAAAATTCACGCTTTCTTGTTTGTGCACAGCAAAAAATGTAAATCTATCCAAGCTTAAAATAGCTTTAATTTATCATTTTGATCTGGATTTGAGAAGTTTTGACTCGATGAGATTTAATTGTTGATGTGAAGCAGAATATTTCACTGGTTTCAAGGTATTTCTGATGATCCTGCGATAATTTTGCTTAAAATAAGAAAATACATTTGTCAGTGGGGTAAGTAAAATAATCTTAACCAGTGACAGATAATTTGGATTGAAATAAGAAATAATGTGTTGAAACAAGTCACAAACGGATTGAAACAAGTGAAATAATCTAGTTCCATCAAATAAATCGTCTCCACTGATCTTAACGAGTCAAAACGTCTGAAATTCAGATTAATATCCTCAAATCAAGACATTTTAACTCATCTAGAACTTCATGTTTTGCAGTGTGGGTCATTTCTGCGCCGCAAGTTTGGGTTCAATTTCCAAGAATCATGTGTAAGGCGCTATCTGTCTGAGCCAATCAGAATGTAGAGCACATTTAAAGGAAAAATATTATGCAGTTTTCATTTTGTTTTTACCTTTAAGGCAAGTCACTACAGGCAAAAGTCTTTTTTTTTTTTTTCAATTTTTGCTCCATCTAAATCTATCAATTAATCAATCCATCTAAAAGCAACAAAAACATGTCTAAAAGCATCAAAAATAGGACTAAGAGTCACAAATGTGATTGAAGAATATGAAATATAGACCTTTTCAAAGTTTGTAAACAAAAAATTCTAAATTCAGAATGTGAAGGTGAAGTGAAACAGACTGTGATTTCACTGGATTTAACCTCAGAATATCATTAAATATGAAAACCTGAGATTATTTTTGGAAAATGAAAACCCCTCACACATGGGTGACATCAGAGCTGCTTTAAACACATTTATTATTGTATTTTACATTATGTTTTAGGAAATTATGATAAACTCTTTGCATTTTTGATGAAGGAACAATCCAGATTTATGGGTTTTACTGGAAAAATACTCACAGAAATGTTGAGCCCACAATCATTTTTCATTTTATCTAGAGATATATTAGATACTATTCCATAAATTTGATTATTTTGAAGCTAAAATACAATTTTAAGGCTAGAAAATTGTATTTTTGTCCATCGTTTGTTACAGAAAAGCAAACTGACAGACATTTCTACTCTGGAAATTCAAATGTGTTGCTTTTTTCCAAACACAAACACTTAAAACCAGAAGAATTTAGATCTAATGTGAGAGAATCATTGAAAAAATTCACAGTCATTCACTTCATTTTGCCTCCATTCCGATACTGTGATCACATTTCAAAGGGTCTATACACAAAACAAGATAAACACTCCTCGTTTCATGCATTTATTAACGCATCTTATTAACATTATCGTATTTCAACTCCTGATCCTGCCTGAAGAAAACTCAGTGCGCTCCGATCGCCTCTGGAGGATAAATCAAGTTGTTTGATGGATAATCTGACAAGCAGGTGGCACTAAACTTACACGGAGCGCCATCAACGTTTCAAGATACGTTCCATTCCGATCAAAAACACACCGATTCCTCTTTTTAAACGTTCCGTGAAATCATTACGGCCCTCCTCTTGTCCCGCTGCCATTTTCGATAATTATAACTCGCAAAAGGAGTGGCTTTGATAACAGCCAAACAGGTAAATGGCTCCGGCGGACGCACAAAGCCTCGGCGTCAAATGTAATCACGGCGGCGCACAAAGCGGTCGAGCGGCGGCACAAGAGGAGGGGTAATATCACCGAATTATCCCCCTCCTCCTGCTCTTCTTCTTCTTCTGCCTCGTCGCCGTCTTTTGTTCCGGCGTCGGGTGGAAAGCGTGTGAAAATAATCGCGCCGAAGCCCAGAGGGATAATGGACGAAGGAAAAAGGAGAGACGAGAGGGCAAACAGATGCAGACGTGACCTGATGGAAGTCAAAAGCCCTTCAAACGAGAAAGTGACAAAAACGCGACTAAAACTGACAAAAATCCATCTAAAAGTAACAAAAACATGTCTAAAAGCATCTGACCTGATGGAAGTCAAAAGCCCGTCGAACGAGAGAGAAAGAAGTGACAAAAACGCGACTAAAACTGACAAAAATCCACCTAAAAGCAACAAAAACATGTCTAAAAGCATCTGACCTGATGGAAGTCAAAAGCCCGTCGAACGAGAGCGAAAGAAGTGACAAAAACGCGACTAAAACTGACAAAAATCCACCTAAAAGCAACAAAAACATGTCTAAAAGCATCTGACCTGATGGAAGTCAAAAGCCCGTCGAACGAGAGCGAAAGAAGTGACAAAAATGTGACGAAAACTGACAAAAATCCATCTAAAAGCAACAAAAACATGTCTAAAAGCATCTGACCTGATGGAGAAAGAAAGAAGTGACAAAAACGCGACTAAAACTGACAAAAATCCATCTAAAAGCAACAAAAACATGTCTAAAAGCATCTGACCTGATGGAAGTCAAAAGCCCGTCGAACGAGAGAGAAAGAAGTGACAAAAACGCAACTAAAACTGACAAAAATCCATCTAAAAGCAACAAAAACATGTCTAAAAGCATCTGACCTGATGGAAGTCAAAAGCCCGTCGAACGAGAGAGAAAGAAGTGACAAAAACGCGACTAAAACTGACAAAAATCCACCTAAAAGCAACAAAAACATGTCTAAAAGCATCTGACCTGCTGGAAGTCAAAAGCCCGTCAAAACGAGAGAAAGAAGTGACAAAAACACGACTAAAACTGACAAAAATCCACCTAAAAGCAACAAAAACATGTCTAAAAGCATCTGACCTGATGGAAGTCAAAGCCCGTCGAACGAGAGCGAAGAAGTGACAAAACGCGACTAAAACTGACAAAAATCCATCTAAAAGCAACAAAAACATGTCTAAAAGCATCTGACCTGATGGAGAGAGAAAGAAGTGACAAAAACGTGACAAAAACTGACAAAAATCCACCTAAAAGCAACAAAAACATGTCTAAAAGCATCTGACCTGATGGAAGTCAAAAGCCCGTCGAACGAGAGAAAGAAGTGACAAAACGCAACTAAAACTGACAAAAATCCATCTAAAAGCAACAAAAACATGTCTAAAAGCATCTGACCTGATGGAAGTCAAAAGCCCGTCAAACGAGAGAGAAAGAAGTGACAAAAACACGACTAAAACTGACAAAAATCCACCTAAAAGCAACAAAAACATGTCTAAAAGCATCTGACCTGATGGAAGTCAAAAGCCCGTCGAACGAGAGCGAAAGAAGTGACAAAAACGCGACTAAAACTGACAAAAATCCATCTAAAAGCAACAAAAACATGTCTAAAAGCATCTGACCTGATGGAAGTCAAAAGCCCTTCAAACGAGAGAGAAAGAAGTGACAAAAACGCGACTAAAACTGACAAAAATCCACCTAAAAGCAACAAAAACATGTCTAAAAGCATCTGACCTGATGGAAGTCAAAAGCCCGTCGAACGAGAGAGAAAGAAGTGACAAAAACGCGACTAAAACTGACAAAAATCCACCTAAAAGCAACAAAAACATGTCTAAAAGCATCTGACCTGATGGAAGTCAAAAGCCCTTCAAACGAGAGAGAAAGAAGTGACAAAAACGCGACTAAAACTGACAAAAATCCATCTAAAAGCAACAAAAACATGTCTAAAAGCATCTGACCTGATGGAAGTCAAAAGCCCTTCAAACGAGAGAGAAAGAAGTGACAAAAACGCGACTAAAACTGACAAAAATCCACCTAAAAGCAACAAAAACATGTCTAAAATCGTCTGACCTGATGGTAATCAAAAGCCCTTCAAACGAGAGAAAGAAGTGACAAAAACGCGACTAAAACTGACAAAAATCCACCTAAAAGCAACAAAAACATGTCTAAAAGCATCTGACCTGATGGAAGTCAAAAGCCCTTCGAACGAGAGAGAAAGAAGTGACAAAAACGCGACTAAAACGGACAAAAATCCACCTAAAAGCAACAAAAACATGTCTAAAAACATCAAAAATAGGACTGATTGAAGAAAATGAAATATAGACCTTTTAAAAGTTTGTAAACAAAGACATTCTAAAGTCAGAATGGAGTCAAAAGTGAAGTGGAACATAATATAATTTCACTGGATTTAACCTCAGAATATCACAAAATATGAAAAACGGAGATGATTTTGGAAAAGTAAAAGCCTCAGACACATGTGAGTGACATCAGAGCTGCTTTAAACACATTTATCATTGTATTTTACATTATGTTTTAGGAAATTATGATCAACTCTTTGCATTTTTGATGAAGGAACAATCCAGATTTATGGGTTTTACTGGAAAAATACTCACAGAAATGTTGAGGCCACAATCATTTTTCATTTTATCTTGAGATATATTAGATACTATTCCATAAATTAGATTCTTTTGGAGCTAAAATACAAAAACTAACTGACTTTTCTACTCTGGAAATTCAAATGTGTTGCTTTTTTCCAACACAAACACTTCAAACCAGTAGAATTTAGATCTAATGTGAGACAATCATTGAAAAATTCACTGTCAACTTCATTCAGGAAAAAGGAGAGAGGAGAGGACAAACAGATGCAGACGTGACCTGATGGAAGTCAAAAGCCCTTCAAACGAGAGAGACAGAGGGTATTATGGGTAATGGTGGGAATGTATAGGGCCTCAATTTCCAACCAGTGCGACGGGGAACACTGGTGTGACTTTAGGTGTTGCCAGGTTTGCCTTGAAAATATGTCCAGTTTGAGTTAAATTCACAAATGGATTGAATATTTACCATTTTGAGCCGACTTCTGATCCAAAAATATGGCAAAACAGTCACCATTTCCAAATGTAGTGTCATGAACTATATTAGCTTCATTATATTTGAAATGTTTTCGCTCTAAAAGGTGCGATTTGTAATTATTTTCAGTAGACAGCGTGCCACAGAATCATTTCAACTGAAAAAGTGTGCCATGAGTCAAAAAAGGATGAAAAACACTGGTCTGGGGTACGAAATGTATAGAGGCAAAGCTAAGACACTGAAACGACTAAAACGCAGGGATTATATTTAAGATTTTACTAAACATTTTGCCCAGTTTGACAGATTTGGTAAAGTTTCTAAAGTTACTTCCTGTTTAAGCAGCAAAAATGACATGTCCACACTGTTCTCTACAGCACTGGTTCTTGAAAAAAAAAAACTTAAGTCTTAAACAAGGCTTGACACTCTTTAAATTCAGTAGTAAATGTAGATTCCTCCATTTTTCTAGGTCTATATTCTCAAAATGAAGTCTAACATTAGATATAAGGCTAATTTATCACTTTGCATGTCACCTATTTTATGTGTTTTATGTGTTTGGGGGTTGCGAATGTGAGCTATTGTTATTTTGGGTGTCGCGACTAAAAAAGTTTGAAAACCACTGGATCTACAGCACTGGTTCTTAAACTTTTTACCCCAAGTACCAACAAAGAAAATATTTGGCTTTCTGAGTACCAGTAAATCTAAACCGGTGTCATTCCTGCTCCGTGTAAGAAATAAAACCTCTTCTTTCAGCTCATTCAATGCTCTGGAGTCTGTGTATAGACCAGTTAACGATTATTTAATTAGTTGACAACCATTTCTATAATCAATTTGTTGCGATTAATTGATTGTTTTGGCATCCCTAACTTTTAAACTGTCAAATATATCAGGAGTAAAACTATGGAGGCTGGAAACTACTAACAAAGTTATTAAAAAGTCTTAAAGATTACTCAGTTTGAGGTATAAAAGTTCAGACTGCTGCTACTTTGCTTCATCCAGCTCTTTTCTAAACTCACCTAAGCTCTACTTCTGCTGCTGCTGGACATTTGGACGTGTCCCTCTGCGCTGCCCCCTGGAGGCAGAGTCCCAGAGCCCCGTGAGGTCTTTAAGTCCCTGGCCCGAGTCCTGGTTAAGTCCCGGTAAAGTCCAAAGCCCGAGGACTAAAGCTGATCGGAGACACATCTGGAGCGCGCTGGACTAAGCCGGGCCCGAGGTGGAGGTCAAGGAAGGAGAGCGGAAACAGGTCCAAGGCACAAACTGTCACTTTTGGGAGGAAAAGTTCGGCTTTTAGGCCTTCGATAGTTACAGGGAGAGTTTGAAATGAGCAGGTTAAAGGAGCAGGACTTTATTCTGAAATATAACTGTAATATTAAAGGGCCTCTGACAGGTTGAACTACTCATTTCACTAAAATGCAGTCTAGATAGATATAGTTTATATTTGGCTAAAATACTTCACAAATTTATCCCAGTTAAGCCATTTTTTTTTTAGGTTTTATGTTTTACTTCCTGGTCATAAATGGTGACATCACACTAGGAAATTACCATAGCAACCACACTGTACACTGGGCTAAATTCATCTAATGTCACTGATCTTTTATTTATTTTACAAATAAAAGTACATGTGGGCACATTTATGGTTGAATTAATGTATAAAGAGTAAAAAAAAAAAGTTTATTTTGTGAAAATTATGCACAAACTTAGTCTCCCCAGTGTGATGTCATCAATATGTTTACTTCCTGTAACTTTCTGCAGATTTGTCAACTTTTCTCTACAAATTGATACTTGATTGGTGACAAACTATCATTTAGATTTACAACAGGTATTAATACACCAAATAAAGACAACATTAGAAAATCATGAAAACCTGTCATACGCACTTTAAGGGAAACTAGGGCTTATTAAACTTATTATCACGATTTTCTTGGGGCCAGATCATGATTCATGTTCACTTTGTATTTTTCTATTACCTTTAATAGAGCTGCACCATTTAGGAAAAATATCTAATTGTGATTTTTCTGACCAGTGCAATTGTGATTAGATTTGTGATTTATGTTTTAATAAAAGGATTCTATTGTAATTCACATTTTAAACACACATTTGTCGCTTTTAGTCGTGTTTTCGTCACTTTTAGTTGAGTCTGTGTCGTTTTTTGTCACGTTTTTGTCGCTTTAGTCGCGTTCTGGTGTATTGAGTTGCGTTTTTGTCGGTTTTTAACACATTTTGTTTCACTTTTGGTTGTGCCTTGGTTGTGTTTGTACAAATCCAAATTACAGCGTTTGCAGTTTTTATTCAAATCAAAGCAAGACATTTTGTTGTTTGTGGAAGAAATTATTGCACTTCAAAAATTGCAGCCTTTGAAATTTGTTGATTTGTTAGTTGCATCTGTTAAAATTGTGATTTTGTGTGGATTTGGTTTAATTGTGCAGCTCTGGTCTGTAGGAGGTAAATAAAGTCATCTGCTCAGAGGCTTCAGAGGCTAAACAATAGGAGAAAAAGTGTGTTTGAACAGACAGCTGCATTAAAGACACAAACAGTCAATCACGATACGACGATTTCACAAAAAAAGCAGATTGTCACAGCCTTTATGATGTTATACAGATCTAAAATGAAGGTGTCACGTCAAATGTTGAACGTCACCTCATTGTGCTCCGTATGAGTTTCAAAATGCGTCTGTAAATTAAAAAAAAAAGGTTTGGACACAAACATAAAATGACTTCATAAAAGAAAGAACTGATTTTCTGTCCCTTTTCATAACGGAATATCATCATCACAAAACAAACATTTGGGATTTTTAGAGTTGTGAATATGAACACGTTGACGAATAAAGATCACTTTACACGTCAATTTTCCATAATATGTCCCCTTTAATCCCCCAGATCTACACATTATAATCTTATTTAAATAAATCGATAATAATATTAATCTAAAACAGGGGCAAAACACAGCCCTCAGACCAATTTTCGTTGACCCAAATAACTAAAACTAGTGCTTTTTACTGTAAAACTGAAACAAAATCGATGATCAAATGCTGAATGTCACCTCATTGTGCTCCGTATGAGTTTCAAAATGCGTCTAAGATTAAAAAAAAAAAAAGTTTGGACACACCTCCTGGTCTAAAATGACTTCATAAAAGAAAGAACCGATTTTCTGCCCCTTTTCAGAGCGATATATCATCATCACAAAAAAAAACAACTGGGATTTTTAGAGCAGTAGTGTTGTGAATGTGGAAATGATGACGAATAAAGATCACTTTGAACAGAAAACATTTAGTTCTTACGTGTCAATTTTGCATCATATGTCCCCTTTAATCCCCCTGATTTACACATTCTAATCTAATTTAAATAAGTCGATAATAATATTAATCTAAAACAGGGGCAAAACACAGCCCTCAGACCAATTTTCGTTGACTCTATTAACTAAAACTAGTGCTTTTTACTGTAAAATTGGAACAAAATCAACTATTATAACCTAAATAGCAGACATTATGACGTTAAACAAATCCAAAATGAAGGTGTCACGGTTCATCAAAACTACGTCAAATGTTGAATGTCACTTTATTGTGCTCCGTATGAGTTTCAAAATGCGTCTAAGATAAAAAAAATTTAAAAAAAGTTTGGACACACCTTCCTAATAACAAATAATAGTGCTTTTTACTGTAAAATTGGAACAAAATTGATGATTTTAACATAAATAACAGAAATTATGACATTCTACAGATATATTCCAAGCCTTATTAAAGGTGTGCATGGAGGTTCATCAAAACTACGTTACTTCATTGTGAGTAAATTTCAAAATGCATGCCTAAGTGAAAAAAAGTTTGCATACCCTGATGAAAAATTAATTCATAAAAGAAACAATTATGACGCTGATTTCTTCCTGTCTCTTTTCAGTTCAGTAAATCATCATCGTACTAAAAAAACAACAACAATCGGGACTTTTAGAGCAATAGCGTTGTGAATGTTGAAGAATAAAGATTACTTTGAATACAACTTTGAAGGGAAAACACTTGTTATTGCACATTTAAAAGTTCTTAAACGTTAATTTTGCATAATACATCCCCTTTAATCCGCTCGATCTGCACATTCTAATCTAATTTAAGTCACTTTCTTTGCCAAATGATCAGATAACGAGTGCAATTTGACACTTAATACAAGCAAGACGTTAAGGAGGAATAGTGTCTGCACAATTCAAAACAGCACATCCGTTTAGTTTGTGTTTTTTAATCCACTTTGTCTCTTGAGCAAGTGAGTTTGTTTAATGCTTTTTGTGACATTAACTCCACATTTTAAACCAGTTCCTCTTAGAATCGCGTTTGCTTCTCCGTTTATCGGTCGACAAAAGCAGCCGCTCTTTGGACCGAGCTGTGTTTTTGGCTGCGTGTGTCCTGCTCCGATGGGACGGTTGTGGGGCCGGTGATGTAACGGCCGCCGGTGATGTAAGCCGTGTGTGTTTGAGCGGGAAACACCTGCAGAAGCACGAGCAGCTGAACCCACGGCCCTGTGAGTAATCAGCTTATGTGAGACGCCGCTGTCCTGGTCCAGAGACATTTACACGCACTTAGGATGGCAAAAATTATAATCACGATTTTCTTGGGGCCAGATTGTGATTTCGATTTTATCATGATTTGTGTTCACTTTGTTTTTTCTGTTGCCTTTAATAGAGCTGCACGATTTAGGACACGATTTTCTGTTCAGATTCACATTTTAAGCATAATTTTGTCGCTTTTAGTCACATTTTTGTCTCTTTTATTCGCGTCTTTGTCACTTTTAGTCTTGTTTTGTCGCGTCTTTGTCACTTTTAGTCTCGTCACTTTTAGTCTCGTCTTCGTCACTTTTAGTCGCGTCTTTGTCACTTTTAGTCACGTCTTTGTCACTTTTAGTCGTGTCGTTGTAGTTTTTAGACGCATTTTTGTCGCTTTTAGTTGCGTTTTGGTGCACTGAGTTGAATTATTGCACTTAAGAGGTGTAAGAGGTAAATAAAGTCATCTGCTCAGAGGCTAAACAACAGGAGAAAAAGGTGTGTTTGAACAGACAGCTGCATCAAAGAGACAAACAGTCAATCATGATACGACGATGTCATAACAAGGGACGAGCTCACGATTCAGTTTTTATCACCAAATCGCCCAGCCCTAGCTCCTCTACCTCTGAATCAGCGCTTCACTTCAATTATACAAACATTTACGGACCTTAAAGTGCATATGACAGGTTAAACTAAACATTTGACTAAAACATATATTTGGAAAGCTCACTTTGTCTTCTAGTAATTATTAACTTGAGTCTCTTCTAATAGGACGGTTGTAAATAACTATTCACCCTATTCCGCCCCGCCCACTTTTGCCTCTTTTTGCTACGGATACGCACTTCTGTTTGACGAGAACTCTGTTAAAGCTAATGGCGAATGAGGGAAACGAGGGAACGTTACATAAAGTAGATTGATTTGTGTAAAATGTTTAATGAACACGAGCAACAACAAGTCACAACGCAACGATTTCCTGAAAACGTCTTTTTAGTCGAGTAGAACTTATTTTCTGTTGAGCTCGTCTGCTCCATGTAAACTACAACGGAAACAAGACGACGGCGCCCACAACAACTCCTGGAATAAGGTGTGTAAGCTCAAAAATGAAACAAAAATAAGATTAAAAATCAATTGTGGTTAATTGTGATGAATCGATTAACTTGTTGCAACCATAAATGTGACCAATGGGCTGTTTTTCCGCTGCCTCATACTTTGAAACACAGAAAAATGTAATAAAAAGTAAGCAATATTTGTGTACATATATGCAGTTTATGCACCTTATTCCAGAAGTTTCCGTGGGCGCCGCCATCTTGTTTCCATTGTAGTTTACATGGAGCAGACGAGCTCAACAGAAAATAAGTTCTACATGGACTAAAAAGACGTTTTCAGGCCTCAGGAAATCGAAATCAGTGCAGTGTGACTTGTTTTTGCTTGTGTTCATTAAACATTTTACACAAATCAATCTACTTAATATGTTTTAGCGAAAGACTTTTCCCTCGTTCAAAGCGGAAGTCTATTTACTACAAGAGTGCGGATCATAAACATAAAAAGAGGCAAAACAGGACGGGGCGGAATAAGGTGAATAGCTAACATTCAAGCATTATTTAAACACTAATATCGCCAAACTACATCACTTTGTATCCGTCAATAACAAACCAGCCTCCACTGATGAGACGATACTCTCTTTCCAACCTCCATTGTGACCGTATCCATTATTCATCTCCCGTGCCGCCGCAGATGGACCAAACCAGGTCTTTCTCCGAGTTAATAACACGAATCTAAACGCGATTTGTCTCTTGCGGTCGTCACCGAAGCGGCCTCAGTCCCAAACAGGTTCACGGCGGCGGGGAAACCATAATCCTTCGACAAACGGCTTTGGAGTGTTTTATGTCGCCATGGTAACTCCGTAGGAAACGTGTGATTACAGAGAATACGTCGTACTTTCACCTCGACGGACCTTTAAAAAGCCGCCGGTTTAATCATAATAATCGCGCGTAGGACAAAAATAGATACTGTAGTGTTCGGACTGACGACTAATGTTACCTGTTCATGGCAGCAGGGGCGGACTCACCATTAGGCAACAGGGCACAATTGCCTTGGGGCAACTCGAAGGGGCCCCATTAAGATGCAATCAAGTGCAGTGTACTTTTAAACAAGAAAAAGATTGTCTTGGATTGTTAAATGTATTCATTCTGCCCAAGCAACCTCCAACGCCCAATAAAGCTAAAGAGTAAATAACATATTCACCTTATTCCTGAAGTTGCCGTATGCGCCGCCGTCTTGTTTCCGTTGTAGTTTACACGGAGCAGACGAGCTCAACAGAAAATAAGTTCTACATGGACTAAAAAGCCGTTTTCAGGCCTCAGGAAATCGTTGCGTTGTTGACTTGTTGTTGCTCGTGTTCATTAAACATTTTACACAAATCAATCTACTTTATGTAACATTTTAGCGGTGAGACTTTTCCCTCGTTCATCATTAGCTTTAACGGAGTTCTCGTCAAACAGAAGTGCGTTTACAACAAAAGTGCAAAAAACGGCAAAAGTGGGCGGGGTAGAATAAGGTCAATAGCGTTATAAAATTTAAAAAGAATCATGTATAAATCTGCTGGAACATGTGTTAAAATGCACCAACAAACGGGAAATATGGTTCGATTTCTTAAACATTCTGCTTTTTTCAATAGTTAACCTCCCACCCCAAATTTATGAACCTGTCACCAACAAAACGAAAACATGTCTAAAAAGTTACTGAAAATTGCACTTGATGAAGAGGGGCCTAAATTTGCCTCGGGCCCCTAAATTCCTAGATCCGCCACTGCATTCCAGAAACGTCTAACTTTAAAACTGAAAGCATTAAAGACATTTTTATTTGGGTCTAGTTCTTTCTTTGCCTCAATTAAGTGGTTATAATTGTAAAAATTAGTAAAAATTGCCAGAAAATGTCCAACCCAAATAAAGTACACAAACCTAAAAGAAAAAAAAATCAACTTAAGGTGAGATGCTGCAGGTGAACAGGAAAAAATCTTAAATTTAAAGATATCAATTGTAAACTTCTCCTGTAGTTTACTCACATAAATGTAAGACAACAAAATATTACAAGTTTTTCATCATGTCATGTTTTCATGTAGAAATAAGGCATTTTGTGTGTAAAAATGGCTAAAAATTACACATATTTGGGACATTTAAATCTGAAAAATGGACAGAACCAGGTTTAAATTTCATATTAGTTGCAACAAATTGTACAGAGGGGATACTGGATTTCTTATTTAATTTTTCAGTAAACTAGATTGGACTCAAAATTGTCCAATAAATTCAAATTTCGCCTCATTTTTAAAAATTAAAACGTCAATAAATCAGTTTTAGAATTAGATATCAAAAAATCCTTCAGTATGTTTCATCAAAATCTCGTTGCATCGAAGATTCTCTAGTAATCTATGGATGGAGTGGATTAAATGGAAGAATAAAACCTCTTTGGGAGCAGATTTGACAAGTTTGCTTTTTGCACATGAAAGTCTATATATTGAGAGAACAAACAAAACATTTTAAAACGTGTTTTGTCTGTTGTGTCTCATCTTAAAGGGTCTGTACCCACATTTTTGCGTGTAATGAAGTCTGTTTTTCCTCGTGCAGCACAGATATGTTATAAGCATCTGTTCAGGGGAAATGAGCCCGCAGCGCTTTCTCTACATCTCAGTGCGTTTAATTCTCCGTGAAGCAGGAAGTGTGCCGTTAGCCTGCAGTGCTGGTTAACCCCATGGATGTATTAAAAGAACTGGGTAAGACACGCCCCCTCTGTCTGTGTCCCAGATTGATTAGTGGTCGTGCGAGGTACTGCAGCCTCTTGGGCCCAGCCTTTTTCTATAATTGCACATTATAATTGCAGACAGCACTGAATTATTATCGGTATTTAAATAAAATAGAAGGAAATGTTCTTTTCTACCGTTTCTAAAATCACAGAAATTACTGTTTTTATATGAAGTGGGGGATTGTCTCACGTGGCGCCCTAAAGCAAAGATGTCAGCCTCCGTATCAGGAAGTAAAACAAAGATGGCAGCCTCCGTCAGGAAGTAAAGCAAAGATGGCCGCCTCCGTATCAGGAAGCAAATGCGGAAGTAAGACATTTTTTTGGGGTCATGCGCCAATGAGCTCAGGCCATAGGAATAAACAGGGCGGCCATTTTGGAATCATCTTCCAGGTTTTATTATAGTTCTATGGTTAACCCCTCCAGCCGCACGCGCTCAGTACAGCCCTGTCTCTCTCTCTGTGCAGAGCCTGAGCAGCAGAGGAGACGTTCACTGTTCACGATGATTGAGGTTAAACTATTGATGTTATATAAGTGCCCTCTTCACTCTGGTCAACTGCAGCTGTTCAAATTTAGAAATAAAGTTCACTTGAGCTTTTGGAGTTCTGTTCAGGCAGAGCTCTTGTATCGCTCTCTCCTCCAGGTTCAGCCTGTTTTGTTTGGTTCTGTTCTTTTTTATTGTACACCCGGCCACAACGGCACATCATGTACTCACACTTCAAATACTCCTTACATATTTACACTCACATCCCATTCTGTTTACTATTGTTTGCATTTAACATTACTTTATAATAAAACACATTTAACTGGGCTATAACTTTGTCTCCTCTCATTTTTGTCACAATTTTTACAATTTTACAATGAACAATTGCACATAAAGTACAAATCATTTGTTACTAACCACCACTGTTTAATCCATACCTTTCACAGCTAAACTGTTTTGGAGGTCACAAGATTAAGAGCTTTAGTGTTTTATGGCTTCAGGTCAGGGCCCGGGGGCCGAATCAGGCTCCAAGGGCCATGATCCGGCCCTCAACCATCTGCTAAAAACATACAAAATATTGTATCTCTTGTTATTGGTTTAGACCTGGTTTAGTCCTAGTTTAGCCCTGGTTTAGTTCTGGTTAAATCCTGGTTTAGTCTTGAGTTAGTCCTGATTTAGTCCAGGTTTAGTCCAGGTTTAATCCTAGTTTAGGCCTTTATTTAGACCTGGTTTAGCCCTGGTTCAGTCCCGGTTTGGTCTTGGTTTATTTCTGGTTTAGACCTGGTTTAGTCCTAGTTTGGTCCTTGTTTAGCCCTGGTTTTATCCTAGTTTAGTCCTGGTTTAGACCTGGATTACTCCTGGTTTAGACCTGGATTACTCCTGGTTTAGTCCTGGTTTAGACCTGGATTACTCCTGGTTTAGACCTGGATTACTCCTGGTTTAGACCTGGATTACTCCTGGTTTAGTCCTGGTTTAGACCTGGTTTAGCCCTGATTTAGTCCTGGTTTAGACCTGGTTCAGTTCTGAAGATGTTATTAAAGTCTTTCTTTTACATGTCTTTCATATTTCAAAAGCGTTGGACACGTTTCTGGCCCCGAGAACAAAACCATCTGAAAAATCTGCCCCTTGTAGTAAAACAAAGTCGAACAGCCTGCTTTAGGTCGGTTCTGTTCTCTGTAAACGCTCTGTTCTCTCCTGCTCGTCACATTTCCTCACATCCCCTTTAACGCCGCGGTGCAAATGTCAATTTGCCAAAAATGCCATGTCAAAATGCCAAAATGGAGCCCTGTTCCTCCCTGTGGCCTGAGCTCATTGGCGCATGACCCCAAAAAAATGTCTTACTTCCGCTTTTACTTCCTGATACGGAGGCTGACAACTTTGCTTTATGCGCCACGTGACGACAATCCCCCATGATGCTTTGAGCGGCGTGAACGACCAGCGGCTGCAATTTTTGTGTTAACGTTAGCTTGTGTGATTGTAATTGTGTTCGTCATATTAGACACACGTGAAGCGTCTGAAATGAAATAAAATACAACTTACAGGTGTCTCTAGTCGAGCCTTTTCCACGAGCTTCTGTTTGTATCGTCCGACGCTCGTTCACGTGACTCGCACATGTTTGTGTGACGTCACTTCATATAAAAACGGTAATTTCTGTGATTTTATAAACGGTAGAAAAGAACATTTCCTTCTATTTTATTTAAATACCGATAATAATTCAGTACTGTCTACAATTATAATGTGACATTTTAGAAAAAGGCTGGTTCCAAGAGGCTGCAGTACCTCGCACGACCACTAATCAATCTGGGACACAGACAGAGGGGGCGTGGCTTATCCAGTTTATTTAATACATCCATGGTTCGGGGCGACGGAACCGGGCACCGGGGCAGATTCGGCCGCGAACGTACAAAGAAAGGGCATCGGGGGCGGCGGGAAGGGCGCAGGAGGAGACGGGAAAACAGATAAAACAGATAAGAGCGACACGGCGTGAATCCAAATGAAGCAGATGAAAGGAGGAGACGCTCAGACTGACGGGCGGCCGGGTCAGGGCCGCGGATGCACGTTTCAGAAGCAACAATGGATTCATGTAAAGACGGGAGGGAGACTGTCAAACGGTCGCGGACAGGCCCGGGAGCGACGCGGCGGCAACCTTAAACACGCACCGTCCTCCGGCTGAAAGGAAACGGTGGATTGTCACATTTACAAAGCGCTTTTCTGCTTTCAAGGCGCTTCACGTCAAGGAAGGGCTCGCTCATTCACACAACGCCTTAAGAAACCAGAGCGCAGTTTGTACATTCAGAGGGCTTTACACGACAGAGTAACAGTACATTAAAATCACAGAACAGATTAAGATGTACAAAATAAATCGTTATAAACACATTTCAAAAGAGAAGAGTGCAGATAAATCAAGTTAAAGGACACATATTCTGCTACAGTGACTTTTTTGAGCTTTTGATCATGTTCTAACAATGTTCCGTCATTAAAAACACACCTGAAGAGCATTCAGTTGCATTCACGCTGTTTTGAGGAATGTTTATCAGAAAATCCTCTCCCTCCGAGCGTCAAACACACTTCCTGCTGAACTTCCTGGATTTTTGTACGTATTTTCATCTACGTCAGTGGTTCTCAAACTAATTTTCCTTCAAATGGTCCTTTAACTTTGACTACATTTTTCACATTTCTTTCTCTATTTCACTTTCTTTTTCCTTTTCTTTTTCCTTCTTTTCAGATCATCTACGTCAGTGGTTCTCAAACTAGGGGTCGGGACGCCAAATGGGGGTCGTGAAATGATTTCTCGGGGTCTCCAGATGAAGGGGAAAAATTAACACAATAGTCTTAAACAAGGCTTGACCCCCTTCAAATTCAGTGGTAAATGTAGAGTCCTATTTGTCGGCCAATCAAAGTCATTTTTCTAGGTCTATATTCTAAAAATAAAGTCACACATTAGATATAAGGCTAATTTATCACTTTGCGTGTCGCCTATTTTATGTGTTTGAGGGTCGCGACTGAAAAAGTTTAAGAGCCACTGATCTAAAACACACCTGAAGAAGCATCCAGCTGCATTCACGTTGTTTTGAGGAATGTTTATCAGAAAATCCTCTCCCTCCGAGCGTCAAACACACTTCCTGCTGAACTTCCTGGATTTTCTGACATATTTTCAGATCATCTATGTCATTTATCCGAGAATATTCTGCTGTTTTTAGCCCTAAAATCGTCGCTAAACTCGTTCTGAGCATTTCATAACTTCTTTTCAGCGCTAACTTCACTAGATTGTATATATATTATTTTCCAGCATCATTTATTCTGTTTCATGCCAACAGACGCTCATCCTTCCATTACATCCTTTCGCTAAATTACATTTTCTTCACAAAAATCCTTTGCAGGACGATCTTTACTCGACTGAGGTCCAATTCTGATTTTCAGATATCACTAAATTAATTTGAAAATAAAATTTATTGCGATTTAAATAGTCAGACTGTGAAATATCTGGCAAATGAATCACAAACCTGCAGAAATATCACCAAGTTGTTTTGATTCAGCTCTTTTTGTAAAACATTTTTTAAAGCTATAAACGATTGATCAAATTGTGCACAATATCAAACAACATTCACAATTTTATTTAAATTTCAATGTAACTGACAACAGACACTAAGAACAAGGCGGGATACGTGTCTTGCCTAAGGACAAACCCACTAAAATTTTGGACCTTGTTTTGAGGAAATGTTGTCAAACTGGAGCTCGTGAAAGTTTATTTTTGACACTGGTAAGTTCTCAGGCCGGTCTGTGCTGGTGTTCTGACAAAACTATTTAGAAAATGCTAATTGTTTAAAGTTAATTTAGAAGAAGGACAAATCTGGTACTTTGCAATCTGTCCAAAGAATTAATTAAAAACCAAACGACAGATGTAAATTATGCCCTAATGTGTGCTGTCCTGGACAAAAAGTAAATACAAATTCAATTAAAATTCTTGATAAACAAAGTCTAATTCAGTCCATCAAGAGTCAACAATTCATGAACAAAACCAGGACTAAACCAGGACTAAACCAGGGCTAAACCAGGACTAAACCAGGACTAAACCAGGACTAAATGAGGACTAAACCAGGGCTAAACCAGGACTAAACCAGGGCTAAACCAGGACTAAACCAGGACCAAACCAGAGCGAAATGTGGACTAAACCAGAGCAAAATCAGCGCTAAACCAGGACTAAACCAGAGCGAAATGTGGACTAAACCAGGACTAAACAAGGACTAAACCATTGTTAAACCAGGACTAATTGAGGACTAAACCAGAGCGAAATGTGGACTAAACCAGGACTAAACCAGGACTAAACCATTGTTAAACCAGGACTAATTGAGGACTAAACCAGAGCGAAATGTGGACTAAACCAGGACTAAACCAGGACTAAACCATTGTTAAACCAGGACTAATTGAGGACTAAACCAGAGCGAAATGTGGACTAAACCAGGACTAAACCAGGACTAAACCATTGTTAAACCAGGACTAATTGAGGACTAAACCAGAGCGAAATGTGGACTAAACCAGGACTAAACCAGGACTAAACAAGGGCTAAACAAGGGCTAAACAAATACTAAACCAGGGCTAAGCCAGGACTAAACCAGGGTGAAATCAGAACTAAACCGGACCAAACCAAGACTAAATCAAGGTTAAACCAGGACTAAATCAAGGCTCACCAAGGGCTAAACAAAGACTAAACCAGGACTAAATCAGGATTATACCAGGACTAAACCAGGGCTCAACCAGGATTTAACCAGGGCTAAACCATTGTTAAACCAGGACTAAATGAGGACTAAACCAGAGCGAAATCAGTGCTAAACCAGGACTAACCAAGGGCTAAACCAGGACTAAACCAGGGTGAAATCAGAACTAAACCAGGACTAAATCAGGATTAAACCAGGACTAAATCAGGGTTAAACCAGGACTAAACGAGAGCAAAATCAGAACTAAACCAGGACTAAAGAAGGACTAAATCGTGGCTTAACCAGTACTAACCCAGATCTAAACCAGGGCTCAACCAGGACTAAACCAGTGTTAAACCAGGACTAAAAAAGGGCTAAACAAAGACTAAACCAAGACCAAACCAGTCTTAATTCAGAACTAACCCAGGACTAAACCAGGTCTAAACCAGGGCGAAATTAGGACTAAACCAAGACTAAACCAGCACTAAAATAAGGGCTAAACAAAGACTAAACCAGAACCAAGGTCAACCAGAACCAGGGCTCTACATGAATGAAATCAGGGCCAAACCAGGACCAAACCAAAATCAAACCAGGACTAAACCAGGACCAAACCAAAATTAAACCAGGACCAAACCAGGATCCCAGGAGCAGAGAAAACTCTGTCTAAAAGGTCAACATTAGCATGAGAACAGTTGTAATAACCCAGAGTGCAGCGGCTGAAGTGCTGTGGTTTTGTCGTGAACGGGACTAATATCTGCTTCATTGATCTCAGTGAAGCCTCTGACAGTGACCTTTGTGCTAATGATGCTAATGATGTCTGATAATGCTAACGCCCCTGACGCTAATGGAATTACACAATATTGTTCCTGTCACTTCTGCTCCAAACGCCGACGCAAACCGATTCAAAAACAGGACGGACTCGCAACAAAATCACAGCGGCTCTTTTTCCTTTTGATAGTGACACAAAATGTTCAAAATATACAAAACGATCAGAATTTTAAGTTGGGAAAAGAAAGAAAGACGACACAAAGAAGAAAGGTGAGGTTTTTTTTAGCTTTGGTGAGACTAAATGTGCAAGATACGCAAGGATTCAGGAAAGAAAAAGAAAAATACATCCTGATTTTTGATGAAAAGGACAACTTTTTTTAAACTCAAAAAGCAAATTAAAGATAAACATAAGATTCTGAGGATCATTTGAATTTGATTTAAAAGCAGAATATTATGTCATGTCAGGGATAAACCAGGACTAAACGAGGGCGAAACGAGGACTAAACCAGGTATAAACGATGGCTAAACCAGGACTAAACCAGGACTAAACCAGAGAGAAATGAGGACTAAACCAGGACTAAACCAGGGCTAAACCAGAGAGAAATGAGGACTAAACCAGGACTAAACCAGGGCTAAACCAGAGAGAAATGAGGACTAAACCAGGACTAAACCAGGGCTAAACCAGAGAGAAATGAGGACTAAACCAGGACTAAACCAGGGATAAACGATGGCTAAACCAGGAATAAACCAGAACTAAAACAGGGCTAAACCAGAGAGAAATGAGGACTAAACCAGGGCTAAACCAGAGAGAAATGAGGACTAAACCAGGACTAAACCAGGGATAAACGATGGCTAAACCAGGAATAAACCAGAACTAAAACAGGGCTAAACCAGAGAGAAATGAGGACTAAACCAGGGCTAAACCAGAGAGAAATGAGGACTAAACCAGGACTAAACCAGGACTAAACCAGAGAGAAATGAGGACTAAACCAGGGCTAAACCAGAGAGAAATGAGGACTAAACCAGGACTAAACCAGGGCTAAACCAGAGAGAAATGAGGACTAAACCAGGACTAAACAGGGCTAAACCAGAGAGAAATGAGGACTAAACCAGGACTAAACCAGGGATAAATGATGGCTAAACCAGGACTAAACCAGGACTAAACCAGGGCTAAATCAGAGCAAAATCAGAACTAAACCAGGACTAAATCAGGGTTAAAGTGCATATGACAGGTTTTAACAATTTTCTAATTTTGATTTAATTTGGTGTATTAATAAGTATTGTACATAAAAAATCCTGTTTTACATCAGTCAAGTCATAGTTTGTGAAGAAAAGTTGAAAAATCAGTTTGAAATTACAGGAAGTAAAAACCTGATGACATCACACTAGGGAAAATCATTCCATCCAAAGGTTTTGCATAATTTACCCAAAATAAACAACTTAAATTACCAATAAAACATTAATTCAACAAAATAAAGGTGTTCACATGTATTTTGATTTGTCGGACAAAAAAATCTGTGACAATAGCTGAGTTTTAGCCCAGTGTGCAGAGTAATTTCCTACTGTGATGTCATCATTTACAACCAGGAAGTGATATTACAAAACTAAAAAAACAGCTAAAAATGATGAAATGTATAATTATTTTTAGCTAAACTTTGAATATATTTATCTTACCTGTATTTTAGGTACATGAGTGGTCTAACCTGTCATAGGCACTTTAAACCAGAGTGAAATCAGGACTAAATCAGATGATAAACCAAGGCTGAACCAGAACTAAACCAGGGATAAACCAGGACTAAACCAGGACTAAATCGGGGCTGAACCAGAGTGAAATCAGGACAAAACAGATGATAAACCAGAACTAAACCAGGGCCAAACCAACGACACGAAACTGCTGCGAAAACTGGGACTAAACTGGTTTACTTAGGCCAGTTTAGTCCCATAACCTGGACCATGGACTAGGACTTAACCTGGACCATGGACTAGGAGAATCTATTTGATTAAATTTTGTGCTAAAATCACTGTCTAGAGCTGTAAAAGAGACCAAATCAAGCCTATTCCCCTAAAACATGTAAATAAAAGACAATTTAATCATCATATCATATAGTAGTAGTAGTAGTAGTAGTAGTAGTAGTAGTAGTAGTAGTAGCAGTAGCAGTAGCAGTAGCAGTAGCAGTAGCAGTAGCAGTAGCAGCAGTAGTAGTAGTAGTAGTAGTAGTAGTAGTAGTAGTAGTAGTAGTAGTCTAATTTGGCCCGTGTGCTGAGATTAGTTAGGAGTCTCTATTTGATCATATTTTGTGCTAAAAAGACCAAATACAAACCTATTCAAATTACATCAGTAGGATAGGGTGTTATAATACCGGACGAGCCCTCGATTGTTACAACCCAGCTCTGCTAGGGTAGGGGAAGTAACAAAAAACCAAAGATGGGAACAGGTTTATATAAAGATGCAATTTAATGAACAGGGGTGTAAGGGTAAATTAACAGAACTAAAACAAAATACAGACGGTATGTCAGTCCCAAAATGCACGGGTCGCACAGGCCTAACAAAACAAAGGCCCATGAACAGAATTGGGTGACAAAATAAAAAGAGACATGACATACTAAACGAAACAAAACACACGTGCACAGTAGGGAACAGTAGGCCTGGGGTCGTAACAAGGTGAATAAAAAACATTTTATTTGTAGTTCAAAACATGTCGAATTAAAGATACTCAGCAGGATTAAATGCGAAAAACTATACAAATAAAGCATCATATTTGTTCTGTAATATACTAAATATTAAAAAAAATCTACTTTTACAGACACGAGTGTGTACATTGACACAAACTGAGCTGCAGCATCAGGGCCGTAACAGTCTGCAGTTGCAAAAGAGACCAAATCAAGTCTATTTACCTAAAACATGTTAATAAAAGACAATTTAATCATATCTTTGCAAATAAAAGTATTAAAGTCTGTGTGACAGGTTCTCAAAATGTTCAAATTATGACTTAGTTTGGTGGGAGGGCACCTGTGGCAATCATTTACTACGGTTGCAGTTTGTGAAGAAATTTTGAAAAATAAAAGTTAAATATGACAGGAGTACTAAAACCCTCATCAAAAAGATACGTGTCATGAAAAATACAGAGACAATTCACCACAACCGACACAACTTTTTGATACTTTAAAGTGTCATTCAGCAAAAGAAAGTTATAACTGGGTTGCTAGGTAACAGCTGTAGAATGACCTCCACCTGTGACACATGTTCAACCAGGAAGTGACATTATGAACATTACGAAAACTGTCAAACTGGGGATAAATGGGCAAAATGTTTAGTAAAATCTTAAATATAATCATGTTCACAATGTTTAGTGAAATGTGTCGTCTAATCTGTCAAATTGACCTTATTCTGCCCCGCCCACTTTTGCCGTTTTTTGCACTTTTGTTGTAAACGCACTTCTGTTTGACGAGAACTCCGTTAAAGCTAATGACGAACGAGGGAAAAGTCTCACCGCTAAAATGTTACATAAAGTAGATTGATTTGTGTAAAATTTTAAGTTTAATGAACACGAGCAACAACAAGTCACAACGCAACGATTTCCTGAAAACGGCTTTTCAGTCCATGTAGAACTTATTTTCTGTTGAGCTCGTCTGTTCCATGTGAACTACAACGGAAACAAGACGGCGGGGCGTACGACAACTTCAGGAATAATGTGAATAGGCTTTAAATGCAACACATAATTAGGATCGGCCCTCTGCTCGCTAATATGTTTGGGCTCCCCTGTTTTAGTTCAATACAATATTTGGTACCACTTTTGGTACCACATCTTATTTTGCCTTAATAAAGCATTAACAAAGACTTAATTAATAATGAATATATAGTTTATTAAACATAATTCAGGCTTAGTAACTACTTAATTAAGAATCAGAATCGGTTTATTGCCATTGTCGGTGATCAAAAATTCACAAACATAGGAACTTGTTTCGGCGTAAGGTGCAACATGAATAAAATATATAAAAAAGGCATGCATAAGATTAAGAATAAAATAGACTAAGATAGACTAAGACTATATACAGAATGTACAGTTGGCACATAGTGCAAGGTTAAGGTTAGAGTTAGAATATTTGTTAAATAGTTACTAAGCCTGAATCATTCTTAATAAACTATTTGTTGATTATGAATTAAGTATTTATTAAGTCTATATTTATGCTTTATTAAGTCAAATCAAATCAATTTATTTTTATAATTCCCAAAATCACAACAACAGTTGCCTCGATGGGCCACAGGTAAAAGCAGTTCAGATAACTGTCCCAGAATGCCCCTGTCCTTTGACCCTCCTTCGCGGCGAGGAAAAACTACAAAAAACCCCATGGAAAAAGTAGAAACCTCGGGGAGAACCACAGTGAAGGAGAGATCCTACTCCCACGGACGGACAGGCTGCAGATGAACTAGGACTGACATCCACTTGGACTGTGGAGCCAGAACCACTCAAGAGGGAGCTCATCCAGGCAGACGAGGTATAGCTAATCCAGATTACGGCATGAATAAGTGTAGTTATTATAAAGTGTTACCAAATATTCTTCTAAATTCAAGGTTCGAGGTTCATTTCTCGTCATTCCAACAAAACAACATGGACTGAGGCTCAGTGAGGCTTGTTTTGCATTAAACACAAATAGATCATCGAGAACGCATCATTACGTCATCATGTGCTCGAGTCTCAGAGCCGCAGCCCAGAGCTGGACTTCAGACGAGGAGGTCGCTCCCCTCGTCCCAGAGGTTTACAGGGAACAGAAGGCGAGGTAAAAGTATGAATGTGACAGATGAAGAGTCACATGTTGGTTCTGGTGATGCTGCGTTAGACCAGGGCGGGCGAGCAGTCATGTGTTACAGTTAAAGTGCGTATGACAGGATTTCTAGATTCTCAAATTTAGGCTTTATTTGATGTGTTAATATATATACATTTTAGTTTTAACCATTTGCAGAGAAAAGTTGAAAAAAGGAAGTACACAGACTGATGACATCGCACTAGGGGGGCAAAGGTTACGCATTTTTTACACAAAAGAAACGACTTTTTTTGATCCTTTAAACATTGATTCAACAAAATACATCTATTTTTATGTGTACATTTAAAAACACTGTGACATCAAATGAGTGTTGTCCCCGTGTACAGTGTGGTTGCTATGGTAATTTCCTAGTGTGATGTCATCATTTACAACCAGGAAGTAAAACAAAAAACAAAAAAAATTGCTAAACTGTGATAAAATTTGCGAAGTATTTTAACAAAATTTTAAATATATTTATCTTAACTGAATTTTTGTCAAATGAGTCGTCCAACCTGTCAGAGGCCCTTTAAGCACTTTAGGGATGAGTCCTCTGCATTTGACCCATCCCTCAGTTACTTATGTCCTCAGAGGGCGACACAGCTCTGGGACCTGGGACCTGGGACCGTCTCCAGATCTTGGTCAGGACTGTGGCTGAGGATTTGACCGTCTGTTTATCTGACACGAGGAGAAACAAACTCCACACAGAAAGGTCTGGTCCAGCCCAGGAATCAATCCCACGACCTTCTCGCTGTGAGGTGAGCGTGCCAGCCACTTTGCCACCGCACTGTCGTGTGACAGTGTAGTAAAGGTATAAAGTTTTTGTTCTCATTGACAATTAGTTTTGCATTATCTCAACCACAAAAAGTGCAGAAAAATCACACAATGAGTTTCTTTCTCAGTGCAATATTTATATCGCAAAGATGCACGATAATTCCTACTGATTAAACCTTAAAGGTCCCATATTCTGCTATTTTGCCCTTTACACAGTCTATTCTAAGGGCTTTGTTGATACATTTTTGCGTTGTACAATATCCATAACATAACAGTTTCCAAAAAACACCCATTTCTTGGACTGGTCCCCCTCCTTGTAAAAGCAAACGGCTCCCTCTGAGATCTGACCCCCCCGAACAGAGAGCAGGCTGCTCCCCCGCCCAACTCGTGCCGAAGCCTAGAGCGGAGATGTTGCGCATGCGCCGTGTGCTCCGGTAAACAGTGATACACAAACACTGAATAAACCTTTTATCCGTCCTGACGGTGCGTCGTGCTGAGTCCTACGTCCTGGATCTGACCTGGAGTTTGACGTGCTCCAGGGCCTCGACGACGGACGTTGCCGTTTGGTAAATAACAAGCTAACTCTTCTATCTGTCGTATCCATCATGTAATTACTGTGTAGCATTAGCATTAGCTGTTTTTATTCTGCGGCTGCGCGCTTCCTGGAGGCGTGGCTTAAACACCGCGTTATCCTTGTGAGGAGCCCCCGTCTGCTGCTCAGCCGAGGGGGACGGAAAAGACAGTTCTCTAGTGAAAACATGAGGGAATCAATCAAAAAACCACTTTGGGCACAACATACGAGGCCCAAATAGCACTGGAGGAAGGTTAAAACCTCTGAAAAGTTGATTTTGCATGTTATGGGACCTTTAAATGTTCAGTGAAGTACAGAAACGGCAAGTGAATGTTAAAGTCTTTTATTGTTAAAGCGCTTGCTTACAATCCTCATCATTTTGTTTCCACTGATTCATTCACATAAATGAAGGTGAATAAAATGTCAGAAATTTTTAAAATGTCCTTTTTTTAAATGTCTCCAATGCAATATTTGTACCTAAGCTACTATATTTTAAAGTGAGAGTTGAGTACTTAATTGTTATCGTTTATACCTGGAAAAGAAATGAAAAATATATGCAAATGGGGGGAAAAAAACGCAATAATATCGTTATCGCACACTTACAGCCAGATCACACATCGCACTAATTTCCAATATCGTGCAGCTCTAATTTTGAGGACATTCTAGTTCTGCAAATCTCACTCAAAACTTCTGGAATATACATTACACATTTTTTTACATACTGCATATGTCCCACCTCAGGGCTAACCACGTGCTAAATCTGCGCCTGTCTCCGTTAGCGCTAAAGCTAATAACAAATCCAGAGTGCACCGAGGCATGAGCTCTGGAAGTCATTTACATCAGAGTCAGCGCTCCTCTGCACCGGGGCAATTCCAGCCACACACGGCGGCCATCGCACGCCTCGTCTTCAGCCGTCAGGTGAACAAAACGAGCCATCTCTGCCCCTGTCAGGCCCGGGCAGGAGCGGAGGCAGGAGCGGAGGCGGAGGGCGGTCGTGTTGATTTGTGACGCCTCTGGAGGTCATGCACGCGACACTACGATTAAGCGCTCAGATGTAACGTCGTTCTTCAGCGCGGAGCAAAGGCTTTTAAAGGCGAGAGCGTCATTTAGCAAAAAGCGGAGGGTCTGTGAACGTAACTCCGACTGAGACACACACAGAGGGACAGGTTATCAGTTTAAACACGCTTGTCTCCACAGTGCTTTGCCTATCATTTTACACAGAATGGCGTAAAACATACATTTATCTGTGGAGAGAAGCAGGCCAAGTCAGATCTGGAGATGCCACACTTCTATTCAAGGTTTGCAATAAAAATGCGAGTATGTTTAATGCCATACTGTGGAACATTCCAAGCAAAGCAATACGTGTTTTTGTTTTAGACACTTAAAGTTTAAGTTTATGTTAAAGGACACATATTCAGCTACAGTCACTTTTTTGAGCTTTTAATCCTGTCCTAACAATGTTCCGCCATCAAAAACACACCTGAAGTAGCTTTCAGTTGTTTTCACGCTGTTTTATTAGAAAATCCTACACCTCCGAGCATCAAACACACTTCCTGCTGAACTTCTTGAATCTGGGATATTTTCTCAGATCATCCATGTCACTTATGGCAGGATATTTTGCTGTTTCAAGATTTCTTCCGTCTATTCACCTTATTCTGCCCCGCCCACTTTTGCCGTTTTTTGCACTTTTGTTGTAAACGCACTTCCGTTTGACGAGAACTCCGTTAAAGCTAATGACGAACGAGGGAAAAGTCTCACCGCTAAAATGTTACATAAAGTAGATTGATTTGTGTCAAATGTTTAATGAACACGAGCAACAACAAGTCACAACGCAACGATTTCCTGGTCAGTCTGAAAACGTCTTTTTAGTCCATGTAGAACTTATTTTCTGTTGAGCTCGTCTGCTCCGTGTAAACTACAACGGAAACAAGACGGCGGCGCGTACGACAACTTCAGGAATAAAGTGAATACGATAACTGCTGCTAGCTTGATAACTGCGTGTAGCACATTCGTTTATAGAGATAATATAGCTAAACGCTTGGCGCCATCTACAGGCTGGACGCATTAAGTGTCTTTCCAGACTCCTGAGGAAAGCTTTAATTAGTATTTGTGTCTAGTTTCTTTTACACAATTCAATCTTTTTTCTCTCAGCGCCTAAATGTAAATGTTTCAATCAGTAAAAGTTGTTTCTGTCAATATTTTCACTCATTTCATAATCAGTTGAGTCAGATTTAAATACATTTGCTCCAATAATAAACCAGATGCTGATTACAGTGGTTTTTATAGCCGCTCTGAACATAACCAGTTCTGCTGTGTTTTCTGGCAGTCCCAGCCTCCACACTGGTCCACTCCGACGCGCTGATTTCATTTGATTTTCTGATTTTCTATTCCAAATCCACAGACGTGGACTAGAATAACTCTGGTGTTTTATAACGGCACTTCATTCACAGTTTTTCATTAGGACTCTGACCCACATACACTAATCGAACGCCTGATAAATGTGATTGTGGAGAAAGTGATGAGAGTTAAGCTCTATTATTAAGTTGAGAGGAGAGGGTGAGAGGGAGAGAGAGAGCAGACAGAGAGCGAGAAAGAGGAGAGGGAGAGAGCAGACAGAGAGAAAGAGGAGAGAGGGGGAGAGAGAGAGAAAGAGTAGAGGGAGAGAGAGAGTAAGAGGAGAGAGAGAGAGAGAGAAAGAGGAGAGGGAGAGAGCAGACAGAGAGAGAGAAAGAGAGAGAGAGCAGACAGAGAGAAAGAAAGAGGAGAGAGCAGACAGAGAGAAAGAGGAGAGAGGGGGAGAGATAGAGAGGAGAGAGAAAGAGAGAGAGCAAACAGAGAGAGAGAAAGAGAGAGAGAGCAGACAGAGAGAGAGAAAGAGGAGAGGGAGAGAGCAGACAGAGAGAGAGAAAGAGAGAGAGAGCAGACAGAGAGAGAGAAAAGAGGAGAGGGAGAGAGCAGACAGAGAGAAAGAGGAGAAGAGGAGAGAGAGAGAGAGAGAGAGAGAGAGAGAGAGAGAGTGAGTAAGAGGAGAGAGAGAGAGAGAGAGAGAGAGAGGAGAGAGAGAGAGATCTATGAGACAGAGAGAGAGAGAAAGAGAGAGAGAGCAGACAGAGAGAGAGAAAAGAAGAAATAGGAGAGAGCAGACAGAGAGAAAGAGGAGAGAGGGGGAGAGATAGAGAGGAGAGAGAAAGAGAGAGAGCAAACAGAGAGAGAGAAAGAGAGAGAGAGCAGACAGAGAGAAAGAAAGAGGAGAGAGCAGACAGAGAGAAAGAGGAGAGAGGGGGAGAGATAGAGAGGAGAGAGAAAGAGAGAGAGCAAACAGAGAGAGAGAAAGAGGAGAGGGAGAGAGCAGACAGAGAGAGAGAAAGAGAGAGAGCAGACAAAGAGAGAGAAAGAGGAGAGGGAGAGAGCAGACAGAGAGAAAGAGGAGAGAGAAAGAGTAGAGGGAGAGAGAGAGTAAGAGGAGAGAGAGAGCAGACAGAGAGAAAGAAAGAGGAGAGGGAGAGAGAAAGTAAGAGGAGAGAGAGAGAGCAGACAGAGAGAAAGAAAGAGGAGAGGGAGAGAGCAGACAGAGAGAAAGAGGAGAGGGGGAGAGAGAGAGAAAGAGGAGAGGGAGAGAGTGAGTAAGAGGAGAGAGAGAGAAAGAGGAGAGGGAGAGAGTGAGTAAAAGGAGAAAGACAGAGAGCAGACAGAGAGAAAGAGGAGAGAGAGAGAAAGAGGAGAGGGAGAGAGTGAGTAAGAGGAGAGAGAGAGAGAGAAAGAGGAGAGGGAGAGAGTGAGTAAAAGGAGAAAGACAGAGAGCAGACAGAGAGAGAGTAAGAGGAGAGGGAGAGAGTGAGAGAGAAAGAGGAGAGACACTCAATGATTACGCCTTCAGCTTTAACTGCATTGTGTCCATCAGCACAGGCACACAGACACTTGGTAATTTCCTAGTGTGATGTCATCCTTTACAACCAGGAAGTGAAATTAAAAACCTAAAAATTGGTAAACTGGGATAAAATTTGTAAAGTATTTTAACAAACTTTGAAATATATATATCTTAACTGCATTTTTGCCGTTAAGTAGTCCAACCTGTCATGGGCCCTTTAAGTAGTTAATAAGCCTGAATCACTTTACATAAATTCTTTGTTCACCATAAATTAAGTCTTTATTCATGCTTTATTAAGGTAGGAATAAGTATAGTTATTATAAAGTGTTACTGAGGTATTTTCAATTCCGCTTCTGCTCTTGTGGTTGGTGGCCGTCCTGAACCCCAAACACGTTTATCCGTGTTTGATAATTTCCCATAAACCCCGGCGCTGGACGGCTGTGCGTTTCCTGCGCTCTGGATCCTTCGCTGAATCCACAATCGCAGCTCATTCTCACAAACAGCTCCAGACCGCGCTACTTTAAACAATGCAATTTTTCCCCCTAATTACCCTGTCACCCGCGCCCTCCCCCGCTCCCTCCCCCGTCCTCTCCCCTGCACACAAACACACTTCAGAGCGTTAAACGAGAAATATAAAGTGCTCTGGTCCTCCTAATGTTTGGACTAATAAAAGGGGAAGTAAAGTGTCTTTATAGGTTTATTAACGTGACGGATTCATGTAGCAGCAGCAGTGCTCACCTTATCCCCGCCCACTTTTGCCTCTTTTTGCCACGGATACGCGCTTCTGTTGTAAACGCACTTCCGTTTGACGAGATGAAAACACATAAAGTAGATTGATTTGTGTAAAATGTTTAATGAACACGAGCAAAAACAAGTCACACTGCACCGATTTCCTGAAAATGTCTTTTTAGTCCATGTAGAACTTATTTTCTGTTGAGCTCGTCTAAACTACATCGGAAACAAGATGGCGGCGCCCACGACAACTTCCGGAATAAGGTGAATATAATACCACATTTTGTTGCAACAGTTCCAAAACATGCATAAAACGGAGCATATCATGCAAATTTGACTTTTTTGAGCTTTTAATCAAACTTTTAATCAAACTTTTAATCATGGTTTTACATTGTTCTCTCATCAAAAACACACCTGGAGTTGTATTTATCCTCATTCTCACTGGTTTTATTAATCGAGCCTCATAAAACACACTTCAGAGCATTAAACTAGAAATATAAAGTGCTCTGGTCCTCCTAATGTTTGAACTAATAAAAGGAAAAGTATAAGAATTATGGAGTAGCAGCAGCAGCAGCAGTGTTCACCTTATCCCCGCCCACTTTTGCCTCTTTTTGCCACGGATACGCGCTTCTGTTGTAAACGCGCTTCCGTTTGACGAGATTAAAACATATAAAGTAGATTCAACATGAGAAAAAAACAAGTCAACAACGCACCAATTTCCTGAAAACGTCTTTTTGGTCCGTGTAGAACTTATTTTCTGTTGAGCTTGTGTAAACTACAACGGAAACAAGACGGCGGCGCCCACGACAACTTCAGGAATAAGGTGAATATAATACCACATTTTGTTGCAACAGTTCCAAATATGTTTAATAAATAAAAGGACACATATCGTGACTTTTTTTGAGATTTTAATAAAGCTTTTAATCATGGTTTTACATTGTTCTCTCACCAAAAACACACCTGGACTTGTATATATCTTCATTCTCAGTAGTTTTATTAATCGAGCCTCATAAAACACTCCTGGATCCTGGAGGTTTCCTGCTGTTTTTAACTTCATAAATCACCACAGACTCGTTTCTTCCTCAAATTACAACTGTTCGCTAACGTTTAAGTCTAAACGACAGGTTCTCAAAATGTTCTAATCATGACTTAGTTTGGTGGGAAAGATTATTTAGAATAGTCTGTGAAGTTGCAGTTTGTGAAGAAATTTGGAAAAATCAAAGTTTATCTTTACAATTTCAGAGTCATTTTATTTCTTACGCAGCCGTAAACTCGACCCGGTGTAAACCATGCCAGTTTCTCCACAATGTCACGCATGAGATCTCTTTTCTTTGGCCTCGTGTTCCCTCCTCCTCAGCCGACGTTTAATTAAGCTATCACGACGTCACGTGGAGGAGAGCAATTAGAGACAAGATGGAGGAGAGAGACGAGGGCGAGGTCATGGGTCGATAAAAAAACTGTTTATCGATGTTTACCGCGAAGGCAAAAGCGTATGTGGATTGGTGAGGATCTATTGATGGACTTGATGTTATATATGCAACAATTTGAGCACTTTTTCCCACTAAAAAGACATTATAATTAGTTTTAAATTGCTAATCGCTTTGGCAACTGGCCACAATTCTCATTATTCTGAAAACCATGGATAGATACATTTATAAAAGCAGAGATTAATCAGAAATAGTAATGAAACGCTGTGAAATAAAGCAACAATAAAAGTGCACTTTGTACCGTAAAATGCGAGCTATTCTCCTTATTTCTGAAGTTGCCGTACGTGCCGCCGTCTTGTTTCCGTTGTAGTTCACACGGAGCAGACGAGCTCAACAGAAAATAAGTTCTACTCGACTAAAAAGCCGTTTTCAGGAAATCGTTGCGTTGTGACTTGTTGTTGCTCGTGTTCATTAAACATTTTACACAAATCAATCTACTTTATGTAACATTTTAGCGGCGAGACTTTTCCCTCGTTCGTCATTAGCTTTAACGGAGTTCTCGTCAAACAGACGTGCGTTTAGGGACGGAAGTGTAAAAAACGGCAAAAGTGGGCGGGGCAGAATAAGGTTAATAAGCCGATTCCAACCTTGCGGCTTATACAGCGATGTAGCTAATTTATGTATTTTTCTGGGAACAGCCTCTGGGGTAGAGTTTAGATCAGGCTCAAAAATTCAAGCCCGACCTGCTTGAAGTTCTTTAAACTTGGCAACTGTGATTGTTTTTTCGCTTTCATTTTTGTTGTACAAATATGTTCCAGTCACTTCTAATTAGTTTTGGGTGATACGGTGATAAAAATGAAATCATGAGCTGGTCCCTGTGACAATCTGCTGTTTTTGTGAAATCGTGGTATCGCGGTTCACTGTGTCTTTAATGCAGCTGTCTGTTCAAACACACTTTTTCTCCTGTTGTTTAGCCTCTGAAGCCTCTGAGCAGATGACTTTATTTACCTCTTAAAGACCAGAGCTGCACAATTAAACCAAATCCACACAAAATCGCAATTTTAATGGATGCAATTAGCAAATCACAAAAACACTGTAGTTTGGATTTGTACAAACAAGGGACAAAAGCGATAAAAATGCATTCAAAAGCAACAAAAACGCGCCTGTAAACAACAAATGCGATTAAAAGCAACAAAAATGCAACTAAAAGTGACAAAGATGTGTTTAAATATGACAAACACAACTGAATGTGACAAAAACATGACGAAAAACGACAAAAGTGTGGTTAAAATGAGAATTTGAACGGAATCCTATTATTAAAACATAAATCGCAAATCTTTTCACAATCACACTGCTCAGAGAAATCACAGTTAGACATTTTTCCTAAATTGTGCAACTCAAAAAAAGTGAAGTGTAAAATACAACACAAATAAAATCAAAATCGTGATCTGGCCCCAAGAAAATCATGATAATTCTTTGCCATATTGCTCTAGTTCCAGTCACTTCAAATAGCATTTTTTATTTAAATCCATGAGTTGGACATTTTGTCAAAGCGCATTAGTGTTCCCAGTAATATTTGCTGCACAACCAGGAAGTAACATTATAAACATTACGAAAACTGTCAAAATGGGGACAAAATAGGTGAAATGTTTAGTAAAATCATCATATCAATATAATCATTTATGTAATCAGTTTTAGCGAAATATGTGTCTAAATCTGGTGTTTGCATAAGAAAAGATGCACAGATACTCATCCTCGAGCTCGATTGTCGGTGTAGAAATAGTAATAGAAGAAGAAGTAGTAGTTATTATAATCATTAGCAGAAATACAATAATACAATAAAACAATAATAGTTTTCGTGCATTTTGACGAAACTTTCCGTTCTTCTTTACACATCAATTTTGACTCCCACCTCGGAGTATTATAAGTTTAAACTAAAATCGATTTGGCTTGATATCTGCTCCGCGCTTCAGAGTAAACAATCTTTGTTTGAAACCGCCTCGGCGCCTGTAACCAACTGTTCGATTTGCGCGGAGTGGAAATAAAATAACAGAGCAGACTTTCTGTTGACTGCTGCACTTAGCCCTGTCAGAGACGCCGACTCCGGTGCATGAACAGCTGCTCCTTCTGCAGCAAAATATACACAACAGGAAGAGAAATAATGTGACTGAACAAGTATATACGAGTCCCGAGACAAGAAAGGATGTTATTCTGGGTTAAGAATGAGAGATGGTTTTCAAAAAGGAAGAAGAGACTGAGGGAAAAGGGTCTAGCTGGACGAATCTGGGAAGAAATAATACGCCAGTGTGGCTAATTTGCTCTGAAATGTTGCCCTTTTGACCCCAAATATTCCAAGTTCAGGAAAATTTACATTAAAGGTCCCATATTCTGCTATTTTGCCCTTTACACAGTCTATTCTAAGGGCTTTGTTGATAAAATTTTGCGTTGTGCAATATCCATAACATAACAGTTTCCAAAAAACACCCATTTCTTGGACTGGCCCCCCTCCTTGCAAAAGCAAACGGCTCACTCTGAGATCTGACCCCCCCGAACAGAGAGCAGGCTGCCTCCCCCGCCCAACCCGCGCGCCTCCCCCTCCCAACTCGTGCCGAAGCCTAGAGCGGAGATGGTGCATGCGCCGTGTGCTCCGGTAAACAGCGATACACAAACACTGAATAAACATTTTATCGTCCTGACGGTGCGTCGTGCTGAGTCCTACGTCCTGGATCTGACCTGGAGTTTGACGTGCTCCAGGGCCTCGACGACGGACGCTGCCGTTTGGTAAATAACAAGCTAACTCTTCGATCTGTCGTATCCATCGTGTAATTACTGTGTAGCATTAGCATTAGCTGTTTTTATTATTGTGGCTGCGTGCTTCCTGGAGGCGTGGCTTAAACACCGCGTCATCTTAGTGAGGAGCCCCCGTCTGCTGCTCAGCCGAGGGGGACGGAAAAGACAGTTCTCTAGTGAAAGCATGAGGGAATCAATCAAAAAACCACTTTGGGCACAACATACGAGGCCCAAATAGCACTGTAGGAAGGTTAAAACCTCTGAAGAGTCGATTTTGCATGTTATGGGACCTTTAAAGTGCGTATGATGGGTTTTCGTGATTTTCAAATTTGGACTTTATTCAGTGTATTGTGTGAACGCCACATGTGAATTCTACATGAGAACGGGGCATGTGTTTATGAGCCAAACAAACATTGCAATGAGAGTTAAGTCCAGAGTTGTCTGAGGACAGAGAGAAACGATCGGAGAAGAACTGTTCTGTGAATTTTAATCATGATGACAGCTATAGCTCCAATTAATTACAGACGAGTAAATGAACATGAACATGAAACATGAACATGAAAAATAAAATGTGTGCACTCTCTGCCCACAAAACCTGAAGCAAAGCCATATAAATAACATTCACTTCATATTTAAAGGGCATGGCTCAAAATGGATCTGAAATAGGAGCAACACAAACACTTAACAGGATCTCTGAATGTCTCTTCAAAACATAACGCTGAACATCTAAATATTTTAAAAACAAGATAACATTTTTGCATAATCAGTGTCAACTTTATCTCCGTTAGCAAAACTTTTATGGCGGACATTTGTGAAATCGTCTTATGCAACAATTTGGACGCAGTAATAAAGTAAAAATACTCTACTCAGCTACAATTTTAGTTTAGGTATCTTTACTTAAAGGTTGAATGGAGGATTTCTCGCCGATTTGAAAATCTGCGACTGTTAGTCCTTTTTTTTAAAAAGCGCCTGCGCAGGTTCCCCCTCCCTCCCGCCCCGTTTCTCCTGAGTGAACGCCAACCAAACCTCGTGCACGAGCACGCCCAGCAGCACTGCTCCATGTGCATTTGTTTACAAGACGATTGGTGTCGCTTTCTCACGACAACCTCCGCAAAGAAGATTTAAAACTTAAAAAAAAAAAAAAAAAAAAAAGTTACCTGTCCAGCAGAAACTTTGCAACGCAGGCATCAGTTGGAAGCCTGTTTTGCGCTTTCAATGCTCGCCAGCGTAAACGATTCCCCCAGAATAACACGCCTTTTGTTTCTTTCCTCTGCAGACTTTCGTCTCTTCTGTGAAAGCTCGAAAACAGTCTTTCTCTTTCGTCCCTCAGCCATTTCGGTACTTTGCGGATGAAAGTTTAGACCTACAATGACGGAACTCGCCGCTAACCTACTGCTACATAAACACACTAGCATATCAACCACGCATGCACGGCCAGGGGAGCGAGCGTTTCCCCTGGACGAGCCTGTGGGCGTGCACTAGCACGCAGAGAATGATTGACACCTGAGCGGACCAGTTATGTGTGCTACCCACGAGGAAATGAGATTCTGATTTGTTGCCCGAAATCCTCCATTCCACCTTTAAAGTGCCTATGACTTATTTCACTAAAATGCAGTTTAGATCAATATATTTCAAGAAAGTTAATTTACAAAATGTATCCCGGTTTAGCAACTCACTTCCTGGATGTAAATGATGACATCACACTAGGAAATTACCATAGCAACCACCCTGTACACATGGCCAAAACTCAATAATGTCACAGATTTTTTTATTTATTTTACAAATAAAAATAAATGTGAGCACCTTTTTTTTGTTGAATTATTGTTTAAATGGTCAAAAAAAAGTGTGTAAATTATGCATAACCTTTGTCTCCCTGGTGTGATGTCATCAATCTGTTCACATCAAAACGTTTTTCCACAACAAAATTCACAAAGTCACTGAAAAAAACAACCTGAAATGGACATAATTTAAGGTGCAACGTGAATATACTTAACATGATACTTCAGAATGCGTGTTTATATTTTACAAACAAGTTAACATTTTTGCATAATCAGTGTCGACTTTATCGCAGTTGGTAAAACTTTCACAGCGGACATTTGGTTAGATCGTCTTCTGCAACAAAATGGGAGAATCTTCTTTTTATTTGAAAAGAACTGTGTGTTAAAACTGCACCAGGAAATGTTTAAATGCTTTTAAAACTCACAAAGTTACAGTAGCCAAAGTCTAGAAGATCTTTCACAATAATTTCAAAGATAAAGCAAACTATTATTAGCAAAACTCTTTCACATCTTTGCTAAAAAACGTTAAAAATTACTCTTCTTTTTAATTCTTTCGCACAAACTTCATTTTCCACTTTTGATCTCCGACTATTCCCATTTCGCCGCAAAAACTTCCTCAACCGCGCCTAATTTGCTAGACTAAACCCATGTCAAATCACGAAACAAAAGTGCCGAATCAAAATTCTGCAAAACTAAAAGAGCCCGCGGCAAACGCAGCTCGGGTCACCCCTGCGAGCCTCTACAACGCTCCGGTTTTGAATAACTGCATGCACAAAAACCCGGCGCCGAGAAGGAGTTGGCGTGACAGGTCAGCGCCGGAGCGGGGAAGACAAACTAGCTGCGGTGTTTTGCGTTAGCGTAGGAGGGCCGCGCGCTGTTGTATCGATCCCTGTTCTTTTCCCCGAGGCGACGCGGATTGGGCAGCGTCGTTAGCATGCGCGCTCGGCCGACTGTTTCTGCGGAGCGGCGATGCAGAGGTGAGAGTGAGTAGGCGGCGTGTAGGAGGGCTGCCGGGCTGAAAGTTCAACGCCAAACTCCACTCTGGCTGCTGTATTTTAAGTGAGCGTTCTCAGTGTGGAAAAGTACTTATTTCCATATAACCGCTATTGATTTAAACTCGGATTCTGTGATAGACTCGGGGACGTGTTGGAGAAAGTAGGTCGTGTTTAAGGAACTGCGGAGGGGCTCGATTTGAAACTAAATTCAGATTGTTGGTTGGTTCTAGTTTAGTGTCTGATTAGTCCTTGCACGGAAGTCGGTGTAATTTGTCCAGGACTCATTGAAAACAAAAAATATACTTTGATTAGGGCTGCACAATTAATTGCAAATTTAATTCAAATCGCACTTGGACTATTGTCCTATTGTGTGGTCTAATGCTGCCAACAAAGATCTAGACAAACTACTGAGAGCTCAGAATCGAGCTGCAAGACTCGCTCTAAATTGCCCATTTAGAACTAATGTTAATAATATGCACAGGAGACTGTCATGACTGGCTTGCAGTCTGATGTTGTCTCTGCATAAAATATGGACAACACACAAACCTTTGAGTCTGTTTTCACATTTACTGCCCACCTGTAACAGACACGGCTTTAATACAAGATGAGCCTCACACACTTTCACTCTAAACCTAGAACTAACGCACTGAACAAAACATTTCTATACAGAGCTATTTCTTACGGGAATGTGCTGCCACAAAAGCTCATTATAATAGAGAACCATCATGTTTTTAAAAGAAGCTGAAAGAAATCAATGTTGGAAAATGTCATCGTGCTCAATGTTTAAGGCAAACTGTACCATCTTTGTGTTTTATCATAACACCTTATGATTGAACTCAAATGTAGTGTTCTGTTTTCTGATTGTTAATGCTCGAATTTTAATATGTATTGTCTTGTAGTGTTTGAAATTGTGAAAGTGGACCCCAGGAAGAATAGTCTTTGCTGCTGTAGAGACTAATGGGGATCCTTAAATAAACAAATAAACAAAAATTCAAAGCGCAATTTTACAAGAAGCAATTAGCAAATCACAAAGGCTGCAAAAGAACCATCATTTCATCCACAAAAAACAAAAAAATCGGTCTAAAAAACAAAACAAAACTGTTAACCCTGAAGTTTAGTGATAGTTTCTTTTCTTTTTTTGTTTTAGTCTTTTTCTAAATCCTATGATTAGAACATGAATTAAACTAAATTCAGACCTGGTGGTTCGTTTTAGACTTGGTTTAGTCCAGGTCTGGGTGATCGATTTTATCACGATTCATGTTCACTTTGTATTTTTCTGTTGTCTTTAACAGAGCTGCACCATTTAGGAAAAATATCTCATTGTGATTTTTCTGACCAGTGCGATTAAGATTAGATTTTAATAATAGGATTCTGTTCAAACTCACTCATTAAAGAATATTAATGAATGTATTATTGATGAAAATCAGCAATAATCTTTTTTTTTTTAATTTAAGGTCTTTAATATGAAAGATCTCGTGACATGTGTTTTATGTTTTTGAGTCTGTACAGTTCAGTTTATGATTTAGTCGATTATAGTCGACTCTAGTCATGATTAGTTGATTAATCATTGCAAGCCTATAGTTTAAAGGATTTCATTGTGAACATCAGAGCAAAACTGTATTCTCTACTTTACTTTCTACTCTAAATATTATCTTTGTGAGCTACATTACAAGTGTGTGTTGTGTGGGACCAGGACGGGGCACGGAAACTCTGTAGAACTGTCTTTATCATAAACAATTTTTAAAAAGGAGGTGTGTCGTGCTGATTCTCCAAATAAACAAACACAGAGAAATACAGATAAAAAAAGGTCTTCATGCGTGAAAAAACAACACTGTAACTGCTTTTTTTGTTTGTTTTGTTTTTGTATTTCTATGGACTGAAGAAAAATAAACTAACTAACTAACATATGTACAATGAAAAAAAAAGAAAAAAATCATAATTGGACAAACGGAAGGTTATTCATTCCTTGATAAAACATAAACAAAGACTTTCATAATGAACAAATACATTACTGAGAAGGATTTAGGCTTAGTAACTACTTAATTAAGCGGTTAGGGTTAGAAGTTAGGGTTATATTAATTAAGTAGTTATTAAATGTGAATCATTATTATTAACTATTACAAATATGAATAAAGTCTATGTTTGTGCTTTATTAAGGTCCAAGAAGTGTAGGTTTTACCCAAATTCGAAAGACTTTGGACCAAATGTACTTTTATGTCATGTTCTCTCTGTTTTTTGTGTTTTTGTTGTCGTTTTATACAGTTTGAAAAAAGAAAAACACAATTACATTTTTAAAAAAAGACAAATGAAGCTGTCCAGCCGCTCCCAAACCTCCGGACATCTGACGGCAGGCGCGCTCCTGTCGGCTGCGGTTCATATATAGACCCTGACCTGCTCAGACTGATTCGTGCGGCGCTCTGAAGTGAGTTCTACACATGAATCAATCTGGAAAGGCTCTCGCTGGACGTGATTGGGACGAACGGACAAAAAAACAAAACTCCAAACCGATGGATCAAAGCATCACAACCGCGGAAGAAGCAGGAATCTAAATTGTGTTCATCCTGTTCAAAGAAAAACACAGGCGTCTTTCAAACTCTGACTCGTCTCTAGAGTTTGATTCAGCGATGAAGCTTTTGGACTCAATTTGAAACTAAATTCAGAGCTGGTGGTTGGTTTTAGTTTAGTGTCTGATTAGTCCTTGCACGGAAGTCGGCGTAATTTGTCCAGGAGTAACACACGGCTCATTGAAAACAAAAAAATATACTTTGATTAGGGCTGCACAATTAATTGCAAATTGAATCCAAATCGCAATTTTACATGACGCAATTAGCAAATCACAAAGGCTGCAAAAGAACCATCATTTCATCCACAAAAACAAAAAAAAATCTGCCTAAAAAACAAAAATGCAGTGAAACCCTGAAATGTAGTGATTCTTTCTTTTCTTTTTTTGTTTTAGTCTTTTTCTAAATCTCTGGGGTGCGTTCAACTATGGACTTTAGACAGAATACTATAATTAGAACATGAATTAAACTAAATTCAGACCTGGTGGTTCGTTTTAGACCTGGTTTAGTTCAGGTCTGGGCGATATACGTATTTCTTGGGGCAGATCATGATTTTGATTTTATCACGATTCATGTTCACTTTGTATTTTTCTGTTGCCTTTAATAGAGCTGTACGATTTAGGAAAAATATCTAATTGTGATTTTTCTGACCAGTGCAATTGAGATTAGATTTTAATAATAGGATTCTGGGACACTGTAACCAGAAGCTAGCTAACACTGTAGCTTGGATTTGTACAAACACGTTCTGAAACAAGAATCCAAAAGCACGACAAAAAGTGATAAAAATGCATTCGAAACCAACAAAAACGCAACTCAATGCACAAAAACGTGACTAAAAGCAACAAAAACGGGACTCAAAGTGATAAAAACACATTGAAATATGACAAACATAACTGAACGTGACAAAAACACAACTAAAAGCGACAAAATTGTGTTTAAAATGTGAGTTTGAACAGAATCCGGTAACACATTAGAATAACTCCCCTTATTCCTGCCTTAGTAAAGCATTAATAAAGTAATTTATTAACTACTATTGAATAGTTTATTAAGCATGATTCAGGATCAGTACTTAATTAAGGTTAGGGTTAGGGCTAGGGATTTGGGTTAGAGTATTATTTAAGTAGTTAATAAGCCTGAATCATTCTTAATACATAATTTGTTCACTATCAATTAAGTCTTTATTAATGCTTTACAAAGGCAGGAGTAAGGGGAGTTATTCTAAAGTGTAACTGGATTGTGTTCAAACTCACATTTTAAACACAATTTTGTCGCTTTTAGTTGCGCTTTTGTCTCGTTCAGTTGTGTTTGTCATATTTCAACATGTTTTTTGTTGCTTTTAGTCACGTTTTTGTTGCTTTTAGTCACGTTTTTGTGCATTGAGTTACGTTTTTGTTGGTTTCAAATGCATTTTTATTGCTTTTTGTCGTGCTTTTGGATTCTTGTTTCAGAACATGTTTGTACAAATCCAAACTACAGTGTTAGCAGTTCTTATTCAAATCAAAGCAAGACATTTTGTGGAAGAAATACACCTTTGTGATTTACTAATTGCATCCATTAAAATTGCGATTTTGTGTCGATTTGGTTTAATTGTGCAGCTCTGGCCTTTAAGAGGTAAATAAAGTCATCTGCTCAGAGGCTTCAGAGGCTAAACAACAGGAGAAAACAAACAGTCAATCACGATACGACAATTTCACAAAAACAGCAGATTGTCACAGCGACGAGCTCAACTTTCCATTTTTATCACCGTATCACCCAGACCTAGTTTAGTCTTTGATTATTACTTGCACAGAAGTAATCCCTCATTTGCTCTGGAACGATCCACAATAAAAACATTTTGAAAGTTTCACAAAGTTTCAAAGGTCCAGATGACTTTTGATTGATTTTGAATGTTTTCTTCTACACAAAGCCGTCTTCTTTAATAATATAGCTATACAATACATATAAACAATGGGGTTCATAAATAATTAAACATAAAGTTGCCTCCATGGAAAAAACCCAAAACAAACTAACTTTACTTTCTTAAATTCAGATTTTTTGGACTCCACAACAGTCCCAACTTTTCCTCTTTCTCCAGCCTTTGGATTCTTGCGTCGGAGCCAACTTCTCTGAGCTCTCGGTTGTGTTCAATCTTTCTTGTCCATTGGATCGTTCCCAGCGTTCATTTCTCCTCGGGGCAGAGAGGGCGTGATAATGTGCATCCGTGGGAGGACGCGACGGTAGAAAACATGTCCGGACGATGAGCGCGATGGATGGACGGAGCTCGCCGAGAGAAGAGGGGGAAAGACGGATGAAGGGGAGGGAGAGAGGTCAGCGGTCTGAGGCTTCGACCAGAGGAGGAGCAGCCCGGCTGAGGAGGAGGAGAGGGTCACGACGGGGGGAGGTTTGGCAAGACAATCAGCCGCCAGTGAACCGTCAAGACCGGACGGGAGTGATCTGAACAGTCAGGTCCAAGTCCAGAGGAAAAAAGTGTGGAGCGACTTCATTTAAAAGTGCTAGAAAAGGTTTTAAAGGTTTCGTCTGGACAAAAATCAAGACATTTTGATCTTTGTTCTTTCCTGAGCTCCAATTGGTCCGACCCAAAGGGACGACTTATAACTGAAACTGTCACTCGTGGTTTAGTCCTAGTTTAGTCCGGGTTTAGTCCTAGTTTGATTCTAGTTCTTACTTTAGTTTTAGTTCAGTTCTAGTTCAATCCTGGTTTAATCCTAGTCTTAGTTCAGTCCTGGTTCCATTCTGGTTCCGTCCTAGTTTAGTTCTAGTTCAGTCTCGGTTTAATCCTAGTTTAATCTTGGTTCAGTCCTAGTTTAGTCGTAGTTTAATCCTAGTTCCATCCTGGTTTAGTCCTGGTTCCGTTCTGGTTTCGTTCTAGTTTAGTCCTAGGGAGAGAGGTCAGCGGTCTGAGGCTTCGACGAGAGGAGGAGCAGCCCGGCCGAGGAGGAGGAGAGGGTCACGACGGGGGGAGGTTTGGCAAGACAATCAGCCGCCAGTGAACCGTTAAGACCGGACGGGAGTGATCTGAACAGTCAGGTCCAAGTCCAGAGGAAAAAAGTGTGTTGAAGCTTCATCTCTTCTTCTGCAAGTGCTAGAAAAGGTTTTAAAGGTTTCGTCTGGACACCGTTGTAGAAATTAAGATAATTTGATGTTTTGACAGGATTCATTCTCTCCTGAGCTCCGATTGGTCCAACCCAAAGGAAAGAATTATAACTGACTCTGTCCCTCGTGTTTCAGTCCTAGTTCAGTCCAGGTTTAGTCCTAGTTTAATTCTAGTTCTTAGTTTAGTTTTAGTTCAGTCCTGGTTCCGTCCTAGTTTAGTTCTAATTCAGTTCTAGTTCAGTCCTGATTTAATCCTCTTTCAGTCTTGGTTCAGTCCTGGTTTAATCCTAGATAATCCTAGTTTAATCTTGGTTCAGTCCTGGTTTAGTCCTAGTTTAGTCCTGGTTCAGTCCTAGTTTAGTCCTAGTTTAATCCTTGTTCAGTCCTGGTTCAGTCCTAGTTTATTCCTAGTTTATTCCTAGTTTAATCCTGGTTTAGTCCTGGTTCCGTTCTGGTTTCGTTCTAGTTTAGTCCTAGGGAGAGAGGTCAGCGGTCTGAGGCTTCGGCGGTGGATCGGACCAGAGGAGGAGCAGCCCGGCCGTGGAGGAGGAGAGGGTCACGACGGGGGGAGGTTTGGCAAGACAATCAGCCGCCAGTGAACCGTCAAGACCGGACGAACAGGCGTCAGGTCCAAGTCCAGAGGAAAAAAGTGTGTTGCAGCTTCATCTCTTCTTCTGCAAGTGCTAGAAAAGGTTTTAAAGGTTTCGTCTGGACATTTTGATGTTTTGACAGAATTTGTTCTTTCCTGAGCTCCGATTGGTCCGACCCAAAGGGGAGGAGTTATAACTGAAACTGTCCCTTGTGGTTCAGTCCTAGTTCAGTCCGGGTTTAGTCCTAGTTTGATTCTAGTTCTTCGTTTAGTTCTAGTTTATTACTAGTTTAATCCTAGTTCCATCCTGGTTTAGTCCTGGTTCCATTTTGGTTTAGTTCTAGTTTAGTCCTTGTTTAATCTTGGTTCAGTCCTGGTTTAGTCGTAGTTTAGTCCTGGTTCAGTCCTAGTTTAGTCCTAGTTTAATCCTAGTTCAATCCTGGTTTAGTCCTTGTTCCGTTCTGGTTTCGTTCTAGTTTAGTTCCAAGGAGAGAGGCCAGTGGTCTGAGGCTTCAACGGCAGATTGGACGAGAAGAGGAGCAGCCCGGCCGTGGAGGAGGAGAGGGTCACGACGGGGGGAGGTTTGGCAAGTCAGCCGCCAGTGAACCGTCAAGACCGGACGGGAGTGATCTGAACAGTCAGGTCCAAGTCCAGAGGAAAAAAGTGTGTTGCAGCTTCATCTCTTCTTCTGCAAGTGCTAGAAAAGGTTTTAAAGGTTTCGTCTGGACACTGTTTTAGAAATCAAGATATTTTTATGTTTTGACAGGATTTGTTCTTTCCTGAGCTCCGATTGGTCCGACCCAAAGGGGAGGAGTTATAACAGAAACGGTCCCTCGTGGTTCAGTCCTAGTTCAGTCCGGGTTTAGTCCTAGTTTAGTCCTGGTTCAGTCATATTTCAGTCCAAGTTCAGTCCTGATTTGATCCCAGTTTAGTCCCAGTTTAGTTCTAGTTCAGTCCGGGTTCAGTCCTGGTTCTGTCCAGGTTTAATTGTGGTTCAGTCTTGGTTTAGTCCTAGTTTAGTCCTAGTTCAGTCCTGGTTTAGTCCTAGTTTAATCTTGGTTCAGTCCTATTTCAGTCCTAGTTCAGTCCTGGTTTAGTCCTAGCTTAAGTTTTGTCCTAGTTTTGTCCTGCTTTAGTCCTGGTTCAGTCCTTGCTCAGTCTTGGTTCTGTCCAGGTTCAGTCCTGGTTCAATCCTAGTTCAATCCTAGTTCTGTCCTTTAGTTTTGTTCTAGTTTTGTCCTAGTTCTGTCCTGGTTCAGTCCTAGTTCAGTCCTAGTTCAGTCCTAGTTCAGACCTAGTTCAGTCCTGGTTTAGTCCTAGCTTAAGTTTTGTCCTAGTTTTGTCCTGCTTTAGTCCTGGTTCAGTCCTTGCTCAGTCTTGGTTCTGTCCAGGTTCAGTCCTGGTTCAATCCTAGTTCTGTCCTTTAGTTTTGTTCCTAGTTCTGTCCTGGTTCAATCCTGGTTCTAGTTCCATCGCAAAATATATGTTTTTCTCTTTGCATCTTGTCTTTAAGTACAACGTCACACTCGAAAAAAAAGTCGAAATGTCTTGATTTCTGAAACCGTGTCGAGATAACCACCTTGGAAACCTTCTCCATGCCTGAACGAACAAGAGATTACACCGACTCAAGTGTGAATGAATCAAAACACAACTCCAGGTACAGTATGTTTAAAAGCCAATGCATGATACGTCCATGTTTAAGTTCTGAGATAACCATCAGCTAAAATGATTGTTCTTGTCTCCACCTCCATTTCCAGACTCACAGTTCACTCCAGCCTTAATTGAAACACTCCTCTGTTGACGCTAATGACTGGGTCCTTCAGCGATCACAGATAATGGCTGCTCCGCTCTTGGCCTCCAGGTCTTTGGCCCTGACCGGAGCAGACGACGTCCCATTGAACGTCCCATTGACCCCGAGGACAAGGACAGAGGCGTGACCGACGAGCGACCGACGGGACGTAACGAGGACGAGATGTTAGCGGAGGAGAGGAGGAGGCGGGGCGAAAGGTGAAAAACAAATCAGAGCCGGGATTAAATAAATGGATCTCTGGAGCGTACAGTTGGCAGCAGGAAAAAAGTCAGCATAAAAGATCAAGGACTGGACTGAAATTATGATGACACTGGGGGAAAAAATAACGTTCAGACCTATTTGGTAGACTCAGTGGGACCATTGTTTTAGTTTAAATGTACTAGTTGGTTGTGTTAATTAACTGGAACCAGAAAACGAAAGCAATTTTAGCGTCTTTGCACTGGCTTCCTGTTCATTTTAGAGTTGATTTTAAGATTTTAGTTTGTTTTTAAAGCTTTGAATGGACTGGACTGGTGCGTTGAGGTCCGAGGGCCGGCTCCAGCTCGTGGGACCTAAAACGAGACTTTCTCTGTGGTCGGCCCCAAACTCTGGAACGCTCCGCCCCCCACGTGCAAAAGGGCCCCCACTGTGGAGTGCTTTAAGTCTCGTCTTAAAACCCACTTTTATTTTCTAGCTTTTGACACCGCGTGAGTTTTGTGGTCCTCTGTGCTTTTTATTTATTCTAAATTTATTTTCTATTTTATGGTTTTGGAATTGATTTTACTGGTTTTACAAGCAATAAGATCAAATTGAGTTATTATTTATTTTGTTTTGCCGTTTTATGTTTGTGTCTGTGCAGCACTTTGGAAATAGTTCTGTTTATAAAATGTGCTACAAATAAAGTGGATTTGGAATTATTTTTATTTTTATTGGTCTTCTCTCTCTACCATTCAGTGTTTTATGTGTTTGTAAAAAGTATAAATGTTAAAAGTTAATTATGACCCATTATGTGCAGCTCTTTGGAAGCTAATCAAAAACTGTTTTTGCAAGGGTCATAAACAGGATTAATAAGTGTTTTTGAAGAGGGAATAACATAAAACATGGTCAATTTTGCTTAAAGTGCGTATGACAGGTTTTTATGATTTTCTACTTTTGACTTTATTCCGTGTATGAATACCTCTTGTAAATATAAATTATAGTTTTACACCAATCAGGTCGCTATTTGTGGAAAAAAAGTTGAAAAATATGTTGAAAATTACAGGAAGCAAACAAATCGATGACATCACACTGGGGAGACACAGGTTATATTTAATTTATACCAAAAAAAACTACTTTTTTGACCCTTTAAACATTGATTCAACAAAATAAAGGTGTCACATGTGTTTTTCTTTGTCAAGTAAAAAAATCTGTGACATTAGATGAGTTTTGGTGCTCTGTACAGGATGTTTCTTGGTAAGTTTCCTAGAGTGATGTCATCATTTACAACCAGGAAGTAGAATTAAAACCTAAAAAAATAGCTAAACCGGGGTAAAATTGGTAAAGATTTGAGCAGAAATTGAAATATATTGATATTAACTGCATTTTAGTTAAACGTGTAGTCCAACCTGACATGGGCCCTTTAACTCAAACACACACAAATTCAAAATAACACAACTCCAGGTATTCTTTTAACGAGGAAACTACTCAAACTTGTTTAAACTCTCCGCCTCTCGCTTCACTTTTACAGCAGAGCACTGGCTTCGGGTTGAGAGCGTGTATTTGTGTTTGGCTCGGCTCGTCCCGCCTCCTGCAGAGTGGAAGATCACAGTTTAGTCACATCTCTCCCGCTGCACGGTGCATTCAGGTGCCATGGAGGAGCGCCGGGTTTTACAGGCGTCACGCTGCGTTCGAGGACACTGTGAAACCTACAGCACTCATCAGACGAGCCTGTTTGTGTCAGGAGCAGAATTTCAAACGGGCGTCTCCTGTCTCTCTTTTGAGACTCCGGCGCTTTGATGTTTGGTAAAGGACACATATTCTGCATTGTTTGTTTTGCTGTTTGTCTTTAAAGTTGCTCTTGTACTTTTGCTTTGGCGTCTCATGTTTTAGGACGTGGATAAAGTATTGAAAACAGCATCGGGATTTGGTGTTAGCGCTCCATCTACAGACAGTGGAGGGAATAAAAACGGTGAAATGAACAAAAGTGAATAAAAGCGCACGGTTGTAATGAATGTCCGGTGATTTATGGACTTAAAATCTTCGTATTTTTAAATTCGACGTGTTAAATCTGGGAAAATTGAAACTTTTTTCTGAGGCTCAGAAAAGACAGACTCTGTTAATGAAGCTAAATGCAACTCCAGGTGTGTTTTTGATGAACAGTGTTATAACAGGGTTAAAAGAGAGAAATTTAGCATCAGTTTTTTTCTTTATATTTTTTCAATAAAATGCATCTGTATTTCAATATGATCAAAATGTATCATGAATGTGGAACCACCATGAACTTTGTATTACTTATTTTTACTTTTTATTCTTATGGCTTGCTCATTTTCAACCTTCCAAGCTCTATTTCTACCAGTTTTTCTTACTTCCTTTGTTATTTTCTACCATCCTTTCTTATTTAATTTCTTTCTTTCTTTCTTTCTTTCTTTGTTACTTAACTTATTTTTTCTCTTCCTTTCTTTGTTTGATACCTACTTTCTTTCTTTCTCTCTCGCTTTCTTTCTTTGTTACGTACTTTCTTTCATGTTTTTTCTCTCTATCTTTCTTTCTTTCTTCCTTTGTTACTTAACTTATTTTTCCTCTTCCTTTATTTCTTTGATACCTACTTACTTTCTTTCTCTGTCTCTTTTTCTCTCGCTTTCTTTCTTTCTTTGTTACGTACTTTCTTTCATGTTTTCTCTTTCTATCTTCCTTTGTTTCTTAATTTATTTTTTCTCTTCTTTCGATCTCTCTTTGTTACTTACTTTTTCATTCTCCTTTATCTCTTTCTTACTTCATTTTTCTTTCTTTCTCTTTCGCTCCTTCATTTTTAAACGTCGTTTTCAGACATAATCTCAAGGTTGTTGCTGTTGGAGAGGGCTTCATGTCACTGAACTATCAATAAATGTCTGGTGAAAGTCAAAGTTTTTCGCTCTCTTTGATTCTCTTTGATCTCTTTCATCCTTTGTTACTTAATTTCTCTCTCTTTCTTTCTACCTTTCTTTCTTTCGCTCTCCTGCTCCTTCATTTGTAAATGTAGTTTTTGTCAAAGTCTTTCGCTCTTTCTTCCTTCCTTTGCTACTTAATTGCTTTCCTTCTCTCTTTTGTTCTTTTTCTTTCTTTCCTTCGTTGTTACTTTGTTAAACCAGTATCTGGATAAACACAAACCGAGTCAAAACCAGAACATAAACTGGACCAGACCAGGACTAAACCAGGACAAGAACAAGACCAAACCAAGTCTAAATCAGGACTAAACCGGGATCAAAAGCAGGAGATACATCAGAGGTTGTCATTTGTACGTTTACTATGAATGAAAGGACTAAACCAGGATTAAATGAGGACTAAGGTTGCAAATTCACCACATCAAAATTGGGACTAAACTCAAAACTAAACCTGGACTAAATCGAGACTAAACAAGGACTAGAACAGGACCAAACCAAGTCCACATCAGGACTAAAATGGGCTCAATTTAGGACCAAATAACAACAAGTCTGAAGGAACCATAATTTAGGAGAAAACCAGGACTAAACCAGTATCTTGATTAACACAAACCAAGTCAAAAACCAGAACAAAAAAGGACTAAGCCAGGCCTAGAACAAGACCAAATCAAGCTTAAATCAGGACACTTTGTAAGGACTAAACCAGGACTAAACCAGGATTAAATGAGGACTAGGGTTGCAAATTCACCACATCAAAATTGGGACTAAACCAGGACTAAACTCAAAACTAAACCTGGACTAAATCGAGACTAAACAAGGACTAGAACAGGACCAAACCAAGTCCACATCAGGACTAAAATGGGCTCAATTTAGGACCAAATAACAACAAGTCTGAATGAATCCTAATTTAGGAGAAAACCAGGACTAAACCAGTATCTTGATTAACACAAACCAAGTCAAAAACCAGAACAAAAAATGGACTAAACCGGGACTAGAACAAGACCAAATCAAGTTTAAATCAGGACAGTTTGTAAGGACTAAACCAGGTCTAAACCAGGATTAAATGAGGACTAAGTTTGCGTTTACACTTGCAAATTCACCACATCAAAATAGGGACTAAACCAGAACTAAACTCAAAACTAAACCTGGACTAAATTGAGACTAAACAAGGACTAGAACAGGACCAAACCAAGTCCACATCAGGACTAAAATGGGCTCAATTTAGGACCAAATAACAACAAGTCTGAAGGAACCCTAATTTAGGAGAAAACCAGGACTAAACCAGTTTCTTGATTAACACAAACCAAGTCAAAAACCAGAACAAAAAATGGACTAAACCGGGACTAGAACAAGACCAAATCAAGTTTAAATCAGGACAGTTTGTAAGGACTAAACCAGGATTAAATAAGGACTAAGGTTGCAAATTCACCACATCAAAATTGGGACTAAACCAGAACTAAACTCAAAACTAAACCTGGACTAAATTGAGACTAAACAAGGACTAGAACAGGACCAAACCAAGTCCACATCAGGACTAAAATGGGCTCAATTTAGGACCAAATAACAACAAGTCTGAAGGAACCCTAATGATTAACACAAACCAAGTCAAAAACCAGAACAAAAAATGGACTAGAACAAGACCAAATCAAGTTTAAATCAGGACAGTTTGTAAGGACTAAACCAGGTCTAAACCAGGATTAAATGAGGACTAAGTTTGCGTTTACACTTGCAAATTCCCCACATCGAAATTGGAGCTGAATCAGGTCTAAACCCAAAACTAAATCTGGATTAGATTCTAGGGTCAATTCGCTCTTTCTTTCTTCCTTCCGTTGCTACTTAATTGCTTTTCCTTCTCCCTTTAGTTCTTTCTTTCTTTCCTCCGTTGTTACTTTCCTCCTTCCTTCCTCTCTTTCTCCTCCTCATAAGATCCTAACACCGCTCGGTTTTACTTTTGGAGCCGCTCGAGGGAGAAGTGGGTCAATCTATTACTGAAGGGGTCAGGAGCAGCGGGGCCGGGGCGGAGGTCAGTGTTCGGGGCGTCCCAGCAGCTTGTCCGGTCCACGGTGCACGGCCCAGATCTGGACCACGAGCCAAGACATGCTAATCCACCCGCGCTTAATGTGCCTCCAGCGGGGAAGAGATATGTGCATGATTTACACCTAAAACGCATCAAAACTGAGACTAAACTGACCAAACCAAGTCTAAATCAGGACTAAACCGGGATCAAAAGCAGGAGATACATCAGAGGTTGTCTTTTGTACGTTTACTATGAATGAAAGGAGTAAAACAGGACTAAACCAGGATTAAATGGGGAGTTCATCAGAACCAGAACAATAAATGGACCAAACCAGGACTAAATTAGATAGAATTAGGGTTGATTTGATTAGCACAAACGCATTTAAAACCAGACTATACCAGAACTAAACCAGGATTAAATGAGGAGTTTATTAGGATAAAACCAGAACATTAAATAGACTAAACCAGGACTAAATTAGATAGAATTAGGGTTGATTTGATTAGCACAAACACATTTAAAACCAGAAAAAAATGAATGAAACCAGGATTATGCCAGAACTAAACTAGGATTAAATGAGGGGTTTATTAGGATAAAACCAGAACAATAAATGGACCAGACTAGGACTAAAACAGGACAAGAACAAGACCAAACCAAGTCTAAATCAGGACTAAACCGGGATCAAAAGCAGGAGATACATCAGAGGTTATCTTTTGTCCGTTTACTATGAATGAAAGGACTAAACCAGGACTAAACCAGGATTAAATGAGGACTAGGGATGCAAATTCACCGCATCAAAATCGGGACGAAACCAGGACTAAACCGAAAACTAAACCTGGGCTACATCAAGGTTTAACAAGGACTAGAACAGGACCAAACCAAGTCCACATCAGGACTAAAACTGGCTCAATTTAGGACCCTGAACGAACCCTAATTTAAGAGAAAACCAGGACTAAACCAGTATCTTGATTGACACCAAACGAGTCAAAACCAGAACATAAAATGGATTAAACCAAGACTAAACCAGGTCTTAGATTAAACCTAGACTATATAAAAGTAATCCAGGACCAAACTAAGACCCAAACCACAAGATACGAAGTCAAAAACTGGAAAATGTCTACACTAAACAGGGCAAGACTAGAAAAAAAAACACAAAACAGGTCTAAACTAGTACTAAACCAGATCTGCATGGGTTTAAACCTGGACTAAAGATAATCTAAACAAGGACTCGACAAGAATTCAAAAAGGATCTGGTCCAACAACAAGAAAAAAAGTAAAACTAGGCCTAAATCTGGGGGCAAAGTTCACGAAGCCTGAACTAAACCACAGACTAAACCAAATCCAGACTAAACCAGATAGAAACCACGTCTAAGCTACATCTAAACCAGGATTTACGCCAAAAAAACATCAAATTTAAACATGGACTAAAACAAAAATACACGATTAAACCTGGATTAAACCAAACTAGGACTAAACCAGATCTAAACCAGGTCTAAACAGGGTTTGAAACAGGTCTTCAACATTTCAAAAAACCTTGCGGATACAGCGGAGAACCACATTATCCGGGGAACTGCGTGGGAAATGTTTGTTCTGTTGCTTTGGGATATTATTTCAGTCTAAACGAATCTGGCAACAAACACAAACAATTAGCATGTGCGGCGTCGCTAGCAGAACATGTCGAAGCAAATGACTTTCGACAAGCGACGCGGAGCTGAAAACACGGCACTGTACAGGCCTCTTATATTTACATCGCGTCAAACAAGGAAACTCTAATCACTGCTATAGAATCCAACAGATGTTAGCGTTTAAACCCTTTGTAAAGCCGACGGTGCGGCCTAATGAGCAGTTAACGAGGGGCGCTAATTTAATTGAATACATTTGCCAATGTTTTAGCAGAATATTCCTATGAAACAAGTCAAAAGTGGCATTTATGAAGGAAAGATGGAGCGAAACAGGACTAAACAAGGACTAAACCAGGTCTTAACTGGGATTAAACTAGTCAAGAACAAAACCAGGTCTTATCAGGGCTAAAACCAAACTGAAACAGGACTAAACATGGACTAAACCAGGTCTTAACTGGGATTAAACTAGTCAAGAACAAAACCAGGTCTGAATCAGGGCTAAAACCAAACTAAAACAGGACTAAACATGGACTAAACCAGGTTTTAACTGGGATTAAACTAGTCAAGAACAAAACCAGGTCTGAATCAGGGCTAAAACCAAACTAAAACAGGACTAAGCTTGGACTAAACCAGGTCTTAATTGGGATTAAACTTAGACAAGGTCAATACCAAGTCTGAAACAGAACTAAAGCCGGTTTTGAGTTCTGGACTAAACTCAAATTAAAACAGGACTAAAGAGAGACTGAACTAGTCATAAATTATAATTAAAACAAGACAAGGACAGTAACAGTTCTGAATCAGAACTAAACCAGGTCTTATCAGGGCTAAAACCAACCTAAAACAGGACTAAACTTGGACTAAATCAGGTCTTAATTGGGATTAAACTAGTCAAGAACAAAACCAGGTCTTATCAGGGCTAAATCCAAACTAAAACAGGACTAAGCTTGGACTAAACCAGGTCTTACTTGGGATTAAAATAGTCAAGAACAAAATCAGGTTTTATCAGGGCTAAAACCAAACTAAAACAGGACTAAACTTGGACTAAACCAGGTCTTAATTGGGATTAAACTAGTCAAGAACAAAACCAGGTCTTATCAGGGATAAAACCAAACTAAAACAGGACTAAACTTGGACTAAACCAGGTCTTAATTGGGATTAAACTAGTCAAGAACAAAACCAGGTCTTATCAGGGCTAAAACCAAACAAAAATAGGACTAAACATGGACTAAACCAGGTATTAATTGGGATTAAACTAGTCAAGAACAAAACCAGGTCTGAATCGGGACTGAACCAGGTCTTATCAGGGCTAAAACCAAACTAAAACAGGACTAAACATGGACTAAACCAGGTCTTAATTGGGATTAAAATAGTCAAGAACAAAACCAGGTCTTATCAGGGCTAAAACCAAACTAAAACAGGACTAAACATGGACTAAACCAGGTCTTAATTGGGATTAAACTAGTCAAGAACTAAACCAGGCTTTATGAGGGCTAAAACCAAACTAAAACAGGACTAAACATGGACTAAACCAGGTTTTAATTGGGATTAAAATAGTCAAGAACAAAACCAGGTCTTATCAGGGCTAAAACCAAACTAAAACAGGACTAAACTTGGACTAAACCAGGTCTTAATTGGGATTAAACTAGTCAAGAACAAAACCAGGTCTTATCAGGGCTAAAACCAAACTAAAACAGGACTAAACTTGGACTAAACCAGGTCTTAATTGGGATTAAACTAGTCAAGAACAAAACCAGGTCTTATCAGGGCTAAAACCAAACTAAAATAGGACTAAACATGGACTAAACCAGGTATTAATTGGGATTAAACTAGTCAAGAACAAAACCAGGTCTGAATCGGGACTGAACCAGGTCTTATCAGGGCTAAAACCAAACTAAAACAGGACTAAACATGGACTAAACCAGGTCTTAATTGGGATTAAAATAGTCAAGAACAAAACCAGGTCTTATCAGGGCTAAAACCAAACTAAAACAGGACTAAACATGGACTAAACCAGGTCTTAATTGGGATTAAACTAGTCAAGAACTAAACCAGGCTTTATCAGGGCTAAAACCAAACTAAAACAGGACTAAACATGGACTAAACCAGGTTTTAATTGGGATTAAAATAGTCAAGAACAAAACCAGGTCTTATCAGGGCTAAAACCAAACTAAAACAGGACTAAACATGGACTAAACCAGGTCTTAATTGGGATTAAATTTAGACAAGGTCAATACCAAGTCTGAAACAGAACTAAAGCCGGTTTTGAGTTCTGGACTAAACCCAAATTAAAACAGGACTAAACAGAGACTGAACTAGGCCTAAATTATAATTAAAACAAGACAAGGACAGTAATAGGTCTGAATCAGAACTAAACCAGGTCTTATCAGGGCTAAAACCAACCTAAAACAGGACTAAACTTGGACTAAACCAGGTCTTAATTGGGATTAAAATAGTCAAGAACAAAACCAGGTCTTATCAGGGCTAAAACCAAACTAAAACAGGACTAAACTTGGACTAAACCAGGTCTTAATTGGGATTAAAATAGTCAAGAACAAAACCAGGTCTTATCAGGGCTAAAACCAACCTAAAACAGGACTAAACTTGGACTAAACCAGGTCTTAATTGGGATTAAAATAGTCAAGAACAAAACCAGGTCTTATCAGGGCTAAAACCAAACTAAAACAGGACTAAACTTGGACTAAACCAGGTCTTAATTGGGATTAAAATAGGCAAGAACAAACAGGACAAAACATGGACTAAATAAGGTCTGAATTTGGACTTGGCTTGGTCTAGGTTTAATTTTAACGGATTAAAAGAGGAAGAACTAAAGCATCTTAAAGGTTTTACACTAGGAGTGGATCAGGACCAATTCCAGGACCTGATCCAGGACCGGACTTAAGGGGAACTAAACAGACTCTAAACCATCAAAAAAAAAATTTGATCTCACCTAAACCAGGCCTGATCCAAGACCAGAACAAGAAGTGAAGTAGACCCTCAACCAGCACTAAAATAATTTAACCAGTATTAACAAACAAGTTCTAAAGTAAAATAAATGTGGATTAGAGACTATACCAGGACTAAACCAGAACCAAACCAGCTCTCAATCGGCTGAAGTCCAGCACAGAGATATCAGAAGCTGTCTTTTGTACATTTAAGGACTAAACCAGGACTAAATCAAGTTTAACGAGGACTAGGGTGCATTCAAACTAGGAAATACACCACATCAATATAGGAAATAACCCAGGACTAAACCTAAAAATAAATCTGGACCATAGATTCTAGGACGTATTCTAGGACACAACCAGGACCAGAAAAAGGGAACTGAACCATCTTAAAAAGTACTTTAAACCAGGATTAGATCAAAACCAGGGCTGGCCCAAGACTGGAAGTGAACCAGAGCTGGACGAGGATTAAACCAAGACTAAACCAGGACCAAACCAGGACCAAACCAGGTCTAAAGCAGAAACAAACCAGGACCAAACCAGGTCTAAAGCAGAAACAAACCAGGACCAAACCAGGTCTAAAGCAGAAACAAACCAGTACCAAACCAGGTCTAAAGCAGAAACAAACCAGGACCAAACCAGGTCTAAAGCAGAAACAAACCAGGACCAAACCAGGTCTAAAGCAGAAACAAACCAGGACCAGACCAGGTCTAAAGCAGAAACAAACCAGGACCAAACCAGGTCTAAAGCAGAAACAAACCAGGACCAAACCAGGTCTAAAGCAGAAACAAACCAGGACCAGACCAGGTCTAAAGCAGAAACAAACCAGGACCAAACCAGGTCTAAAGCAGAAACAAACCAGGACCAAACCAGGTCTAAAGCAGAAACAAACCAGGACCAAACCAGGTCTAAAGCAGAAACAAACCAGGTCTAAAGCAGAAACAAACCAGGACCAAACCAGGTCTAAAGCAGAAACAAACCAGGTCTAAAGCAGAAACAAACCAGGACCAAACCAGGTCTAAAGCAGAAACAAACCAGGACCAAACCAGGTCTAAAGCAGAAACAAACCAGGACCAAACCAGGTCTAAAGCAGAAACAATCCAGGGTCAGAGTTTCTTGTTTTCCAGAGCGTGTTTTTTCCCAGAGCCGTGTTGTTTGTATGAAGTCCGGCGCAGAACGTTGGACTAATTGGACTAAAATGGATGCGATGTGTGTAAATGAGCCCCGAGTAGTCGTTAGGGACACACAGAAACCACGAGGCGTTCAGTTCAAACAAAAGACGACATGTTTTTTATTATAAGAAATAACAAAGAGGTGTTACGCAGCGGGAGGTTCACGTCGACTAATTAGGGGCTGTGTGCTTCGGAGGAATGCTAAAAACGAGGCTGAACATTCGTGAAACGTCACCTCTCTGTGCATGAATTTTGACGGAGAGTTAATGGAGAGAGGATGAAAGCGCAGAGGTCAGATCTGTGGAGAGGCGCGCAGAAATAAGGTCTTTCAAGGTCTTTAACACGTGGAATATATAAATAAATGCAAGGTGTACAGTCTGTGTCTAATGCCATGATATGAAACATGTTACTCAATGTAAATTTAAGTAGCACCACAGAAAATAAATGAGAAATTATATAAATTCATGAAATAAAAGCATTATTGTTCATTTTGGATCTGTTAAATGCACTGGAACATGTGGAAAACGATGCGTCCTTGTGAGCAGACTTGGATGAAAAAAAAGAGAAGAAAGAAGAAAAATTGTTCCTTTGGCTGTAATATATAATAAACGTATCTATGTTCATGGAGAATGTTCTGAACTGTGGTTTTAACTTTCTAATTCCAGAACCAGGTTTAAATTTCTTGGTTCATTTTGTATAAATATTAGTTACAAAAAACTTTACTGAGGGGATTTGGGATTTCTTACAACTAGATTGCACTGAAAATGTCCAAAAATTCTAATTTTGCCTTATTTTTTTGGATTAAATATCAAAAATTCCTTCTCAATGTTTCATCAACATCTTTGAAGTTACAATGTCCCTGAGAAATCTATGGATGAAGTGGATTAAATGAAAGAATAAAACATTTTTAGGAGCAGATTGGACAATATTGTTGTTTCCACATTAAAGTCGATATGTTGAGAGAGAAAACTGACCAAGCATCAAAAAAATTGAAAAAACAAACAAACATTGTTTTGCCTGTAGTACCTCATCTTAATATTAAAATTCATCGAAACTCCTTAAACTATACAGAATTTTACTTTGGCTATTGTAGCTCCTCAATGACACTGCAACACGGTTTCTCGAGTACGGGCGCATTTATTAGCCTTAATTTATTGCCGTAAACGCAGTGAAAACTACAGGGCACAATAAACAGTACAATTAGACACTCCATCTTGATTTGCTAACGCTAACTAACAAGTGGACAATACTACCTCGTGGCCACCTGTCACTTCGGAGGTCTTTAGGCAAACATGGAATAAACTTGTGCATTTTCAGGCTGTGTACATTAAACATTATCATCAGCACAACTTGCATTCAGAAAGAAACAAAGGTTATAAGACATTTACAGAACAAATACCTTGTGCAGCTTGTTAGCTAACATTTGAAAGCTGCTTTAGACGTAGCTCTCGCTCTGACAGTCTGAGGCGTGTGGGGTGTATGTCGCGTACCTGTCGCCTGATAATCTCACAAAGTCTCATTAAATCTCGCGTTGCTAGCGGAAGTAAAACAAACGAACTGTACAATATTTCGAAATATTACAACTTATGCAAAATAAAGACAGAGTTTAACTTTGTGATAATAATATAATATTCAACAAAAATAATCTTCCTTTCTGAACAAAAAATAAACAACTTTTATGAAGGAATCCTTTTGATGCCACTTACAGCTATCATTATTCTCTTTCCACCTCATTTAAACCTTAAATACACTGCCCAGAAAACGTAAAACACACAGATACTTTGCCTCCTCTGTCTCTGTCCACACATTGATCATCGGCGTCGATCGCCCGTCACTTTGTTTTATCATTTTATTATTTATTTATTCTATTAAGTTATTTCTATTTTATGGTTTTATCATTTTGCTTGGATTTGATTTTACTGGTTTTACAAGCCGTAAGATCAAATTGAGTTGTTATTTTGCACTTTGTTTTTTGCCGTTTTATGTTTGTCTGTGCAGCACTTTGGAAACAGTTATGTTTATGAAATGTGCTATACAAATAAAGTGGATTTGGATTTGGATTTGGACTTTCTCCCGTGTCGTCGATCGGAAATCGTTTGCTCTTTTTGTGCTGGTAACCCGCCGTTCATGAGCGCGCTTCCATCTCCAAACCCAGCAGACCCTGCACCGGATCCCGCCGAGCCTTAAACCGCCGCCATCGATCCCAGACCAAGCCCCGCCTCTGCCTTTATTCGTACCTGTCGCTCAGCCGGACGCCGCGATTGGCCTCTGCCGCCGATTGGGTCGATCTGATTGGCTGCTGGGGGCGGAGAGGGAGGGGCGCACGGTCAGGGGTCGCGCGCGGAGAGACACGCACGGTTAGATTGATCTGGAAATTACAGCCAGACAAAGGTTTCCACGGAGAGGCTCGTCGAGGGTTTGGAGAGGAAGGACTGGAGCGGGATCGTAACCAGATCAAACAAGACCGAAGACCAGGTTTAGAAAAGAGACATCTGCGCACATTTGTAAATGAGGATTCAATAAAGATTAAATAAATAAAATAAAAGTGAAATAGTCAGAAAAACAAGTACTTTTTCACCCAAGAACAATCATTTTAAGAGTCCAAAATATTCACACAACAGAAATTCCAAACACAAGATATGATCAATAATGAGAAATGAGCTAATTATAAATGTCATGTTTTCTACATTGATTCCTGTTACCGTAAAATTCTGACTATAAGCAGCTTGTACATCACAAGAAATCTATATGAGTGATTCATTGCTCAAAATAAAGGAAATCATCATCACATAAAATAATTTGCCGAATACTAAAAAACTTGATCAGCTAAGACACCATCATCAGATTAATCAACTAAACCAGTGTTTCCCAACCAGGGGTACAGGGACCCCAAGGGGGACATGAGCAAGGGGGTACTTGGAATGGTTTCAGGTTTTAAAAGAAGATGAAACAAACTTTTATCTGAAATAAAAAGTGTTAAAATGAAATCTGCTTTTATGAGAGAAGAGTCCATCACAAACTGAAAATCTTCACCAAAACAGCAAATCGTCACTGGAATTAGTTCACTTTTACATTTTTATCACTTGATTACTCAACGCTAATTCACTTTTAGCATCTTTTTCATAAACCCGCAACCTTTAGTTTTATTTACGAGCCATAATTGATCAAACTGAACACACTGAGCTCTGCAGCCGTGTCGTGTAAAGCTTACTCGGTGCTCATTTGCATATCGACTCTTACTGTTACTTCCTGAGTGCTTTCACCCGTCCGTGTCGTCCGCGGCCATCGATCCGGTGCGACCTGCGCTCCGATAGCATTAGCCACGGCGCTGCAGATTGCGCGGCGCGGATTGGGTATCGACGTGTTTGTGTGAAGAGCCCGGTGCGTCCGCTCGGATCGATGGCTCTGCTGCTCCTCCGACACATTAGCGCCGAGATCGCACTGCGCTAACGCCCGGCTGTGCTTACACGTCTGGGATACTCCGCGCTAACGAGGACAGCGTGCGCGCAAAGATTATTTGATTGTGTTTATTGTGTGTTTCGATTTGTTTGTCGTTAAAACCGGTTGCTATTCTGGTGTCCGTCGATTTTTTATTAATTTATTCCTTTTTATCCACATCTGATAAGAGGAAACTATCAGCTGCTGGACTTCAATATAAAAAAAAAGCTGTAACTCACGTATTTTCAGTCAAATCAAACATTCTGGGATTAATTAGAGTCAGTTTTTACTCACAAATCCAAAAATTACACTAAAATTCAAGAACATTTAATAGGACAGGGGTAACGCTTTAGATTAAGGTTCCTTAGTAAACTATTTATAAAGCATTAATAAGCACTTGTTATGTGTTTATAAGCACTTATAAGGCATTTACAAGCATTTATTAGTGTGATAATTGAAAATAATGTAATATGCAGCTCATTGATGCTCTGTACATGTGGTTTATTTACTCAAACATGGATTATAAACATGTATAAGGCGTTATAAGTGCAAACTATTAGCGCTTATTAACATCTTATAGATAGTTAAGTAAGGAACCTTAATCTAAAGCGTAAACAGACTTTTATATGGATTCCGCCTGGACTTTTTTTACTTTATTACAAGTTCAGCTTTGAAAGAGGAATTGTCAAAACCAACAAAAGCCAAAAAAATAGTGTCAATCAGACAAAATCTACAAACACCAGCTTCACTTCTTCATAGATTCAGAGTCTGAGCTTCACAAAGAGTCAGACAATAGTTTGTGTCCAAAGAGTCAGAGACACACTGGTGAACACATTTACATGCACACACTAAAATCTATTTGTCCGCTCAATGTACATTTTTATAAATATTGTATTATATTTTGTGTTGATGTTGTGTTTTATTAACAATGTCTGTTTTTGTCCGTTTTATTGCCATTTTGACATCATGGCCGGGGACTACAGATGAAAAATAACCTCTTTGGCTAATTCTGGCTGTTTTACTCATTTTTTATTCACGTGTTTTATGAAATTGCACTGTCCCCTTTTGGAAATAAACTACCGTATTTTCCGCACTATAAGGCGCACCGGATTATAAGGCGCACCTTCAATGAATGGCCTATTTGAAAACTTTGTTCAAATATAAGGCGCACCGCATTATAAGGCGCATAGAATAGAAGCTACAGTAGTGGCTGTGGTTGCGTAGTTGCGGCTCAGTATTGATCCATATATAAAGCGCACCGGATTATAAGGCGCACTGTCACTTTTTTGAGAAAATTGAAAGCTTTTAGGTGCGCCTTATAGTGCGGAAAATACTGTAAACTAAAAAAAAACAAAAAAAACAGCTTCAGTTTGAAATGAGGCTCGTTTTAGTCACACGTTTGAGGAAAAACAGGTCCAAACGGCGTGTGGTTGATACAGTTGCCTCTTCTGTCATTTGTCATCGATGAGGAAAGACAATTTATTTATTAATAAGCGTTAAATGGTTATACGTCCAATAAGAAAATGGACAAATCTGAAAGAATCTGGGAAAAATGGGACTTTTATTTTGTCTTCTGTTGCTCTTGTATTTAGTTTTCTTTCTGTTTGTGTTCTGTTCAATGCTTTTTTGTTTCATTTCGATTGATCATAAAATTGAATAACAACAAAAAAAAAGGCTTTACGTCAAACCTTTTTATTTCCAAACACATAAAATACTTTGTGCAAGGAATTTAGAATGTATTTTATTCATTTTTTTATTCACATTGGCATTTCAGTCCACCAATTTCTTATTAGTCGACTCATTTTACAAGGATTTAAGCCCTAATAATAATAATAATAATAATAAGGATTTGGGAGTAGACTGTGGGAATTATTCTGCTTTTTTGCCCTTTCTTGTTTCATTTTCTTCTTTGTACGATATCCTTCCATTTTTATTTCATCACCTCACATCCTTCAAACATTAATAAACTTTAAAAGGGGAGGTTGAAGTGTGATATTGATTGTCCTCATTTCTAATTACAGTATAACAAGCACAATCAGCCTCCATTTGTCCGCCCGGTTTACAAGCTTCAAAAGTGATGCTAACGAGACGCTGTCCAAGGTGCTGCTCGTTATGACGAATAAATCGGAGAAATAATCCAGTGTTTGTTTGTGCTGATCTGATCATGTGGAGCTGCTGGACTCGTCCCGTTACCGAGTCATTTAGGAACATCTCTCCCTCTCTTCTCTTCTCTCTCCCCCCTTTTCCTTATACAGTCTCTACTCTTTCTTCCACCCCCCCTCTATTTTTCCTCATTTCTCTCCTTTCTCACCAATCTTTTTCCCTTTTCTGTCTCTCCCTACCTCTCTTTCTCTTCTTCTCCCTTTCCCTCTCTATCCCGTCTCCCGCTCTCTCTCTCCCCTCATTTCCTCTCTCTCTCTCTATCTCCTTCTCCCTTTCCCTCTCTCTCTTCCCTTCTTTCCTGTCTCTCCTTCTCGCTCTCTCCCTCTCTTCCTTCTCCCTCCCCTCCCTTCCCTCCCTATCCCTCCTCTCTCTCCTCTCTCTCCCTATCTCTACCTTCCTTCCCTCCCTCTCTCTCTCTCCCTCCCCTCCCTCCCTCCCTTCCCTCTTCCTCCCTTCCCTCTCTCTCTTCCCTCCCTCTCTCTCTCCCTCCCCTCCCTTCTATCTTCCTTCCCTCTCTCTCTTCCTCCCTTCCCTCTCTCTCTTCCCTCTCTCCCTCCCTCCCTCTCTCTCCCTCTCTCCCCTCCCACCCTCTCTCCCTCTGCCTCCCTCCCCTCTCTCTCTCTCTCCCTCCCTCCCTCCCCTCTCCCCCCCTCCCTCCCTTCCCTCTCTCTCTCTCCCTCCCTCCCTCTCCCTCCCTCCCTCTCTCTCTCTCTTCCTCCCTCCCCTCTCTCCCTCTCCCTCCCTCTCTCTCTCCCTCCCTCCCTCCCCCCCTCTCTCTCTCACGGACGGGTCAGTTGTAATGTAGGGATTATGTGCGCTCCTGTGACAAGTCCGTTCTGATCCAGAGCTTTGCCTCGAGCAGAGAGACAGACAGAGAGAGAGAGAGAGAGGGGGGAGAGAGGACAGAGGGGGAGAGTAAAAGCTGGTAAAAGGGAGAATTATAGCCCGTTTTGACACGATGAGCTGTGTGGATTTCAGTGACACAATTTAAGCGACAGAAATATGTTTCCAAAGCATGAATGAAAATAGCCGTGTTTGTAATGTCAGCGAGCAGAGCGAGGAAAACAGTTTATCTGACGGGGTTCAGTGCGGTTTTCAAAATGACGGCGATTGAATAAACAGATCATAACGAGAGCAGTGGGTTAAGCTTTCACTGAAGAACTGGAGGGTTGCTGGTTCGAATCCCGCTCCAGCACATACTACACAGTACATCCCAATAACTCCAAAAAAAGTGTAAAATCTCATCTTTTTTCTCTCTTTTCCTCTCTTTTGCTCTCAGGTTTTTCTAATTCTGACTTAGTTTGGTGGGAGAGCATCATAGTTTTACATCCGTGAAGTTGCAGTTTGTGAGGAAATTTTGAAAAGTAAAGGTTTAAAATGACAGGAAGTAGTGCTGAGTTCTAAAATCCCTCTGTGATGTCATCAAAAAGCGACGCACGGTAGAAAATAAAGAGTCAGTTAACACATTTTTCTGACAGTTTAAACGGTCATTCAACAAAATAAAGTTGTTCGCAGGTATTATTATTTGTCAAATCATAACTATTGTGTAATTCATATGGATTTTGGCCCCTGTTTACAGTCTGGTTGCTATGGTAACAGTTGTGGAATTACCTCTAACTGTGTCATATTTGCTGTTCGTGTCCAACCAGGAAGTGACATTATAAACTACAAAACTGTCAAACTGGAGACAAACAGGAAAAATGTTTACTAAAATCTTAAATACAATAATGCGCACTACATTTTACTGAAATGTACAGTCGAACCTGTCAAATAGACTTTAAGAGAGCTTCCGATTCATGAAAGGACTTGAAACAGCAGAAGATTCTGTGATGAGTGACGTATAAAATCAGAGAAGTAAGATTTAAGGACTAAAAACAGCTAAATATTCTCGGATAAATGATATAGATCAGGCAAGTCCAAACTAAGGCCCGGGGGCCAAAAGCGGCCCGCAGACCAATTTTTCTTGGCCCTCAAGCTTCCTTGTGAATTGGCCCACATTGTCCTAAGACATGCTTTTTACAGCAAATTTCAGATTTTCTACTATTCTAACCTAAATAACTAACATTTTGGTGTGAGACAAACCTGATGTTAAGGCACTGAGACTGAATTTAGATGTGGTGGCACTTTAAAAATCAAATTAATGCAACTTTTTTGAACGTTTCACAATTTAATTGTGGCCCTTCGTTTGGTCTAAATTTCAGTATGTGGCCCACGGTGGAAAAAGTTTGGACACCCCTGATATAGATCAGTGGTTCCCAAAGTGGGGGTCGGGACCCCCCGGGGGGTCACGAGGGCATGAGCTGGGGGTCGTGAGATGATTTCAGGATCTAATTTGAATAAATATGACACTGTATTTGCAATATTTTTCAAATTAAAATAGCATCTTTTAGTAAAATAGGGTCTATTAGACAATAAACTATTCAAATAACAAATATTAAACCTGATTTAACAAGCTTTGACACTTTTTTTCATTTTACTTTGGGGGTCCCGAGTCGGTTGTATGGCTATTTTGGGGGTCCCGGGCAGAAAAGTTTGAAAACCCCAGATATAGATGATCTGAAAATATGTCCAAAAATCCAGGAAGTTCAGCAGGAAGTGTGTTTGACGCTCGGAGGGAGAGGATTTTCTGATAAACGTTCCTCAAAACAGCGTGAATGCAACTGAATGCTACTTCAGGTGTGTTTTTGATGACGGAACAATGTTAGAACAGCATCAAAAAGTCACTGTAGCAGAACATGTGTCCTTTAAATGAACGGAACTAAACTAACAGGTCATACGTGCTACTATTTGCAAATTTATTCTAATAAACATATCCACAAGTCATTTTTTTCACTGTAATAGTTGCAGGTTCCTCGCTCAGAACACACATTCCTTTGATCACGTCGGTCTTGATGTCTAGATTTGCCGCCGACGGCGACATAAACGCCCGATTTCCGCTTTAATTTCCTGCTTGTAAATTCCTCGTCTGTGATTCCAAGAGCCGTTCGTTTCAGCGTTTAAAAAAGAAACAAGATGAGAGCGACCGGACGAGCTTTGATGCGCCGCATGCTCAAATCCAGACGTAAGAAGTTGCGCTGGACGTGGCTAACCGCTAATAAATCTGGCGTTATGGAAATCCCAAGGCCTCGGACGGCGGACGCGGATGGGTTCGACCGTGACTCGGGCTGATGTCGTGATCAGACGCGCAGCTCGTGAAGCGACAGAGGGATTTGAAAGTCAATGATATCCCGGCGCATTCACCTCGGGCTGACGGACGGCGCGTGGGTTCATGTTAACGACGACGAGGAGGTTTTATTAAAGTCTGTGCGTGCGTGAAACCGACACGATCGAGACGTCAACGCGCTTGATTTGTTGGCGTTTTTATGATTTCTGTAAAAGACGAGACGTGACCTTGAGTGTCCGGAACGACCAAATGAATCAAATGCACTGGTGTTATTGTTAAAAAAACTAGAGTTGCTACTTTTCCGTCATGAAGATGTTATTGCTTTGCCTGGATTGTTCCGTAGTGAGGCATTAAAGGATCCATATTCTGCTATTTTCCCCTTTACACAGTCTATTCTAAGGGCTTTGTTGATACATTTTTGCGTTGTGCAATATCCATAACATAACAGTTTCCAAAAAACACCCATTTCTTGGACTGGCCCCCCTCCTTGTAAAAGCAAACGGCTCACTCTGAGATCTGACCCCCCCGAACAGAGAGCAGGCTGCCCCCCCGCCCAACCCGCACACCTCCCCCGCCCAACCCGTGACGAAGCCTAGAGTGGAGATGGTGCATGTGCCGTGTGCTCCGGTAAACAGCGATACACAAACACTGAATAAACATTTTATATTCCTGACGGTGCGTCGTGCTGAGTCCTACGTCCTGGATCTGACCTGGAGTTTGACGTGCTCCAGGGCCTCGACGACGGACGTTGCCGTTTGGTAAATAACAAGCTAACTCTTCGATCTGTCGTATCCATCGTGTAATTACTGTGTAGCATTAGCATTAGCTGTTTTTATTCTTGCGGCTGCGCGCTTCCTGGAGGCGTGGCTTAAACACCGCGTCATCTTAGTGAGGAGCCCCCGTCTGCTGCTCAGCCGAGGGGGACGGAAAAGACAGTTCTCCAGTGAAAACATGAGGGAATCAATCAAAAAAACACTTTGGGCACAACATACGAGGCCCAAATAGCACCGTAGGAAGGTTAAAACCTCTGAAAAGTCCATTTAGCATGTTATGGGTCCTTTAAAGGCTGTGTGACAGGTTGGACTACTCATGTAACAAAAATACAGGTAAGATAAATATATTTAAAGTTTTGCTAAAAGAATTATAAATTGTATCATTTTTAGCTGTTTTTTTTAGTTTTGCAATATCACTTCCTGGTTGTAAATGATGACATCACAGTAGGAAATTACTTTGCAAACTGGGCTAAAACTCAGCTAATATCGCAGATTTGTTTAATCTGAGAAATCAAAATACATGTAAACACCTTTATTTTGTTGAATTCATGTTTTAAGGGTAAAAAAAAGTTGTTTATTTTGGGTAATTTATGCAAAACCTTTGGATGGAATGAGTCTCCCCAGTGTGACGTCAGTGACAGTTTTTACTTCCTGTAATTTCAAACAGATTTTTCAACTTTTCTCCACAAACTATCCCTTGATTGGTGTAAAACTAGATTTTTATGTACAATACGTATTAATATAACAAATAAAATCAACATTAGAAAATTGTTCAAACCTGTCATACGCACTTTAAGTCAGCTTAGTCTACAGAAAAATACAAACATAATTTACGTTTTTGCATTTATGTAGCTATTGTTTGCTTTTGTTGTGAAATGATTCAATAAGTACATTTGTAGAAAACGTACTATCATTAGTGTTATTATTTAAAAAAACTAGAGTTGATACTTTTCCGTCATGATGATGTTATTGCATTGCCTGGAATGTTCCGTAGTGAGGCATTAAATCAGCTTAGTCTCTAGACAAATACGAACATAATTTGCATTTATAGCTATTGTATGTTTTTGTTGTCAAATTATTCAAGAAGTACATTTGTAGAAAACGCACACATGTTATGTTTTGTAAATTAGGATTAGAGTCTGTGTTGGAGTTAAAGTTTATTATTGATAAACAGTAACATGTGTAAGTTTTTGATGGACGTTCTTATGCAGAATAATTTCCAAAAACGTAAAATGTGTCCATTTTCACAGACATACTTATTGTACATATTTTGACGACAAAAATGTACAAAAGCAACGTAAATGACATTAAAAATTGTAAATTATGTACGTATTTTCCTGGAGACTGGGCTGCATTAAATATATCCCCATAGTGAAACAGCACAGGGTCAAGTTACAGGTCAGATCTGTGGAGAGCAGGGTCCAAACTAGCCATTTTAATCAGCTTGTGTATTCAAATTTTGTCAAAAAGTGTGCCATGAATCAAAAAAAGGTTGAAAAACACTGCTTTTAACCATCATTTAACAAAATACAGGTGTTATCAGGTATTATTCATTATCATTGTCATAACTATTGTGTAATTTTTATTCACCTTATTCTTGAAGTTGTCGTACGCGCCGCCGTCTTGTTTCCGTTGTAGTTCACACGGAGCAGACGAGCTCAACAGAAAATAAGTTCTACATGGACTAAAAAGCTGTTTTCAGGCCTCAGTAAATCGTTGTGTTGTTGACTTGTTGTTGCTCGTGTTCATTAAACATTTTACACAAATCAATCTACTTTATGTAACATTTTAGCGACTTTAGAGACTTTTCCCTCGTTCTCGTCAAAGCAGAAGTCCCTTCACTACAAGAGGGCGGCTCATAGACATAAAAAAAGGCAAAAGTGGGCAGGACGGAATAAGGTGAATAGGTCATTCCTCAAATGTAACCTAGCAACCAGACTGTAAACAAGTGCCAAAACCTATTGACCTTATTCTGCCCCGCCCACTTTTGCCGTTTTTTGCACTTTTGTTGTAAACGCACTTCCGTTTGACGAGAACTCCGTTAAAGCTAATGACGAATGAGGGAAAAGTCTCGCCGCTAAAATGTTACATAAAGTAGGTTTATTTGTGTAAAATGTTTAATGAACACGAGCAAAAATAAGACACAACGCACCGGTTTCCTGGGCGACCTGAAAAAACGCTTTTTAGTCGAGTAGAACTTATTTTCTGTTGAGCTCGTCTGCTCCGTGTGAACTACAACGGAAACAAGACGGCGGCGCCCACGACCACTTCTGCAATGAGGTGAATATCTGTCATATTTGCTTCTCAACCAGGAAGTAAGATTACAAAAACTGTGAAACTGGAAACAAACAGGCCAAATGTTTCGTAAAATCTTAAATAAATGCGTAGTCTAACCTGACACAGCTTCTGGACGAGTTTAAAATGTGAACACAAATTTCGAACCACTATTAGATATTTTCCGCAGCTTCTTCATCCCAACTGCAAATGGTTTAGTATTTAACAATTGCTCGGCGGCTGTAGCGTTCGAACATATCGCAGGGTGTAAAATATTGACCCATAAAACGGCACAAAATCATGTCTTTAAGCGGAGTGTGGACGTCGACCTTCACGTGTGCCGCGGGTGAAGTGCAGACGTGATTGAATTCCCGTCACGAGGGACATACTTTATCGATCGTCGGACAGACATTTAAATAAACGGCAGCCCTCACTCTCATAGGTCAGAGGTCAGAGGTCAGGGGTCAGGGAGCGCCCGGAGTGACCTGGTGCAGTGAGGCTTTCAGCGCTAATGTAAGTGCGGCGCTGGGCCAAAGATCTGTGACGTTTTTAAGGCGGAATGGAATAGATTTAAGGCGGTGCTGTCAAAGGTGTTGAAGAGCGTGGAGCTAAATGATTTCCCTGTGGATTCATGTCAGAACTGGGTTTAAACAGATGAATTCCTGAGTATTATCAATTTGTTTATTCAATTATTCATCGTATTTTCGAGTTTTACAGATAATAATGTCACAATAACAATAACAATGTGAAGGCGAGACACTGCAGGTGAATAGGTAAACTACATTTTTACTGAAAATTGTCATAAAAATTCTAATTTTGCCCCAGTTTTTTTAGTTAAACTTAAATAAATCAGGTTTAGAATTGATTCGCTCTCAAGTGTCGAATGCAGTGTGGAGACGTTGGTATAACTGTGTTTTTTTTTTTTAATTAAATCTATGTATTTTCATTATTTTTTACAATGCATGGGGGGATATAGAATAAGTAACATAAAAAAAGAGTAACTGGGAAGAAGAAAAAAATAAACAAAAACAAAAACTACATACAAAAATAAATACATAAAAAACAACAACAACAACAAAAAGAAGATAATAATTGTATATGCAGATATATTCATACACACGCATACATACATGTACATATAACTGTCTTTTTAAAACTGAATTGTTTATTTTTGTACTTTTGTGTTTGTTTGTTTTGAAAATGGTAATGGAATAAAGTTGAATTGAACTGAATTAAATATGAACAAATCCCTCTGTTCAATTTGTCTTGTTTAATAGTGGTAGTAGAGCAACTCACTCAACATTTGGACGGCCTATTACATCCCATGCAGTTTGGGTTCCGAGCGAATCACTCGACTGAAACTGCTTGCTGCCTGCTCATTGAAACAATAAAATTAAATCTGGACAATGGAGGGGTTGTGGGAGCAATCTTCCTAGATCTCCGCAAGGCATTTGACACCGTTAGCCGCCCAATACTAATGTCAAAACTAACTAAATACAAAACTGTCCATGAACATTCTGGCCTGGCTTAAATCCTACTTATCAGATCGCTCTCAGTGTGCACGCATCAATAATACCACATCTCATACTATAGCTTCTGACATTGGACTACCACAAGGATCAAACATTGGCCCACTTCTTTTTTCTCTATATATAAATGACCTGCCATCTGTGTGTGAGGATGTAAATATCCAAATGTATGCTGATGATACGGTCGTTTATACATGGGGGAAGGATGCAGAACAGGTAGCTGCTAAACTTACAGCGGCTTTGGAGAAAGAAGCAAGGTGGCTACAGGAGTCTTGTCTCACTTTAAATGTAAAGAAAACCGCAGCTATGTATTTTGTCAACAAATGCAAAAAATCATCTTTCCCCAATGTCATTGTGAACGGAGAAACAGTACAAAACGTTACAGAGTTCCGTTATTTAGGTGTCACTTTAGATTCCACTCTCACCTTTCAAAAACATATTAAACAGATGTGCCAAAGCCTCAAGTACAACATAAAAACTTTTAAAAGTATCAGAAACGCATTAACACTGGAGGCATCTCAAACATATGTCAACGCAATGATCATGTCTCGGTTTTATTACTGTCAATGTCAATGTCAATGTCAACTTTATTTCCATAGCACATTTACAACAACACCAGCTGCCCAAAGTGCTTCACATGCACATCATGGTAAAAACATACAGTAAAAGAACAAAATAATTACAAACACAACAGATAACAGTTAACTTGTGTTAAAAGCCAGAGCAAAGAAATGTGTCTTAAGAGCAGATTTAAAAGACTCTAGTGATGGAGCAGCTCTGATCTGTAGAGGAAGACTGTTCCACAGCTTTGGGGCGGCCACAGCAAAGGCCCCGTCTCCTCGAGTTTTTAATCGGGATCTGGGCACTGTATAACATGCTGGTGCAAAACCACTCGAAGGCCGCTAGAATCGCTGCATAAACAAGCCTTAAAAATCCTAGACCGGAAACCACGACAGCATCACCATTGCCATATTCTGCAAAAATACACATTACTAAACTTCGAAAATATACAAAGATTTGCTGCTATCCGAATGGCATACAGAATTTTAAATAACTCTGCACCTGCACCTCTTAAGCACTTTGTTCAGTTCACATCAGGAGTGACCTCCAGAGCCACTCGGGCCTCCACCAGGGGGCAGTGTACCATACCAAAACGTAAAACTACATTTGCACAAACAGCCTTCTCTTATAACGCAATAAAAGAATGGAACAATCTTCCCACTGAACTGAAAAGTCAAACAAACTATTCAACGTTCTCTGTAGAACTTAAAAAGTGGTTATGGAGCGCTCAGACTTGTCAGCACTGACAGATATCTGCTTCTCCTCAAATAAGCCCAATGTAGCACTTTCTTGCTTTCTAGTTCCACACACAGTGGAAGTGTGTATGTGTATAGTATGTAAATATATATTTGTATATGTAACTGAGACAAGTGGCTTATGGACTGTTTTAATAGTGAAAGGTAAATAGGTAGGTCATGTATATTCTATAAGACAAATGTTGTAAATACTTTTTTCTGTTCATGTGTGATGCTTGAGTCAGAGTGGAATTTGTGAATTGATCTTACTAATCTTTTGTTGTTTGCTCTGTACTATTTATTCTTGTAAATCAGGGACTGCAGATGGAAACAAGATATTTAGCTCTAATCTGGTGTGGAACATCTCTGTTTTTTATGAGCTTAATGTCTCTGTACATTGTCCCTTCAAATAAAGACTAAACTAAACTAAACTAATGTGTTTCAGAGTTCCTTTTATGGCTGACATCTTATTATCAATTTGTTTATTCAAGTATCACTATAATATTTCTTTTTTTACTGATAATAATGTTTAAAAAACAAAACAACAAAGACAAAAACAACGTGAAGGCGAGCAGGTGAATTTTTACTGTTTACTGAAAATTGTCATAAAAATTCAAATATTGACCCAGTTTTTTTAGTTAAACTTAAATAAATCAGGCTTAGAATTGAATATGAACAAATCCCTCTGTTCAAAATCAAAGTCCAAGATTAGTTTACTTTAGTTTAGTCTTTATTTGAAGGGACAATGTACAGAGACATTAAGCTCATAAAAAACAGAGATGATTATAGATAAATAGCTAGTTTCCATCTGCAGTCCCTGATGTACACCATGGGATATTCTTAAGTTTGTTTTTTAGTGGTTGTTGACTTTTTTTTAGGAATATAGGGTGAAAATTTTTGACTGTGTGTACTGTTTTGGTTCTTGAGTCTAGATTTTGACAGCTTCTGTGCGATCGGTGTTATGTTATGATCTGATAAACCTGTTAGTAGGTTGCAGGTTTTAGTGATGCGATCCGGTTTTGAAGTGAAGATCAGATCCAGTAGGGTTCTGGAGGAACTGGTTATCCTGGTGGGACGACTCATCATTTGTGTCATGTGGAGGTTATCTGCAATATCTTTAAAGGTCCCATAACATGCAAAATGGACTTTTCAGAGGTTTTAACCTTCCTACGGTGCTATTTGGGCCTCGTATGTTGTGCCCAAAGTGGTTTTTTGATTGATTCCCTCATGTTTTCACTAGAGAACTGTCTTTTCCGTCCCCCTCTGAGCAGCAGACGGGGGCTCCTCACTAAGATGACGCGGTGTTTAAGCCACGCCTCCAGGAAGCACGCAGCCGCAATAATAAAAACAGCTAATGCTAATGCTACACAGTAATTACACGATGGATACGACAGATCGAAGAGTTAGCTTGTTATTTACCAAACGGCAACGTCCGTCGTTGAGGCCCTGGAGCACGTCAAACTCCAGGTCAGATCCAGGACGTAGGACTCAGCACGACGCACCGTCAGGACGAGAAAAGGTTTATTCAGTGTTTGTGTATCGCTGTTTACCGGAGCACACGGCGCATGCACCATCTCCACTCTAGGCTTCGTCACGGGTTGGGCGGGGGAGGTGTGCGGGTTGGGCGGGGGGGCAGCCTGCTCTCTGTTCGGGGGGGTCAGATCTCAGAGTGAGCCGTTTGCTTTTACAAGGAGGGGGGCCAGTCCAAGAAATGGGTGTTTTTTGGAAACTGTTATGTTATGGATATTGTACAACGCAAAAATGTATCAACAAAGCCCTTAGAATAGACTGTGTAAAGGGGAAAAGAGCACAATATGGGACCTTTAAGTTTCTTTCTGCGTGTCTTATTTTTGTTTACCAAAGATTGTAAACTTTGGTGTGTTACTTTAAGGCGCTGCTTGGGTCTTGAAAAGCTGGATTTGGAGGATATATTATGAACAGTCGAGTTAAGAAGAGTATGTGTGTCACTGATAATGTGTCCGTATCTATCTAAACAAACCTGAATTGGCTTTATATCTATTTGAATTTGGTGCATGCAGTATCAGGTGGATTGTCTGGGGACAGAATGGACATTATATTGGACATTTTGAGTTGTCGGCTTGTTGCAGTGTCATTTTCAGATGAATTTCTGAGCATTCTGGCGTTATTGGAAATGAAACGGCTGATAAACAAAAGAGGCCGGTCTCCAGAGTGAGGTCGAATACAAGATTTGCTTCGGAAAGCTGGAGAGAATCAGCCTTTTTAAGAATTATGTACATAAACAACGGCAAATGGAATAAGGATAGGAGAGCGAGAACTATTAATGTCGTCAACCTCTAATTCAAAACAGCAGACTTCTGACTTCATCTAGCAGCTCTCACCGAGGCAAAGTTACACAAATGAGACCAAAGCATTGTGGGTTTGCAGCCTGTTTAAAAACAACAAAATGGATTGTGTCAGTGCGGGCATTTGGAACCTGTGCGTCATGTTTTATTGTCTTATACAATACGGATCCTTTAAATATGATATCATCAAAACTCAGGAATGTAGGCGACTGTAAAATTTCAATTATTCTCTCACATAAGATCTAAATTCTACTGGTTTAAATGTTTGTGTTGGGGAAAAAAAAGCAAAACATTTGAATTTCCAGAGTAGAAAGGTCAGTTAGTTTGTTTTTCTATGACAAACGATGGACAAGATGCAGTTTTCTAGCCTTAAGATTGTATTTTAGCTTCAAAAGAATCTAATTTATGGAATAGTATCTAATATATCTCTAGATAAAATTAAAAATGATTGTGGGCTCAACATTTCCAGTAAAACCCATTAATCTGGATTGTTCCTTCATCAAAAATGCAAAGAGTTTATCACACTTTCCTAAAAGATGATGTAAAATACGATAATAAATGTGTTTAAAGCAGCTCTGATGTCACTCACGTGTCTGAGGCTTTTACTGACACTAAACCATCTGAATTTCCCATATTTTGTGATATTCTGAGGTTAATCCCAGTTCCTCAGTGAAATCACTTTATGTTCGACTTCACTTTTGCCTCCATTCTGAATGTTTTTGTTTACAAACTTTTAAAGGGTCTATTTAAAGATTCAGATTTGACTGTATTTTCGTTCAAGTCAATGTTTTCATCTGGTTCATGTGCGATTGATAAAGCAGTGATTAGGTTCCTTCAGCCCATCAGCCTCTATCACAGAATATAAGACAAAAGAAGACAGTAAAAAGCAAATAAATAAAATAAAAACACAATAAACAGCAACAAAAACATGACTAAAAGTGACAAAAACATGAACAAAGAGACAAAAACGTGATTTTTAACGTATTTTTAATTGTGAGGCTGAAGCACAAAAAGACGTTTAGCAATTCCAAGCTTGTGTCTGTGAGACGTGGCTAAAGCTACAGTCAACTGGAAACTACTTCCTGTTTGTCCTCAGCTTTTTCTGCATTTATTTCCCGTCTCTGCAAAGACTCTACACCACGTTTTAACCTCTCTTTAAATAATGCATTGGCTTTAGTTAAAGTTGGATGCATCATGACTTGGAAATATCAGGTTATGGATCTTGACAAAGCGATAAACAGGAAACAGCTGATGCTAACTGATCTTAAAGTCTCAAATGCAGTCTGAGTAAAGAGAGCGCAAACGGACGAGAAAAATAAAATGCTTGTAGTGTCTCGCCTTACAGGAAAAATATTCTGCATTTTTCATATTGTTATTAGCTTTTAAACATGGTCTTCAGTGCCTTAAATTTACCATCTCATGTTTTTAAACAAAATCTTATTCATCCAGTGACTTTTTTTTATCAGCCAGTATGAAATGACACTTACGGAGTGCATCCAGCCAGCAGGTGGCGCCAGCGCAATATACAATCTATTGAAGTTAGCGCTGAAAAGATGTTATGATGTGGATTTGCTGCAGCAGTTATCGTGTTTAGACAGGCAGAAATGCTCAGAACGAGTTTAGCGAGTCTGGTTTGCCGCTCAGGAGAAGATTTTTGGTAACGCTTTAGATTAAGGTTCCTTAGTTAACTATTTATAAGATGTTAATAAGCACTAATAGTTTGTTTATGCACTCATAACGCCTTATACATGTTTATAATCCATGAGCCAAAACATGTTTGAGTGAATAAACCACATGGACAGAGCATCAATGAGCAAATATTACATTATTTTCAATTATCACGCTAAGAAATGCTTGTAAATGCCTTGTAAGTGCTGATAAACACATAACAAGTGCTTATTAATGCATTATAAATAGTTTACTAAGGAACCTTCATCTAAAGTGTTACCGGATTTTTAAATGAACATTCCTCAAAACAGCGTGAACGGTACTGAATAACACTTTAAGGATGTAGAATTCACTTCAAACAACATTATATACTCAATCAATCAATTCCTGACAAGTTTAAAATGTGAAATTCGAACATAATTCTTTATAACTGCAATGCTTGTCCAAACATTTGCAGTTAGACACTGTGCCAAAATCATTCAGCTTGTTACAAATGGATTTATATTTGACGCCTGACAATTGCTTAATGCCGTACATTCAGAGAAACGCACAAACATCTCTGACAAAAGAAGAGAAAGATGTGCTTTAACTCATCTTTTTAAGAAATTAGATACTTGCTTGAGTTTTGATCGTTGTCTGTGAATGATGTCTGAGAGTTTGGAAACTGAAATCTTAAATGGTAAAAGTGGGCGGCAGAGGATGAAACGCACTTTGACCGTTTTAAGAAGGAAACAGGGGACATTATTCTACCCAAATCCAAACCATGACTGTGACAGGCATTTATAAATAAAACATTAGAGACGAGAAAGAAAGTGAAGGAAGAGAAGGCCGAAGGACATGTTTAAACGAGAGACAGAGAGAGATGAGAGAAGGACGAGGGTTTAGGACGAGCGAAATCTGTGCTTACGTCGGAGAAACTTTAATGCTGCAGCAACTAATCAGAATTCACCTTATTCTGCCCCGCCCACTTTTGCAGTTTTTTGCACTTTTGTTGTAAACGCACTTCCGTTTGACGAGAACTCTGTTAAAGCTAATGACGAACGAGGGAAAAGTCTGACGCTAAAATGTTACATAAAGTAGATTGATTTGTGTAAAATGTTTAATGAACACGAGCAACAACAAGTCACAACGCAACGATTTCCTGAAAACGTCTTTTTAGTCCATGTAGAACTTATTTTCTGTTGAGCTCGTCTGCTCCATGTGAACTACAACGGAAACAAGACGGCGGCGCGTACGACAACTTCAGGAATAAAGTGAATAATCGTCACTAATCCATTAAAAACACTGACCACTTTAATAATCATTATCTGGACTGTACAGAGTTTAAAACACCAAAAGAAGAGATTTTATCGCAGGGGTGTTGGAATTGTTCAATCAAAACAGCAAAAAATACTAAACAATTTGTGATTTTTATCAATAAAACACTTAATTTGCAAATAATCTTTATCTACAAACCTTCAGTCGCCATATTTGTCACCATAAACTGGTTATACTTGCATTTTGAAAACCTAAATTTACAATATAAATAACAGTTTGATAGCCAACCAATTAAAAATGAATAATCACTGACTAGTCGAGTCCAACTAATAGTTAGTTGCAGCTGTAAAAATAATATTACTCAAGAAAAAGAAAAAAATGTGACCAAAATAAGTAAATAATTAAAGATTCTTCACTCCTTTGCAGGGTTTGAGAAAGAAAATTATGCAAAAAATGACGAGGTAATGCGGGAAAGACAAACATGAAAGAGAGAATGTTAAAGTGCCTATGACAGGTTGGATGACTCATTTAACTAAAATGCAGATAAGATAAAAATATTTCAAATTCTGCTAAAATCTTTACCAATATCTACCCAGTTTAGCTATTTACTTTAGTTTTTTTCATTTTTACTTCCTGGTTGTAAATGATGACATCACACTAGGAAATTACCAGGAAAGCACACTGTAAACTGGGCTAAAACTCAATAATGTCACGGATTTTTTTTATTTGACAAAGAAAAATACATGAACACCTTTATTTTGTTGAATCGACGTTTAAAGGGTCAAAAAAGTTGTTTATTTTGTGTAAATTATGCATCACCTTTGTCTCCCCAGTGTGATGTCATCAGTTTGTTCACTTCCTGTAACTTTCAACCCATTTTTCAACTTTTCTCCACAAACAGCGACCCGATTGGTCTAAAACTATAATTTATATTTACAACAGATATTAATACACTGAATAAAGTCAAAATTAGAGAATCAGAAAAACCTGTCATACGCACTTTAAAGACTGAACGCATTACTTAAAAATGTTTTAAAGTGCGTATGACTGGTTTCTATGATTTTCTAATTTTGACTTTATTCAGTGTATTAATACTTGTTGTAAATAGAAATTATAGTTTTACACCAATCAGGTCGCTGTTTGTGGAGAAAAGATGATAAACAAGTTGAAAAATACAGGAAGTAAACAAACTGATGACATCACCCTGGGGAGATAAATGTTATGCATCATTTACACAAAATACACTACTTTTTTGACCCTTTAAACATCAACAAAATTAAAGTTGTTCACATTTATTTTTATTTGTGAAATCCAAAAAATGTGACATTAGATGAGTTTTAGCCCAGTTTACAGTGTTGTTGCTATGGTAATTTCCTAGCGTGATGTCATCATTTACAACCAGGAAGTAAAATTAAAAACCTAAAAATTGCGAAAACGGTGTAAAATTTGTAAAGAATTTTAGCTAATTTTGAAATATGTTTATCTGAACTACATTTTGGTTAAATGAGTAGCCCAACCTGTTATGGGCCCGTTAAAATACTCCTCTGAAAAGTACAGTATGCTCAATGTTACGCAAGAGAATGTAAAAGCAGAAAGAAGAAGTGAAAAAGAGAGGATGGAGCGAAACTGAGGTGAAAGACAAAGAAAGAGAGTAAAGACAAGCGACCGATAAAGAATAGAAAGAAGAGAGAATACAGACAGAGTGAGAAAAAGAGCGGGTCTGTCATCGTGTGCTTGTTCTGTTCTTTCACACTTTTCTGCTTCAGATCAGCGACAGACTCCGACTCAGCTTTAAGGAGCCAGACTGCGAGGAGTTTGGACACAGATAAAGACGAGGCTGTGGAGAATAAAAGGACGACGACCAAACACTAACCGTCTAATCTTGAAACGCGCCTTAAATGCACTTGTTCAAATGCGCTTTAATGATTTACCTCGAGGCACAAACGAAGCAGAAACCTCAAATATGCTGCGGTGCTTAATGGCAGATTTGTAGCTTTATAGTTACTGACAAAATGTGTTTCTTTGCCTTTTTATTTGGCTGAATTTTTTGGCAGTTTTGCTCAAATGAACACTATACAGCAGGCATGTCCAAACTCAGGCCCGGGGGCCAAATGCGGCCCTCAGACCAATTTTTCTTGGCCCTTAGTCTTCCTGGTGAACTGGCCCACATTGTCCTGATAAGTACTATTTACAGCACATTTCAGATTTTCTACAATTCCAACCTAAATGACTAACATTTTGGTGCGACACAGACCTGACATTAAGGCACTGAGACTGAATGTAGATGTGGTGGAGCGTAAAACATCAGATAAATGCAGCTTTTTTTAACGTTTCGCGATTGATTTGTGGCCCTCCACTTGGTCTATATTTCAATATGTGGCCCTCGATGGAAAAAGTTTGGACACCCCTGCTATACAGTAAAATGTAAACTGAAAGTAGTTTCTCTGTTGTTGCTCCGTTGATATTTTAACTGCTTAACAACAATTAATTAAATCAACAAACTGTTATTTAAGGAGAGAAAGGTAATGAGTTCAACAGTGTGTGCTCCGTAGCTGCAGTGTTCCTGCTGTTTATCTGGTTTTATAATACGGTTTACGGTTTACCTGATTTTGTTTTTCTTAGATGTCAGATCGAACTAAATATTTAGCAGAGTTGTAGATTTTTATATGTGTTTTCAGACTTTATCAGCTTTTTCACATTTTAGTTGTGTTTTGAGCTTTTACACAAGAAAATGTCATCGCTCACCATTGATTTTCATGGATTTTTGCCACTCACTGCTAAAATTTAAAATGCTGTGATGTCACCTGCATAGCTTCTATTTGACTGAATTGTATTGTATTCACATTTTCTTCATTTAGTTGCTTGATTTATTCAAAGTTGATTTTAAATTGTTTGTTTTAAAGGTACATTTTTGGTGATGTTATTTATTCTGTATGTTTTGCCACTCTTTATTCTTCTGCTGTCCATAAATATGGTCCAATATGATATTTTGTTTTGATATTTGTCTTGCAGCTGTGACTGATAACCAATATTTCTCTACGCCAATATTTTGATTTTAAAATCCAAAGTAAGGCCCAGAGATATACATCAAGTTATACCAAAGTTCACAGGATTTTGCTTTTGTAAAATGAATAACAAAGTGTATTTTTCTGGGATATAAAATAATTTGTTGCATAATTCTTTGATCATATAGTAAATCATCATCAGTCAGTTTAATAAAAAGATACATCTGATTCACTGAAGACAAACTCAATTGCTTGACGCTATAATTTGGATATGGTAAACCTTCGCGATGTTACAAATGGCGTTGCTGGCAGGATGGATGGAGGATTGGAACAGTGTCCAAATTAAAGCGTTAATCTATGAATTTGTAGGTCATTTACACCTTGAAAACTGTCAAAACACCAAGCTATTTTCAGTTAACGTCAAGGATTCAAAATATTGTATAAAAAGCTTCAATTTTTCAAGTTTTTATGTCTAAAATTGGCCTGGTTTAACAATTGTTTACCAATAACATCACCAAAAACCGGTCAGAACCCTCCATTCTCCCCTTTTCTTGTTTATCCATCTATTTTCTCTCTCCCCTTTTCTCCCTTATCTCTCTCCATCTCCTCTTTCTCATCCCTCACACTCCCTCTCTCTAAAAATTCATGAACCGTCAGCGCCGCTTTCAAATAAATTACAAAGACAAAGGCATTTCTCTTCTTTTCTCCTCTCACTAACAAAAGAAAAAGCGGTGATAATATTACCTCTTTACTCAGCTGAGAGCAGATCCGAGCCTAAAGCCTAAAGTTATAAACTATCACGCAGGATTCATTCTTCATTTTGAGGCATTCTACTTCATTTACAGCGGAGCTTTATGAAAAATATATAGGCTAAATCTCTTATTTCCCTGAACACTACAAGTCTCATGCGCTGAGCTAATAATGCTTCTGCGATGTGGGACTGTGGCAGGTTTTAGAGCAATGGAGAACCAAGCTTTTTATAAATGAAAATAACAAAAATGTATGTTTATAAAACTTTCGAGAGGTCTATCAGGATAATTCATCAGCAAATGAATCGCTTGGCGCTACAGTTTGGACACTGTAAAGCTTCAATATATCACAAGTGGCGTTGCTGGCAGGATGGAGGGTTAACAGTGTCCATTTTGAAGTGTTAATCAATTCATTTGTTGATTAATTACTCCTTGAAAACTGTCAAAACACCAAGCTATTTTCAGTGGACTCCAAGCAGTCTAAATATTTACTAAAAAGCTAAAATCCCAAGTGTTATGACCTAAACTGACCCTTATACAACAACTGTGAATGAACAAATTTAAGCATAAGGAAGTTGGAAAAGAAATAATCAACAATCTGTTTATTGTCTTCTGAATAGTGCTAAAGTAGGAAGTACTTTTAATTCACGATTCTTTACGATTCATGATACAATATATTTAGCTCACATTGTGATCCGATCCATGCAGACATTATTTATTCTGGGCACTTTTTCTTTGAACCAGTGGGAGACTTGTCATCATTTTTCTGTACAACGATAACATTTGAGCTTTAGACGGTTGAATAAATAACTTGTATGACTCATTATAAATCCAAACTGACAGCTACAGTGTTTTAGAATGTTATTTATTTATTGCGACTGACGTTATTTAAATGATATTGGAGATTTATTTTATTATTTAGGTTATTGGATTATTGCACTTTTTGTTGACCATAAAACACTAAACGCGTTTGTTTTTATCTTGGGAGCATTATTGTCAGTCACTCCCTGCTGACAGAAACACGCTAACACGCTAGCACGCTAACATCTGCTCTCCCCAGACTCCATTGTGCCCGAGGCGAAGAGTCAGGCCGCATTACAGCCAAACAACAGACATGAACAAAGAGCCGTGTGCAACGCTCAACACGCTAAACACACACTAACATGCTAAACACGCACCGCACCCCCTCGTTAGCGTTCCCGGTGTGTATTCCCAGCGAACAGGCCACAATCGTCGTCATCTTTCAGAGCGGATCGGACACATTTCACTGCAGGCAACGAGTGCCGTGCAAGAACGAACTTATTAATATTAGATGAAGAGCATATAATTGTCTTGAAGCTAAACGAACAGCTCGAATTGAAAAGAGAGTTATATTTTGATCTAAATTGGCCATTATTGCGTCTGAAGGCGATAGCATGTGGTTCAAAAAAAGGGGGTTGGGTTACCAAAGTAGGTCAGCTGGGGATTCGAATATTGAGTAAATGTTCATGTTTTTGTCCTTAAAATTAGGGTTTCACTTGAGTGTATGATCCGTTAACAATATGAAAAATGCATTTTTTTTTTCTTTATTAGCCTTTAATCATGCTCCATTCACCTTTTTCTGCCCCGCCCACTTTTGCCGTTTTTTGCCACAGATACGCACTTTTGTTGTAAATGCACTTCCGTTTGACGAGAACTCTGTTAAAGCTAATGACGAACGAGGGAAAAGTCTCGCCGCTAAAATGTTACATAAAGTAGATTGATTTGTGTAAAATGTTTAATGAACACGAGCAACAACAAGTCAACAACGCAACGATTTCCTGAGGCCTGAAAACGGCTTTTTAGTCGAGTAGAACTTATTTTCTGTTGAGCTCGTCTGCTCCGTGTAAACTACAACGGAAACAAGACGGCGGCGCGTACGACAACTTCAGGAATAAGGCAAATAGTCTAGTCTACAGTCATAAAGACTTTAAGTATCATGGTTACTATAGAAACAGACTTGGCCTAATGAACTGAACAGAAGAAAGAAAGATCATGATGAAATAAATATAAAACTGAAGAGCAAAGTAAGTATAGAACAGTGTGGTGTTGGTGATAACGTGAATTTTCAGAGCGATGGCGCCTCAAATGCAGGAGAATACAGATTACTCAAACAAAACGCAACTTTTGAGCGCATCAATGATTCCGGAACACCATTAAAACCACAACCCCTTTAATCAAACTGTCTAAAACCTTTGCCTGTATGTTTTGGCCTAGTCACCTTATTCCTGAAGTTGCCGTACGCGCTAAACACGCGGTAAATTTCTATCAGACTATGGTACTTTTGATATTTTTAGTTAATTACAATGAGGGATGCACCAAAAAACCTTTTCTAGATCCGATACCAACTTTGATTCTTGAATTCTAACTAACGATATCCCATACCAACCGATACCACAGCACAGACTCAAAACTGCATTTATTCTCTTAAAACTAAAAATATCTGGTACCAGTGTCGTGTCGGTGCATTCAAAGTTACGATATTGATTAGTGCTTAAGCCAATAACACGTTTTATCAATATAATGTGCAGCCCTAATTTAAACAATAGTGTGAAAATATTGTCTTTTCCCAACAAAACAATTAGGACTGTGATCCGTTAGTCGTTCGGTCGATTAATCGGTCGATGGTGTCAGTTTTATTAGTCGACCAATTACTTTATTTAGATAATAAATGTGTTTGAATTAAGCATTTTTTATCTTAATTTGAGGATTTTCTGACTGTCTTAAAAAGGATTTGTCAATGGATCAAGCAGAAAATATCTTGCTAATTGAGTCGAAGAAAAAAACTGTGTACTGCGCTTGAAATCAGAAAAAAACGGCTTGTTCCATTGGGCAAATTTTGAGAAATAAGAAGATGTGAGTGAGTTTGCTGAAGATTCAATATATAAATACACTACTTTTCTGCATAAATAGTTGAATAGCATGAATTCCAGTGCAGATGTGTTCTTTTCAGTGCAGTTTGGGTCAGAAACATGGATAGACTTCGTAGTTTAGAGATCTTTTTCACACCTCTTTTAGTCGATTAATCGGTCGATGGTGTATTAGTCGACCAATTACTTCTATCTAGATAATAAATGTGTTTGAATTAAGCCTTTTTTATCTTGATTTAAGGATTTTTTGACTGTATTTAAAAAAGATTTGTCAATGGATCAAGCAAAAAATGTCTTGCTACTAAAAAATGACAAAGTTGAAGAAAAATAAGTTATACTGTGCTTGAAATCAGAAAAAAACAGCTTGTTCCATTGGACGAATTTTGAGAAATGAGAAGATTTAATATATAAATACACTACTTTTCTGCATAAATAGTTGAATAGCATGAATTCCAGTGCAGTTGTGTTCTTCTCAGTGCAGGTTGGGTCAGAAACATGGACAGACTTCGTAGTTTAGAGATCTTTTCCCACCCTTTTTAGTCGATTAATCCGTCGATAAAGTCGTTAGTCGACCAAGAATTTCTTTAGTCGACTACAGCCCTAAATACAATGACCAAAAAGTCATTTATAATCCAACGTGGAGGTTACAAAAGAGTTGTAATGTGGGTCTCACTGAAGATTACACTTATGTCAGATTGTTTAACCTCTTTCCATTTGTAATATTATGAGTTTAAATGAAATAAATGTGGTTCTTTTATGAATTATGAATGGTAGAAGCTGCTAAAATGCATCTACAGTGAGTTTTGAAGAGGCGCGCTGAGAAAACCTGGGCTTTAAACACTGAATAATCCATGTGCTGCTCTTTGGAGACCATTTGATTTGGATTTAATTGAATTTCAGCCGTTTCCTTTCAGCTTCTGGTCCAAACCCCAGAGAAGCTTCAGCAGCACGAAACGGGCCAATTAGACTGAAACAAAGGCGGATAAAATATATACAATGAGCAAAACAGTTCATGTGGAGAAACTTGGAAAAAGTAGCAGTAATTGATACAGTTTTCCAGTCAAAATGAGTTTGTTTTATGATAATTGCAGCAAATATAATGTAATAAATACGCTGCAAAAACTGAAGTTCTAGCTGAGTTAAAACGTCTTGATTTGAGGATATTAATCTGAATTTCAGGCGTTTTGACTCGTTAAGATCAGTGGAGACGATTTATTTGATGGAACTAGATTATTTCACTTGTTTCAATCCGTTTGTGACTTGTTTCAGCACATTATTTCTTATTTCAATCCAAATTATCTGTCTCTGGGTTAAGATCATTTTACTTACCCCACAGACAAATGTATTTTCTTATTTTAGGAAAAACTATCACAGGATCATCAGAAATACCTTGAAACCAGTGAAATATTCTGCTTCACATCAACAATTAAATCTCATCGAGTCAAAACTTCTCAAATCCAGATAAAAATGATAAATTCAAGCCATTTTAAACTTGGCTAGCTTTACATTTTTGCTGTGCATCGAGATAATTTGGATTGAAATAAGAAATAATGTGTTGAAACAAGTCACAAACGGATTGAAACAAGTCAAATAATCTAGTTCCATCAAATAAATCGTGTGCACTGATCTTAACGAGTCAAAACGTCAGATTAATTTCCTGAAATTTTAACTCATCTAGAAATTCATTTTTGCAGTACTTACTATTTCATTCAATCTTTAAGTGCCATAGAACATTGTTTTTAAATTATTCTGTGGCACACCTAAATGTATTTCCAAATCACACCTTTTAGAGTGTATATAATGTTACGTTATGGTTATTTAAGGGCACAAACTAAACATTACACAGCAAATAATGAAGTTCTAGATGAGTTAAATGTCTTGATTTGAGGATATTAATCTGAATTTAAGACGTTTTGACTTGTTAAGATCAGTGGAGACGATTTATTTGATGGAACTAGATTATTTCACTTGTTTCAATCCGTTTCTGACTTGTTTCAACACATTATTTCTTATTTCAATCCAAATGATCTGTCAGTGGGTTAAGATCATTTTACTGACCCGACTGACAAATGTATTTTCTTGTTTTAAGCTAAATTATGGTATAATCAGACAGAAATACCTTGAAACCAGTGAAATATTCTGCTTCACATCAACAATTAAATCTCATCGAGTCAAAACTTCTCAAATCCAGATAAAAATAATAAATTCAAGCCATTTTGAGCTTGGATATATTTACATTTTTTGCTGTGTATGTATAAAAGCATTGAATTATTGAGATATAAGAGATTGTAGAGAGAGAAAAGAAGAGAAAAGGAGGACGAGAGAGTCGGAGGGAGATGAAATGATGAGTGACGGGTGACAGAGACAAACGAGTGCAGAGCGACAGAATCAAACGGCGCCAGAGGAAGAGGAGAACAGGCAGATGTTTCCTGTCTCAGATCAAATTTCTAGATGAGTTAAAATGTCTTGATTTCAGGATATTAATCTGAATTTTAGACGTTTTGACTCGATCAGATCAGTGGAGACGATTTATTTGATGGAATTAGATTATTTTACTTGTTTCAAACCGTTTGTGACTTGTTTAAATGCATTATTTCTTACTTCAATCCAAATTATCTCCTGCACAGCAATAAATGTAAATTCATCTGAGCTTAAAATGGCTTGAATTGATCATTTTTATCTGCATTTCAGAAGTTTTGACTCGATGAGATTTAATTGCTGATGTGAAGCAGAATATTTCACTGGTTTCAAAGTATTTCTGACTGATCCTGCGATAATTTTGCTTAAAACACGAAAATCTATTTGTCAGTGGGGTCAGTGAAATGATCTTTCAGAGGAGACTGTGAGGTCCCCTACAGAAGAACAACCATTGGACAGAACACTCTCTGTGAGGTCCAGTCTTCCTCTGCACATACGGGGAGCCCTACACTGATCAGCTTTAAAACTCAACACAAACGATGGCTGAAAACAAACCAGTCATGTGACCCTTAGACTCTTTTCCTTGTGCTATTTGTGTTGTAATTTTTTATGCATTTGCCAGCCTAGAGACTACGGATGAAAACTAGCTTTGTAGCTATAATCTGGCATATTTACATCTTCTTTATATTGATGTTCATTAATGTGCATTGTCCCTATCAAATAAATAAATACATAAATCTTAATCAAGTGACAGATAATTTGGATTAAAATAAGAAATAATGTATTGAAACAAGTCAGAAATGGTTTGAAACAAGTACAATAATCTAGTTCTATCAAAAAAATAGTCTCCATGGAGCTTAACGAGTCAAAACGTCTGAAATTCAGATTAATATCCTGAAATCAAGACATTTTAACTCATGTAGAGTCAGGACTAAACACGGGGAATCAGCATTTCAGTTTTTTGCAGTTAAAATCTGGAACAGTCTCCCTGAAGATGTGAGGCAGGCCTCCACTCTGACAATGTTTAAATCCAGGCTAAAAACAGTTCCGTTTAGACGTGCAACGACTGAAAGATCTATCTGCACTCTTCTCTTTTAAAGCTCTTTATTTTAAAATTATTTTGTGTGTCTTTTTGTGTTTTGTGATTTTAATGCAACTTTTCCTGTTTATGTGAAGCACTTTGATTTGCCTTGTGTATGAATTGTGCTCTACAAATAAACTTGCCTTGCCTAGAAATTATTTTTTTACGACGCTGTCTAAACCTATCTTCAAGGTCAGGATCCACCACATCATTCAAACGTTTTATCAGCGCAGATTGAAGACTCAAACACAATCCCTCGCAGTTCCCTCTGAAAACAACACATCCGCATTTTGCATCGACCGCCGCTTGAATCGCGCGCATCTTAGCGTCTTTCCCGCTGCGCATTTGTCATCGTTTGTCCCGCGTCTGTCGTCACGTCGGGAAAAAGGGAACGTGTTATTGTTCACTCTCCACATTTTACCGCGTCCCCCCGAGAGGCCGGACATGTCAGGCTCCCGTCTGCGCCCGCCATCGATCCGTTTGTGTTTTCGTGTGGTTTTCCCGGTCTCGGCGTGTCCAGAAGCCGTCCCCCGGGGTCGACACACATGAGCGGGGGCCGGGCCGGGGCGGGAGGTGGTCGTTCTGGGCATATTGTCTCTTTCACACCGAGCCGGCGACTATTGGCGTTGACAGACTGGAGCGCGGGGTCAGAGCCGTGAAAACGTTTTAGATCCTGATCGTATTATGTAAGTTATTGGAATATTGGGGAAAGTAGTCGGTGTGAGCCACAGGGGGCGCTCTGTAGTGTAGGGAAATATAGGCCAGGCTTAAAGGAAAAATATTCTGCATTTTTCATATTGTTATTAGCCTTTGAACATGCTCTTGAGTGCCTTAAATTAAGTTAAATCTCGTGTTTTAAAACAAAACTAAAAAAGTCTCGGTACCACTTTATAATAACGACATCTTATTTTGCCTTAATAAAGCATTAACAAAGACTTAATTAATAATGAATATATAGTTTATTAAACATGATTCAGGATTAGTAATAACTTAATAAAGGTTAAGGTTAGAAATTAGGGTTAGAATATTTGTTAAATAGTTACTAAGCCTGATTCATTCTTAATAAACTATTTGTTGATTATGAACTAAGTCTTTGTTCATGATTTATTAAGGCATAAATAAGTGTAGTTATTATAAAGTGTTACCAAAGTTTCTTATTCATCCAAAGACTTTTTTATCAGCCAGTATGAAATGACACTTACTGAGTGCATGCAGCGAGCAGATAGTGCCAGTGCAATACAAAATCTAGTGAAGTTAGCGCTGAAAAGACGTTATGATGTGGATGTTATCGTTTTTAGAGAGAACGAGTTTAGAGATGATTTAAGGACTAAAAACAGTGGAATATTCTCGGATAAGGGACGTAGATGATCCGAAAATACATCCCGGACAGAGGGAATTCCACAAGAAGTGTGTTTGATGCTCAGTGGGAGAGGATTTTTTAAGAAACATTCCACAAAACAACGTGAATGCAACTGATCGCTACTTCAGGTGTGTTTTTGATGACGGAACATTGTTAGAACAGGGTTTAAAGCTCAAAAAAGTCAGAATATTTGTCCATTAAAGGTCCCATATTCTGCTATTTTGCCCTTTACACAGTCTATTCTAAGGGCTTTGTTGATAAAATTTTGCGTTGTGTAATATCCATAACATAACAGTTTACAAAAAACACCCATTTCTTGGACTGGCCCCCCTCCTGCAAAAGCAAACGGCTCACTCTGAGATCTGACCCCCCCGAACAGAGAGCAGGCTGCCTCCCCCGCCCAACCCGCAAGCCTCCCCCGCCCAACTCGTGCCGAAGCCTAGAGCGGAGATAGTGCGCATGCGCCGTGGCTGGAGTGGTTCCTCTAGCTATATATTAGCCGCACAAAGTACAAAAGAAATCTAGGAAATCAATGTTTTTCATTACTACTTTTGTTTTTGATTTACTATCTGTATCTTCTTTTAGCTTTTCTTTGAGCTTTTCTACTCAATCAAAGTGTCAAAAATAAAAATAAACATATGTCTGATTGAGCCAAAGACATATTTTACATTCTGTGCCATGGCTTTCCCCTGGAGGCCTCTGTTGTTGTCTCCGAGTTCAAAATGCAGAACCTTCCCATGACCTACAGCTGTAATTGGCGTCTGGCTTTCTTCACAAACCGGGAGGGTCGACCTGCGCCTCAACCAACGCCAAGAGAAGAGAAGAGATGAGGAGAGATGAGAGAGAGAAAGACAATAGAGAGAAGAGAAGAGAAAGAAGAGATGAGGAGAGAAAGAGAGAGAGAGAAGAGAAAGAAGAGATGAGGAGAGAAAGAGAGAGAGAGAAGAGAAAGAAGAGATAAGGAGAGAGAGAAGAGATGAGGAGAGAAAGAGAGAGAGAGAAGAGAAAGAAGAGATGAGGAGAGAGAGAAGAGATGAGGAGAGAAAGAAGAGATGAGGAGAGAACGAGAGAGAGAGAAAAGAGAGAAGAGAAAGAAGAGATGAGGAGAGAGAGAGACAATAGAGAGAAGAGAAAGAAGAGATGAGGAGAGAAAGAGAGAGAGAGAGAGAAGAGAAAGAAGAGATGAGGAGAGAGAGAGACAATAGAGAGAAGAGAAAGAAGAGATGAGGAGAGAAAGAGAGAGAGAGAGAGAGAAGAGAAAGAAGAGATGAGGAGAGAGAGAGACAATAGAGAAGAGAAAGAAGAGATGAGGAGAAAGAGAGAGAGAAGAGGAGGAAGAGATGAGGAGAGAAAGAAGAGATGAGAGGAGAAAGACAATAGAGAGACAATAGAGAGAAGAGAAAGAAGAGATGAGAAAAGAAAGAGAGAGAGAGACAATAGTGAGCATTTTTGGAAGGGAAAGGGACAATTTATTTGAGTTTAATTTTAAGTTTGTTGCTATTTGTTTCCAGTTTTAAGGTCAGACGCTGCAGGTGAATAGGAAAAAGTCTAAAATTTAAAGATATCAATTGTAAACTTCTCCTGTAGTTTAGTCACAAAAAAATGTATTACAAGTGTTTCATCATGTCATGTTTTCATGTAGAAATTAGGCATTTTATGTGTAAAAATTGCCAAAAAATACACATATTTGGGACATTTAAATCTGAAAAATGGACAGAACCAGGTTTACATTAACATATTAGTTACAAATTACAATACAATTTTTTTTCCGATTTCTTTAGTTTTTAAGTAAACTAGATTGGACTGAGAATTGTCCTAAAAATTCAAATTTCGCCTCAATTTTTCTTCCTTAAAACTTCAATAAATCAGTTTAAGAATTAGATATCAAAACATCCTTCTGTACGTTTGGTCTAAATCTTGTTGAGTCCAGATTGTACAGTTTGGTGTAGGATCTACTTTAAGACTGATCTTTATGTCTCGAGGGAGAAAAATGCATTTTAAGAAAACGGCCTTTGAAGTTACAATGTCCCAGAGAAATCTATGGATGAAGTGGATTCAATGGAAGAAGAAAACGTTTTAAGAGCAGATTGGACTAGTTTGTTGTTTCCACATGAAAGACAATGTGTTGAGAGAGAAAACTGACCCGAAAACTAAACATTGAAACCTCGCCTTAAATCAAAAACAGCTCCGTCGAGTTGCTTTGGCAGAGAAACAAGACCGACCAAAAGGTTGTCTGTACATTTTGGACAACACGGAGATAAAGAGAGACAAAGAAAAGTGAAAAAACCAAAGCTAGGGGGTAAAAGAGAGAAATAAAGTGTAAAAGCGAAGACAGAAAAGGAGAAACGAGCTGTAAAAAAAGCAAAGACCGATATAATAAAACACAGAAAGAGTGTGGAGACGAGCGGAGTTATCGATCAGGCGACGGGCAGGAGCAGAGTGCCCCGGGACGAGAGGCAAGTCAAGGGGAAAAACGACAGGATCCAGGCCCAATCTGTCCGCCCCCCTCGTGCCGTCTAATGGTCCGACCCGGCAGAGACTGGAGGAGAAGACGGATCGATCCAAGGCCTCACGCGGGGAGAGGGGAAGGACGAGGGGGAGGTCTGTGAAGGGTGAAGGAGCAGCAGCCGAGGAGGAGGAGGAGGAGGAGGAAAGTTTGGGGCAGAAGTTTTGGAGGTGAACGCTGAGGGTCCCGCCAGGAGAGGGACGAGTGCAACAGTGGACGGCGTGCAGAGAGCGCCGGGCGATGATTAGCCCACATCCGGCTCCAAACACAGCACAAGGCTTGTTTGGAAAGAAGTTCAGTCTGTTTTCTTGTAATTGTTAAAGTCTGAACGACAGGTTCGACGACACACTTTACTAAAACGTAGTGCAAATGATTATATTTAAGATTTGACTTAACATTTTGCCTGTTTGTCCCCAGTTTGACAGTTTTTGCAGTGTTTATAATGTTACTTCCTGGTTCAGCAACAAATATGACACTATTAGAGGTAATTCCTTAACTGTTACCTAGCAATTATTTTGAAAACAAGATCCATAAAAATTAAACAAAAGTTTATGATTTTGACTAATAATAAGATTTTACTAAACATTTTGCTTGTTTGTCCCCAGTTTGACACTTTTTTGTAAAGTTTATAATGTTACTTCCTGGTTGAGCAGCAAATATGACACAGTTAGAGGTAATTCCACAACTGTTACTATAGCAACCATTTTGAAACAAAAAATAAAAATTACACAATATTTATGATTTTGACTAATAATAAGATTTTACTAAACATTTTGCTTGTTTGTCCCCAGTTTGACACTTTTTTGTAAAGTTTATAATGTTACTTCCTGGTTGAGCAGCAAATATGACACAGTTAGAGGTAATTCAACAACTGTTACTATAGCAACAATTTTGAAACAAAAATAAAAATTACACAATATTTATGATTTTGACTAATAATAAGATTTTACTAAACATTTTGCTTGTTTGTCCCCAGTTTGACACTTTTTTGTAAAGTTTATAATGTTACTTCCTGGTTGAGCAGCAAATATGACACCGTTAGAGGTAATTCTACGACTGTTACCTAGCAACCATTTTGAAAACAAAGACCAAGATCCATAAAAATGAAACAATAATTATGATTTTGACTAATAATAAGATCTGACTAAACATTTGTCCTATTTGTCCCCAGTTTGACAGTTTTCGTAACGTTTAGAGACATAGTTAGAGGTAATTCTACGACTGTTACCTAGCAACCATTTTGAAAACAAGGGCCAAAATCCATAAAAATGAAACAATAGTTATGATTTTGACTAATAAGACTAATAAGAATTAAATAAAGTCATCTGCTCAGAGGCTAAACAACAGGAGAAAAGGTGTGTTTGAACAGACAGCTGCATTAAAGAGACAAACGGTCAATCACGATACGACGATACGACGATTCCATTTTTATCACCGTATCGCCCAGCCCTAATCCAAATTAACATTCTGATTTTCCTGTCCTAATAACATGAACGTGACAGAACGTTTATATAAATACCAGGCTATTTCTAAACACGTCACTTCTTGAAGGGTTTATTGAACCATGACAGAGAAACAACTGTTGTGTCATTAGTGAATATCTTAACACAGCGTTTCAGAAGGCTATTTGTGAACTTTTGCATCCAAATGTTCTATTATTTCACTAATTACACTCCGTCCGCAGCCAAGAACGCTTTGCACATTTTATCAACATTGCACTGTTTCCCATTTACTTTGAGTCCAATATCTTTAATCACCAGGAAAAAAACAACCCTTCAAAGACCTCTCCGCGTACATTAAATACTAGACTTCCTAAGCAGTTCCTAAGCAACTAATCACATTCCCATTGCCATAGAAACACACAGAAACACACGGTCACACACACAGTCACACATGGAGGGCGTCGCATTAGCATCTCATAGCGACCGGTGATTCAGGCGCACGTTACGTTCCAGTGCACTTCACCAGAGCGATGAAACGCGAGAGAGAAGCACCACTTCTGTGTTCGGTCTGACCAGGATTTAGCCATCAGCAGATTCACGCCGGGAAAACCTGTCAGGAGCAGCGCACGAGGACAACGATCCAGATTTGAGCCGAGATGCTGGTCAGGATCACCTACGGAGGATTTCCATAGTGCATATTTTAAATGAGCTGAAGAACTTAAAGTGCGTATGACAGGTTTTCACGATTTTCTAATTCTGACTTTGTTTGGTGGAATAATACCAATTGTACACATACATTTTAGTTTTACACCAATCAAGCAGCCATTTGTGGAGAAAAGATCAAAAATATGTTGAAAATTACATGAAGTAAGTCTTAAAAACAGACTGATGACGTCACACTAGGAATACAAAGTTTAAGCATAATTTACACAAAAGAAACAACTTTTTTTGATCCTTTAAACCAGGGGTGTCCAAACTTTTTCCATCGAGGGCCACATATTGAAATATAGACCAAGCGGAGGGCCACAAATCAATCGCGAAACGTTCAAAAAAGCTGCATTTATTTGATGTTTTAAGCTCCACCACATCTACATTCAGTCTCAGTGCCTTAATATCAGGTCTGTGTCGCACCAAAATGTTAGTTATTTAGGTTGGAATTGTAGAAAATCTGAAATGTGCTGTAAATAGTACTTATCAGGACAATGTGGGCCAGTTCACCAGGAAGACTAAGGGCCGAGAAAAATTGGTCTGAGGGCCGCATTTGGCCCCCAGGCCTGAGTCGCGTCTTTGTCACTTTTAGTCGCGTCTTTGTCACTTTTAGTCGAGCCTTTGTCACTTTTTGTGGCGTCTTTGTCACTTTTTGTGGCGTCTTTGTCACTTTTTGTGGAGTCTTTGTCATTTTTAATCGTGTCTTTGTCCCTTTTTGTCGCGTCTTTGTCACTTTTAGTCGCGCCTTTGTCACTTTTAGTCGCGCCTTTGTCACTTTTAGTCGCGTCTTTGTCACTTTTAGTCGCGTCTTTGTCACTTTTAGTCGTGTCTTTGTCACTTTTAGTCGCGTCTTTGTCACTTTTAGTCGAGCCTTTGTCACTTTTTGTGGCGTCTTTGTCATTTTTAATCGTGTCTTTGTCCCTTTTTGTCGCGTCTTTGTCACTTTTAGTCGCGTCCTTGTCACAGGAAGTAACATTATAACCATTACAAAAACTGTCAAACTGGGGGAAAAATGCCAAATGTTTAGTCAAATCTTAAATATAATCATGTTCTCTAGTCAAATGTGTAGTTTAACCTGTCGTATAGACTTTTTTCTCTCACCAAACTCATTTCATCGTCTCTTATTTGCATTCACGCCTTTGTCTTATTGACCTTGACGACACACGATCCTGCATTTATTGCCGTCTGCTTTACAAACACACTTTATCATCCCTCATCACTCATTTCGGCGCCGCTCCATCTCCGTTCCCTCGGCCTTCCTTTGGTCCGACACACAACGGCGCGCCTCAATCTCTCCTCTATGTTCGCCACTAGATTAAGACCACCGGCCGAGTCCAGCTAAAGATCTGGCTCCCTTTCGGCGCAGAATTGAATCTTTAAAAGGGCTGCGGCCACTTGGTGCGATCATAGGTCTATTTTAGTCAACGCGTGCATGTGTCAACAAGATAAGTACGCGCGAAAGCAATCGAAACATCTCAGAGCGGGCGGAAATTGGATTTTTTTTCCTGCACATTTGGGTTGATAACATGCAAATCTAGGTCTATGAAGGTCAGTTATACTCTACCTCTGTTGTGTAAAACTGAGAATTTACGGTTCGTTCCCGTCGGCAGGCTTATCGCGCTTGACACACGCGCTAACCCCCGTAGATGGCCGGCTATTTCGCGGTGTCGATGTAAATTTAGCGGCGTCTAAAGGCTGGAGTGCGTGGTGGGACGTCCGGGAGATGGTAAAACACAGTATTGGACAGGTTTATAGAGCGATAAACTGGCTGGAAGGGACTGCGCGGGGAGGAGGGGAGATAACACAGAGCACGGACGGAACGCGATGTGAGTTTGCAGATTAGAAAAAGGGCAAAGGATTCGTCTGATACGGCGGCGTCTGCATATCGCTGTGCGGGAATTTGAATCGTTTACGGACAGATGTTTAGGGACCTGTAGCGCGCAGGAAAAAGGAAAAATTTGAGCTGCTTTTGAGAGATGTGCGGACTAAAGTTACAGCGTCCGACGACAGATCGTGGTTTTAATTTCGCAAAAAGGTGTACAAGTAATCTCTAATCCGTTCTGCAAAAAAATCACATCAAAACTGGGACTTAACTGGGACGAAGGTGCGATCACACTTGTCCTTGTTTGGTTCTGGTTTGAGCTGAGATTAGTCTTGATTTGGTTTGGTCCAGTTCTAGTCCTGGTTACTCCTGGTCTAGTCCTGATTAGTCCTGGTTAGTCCTTGTCTAGTCCAAGTTCATGGTGCGTTCACACTTGTTTGGTTCTGGTTTGAGCTCAGATTAGTCTGGGTTTGGTCCAAGTCCTGGTTAGTCATGGTCTAGTCCTGGTTAATCCTGTTCTAGTCCTGGTTAGTCCTGTTCTAGTCCTGGTTAGTCCTGGTCTAGTCCTGGTTAGTCCTGGTTAGTCCTTGTCTAGTCCAAGTTCATGGTGCGTTCACACTTGTTTGGTTCTGGTTTGAGCTCAGATTAGTCTTGGTTTGGTCCAAGTCCTGGTTAGTCCTGGTCTAGTCCAGGTTCATGGTGCGTTCACACTTGTTTGGTTCTGGTTTGAGCTCAGATTAGTCTTGGTTTGGTCCAAGTCCTGGTTAGTCCTGGTCTAGTCCAGGTTCATGGTGTGTTCGCACTAGTCCTTGTTTGGTTCTGGTTTGAACTCAGATTAGTCTTGATTTGGTTTGGTCCAGTTCTAGTCCTGGTCTAGTCCTGGTTAGTCCTTGTCTAGTCCAAGTTCAGGGTGCGTTCACACTTGTTTGGTTCTGGTTTGAGCTCAGATTAGTCTTGATTTGGTCCAAGTCCTGGTTAGTCCTGGTCTAGTCCTGGTTAGTCCTTGTCTAGTCCACGTTCATGGTGCGTTCACACTTGTTTGGTTCTGGTTTGAGCTGAGATTAGTCTTGATTTGGTTTGGTCCAGTTCTAGTCCTGGTTAGTCCCGGTCTAGTCCAGGTTCAGGGTGCATTCACACTTGTCCTTGTTTGGTTCTGGTTTGAGCTCAGATTAGTCTTGGTTTGGTCCAAGTCCTGGTTAGTCCTGGTCTAGTCCAGGTTCATGGTGCGTTCACACTTGTTTGGTTCTGGTTTGATCTTAGATTAGTCTTGATTTGGTCCTAGTCCTGGTTAGTCCTGGTCTAGTCCAGGTTCATGGTGCGTTCACACTTGTCCTTGTTTGGTTCTGGTTTGAGCTGAGATTAGTCTTGATTTGGTTTGGTCCAGTTCTAGTCCTGGTTAGTCCCGGTCTAGTCCAGGTTCAGGGTGCATTCACACTTGTCCTTGTTTGGTTCTGGTTTGAGCTCAGATTAGTCTTGATTTGGTCCTAGTCCTGGTTAGTCCCGGTCTAGTCCAGGTTCAGGGTGCGTTCACACTTGTCCTTGTTTGGTTCTAGTTTGATCTTAGATTAGTCTTGATTTGGTCCTAGTCCTGGTTAGTCCTGGTCTAGTCCAGGTTCATGGTGCGTTCACACTTGCACTTTTTTGCTCCTGGTTTGATTCTGATGTAGAATTGATTTGGTCCTGGTTTAGTCTTGGTTTTGTCCATTTTCCCGGTTTAGTACAGGTTTAGTTCTGGATTTAGTCTTTGTAAAGTCCCAGTTTTGATGTGGTGAATGTCAATCATGGACTCAAATCAGGACCAAGCCAGGATCCAAGTGTGAACACATCTTTAGTTACCAAAGAAACAATCTAATAAACAAAAAACAAACTTGTTGATAGAAGGGATATTACAGACTCAATACAAGTCAAAAAGAGGAAAAAATACATACATTACATAAGATTAACCCTTCATGCTTTCAAACAAATTCAAATAATTCACTCGAAAAAACAGAAGAGTGCCATTTAAAAGTCACCAGAAACGTTTAAAAGTTTTCAAAATCCAAATGTGCTGCAAAGGTTACTGCAATCAAAACACGATTCCATCCAGTTTCAGTGATATTATCTGTAGAAAATAGGTTTTGACAATTTCAAAGTGGAAATATCTGTTTTTAAACTCTTCTTTTTGAAATGTCTTGTAGAAAAAATGTAAGACATAAACACTGCACTTAACATTTGCAAATTCTCTAAACACTATTCATGGACAATGACGTAATAAAAGGTTTGAACCGCGACCAGATGCAGAGCTCGCCTCCAACGTCATGGTCCAAACAAAAGCTAAAATAAGGGCTTTTAACATGAATTATTGAAGTGTACACTCATTTAAAAAAGAAACGTGGAGTCTTTTATATCAGGATGGAGTGTTTTCTAAGGACACTCCCACAGTAAGTCGTTTCAAACATGACCAAATGTTTTTCCAGTTTATTGTCCTGATATATTGCACCATTTTTGACATAACAAACATAATAGATGTACACATGTGTCAAATTTACAACCAAAGAGTAATTTAAAGCTGGGGTACGTGACTTTTGTTTTGTTGTGAATGTGTAAATTTAGTTTTCGACCAAATAATATGATGTAAAAGCAGCAATTTGTGGCAGAAATGAGACGTTTGCTTGCTGTCTACGGCCCATAATCAAGTGTTTTCTGTCTTGTCAAGAACTGAAAGCGGCGCTCTGATTGGCTGAGCTTGGGTGGTCCACTCCAGTTTCGTTTACACCGCAAAATAAAGAAGTTTAGAGAAGTTTAAATGACCTAATTCAGGTTATTAATCTTAATTTCAACCATTTTGAATAGTTAAGATACATTTACTTCATAGACCTAGATTATTTTACTTGTTTAAAGGTGTTTTGGACTTGTTTCAGGTCATTTCTTCTCATTTCAAACCAGATTATTTGCAATGAGGTGAGAATTTTTTACGTATGTCATTGGCAAATTCTTATTTTAAGCTAAATTATCTTGTAACCAGTCAGAAATGTCTTGAAATCAGTGAAATTGTCTACGTCACATCAGCAATTAAATCTCTTAAGGTCAAAACGACTCAAAATAAGATTAATATTCTGAATTCAGGTCATTTTAAGCAATGCTAGATATTGAATTCTTGCAGTCAAAATGAGACCGCTGTGCGCTGCCTACGTCTAATTATCAAGTGTTTTATCGTCTGAGAACCAGAAAGTGAGCAGTTTGTTTTACTGTGACGTCAAACTCTGCTCTGGCTTTGTGAAAAACATTGATTAGCTCATCACGGTTAATCATTTGGACATTAAGAATACATTAGTTAAAGCTGGGGTACTTCATTTTCACAAAGCAAAACCATAAGTAAATTATAAATTATGGAATGAGTATGGTAATTTTATGAACACCTCAATAGCAAACAGTAAAAAAAAATCAAATATTGTTAAATAAGTATCAACTGTGATTATTAAAATGGTTGTGTATAATCCAAATAGTAATCAGAGCTCTACAACATATTGGAGGCCGACTTCAATACAAAATAATATTAAATAAAAAATACATTTTCATTGTAAAAATGTTTTGTTTTGTTTTGTGGTTGTGAGGGCTGTTTTCTGTTTATCGTGTGATTTTCATTTGTAAATCATCTGACCAGACAGCTTTTAATTTGAGCTCGTTAAAATAATCAATTAAAGGTGTGTGGCTTTAAGGATAAGCCCTTTCAGGTTTCTGCCACACTCCATCACGTTTTGTGTTGTTTTGTTTCATATGGGCTTCTGTTTTTTTTCGATTATGTGAAAAAATAAATCAAATCAAATCAAGTAGATGTTTAACTATGTCCAACTAGTTCCTCGCTCTCACAAACTCTTTTTCACTTTGTTAATATTCACAAGCATTTCATTCATTTCATTTCCAGGCGTGAATTCATCTTTAGAGCAGCGTCAAAGTGAAACTTGTGCTACCACCCCCAAAACAGCCAATCAGAGCGCTGTTTTCTCTCTTATTTCCTGGTTAATGGAGAACAAAATCCATTATTATTAGATGCAGACAGAATGCAGCGGTCTCATTTTTGTCACAATATTCTGCTCTTACAATATATTCTATGGGAGAAACATATTTTTTGCACTTATTTACGAAAAAACTCAGCTTTAAGTGAACAATACACGTGGAACTAAACAAAATTAACTATTTTTCAGGTAAAAATCAAGCACAGCACCTTCAACTACAGCTGAACGTATTGTAAACAACTATTAAAAGCACTTATTACTACAACTGCTGCTGCAATTAGAATTACTGCTACTTTTGCTACAAAAAAAAGGTAAATTTTCCTCTAAATAGTAAATTAAACGCATCATACGCGTCTAAACATTCTTTCTCTGCTTTGATTTGATTGAAAGCGGTGCCTATTTTCGCCTGGACTTTCTTTTGATCTGGCGTTTTAGTGGGATCAGGTGGTCTGGGACTGAAGAGGTCCTGGCCCCAATCACAATAAGAGCCGAAGACCTGACGCCGAGAGGCCGCGGTCAACAGCGAGTGAATAATGAAGGAAATATGTGCAACTGTGGACGGACACCGGGCTGTGATAACAAGAAAGGCAGGAAAAGAAAGTATGAAACTCTATTTTGTTCTTCTAAATAGGTCTGGGTGATAAAAATCGAATCGTAAGCATGTGACAATCTGTTCAAACACTCTTTTTCTCCTGTTGTTTAGCCTCTGAAGCCTCTGAGCAGATGACTTTATTTACCTCTTAAAGGCCAGAGCTGCACAATTAAAGCAAATCTACACAAAATTGCAAATTTAATGGATGTAATTAGAAAATCGTAAAGGTTGAAGAGCAATAATTTCTTCCACAAACAACAAAATGTGTTCCTTTGATTTTAATAAAAACTGCTCATATTGTAGTTTGGATTTGTACAAACATGTTCTGAAACAAGCGACAAAAAGCGATAAAAATGTGTTCAAAAGTGACAAAAATACGACTAAAAAAGACAAAATCGCGACTAAAAGTGACAAAGATGCATTTAAATATGACAATTACAAATGAACATGAAAAAAATTGTGACTAAACGTGACAAAAAGTGACAGAAAGCGACAAAAACAGAACTAAAAGTGACAAAAACATGACTGAAAGTGACTAAAACATGACAGAAAGTAGGTCTGGCTGATACGGTGATAAAAATGAAATGTTGAGCTCGTCCCTGTGAAAATCTGCTATTTTTGTGAAATCGTTGTATTGTGATTGACTGTTTGTGTCTTTAATGCAGCTGTCTGTTCAAACACACTTTTTCTCCTGTTGTTTAGCCTCTGAAGCCTCTGAGCAGATGACTTTATTTACCTCTCTAAGGGCAGAGCTGCACAATTAAACCAAATCCACACATTAATGGATGTAATTAGCAAAGGCTACAATTTTGAACTGCAATAATTTCTTCCACAAACAACTAAATGTGTTGCTTTGATTTGAATAAAAACTGCTAACACTGTAGTTTGGATTTGTACAAACATGCTCTGAAACCTGCGACAAAAACGTGACCAAAAAGCGATAAAAATGTGTTCAAAAGTGACAAAAACACACCTACACTGCAAATAATGAAGTTCTAGATGACTTAAATGTCTCGATTTCAGGATATTAATCTGAATTTCAGTCGTTTTGACTCGTTAAGATCAGTGGAGACGATTCTGACTTTTTTCAATATATTATTTCTTGCGTCAATCCAAATTTTCTTCCTGCACAGCAAAAAATGTGAATTTGTAAAGTCTAAAATGGCTTGAATGTATTATTTTTTATCTGGATTTGAGATGTTTTGACTCGATGAGATTTAATTGTTGATGTGAAGCAGAATATTTCACGGGTTTCAAGGTATTTCTGACTGATCCTGCGATAGTTTTGCTTAAAATAAGAAAATACATTTGTCAGTGGGTCAGTAAAATGATCTTAACCCACTGACAGATAATTTGGATTGAAGTAAGAAATAATGTATTGAAACAAGTCAGAAACGGTTTGAAACAAGTGAAATAATCTAGTTCCATCAAATAAATCGTCTCCACTGATCTTAACAAGTCAAAACGTCTGAAATTCAGATTAATATCCTCAAATCAAGACATTTTAACTCAGCTAGAACTTCATTAATTGCAGTGAGAAGTACTATTTACAGCACATTTCAGATTTTCTACAATTCTAACCTAAATAACTAACATTTTGGAGCGACACAGACCTGATATTAAGGCACTGAATATAGATGTGGTACTTGAAACATCAGATAAATGCAGCTTTTTTTAACGTTTCATGATTGATTTGTGGCCCTCCGCTTGGTCTATATTTCAATGTGTGTCCCTCGATGGAAAAAGTTTGGACACCCCTGCTCTACAGCTACTTATGCTCCAACAGCAGCTATCGATAATTACACTGAAGATAGATACTTGTATGAGAGCCGTAGCAGAGGAATCAGCTTTCATTTACAGCACCGTTTACCACACTCAAGTCGACCAAAGTGCTTTCCAATAAACACTAATACCAAATACTAAAACATAAAACCATAACACAATGCATTTAAGGCTTTAACTGTGCATATAAAGTGTCAAAACAACATCACTGACAAGACTTAGACTTAAACAGGTCGAAGTCTGTGATGGAGCACACATCGGGAGGCGGCTCGGTCCAAAGTCTGAGGCCAGCGACGGAGAAACCTGAAACCCCACTCAGATTTCTAGATGAGTTAAAACGTCTTGATTCCAGGATATTAATCTGAATTTCAGACGTTTTGACTCGTTAAGATCAGTGGAGACGATTTATTTGATGGAACTAGATTATTTTACTTGTTTCAAACCATTTCTGACTTGTTTCAATACATTATTTCTTATTTCAGTCCAAATTATCTTCCTGCACAGCAAAAAATGTGAATCTGTAAAGTCTAAAATGGCTTGAATTTATCATTTTTATCTGGATTTGAGAAGTTTTGACTCAATGAGATTTAATTGTTGATGTGAAGCAGAATATTTCACTGGTTTCAAGGTATTTCTGGCTGATAATGCTAATAATTTTAACTTTTAATTCTCTGAGTGAGACGGGGACAAAGACTAAACTTAACACTGTCGTACGACCAAAGACGAGCTACAGTTGATATCATAAAACATGTTTGATCATTTGGAATTTTGGTCGAAGAGTGAGCCTCCTGTCGCTGCGTCTACAAAGCACCGCAAACAGGACCTAATCTGCTCATTTCGCTTTAATTTAGCAACGTGCACGAACGCGAAAACACCGCTAGCATGTCGCTCTAGCATGTCGCGCTAGCCTCTGCTAACAGGTGTGAGCCTGAGCTTCACTCGGACAAACTTCTGTCTGTTCTTGCGTTTAATTCATCTCGTCTTGCAGAGTGACATCCATGAATCTTATAAGACGAAATAAATCATGCCGTGGACACCGGGCTTAACACAGGTTTAATCTTCCTGACCAAAGTGTACCATCCTCTGTCTTTCTCCGTGTTTTGTTCTGTTCTGTCATTTCTGTGTCTCCTCCTCTGCTCTGGACAAACCGTTGATCAAATGGTCAGTCTCATTTGCGTGGAGTAAATGCTTGTCTTGTGGCTCAGAATCACACTGCAGCCTCAGGACAAGAGCGTCTGGCACAGGCTCCGAACAATTAACCTCCACCTCCCACAAAAAGAGCAGGAGGTGCAGGACTAATGTGTCAGAAGGCTGCAACTAATGATGGTTTTGGTAATGGATTAGTCTTTCAATTAATCGATTAGCTGTTTAGAACCTGTGAATATGAGATTTGTCCTCAATTTTAGTCAAATAAAGCTGAAGTGAAGCCTTTTGATGAAGAATATTTAAAGATGAACAAGTATTTTAACCAGAAACACACAATTTAAATGTTTCTTCTGACTTTTCAAGATGCATTGTGGGAAATTTTAAGTGCACTACTTTTTCCGCTGTTGGACATTCAGACAGCACTAAAAATGGCGTGGCCACTGTATAGTGCCCTCTAGAGCAGTATTTTTTCACCTTTTTTGAGTTGTGGCACACTTTCTGGGTTTGAAAGATAGCACTGCACACCACCCTCTACTAAAACATGACCAAATAAGACCATTTAGTTAAAAAAATATGGTAAATAATGTTTGTGCCACTGTCTGGTTCTACAAAATTGGGAATAGGAATGGTTTTGTGTTTTTTTTTTTGGTGCAAAAGTTGCTCAGGACGCTCCAAAATGGTACATTAGTCAATTATATCCACATTTGTGAATCTGTTGACCTGAATTGGACATTTTCTCAAGGCACACTGGTTGAAAAGTAAGGCTGTAGAGGAAAAAGTGTGGACATTCAGACACGATCTATGTCATATTTGTGCTCATGTCCAACCAAGAAGTAACAATTTTAAACGTTACAGAAACTGGGGACAAATGGGCAAAATGTTTATAAAAAATGTAAATATAATCATGTTCAGTGCGTTTTAGTGAAATGTGTTGTCTCATATAGACTTTAACTCGTCTATACGTTTTTGAAGAGCAGCCCTTGTTTTCAGGCAAATCAAAACTAAATATTTCCCCTCATATTGTTCCTGGTTCTACAGATGTCGTCGGTTCTATTCCCGTTCTCCTTCCATCGCCTCATCTTGGGCAGGACACTCGCCTGTTTGAACACATTACAATCGAAGCCTGCGTTAGAGGATAAAAGCCCAGGACAGACAGGACAGAGAGGTTTGGCTGCGCAGCCCGTCCCCCGCCGCCGGACCATGATTCATTGCAAATGAAATGTCACCGTGGCAGCCGGTAATATAGGCCCAGCGCTCCTGCAAGACTAAGTGAATGTTACAGCCGTATAAACAACAGTCTGACACAGAGGAGGGTTATCACACGCTCGGCTTTATACTGAGAGGGGGGAGGGGAGGGGGAGGGAGGGGGAGAGAGACAGAGAGAGGGAGAGAGAGAGGGAGAGAAGGAAGGGAGAGAAAGAGACAGAGAAGGGAGGGAGAGACAGAGAGAGAGGGAGAGACAGAGAGATAGAGAGAGGGGGAGGGAGAGAAGGGAAAGAGAGAGTGAAGGGAGGGAGAGATAGAGAGGAAGAGAGACAGAGAGAGAGAGGGAGAGACAGAGAGAGAGAGGGAGAGACAGAGAGAGGGAGAGAAGACAGAGAGAGAGAGGGAGAGACAGAGAGCGAGAGAGGGAAGGAGAAAGAAGGGAGGGAGAAACAGAGAGAGAGGGAGAGACAGAGAGATAGAGAGAGGGGGAGGGAGAGAAGGGAAAGAGAGAGTGAAGGGAGGGAGAGATAGAGAGGAAGAGAGACAGAGAGAGAGAGGGAGAGACAGAGAGAGAGAGAGGGAAGGAGAGAGAAGGGAGGGAGAAACAGAGAGAGAGGGAGAGACAGAGAGATAGAGAGAGGGGGAGGGAGAGAAGGGAAAGAGAGAGTGAAGGGAGGGAGAGATAGAGAGGGAGAGAGAGAGAGAGAGGGGGGGAGAGAAGGGAGGGAGAGACAGAGAGAGAGAGGGAGAGACAGAGAGAGGGAGAGAAGGGAGAGGAGACAGAGAGAGAGGGAGAGACAGAGAGTGAGAGAGGGAAGGAGAGAGAAGGGAGGGAGAGAAAGAGAAGGGCGGGAAGGGAGAGAGAGAGAGAGAGAGAAGGGAGGGAGAAACAGAGAGAGAAGGGAGGGAGAGAGAGAGAGGGGGGAGAGAGAGAGAATGAGGGAGAGAGAGCAGAATAAACAAAAAAGAGGGAGGGAGAGAGAAAAAAGAAAGCATAATGAAGAGAGAGGAAGAAAGAAGGCAGAATAAAGAGGAAGAGAGAGACAGAGAGAGAGAAAGGGAAATATAAAGAAGACAGAAGGAGAAAGACGGCAGAATAAAGAAGAGAGGGAGAGAGAGAGAGAACACTTCACTTTTGCCTCCGTTCCGAATTTAGAACGCTTTTGCTTACAGACGTTCACTGGGTCTATATTACCAGTTTGCAGAGCCAGTTCCCGACAAAAAATCTTCACCAAACGTGCTCTTTCTGTTTGTTTTTTATCAGAAACAGTGAATGTTCCAGATATTTCCACACACTGTATTTAAAGCGCTGCGGCTGGATAAATAAGACGTGTCAGAGGCGTTTTGCTGCTGTCGACAGTTGCACCTCCAGCCTCAGGACTCACCGCGGGCCGCTTCAATTTGTCCCTAAGTGTCCCGCGATTCAGCCTCCGTGACAGCTCCGCTCCCCTGGAAACAGGACTGCGCCCAACACGAGCGATAAACTCAAAAACCACTGCAACAAACTCGAAAAAAGAAGAAAAAACATCTCGAGAAAGTCACAAACCACTGCAACGAACTCAAAAAAAGAAGAAAAAACCCCTCGAAAAAGTCAAGCCGCTGCAACAAACTCGAAAAAAGAAGAAAAAACACCTTGAGAAAGTCAAACCACTGCAACAAACTCGAAAAAAGAAGAAAAAACATCTCGAGAAAGTCACAAAACCACAGCAACAAACTGGGGCTGCACTATTTGGGAAACAAGTGTGATTTTTCTGACCAGATTCTGATTGTGGTTAGATTTGGAGGTTATGTTTTAATATTCTGTTCAAAGTTTGCATTTTAAACACAACCAGTAGAAATAACCAAAAAAATGAAATATTAGCAATGAAAAGAATGTTTTGGTCACTTTTTGTCACGTTTTTGTTGTTTCGTTGTGCTTCTCGTCGCTTTTAGTTTGGTTTTTGACATATTTAGTTGCAATTTTGTAGCTTTAAGATTATGTTTTTGTCACTTAGTCACTTTTTTGCAGCTTTTAATCGTGTTTTTGTCGCTTACTGTTGCATTTTTGTCACTTTTAGATTACAGTTGTGTTGCTTTCAGACTATGTTTTTGTCACTTAGTCACTTTTAGTGATGTTTTTGTTGCTTTTAAATCACAATTTTGACTGATTTGATTTGTGGTTTATGTTTTAATATTCTGTTCAAAGTTAACATTTTAAACAACCAGTAGAAATGACAAAAACCAAACAAAACTGAACTATGAACTAACAAACAATGAAAGAATCACTTCAGAATGTTTTGGTCAATTTTTGTCACGTTTTTGTTGTTTCGTTGCGCTTGTCGTCGCTTTTAGTTTGGTTTTTGACATATTTAGTTGCAATTTTGTAGCTTTAAGATTATGTTTTTGTCACTTAGACACTTTCATATTGATTTGTTTATGTGGGAATGGAAGGGAAAATGCACAGTATCATCTGCAAATAATAATGATTCAGAAAAATTGCACACAGGAGAAGCATCTTTAACATTAACAACAAACAGTAAAGGTCCAAGTACACTGCCTTGTGGAACACCCATGTCACAGTTTAGTTGCTCGGATTAGACTTTTTAGACCAATAAAAACAACAGCACGGGACATTAAGTTACATCAGTGTTGCTTTAAGACTACGTTTTTGTCACTTAGCCACTTATTTGGCGCTATTAGTCATGTTTTTGTTGCTTTTAAATCACGATTCTAACTGCCATTTACAGAAAATTTACAGTTGGCTATAGTTTGCCCCGTTTTTGTTGCTTTAAGACATTTATTTGGAGAGTTTAATTCTATACAGATTAAGACCAGATAATTTGTTGAGGAAATTATGGTGCTTCAAAAATTGCAGTCTTTGTGATTTGCTAACTGCATCATTAACAGAGCGATTTCCATTTGATTGCAGTCTTAAGAATCATTACTCAGTATGTTCCAAATCAGAGGACAGTTTCATATTGATTTGTTTATGCGAGAATGTAGGTAAAAATGCACAGTATCATCTGCAAATAATAATGATTCAGAAAACTGGAAGACAGGAGAAGCATCTTTAACGTTAACAACAAACAGTAAAGGTCCAAGTACACTGCCTTGTGGAACACCCATATCACAGTTTAGTTGCTCGGATTAGACTTTTCGCGTCGCGTTACTCGGATATGATTCCAGCGCGAGCGTTACAGCCACAGAAACTTTAAAAGATGGAAGTTTGAACAACAAAACAGAATCGTTCACCCTGTCAAAAGCTACAAGGAAACCGATAAAAACAACAGCACGGGACATTTTCTGCGAGAAGTAAAACCGAACACGATCGAACAACGTTTAAAAACTATTAAATCAAAAGATGTATTTTTATTTCCACAAGAGATTGACATTAAAACAACATAATTCAACAGAAAAAGCCCGTTTGCATAATATCCACGGATCCCACGCTGCACTCCACTGCTGCAATGAACTCGCCACAAAACACGGCCATTTACCGTAATAACGCCAATCAATTAGAGCGTAAATACGAGCGCCGCCGAGCCGGAGAGCTGTTATTGTCGGCTAATGCGGTGGAATCAAACGCCGCTCTCTTTGTTGTGCGGGATACGGGAGCTCAAGGGTAAAGCACATTACCATTTAAAAGCACTTAAACCAATCACAGACAGTTATGCGGAAAAACAGGGCACGTTATGGACTGCTGGATACTCTCATTGACCGTTTTCTCACTTAATAGCAGTTTATGGCCTTTTTGTGTGGTTATATGTTGTTGTTTTTTGTTGAGTTTTGATATGAAATTAGTGGTTATCATGTCTGGTCTCAGTGAAGTTTGATTTTATTTGATTTAAAGTTGACAGTTCACAAAAAAACAAGTCGGAATGTGCCCAGTGGTTGTTTTTTCTCAGGTCTTAATGTTAAAAATGTCTCATCTAGTCATTTTTGAATCACATTTTTGTTGTTTTAGTTTGGTTTTGGCACTTTGGAATCAGTTTTGTTGTTTTTAGATGCATTTTTGTCACTTTTAGATTATGTTTTTATCACTTTTAGATTGTTTTTTATCACTTTTAGATTGTTTTTTTATCACTTTTAGATTGTTTTTATCACTTTTAGATTATGTTTTTGTCACTTTTAGATCACGTTTGTCACTTTTAGATTATGTTTTTGTCACTTTTAGATCACGTTTGTCACTTAAGTTTTTGTCACTTTTAGATCACGTTTGTCACTTTTAGATTATGTTTTTGTCACTTTTAGATCATGTTTTTGTCACTTTTAAATCATGTTTTTGTCACTTTTAGATCACGTTTTTGAAAAGTGACACACTTTTGTCACTTTTAAATCATGTATGTCACTTGTAGATCACAAATTTCACCCCGCTTAGTCACTTTTTTGTTGCCTTTAGTCGTGTTTTTGTTGCCTTTAGTCGTGTTTTTGACGCTTTTAGTCATGTTTTTTGTTGGTTTTAGTTGTGTTTTTGCTGCCTTTGGTGTATTTTTGAAGCTTTTAGTCAAGGTTTTTGTTGCTTTTGGTCGTGTTTTTGAAGCCTTTAGTTGTGTTTTTGACGCTTTTAGTCGTGTTTTTGTTGCCTTTAGTCTGTTTTTGTTGCTTTTAGTCGTGTTTTTGTTGCCTTTAGTCATGTTTTTGAACCTTTTAGTCATGTTTTTTGTTGCTTTTTGTCGTGTTTTTGTTGCTCATAGTTATGTCTTTGTCACTTAAAGTCACATTTTTGAAACCACATTGTATTTTTGTACTGTATTTGTCAGTTTTAGTTGCGTTCATTGTCACTTTCAGTCACAGTTTAGTCACACTTTTAGTAATTGCAGCTTTTGCGATTGGCTAATTATGTCGACTTCGATTAATTGCGCAGCCCTGTAGCAGACTTGTGACTCTGAATGTGACTGAATGTACAGACAGTCTGACTAAAAGCTGAGTCACTGAGCGCTCATGAGTTCACATCAATCAATTTCAGCGTCGTCGTCTGTAAGAGTCGATTGATTTTACAGCCGCACAAAAGCAGAATATATGCAGTTAATGCTTTTCATTGACATTTCACATAATTTCACCGTTACAGAAGAAATAAGTGTCGCGAACTAAAGGCTAAGTATAAAAAAACAGACCTGGGTATAAGTACACGGCCAGTAAAATGTAAACTAGAATAATCAGATAAGTCGATGAGTAGAAGTTTAAGAGTGGTTTAAAGGGTCTCTGACAGGTTGGATACTCAAGATAAATATATTCCTGCTAAAATCTTTACACATTTTATCCCAGTTTCGCTATTTTTGTAGGTTTTTTATTTAACTTCCGGGTTGTAAATGAAACCCTCCTGCACACTGGGCCAAAAACTCCTTTAATATCACAGATTTTACATCTTTATTTTGTTGAATCAATGTTTAAAGTGTCAAAAAAGTGTCTAAATTATGCATAACCTTTGTCTCCCCAGTGTGATGTCATCAGTTTGTTTGCGTCTTGTGATTTTCAACATATTTTTCTCCACAAATAGCGACCTGATTGGTGTGAAACTATCATTTGTATTTACAACAGGTGTTAATACACTGAAACAAGTCAAAATTAAATCATAAAAATCTGTCATACGCACTTAAAGAGAAATCTGATCAACAAAAACACCTGCTGACGTGTTATTTAATAAGTGGAGTTTTAGAGTAACTGTACAATGTAACTCAATCTTTAATATTTTCTTAACTTTTGTCTTTTCCACCTTAAATGGAATAATTTTTAAGAGCAGATTGGTCAAGTTTGTTGTTTCCACATGAAAGACGAGAGAACAAAGGGACCAAAAAACAAAAAGAAAACTGAGCGTTGCCTGTAGTGTCTCGCCTTAACCCATAACATTAAAGGGCCTATGACAGGTTAAACTACTCATGTAACTAAAACACAGGTCAGATAAATATATTTGAAGTTTTGTTAAAAATAATTATACATTTAATCATTTTTAGCCTTTTTTTTTTTTTTTAGTTTTTTGATATCACTTCCTGGTTGTAAATGATGACATCTCACTCGGAAATCAGTTTGTGCACAGGGCTAATACTTGGCTAATGTCTGAGATTTTTTTTGTCCAATAAATCAAAATATATGTGAACACCTTTATTTTGCTGAATTAATGTTTTAAGGGTGAAATTAATAGGTTTTTTGGGGGTAAATTATGCAAAACCTTTGGATAGAATTAGTTTTCCCCGGTGTGACGTCATCAGTTTATTACTTCCTGTAATTTTAAACAGATTTTTCAACTTTTCTCCACAAACTGTGACTTGATTGGTGTAAAACAATATTTTTTATGTACAATACGTATTAACACACCAAATAAAATCAAAGTTACGCACTTTAAAAGTAACAGTTCAGAGTCAGAGGATGCATCCGCCGTAAAACCAAATACTTTCACAGCTCGGAAGGAAAAAAAAAAACCCCAAACATCTCATTTTACAGCCTTTTCCTCCAGTGTCCGTGTTCTCCTCCATCTCTCCAGTAAACACACATCTGCAGACGTCTCACTCACTGCTGCTTCATCATAAAAACTAAGATTTATCACAGGAGCAGATGAAAATGTATGAGAAAGAGAGAGAAACCCAAGGATTATGAAGTACGTGTTTGCGTTGGTCGTGGGTGCACTTTCTGACAGTAATAATCCATCAATGACTTTTTAACAAGCCGACTCCTGTAGAGTTTTTGTTGTATTTTGCAAACTTTAAAATCCTGAAAGCATCTTTTCCTTTTTGTTTCTTTCCCCAAACCTGTTATTATTTATTCTTTGGCTGGAGAACGACTGGTTAAAACAGAGCGATGCATTAAGATTTCAACTTGTAGAGATTTTGTTATTTTTTTTATGTTTTTGGCAAATTCTCCAGGACTTTCATTATCGTAATCTTTTTTTTAATGGTTGTTCCTTCCTCAAATTTAGTAAAAAATGCAGAATTATTTAACTAGACTTTAGAAACTTAATAAAAAAGTTTGTTACAGTTGGCAAATAATGTACTTTCTTTACTTTTTTCGATTGCAAAATATGAACTTGAGCTAAATTCACACAAGACTCCAAGGTATGATTTAATAATAACAATAAAACAAGACCAAAAACTCAATTCAAAACTTACAAATAGTTAATTTAAAATGATTCAGGCCTCGTAAATACTTTATTAATATCTTAACACCTTAATTAATTTATTTACATCATCACTCATTACAACATCACACGATCTCTCTGGGTGGAGTCTGCATGTTCTCCCCGTGTTACCGTGGGTTCTCTCAGGCTCCTCCCACCGTCCAAACACATGTAAGTGTTTAGGTTAATTGGTAACTCTAAATTGCCCGTAGTGTGTGAATGTGAGAGTGAATGGTTGTCTCTGTCTCTCTGTGTTTGCTGTGATGAGTTGGCCACTGTCCAGGGTGTACCCCGCCTAAGGCCCAAAGTCACTGGGACAGGCTCCAGTCACCCGCGACCCCGGGAACAGGAATAAGCGGTAGAAAATGAATGAAAATGAATGAATGAATAAAACATCTTTAGGAGCAGATTGGACAAGTTTGTAAGACATGAAAGACGATATGTACAAAGAGCAAACTGACCAAAAAACAAAACGAAAAATCAGTTTTGTCTGTAGTGTCTTGCCTTAATACACATTCATTCATTCATTTTCTACCGCTTATTCCCGTTAGGGGTTGTGTGTGACTGGAGCCTATCCCAGTGACTTTGGGCCTTAGGCGGTACACCCTGGACAGAGGCCAACTCATCACAGGGTTGACACAGAGAGACAGAGACAAGGACAGACAACCATTCACTCTCACATTCAGTCACTACGGGCAATTTTTTTTTTTTGAGTTGTCAATTAACCTACACAGTCATGTCTTTGGACGGTGGGATGAGGCGGAGAACCCGGAGAGAACCCACGGTAACACGGGGAGAACATGCAGACTCCACCCAGAGAGATCGTGTGATGTTGAGGTGGTTCGGAATTCGAAACCACGATCTCCTTGCTGGGAGGCAGAAGCTCTAGCCCAGACGTGTCCAAACTAAGGCCCGAACCAATTTTTCTTGGCCCTCAGGCTTACTGGTAAATTGGCCCACACTGTCCTGAGAAGTACTTTTTACAGCAAATGTAAAAATGTCTAGACTTCTAACCTAAATACCTAACATTCTGATGCGACACAGAGCTGATATAAAGGCACTGAGACTGAATTTAGGTGTGGAGGCAGATAAATGCAACTTTTTAACGTTTCACGACTGATTTGTGGCCCTTTGCTTGGGCTATATTTTGATATGTGGCCCTTGATGGAGAAAGTTTGGACACCCCTGCTCTAGCCGCTCTGCCACCGTGCACACAACGAAGTCAAAATCAGAAAACCATACAAACCCGTCACACGCACTTTAAACGTGTACCTCTCTGGTCCACCTATTGATGACACGTGTGCGGCGTTTCACTCGAACCGCTCGCCCTCTGCACACGCTCGACCTTCACTCCTCGCCCTCCCTTCCTCTCCCCTCGCCCTGCCTCCTCATCCATCTCCCCCGCACTCGCGCTTGTCTCCCGGCCGTGTCATCTCTCTGATCCAGTCGCCTCGCTCGGTCCTTGAGCCGGCGCGCTTCATAAACACCACATCCATCTTTGGGACCGAGGCAGGATAAGACGCCGGGACAAGCCATTGATTTGCTGCGTGTCGCTCCGGCGCAAAAAACAACAACAACGACGACGACGGCTGCTGCGACACGGCGTACAGTGCAGGGGGCTATGAATTCTGATGCAGGTAAAAGAATACGCGGCGTTCCTGCGGTTCACATCTGAGGGATTATTTATGCATTAGAGCCGGGAAGGACCAAACGCGTTCGAAAGCGGGCCAAAAGTTTCACCTGTCGCCTCTAATGAAAGACTACTCCATCAGAAATACAGCGGCGGAACAAAAAGTGCACGATCAGGAAAAGCACAAACTGGAGAAAGGGAATAAATGTTTAAAAGCGGAGTATTAAAAGTACACTGCGGCTCGTCAGGTTCTTTGCGTTGAAGGAAATCAATGGTGAACAGATGGGGTGAAGAGATTTGCATACTTGATGGAGCAAGTTGTGTAAATAAAAAGAAAGGGACTGGTTGGATGGACTATGGAAATTTAGGATAATAACAGCAAAAACAAATGTATTTTTATTCATTGTGAAGCAGAGATTAGCCTGACCAACCAGCCTTTCACACTTCTAGATGAGTTAAAATGTCTTGATTTGAGGATATTAATCTGAATTTCAGACGTTTTGACTCGTTAAGATCAGTGGAGACGATTTATTTGATAGGACTAGATTATTTCACTTGTTTCCATCCGTTTGTGACTTGTTTCAATGCATTATTTCTTATTTCAATCCAAATGATCTCCTGCACAGCAAAAAATATAAATCTATCAAATCTTAAAATGGCTTGAATTTATCATTTTTATCTGGATTTGAGAAGTTTTGACTCGATGAGATTTAATTGCTGATGTGAAGCAGAATATTTCACTGGTTTCAAGGTATTTCTGATGATCCTGTGATAATTTTGCTTAAAATAAGAAAATACATTTGTCAGTGGGTCAGTAAAATGATCTTAACCCAGTGACAGATAATTTGGATTGAAATAAGAAATAATGTATTGAAACAAGTCACAAACGGATTGAAACAAGTGAAATAATCCAGTTCCATCAAATAAATCGTCTGCACTGATCTTAACGAGTCAAAACGTCTGAAATTCAGATTAATATCCTCAAACCAACACATTCTAACTCATCTAGAAATTCATTATTTGCTGTGCAATATCTTTCAATTTTAAAAGAAAGTGAGTTTGGGCCTGATCGCTAAACCTTCTACTTCCTCTGTTCTGCAGCAACCGAGTCAATCAGAGCCACGAGAGAAGAACGTCACATTCGTGTGCCGTGATCACAATCAACAACAAGCAAGATGGCGTCCATGACAGAGAAAATGTTGGGGCTTCTCTGTTTTCAAAGACCAGGACGTGTTGTTAAAACCACAGCCAGAGGAAGCTTTACAGCTACAGCCGTTTTGGACTGACACAGCTCTCTGCTGCCTTTAGCGCATAAACCGTCCTGTCATGGTGCTGTCGTCACGTCCAGGTTTCAGTCGTTATTTCAGTCGTGTTTACTCGATGAGATGTATTTGCTGATGCAATGCAGAATATTGAATTGGTTTCAAGGTATTTCTGAATGATCCTGCGCTAATTTACTCTAGAATAAGTAAAAAAGACCAAAAAAAAATGCCAATAAGGTAAGTAAAATGATCTTAATCCACTGGCAGATAATTTGGCTTGAATTTGACTCAAAATTGACCCAAAATCAAAATTGTCTGAATATTCTTATGCAGTGGTTTCCTTATAGTTCTTCTAATTCTTCTTACAATTAGATTTTAGCGCTTTTGAAACTGCACCATGAGAGAATGAGAATGATTCACAGTGTACGATGCGCTTGATTGGCTGAGAAGAGGTGACCCTGGCAAACGCTTCTGCACTAGTTTTTTCATAACAAAGCATGTCTATTGACCTTATTCTGCCCCGCCCACTTTTGCCGTTTTTTGCACTTTTGTTGTAAACACACTTCTGTTTGACGAGAACTCCGTTAAAGCTAATGACGAACGAGGGAATAGTCTCGCTGCTAAAATGTTACATAAAGTAGATTGATTTGTGTAAAATGTTTAATGAACACGAGCAACAACAAGTCACAACGCAACGATTTCCTGAAAACGTCTTTTTAGTCGAGTAGAACTTATTTTCTGTTGAGCTCGTCTGCTCCGTGTGAACTACAACGGAAACAAGACGGCGGCGCGTACGGCAACTTCAGGAATAAGGTGAATAAAATAAAAATGAGGTACAGGCCCTTTAACTTCGGAAACGCTCTGAAGTGAACTCGAGGGATCAGGGCCAATCGAAACATCTCTGTACAGTCGACTCCCTACGGTTGATCCACACACAAGTCCAGTCTCCCCCTCCCCAGACGCCTCCCTCATGCACACACACGTACACACACGTACACACACGGGACTAAAGCCTCTCCGTGGGTCAACTGTGACTCTCTGCTCTCTGTAAATGTCACCCACAACAGTCGCCGCGGGGGCCAATCGCTGCCCCTCGGCCCCCCGCAGAGGCCCCCCGCCCACACTCCCCCCTCTGGTCTCACACTGGGCCGGCCCTGGTCCAGCCGACGAACACACAGTCAATCGTGGGCCGTGGGAGAAGATGGACAAATTCAGCCGCAAAAAGACGAGTTAGAGTGAGTTAAATGCGCAGTGAACACCTGAAAGTAGACATTTTACGCGATATTTTGAATTTTTGACATTAATTTGATCACTTTTTCAAACAGATTTCAACTTCAAACTGTCTGGGTAAACAAAATGACTTCATGGACAAGCTGGAAACTTTGGTGGGGGAAAAAAGATAGCAATTTTAGTGAGGTTTGTGCAATTAATCGACTTTTAATCAAGAATCAAACGTTTCTCTCATTCAATTCTCTCAATGATCAGCTCGGGACTTTTTAATCAAAAACTCTACAGCCCATTCTGTCTGAAAAAGCAAACCCAGACTGATCTGACAAATTATTAAAGGTCTGTTTGTTGAAAATGGTTTGAAAGACAGTTTAACATAAGAGAAAATTTAAATTTAAAATAATCTGTCAATTCAAGAGATTATTTTGTTGTCATACAGCCCAATATCTTCACAGATTGATTCAGTCATGGTAAAGGCAATTTGAGTTTTTTTATATAGTTTTTTTTTGTAATATCTTTTTATTAAGGTTTTTAAATATACAAACAGTCTCAACTTACATGTTCTGCGTGTAAAAACCAATGAAGAACATGAGACGAAACAAAAAACAAAACAAAAAGAAAAGAAACACCTGCAAATACACAACATTTAGGGCCTATTAAAATAATCAATAAAAGGCAAAGCCAAATTATATGAAAGAGGTCTTCTTGTCGTCTTGGTGAGAACTTAATCTTCTCAAGTTGTAGATTTTAATATAGTTTTTTTTTTTTTAGTTTCATATATAGTATATAGTTTTGTTTTTCTTTTAAAAGATTTTTTATCCATTTTTGCCATTTAAAAACCACCCAAAAAACTAAAACAAATGTGTTGTCTAGAAGAAATGACCACAGTAAGTTCTTTCAAAGCTATTTTATGTATTTCAAATTAATCTACTTCAGATTTATGCTTTAAATTTGACTAAAATATTTATAATGTACAATAAATTCTAACATTAAAATAACAGATTCCATGTTTTGTTTGATTTAAAGCTTACACAATCATAAAAAGTCTTAACATTTCCGACACTATTCACCCGTTTGTCAATACTTACAATTCAAATTCGACATCTTTCACTGTAATTCGCGCAATAAACTCCGTAAATATCGGGATTACGTCGACTCAAAGAGGCTACAACAATAATAAAACGTGTAAATTTACCAAAACATGTTATTGTAAACGCAGAAATCCTGTGCAAACCGTCGCGCGCAGGAGCCGTTTCCCGGAGACTCTTGGATTACGGGGATTTCGAGTCTGACTGGCGTCGAGTAAACAAACGCTCCTAATCCTGCCGTGTTTACGTCGTTTCCGTGGCGACGTGAGGGTTTTGTGCTAATGAATCTGTCCATCAAGCGGATTACGGCGGTCGGAGGCGGCGATATGCAGCTGTTTTTGGGATAATGCAATGATACCGGAACAATGGAGAAACGGGAGGACGGAGACAGACGGAGAGGATTGTGGGTAATATTACAGGTTTGGACGAGATGGAGGCGGCTTGTGTGACAGAGAAATAAAGACCTGCGCTGATGATGACTGTGTTTCTCGGTCTCGTCACCCGTCTGTCACTGTCAGGCGATCGCAGCGGATACTTTTGTGTCTGAGATGGTTGAAATGCCATCACTCAATCGCCCTCAACTCTGTGACTGTAAAAAGATGTGGTAATGGACAAAAAACAACAACTAAAACAACTAAAAACTGCTGTCAATAAAGAAAAATAATCCGATTAATCTCACTTTGCAACCGTGATGAATCATGATTAATCAGCAGTGCATGCTTTTTCAAGTATCATTATTAACATGTATTGTTGCACATTCTCTTTGCACACTTTAATTATTTAACACATCTGAATACATTATTTAAAAGCCCAACTAAATAAGTCTAGACCAGTGTTTCCCAACCAGGGGTACAGGGACTCTTGGGGGTTCATGAGCAATTACCAGGGGTTTTAAAAGAAAATTAAATGGACTTTTATCTGAAGAAAAACATGTTATGAGATGTCCATTTAGCATCTTTTTGCAGTATCTTGGACCATAAGTATGATTAAAATAAAAATAGAATGGCAATAATTGACAATATATGATTAGTAAACCCATTTATTTGCCTTAAACTGAAGTCATGGGGTACTTTGAGTGTGAGACAAAGTTTAGGGGGTACTCGAGACAAAAACGTTTGGGAACCACTGGTCTAGACAATGCATTTCTTGTTGAATCTATGGCACATGTTTCAGGTAAATCTAAATCTAGGCTACGTGACGTTTCTGACAGTTTAAACCGTCATTCAACAAAATAAATGTGTTAGCAGGTAATATTTATTGTCAAATCCAAACAATTTCCATTTGATTAAACTGAATCCCTCTGATGTCATCAATAGGCGACGTACCACTGAAAATACAGGGACAATTTACAAAAACTGACATTTTTCCGACAGTTTAAACTTTAAACTATCATTCAACAAAATGAAGGTGTTATCAGGTATTATTTATAGTCAGTTCCTAACTATTCTGTAATTTATATGGATTTTGTGAAAGTTTTTGGCACTTTCAGTCACGTTTCTGACACTTTTAATCACGTCCTTGTCAATCTGTCGTGTGTTTGCCGTTTTAAGTTGCGTTTGTCACATTTTTGTCACTTTAAGTTGCGTTTTTATCACTTTTAGTTGCTTTTTTTGTCACTTTTAGTCATATTTTTGTCACTTCTTGGTAATTGCTGCCTTTGCAATTTGCCAATTGCGTCCGTTCAAATTGCAATTTCGATCAATTGTGTAGCTCTAGAGCCCTCTGATGTCATCAATAGGCGACATACCATTGAAAATGCAGGGACAATTTACAACAAGAATGTATTTTTCTGACAGTTCTGACAGACCATCATTCAACAAAATAAAGGTGTAATCAGCCACACTTGCACCGCAGTTAAGCAGCCGGAACAACAAGGTAAATACATCTCCCAGTTTATTGTCTTTAAAAAGAACCTTAATGTGAAGAAAGCAATGAACGTTAGGCATTATCTACGGTCAATTCCTAATTATTCTGTCATTAACATGTATTTCTGTCATGTACATTAAGTTTTTGTCACTTTCAGTCACGTTTTTGACACTTTTCTTCGTGTTTTTGTCACTCTTGGTCGTTCTTTTGTCGTTTTAAGTTGCACTTTGGTCACATTTTTGTCGCTCATAGTTGCGAGAATCGATTAATTGTGCAGATCTACTATTGATTCAACACGTTTTATCCAAGATGTTTCATGCAATTTAACATAACATCCATCTCTAACTTTGGACTTGTATTGCTTCGTTCGTTGTACCTTTGCAATCACATCAGTAGATAAGACCGTTAGCATGTAAAGCGGCATTAAACATATCTACGCAGTGACTCTAAAGCGGCTCGTTTTAAGTTAAACTTATAGTTGCGAGATTCGATTAATTGTTTTTGTACAGTTTAGTTTAGTATTTGTCACTTTCAGTCACGTTTTTAACACTTTCCATTGTGTTTTTGTCACTCTTGGTCGTTCTTTTGTCGTTTTAAGTTGCACTTTGGTCACATTTTTGTCACTCATAGTTGCGAGATTCAATTAATTGCGCAGCTCTACTATTGATTTGACACATTTTATCCAAGATTTTGTTTCATGCAAATTAACTTATACATCCATATCTGATTTTGGACTCGTCTTGTGTCGTTCGTTGTACCTTTGCAACCACATCAGTAGATAAGACCGTTAGCATGTATTTTGTGAAAGTTTTTGTCACTTTCAGTCACGTTTTTGACACTTTTCATCGCGTTTTTGTCACTCTTGGTCGTGCTTTTGTCGTTTTAAGCTGCGCTTTTGTCGCTCATAGTTGCGAGATTCGATTAATTGTGCAGCTCTACTACTGATTTGACACATTTTATCCGAGAAGTTGTTTCATGCAAATAACATAACATCCATATCTAACTTTGGACTCGGAAACTACAGTGTCTTGCGTCGTTCGTTGTACCTTTGCAATCACATCAGTAGATAAGACCGTTAGCATGTAAAGCAGCATTAAACATATCTTCGCCGTGACTCTAAAGCGGCTCGTTTTAAGTTACACTTTCGTCACTTATAGTTGCAAGATTCGATTAATTGTTTTTGTTTTGTTTAGTTTTTGTCACTTTCAGTCACGTTTTTGACACTTTTCATTGCATTTTTGTCACATTTGGTCACTCTTTTGTCGTTTTAAGTTGCACTTTGGTCACATTTTTGTCACTTATAGTTGCGTTTTATCCAAGACGTTGTTTCATGCAAATTAACATAACATCCATCTCTAACTTTGGACTCGTCTTACCTTTGCAATCACATCAGTAGATAAGACCGTTAGCATGTAAAGCGGCATTAAACATATCTTCGCTGTAACTCTTAAGTGGCTCTCAAACTCCCGCCTGATCCTTTTACCCACGTCCTTCTCCCAGATGCGTTACCGATATAATATTATGCATCTGACACGTCTGACCCCGCGGTCTAAAATAATTACAGTTTTGATAGCGGGCTTGTTAATGCGGCGCTCTGCTCTGCCTTCGCTCGTTTCCCGCGGATCACTGTCTTCCGCGGGGGGTTAAGTGGGGTCGGCCTGATCTATACGAGCGCCGCACATCCATTTGAGCGCGGGGCGAAAGTTATTACAGCGCCGTGAATGGAGAGAGCAGAGGTGAGGGTGGCACGGGGAGGCTAAAGCGCACACACTCCAGCTGAAGCCACTGGGCGTCATTTTAACGGAGGCCAAAGGAGGAGAGCGACGGCCATCGGAGCAGACAAGGGTTTTATTGTTTGGGAGACTTGAATGGTGATAATAATCAAACTTAACTAATGTTGACGTAATAAATAAACTGGGGTTAACCTCAGAATATCACAAAATATGAAAAATGTTGATGATTTTGGAAAAATAAAACCCCTCAGACACATGTGAGTGACATCAGAGCTGCTTTAAACACATTTATTATTGTATTTTACATTATGTTTTAGGAAATTATGATCAACTCTTTGCATTTTTGATGAAGGAACAATCCAGATTTGTGGGTTTTACTGCAAAAAATACTCACAGAAATGTTGAGCCTGCAATCATTTTTCATTTTATCTAAAGATATATTAGATACTGTTACATAAATTCGATTTTTTTGAAGCTAAAATACAATTTTAAGGCTAGAAAATTGTGTTTTATCCATTGTTTGTTATAGAAAAGCAAACTAACTGACCTTTCTACTCTGGAAATTCAAATGTGTTGCTTTTTTCCAACACAAACACTTAAAACCAGTAGAATTTAGATCTAATGTGAGACAATCATTGAAAAATGTACAGACAACTTCATTTTACCTCCAGTCCACTCCAGAATTTTGATGACATCACATTCTAAAGGGTCTGTATGACGGGTTCGACGACACATTTCTCTAAAACGTAGTGAACATGATTATATTTAAGATTTTACTAAACGTTTTGCCTGTTTGTTCCCAGTTTGACAGTTTTTGTAAAGTTTACAGTACAATATCACTTCCTGGTTTGGACATTAGCAAATATGACACAGTTAGAGGTGATTACACAACTGTTACCATAGCAACCAGACTGTAAACAAGGGCCAAAATCCATTTAAATTACACAATAGTTATGATTTGACAAATAATAATACCTGATAACACCTTTATTTTGTTGAATGATGGTTTAAACGGTCAGAAAAATGTGTCAGAATACTGTGGACGTAAACGCAGCCGCCTCATTTCTTACACACAGCTGGAGAGAGCAGAGGTGAGGATGGCACGGGGAGGCTAAAGCGCAGACACTCCAGCTGAAGCCACTGGGCGTCATTTTAACGGAGGCCAAAGGAGGAGAGCGACGCCCAACGAAAGTGTTTTATTGTTTGGGAGGCTTGAATGGTAACAATAATCAAACTAAACCAATGTTGACGTAATAAATAAAAGAAAATTGTCCTTGAATCCGACTTTTTAATCCTGGAGCTGATCTTAGCGCTTCACAAAAAGACGTTTAGTAATTCCAAGTCCGTGAGACGTGGACAAAAGACTCACCAGCTCTCTGTCAGGTTAACTGAATAAGCTACTTGGATGAGTGGCAAAACATCTTAAAACTTTTGTCCAGTTCACGGAATTCAATGTTCTTTATATGGAATCTACCGAGAAAACTGAGGGTCTAAACCAGGGCTATTCAACTCAAGGCCATGTTGAAATCAGGCCCTCGATCCATCTTCAAAAAATACAGAAGATATGTTATCTCTTTGTTTTAGTCCTGGTTTAGACCTGGTTTGGACCCAGTTTAGACCCAGTTCAGTCCCCGATTAGACCTCGTTTGAAGACCTGGTTTTAGTCCTGGTTTGGACCTGGTTTAGTCCTGGTTTGGACCTGGTTTAGTCCTGGTTTGGACCTGGTTTAGACCTGGTTTAGTCCTGGTTTGGACCCAGTTTAGACCCAGCTCAGTCCCTGATTAGACCTCGTTTGAAGACCTGGTTTTAGTCCTGGTTTGGACCTGGTTTAGTCCTGGTTTAGACCTGGTTTAGTCCTGGTTTGGACCTGGTTTAGACCTGGTTTGGACCTGGTTTGGACCTGGTTTAGTCCTGGTTTGGACCTGGTTTGGACCCAGTTTAGACCCAGCTCAGTCCCTGATTAGACCTCGTTTGAAGACCTGGTTTTAGTCCTGGTTTGGACCTGGTTTAGTCCTGGTTTAGTCCTGGTTTAGACCTGGTTTAGTCCTGGTTTGGACCTGGTTTAGACCTGGTTTGGACCTGGTTTAGTCCTGGTTTGGACCTGGTTTGGACCCAGTTTAGACCCAACTCAGTCCCTGATTAGACCTCGTTTGAAGACCTGGTTTAGTCCTGGTTTAGACCTGGTTTTAGTCCTGGTTTGGACCTGGTTTAGTCCTGGTCTGGACCTGGTTTAGTCCTGGTTTGGACCCAGGTTAGACCCAGCTCAGTCCTGGATTAGACCTTGTTTGAAGACCTGGTTTTAGTCCAGGTTTGGACCTGGTTTAGTCCTGGTTTAGACCTGGTTTAGTCCTGGTTTAGACCTGGTTTTAGTCCTGGTTTGGACCTGGTTTAGTCCTGGTTTGGACCCAGGTTAGACCCGGTTCAGTCACGGATTAGACCTGGTTTTAAGCCTTGGTTTTAGACCTGGTTTAGAGTCACATCTTTACCGCAGTTTGTTTTGTGTTTTTAAATTTTTTTATTGTAGAAAAAAAACAAAAACAATAATTGAATTGAAGAAGGTTCCATGGTAAATTAATAATATGAATCTAGTTCATATTTGGACATAAAATGGACGTAGAGACATCGATATAAGCTTCAAAGCACGACTAAAAACAGCCATGAGCCTCACACCGGTTCAGACCTGCTTTTACATTCAAATTGTTTGGTTTTGAATTGTTAATTACCATGGCAACGGCCCTAATTTTCCACTCAGACCCGTGAATAAACTACCGTCACTGGAAATACAGCAGTTTATCACAAGATTAAGTCAGCACTTGGTGATAAATGTGTTTGCGTCTGTGTTTATATCTTTATTATTCACAACTGTTCATTGGTAAAAGTCAATAATGAAACGTAGCGTGTTGTTTCCAGTCGGGCGGCTCATTTATTCGTACGTATTGTTCGGAGACGCATTGTTTGTGTTTACACCGGGTCCCCATCGTCACATTTACATATGCCATTTCACATAGCGTTGCCATGGGGATTTCACATATTACACATCACATAAAGCTGCAGATTTACATTCGTTATTGACTCCATTGATTTCCGTTTCCCGCCCGAGCGAATCCGTCGTTCCTCCGCTTCATGAAGACGTCTCCGAAATCCCCGTGACATCGTGGCTGTGTTTACATGGAGCGATTAAACGTCCCAAAGCCGAGTAATCCGCGGACGCGCCGGTCGGACGAGGGCACGGAGGCTCGGGATGACATAAGACCGCGTTATCTCCAGGTCAACACCTCTGTCTCCCGCGCTTTCTTCACTTTCTCCGTCACAAATCTTTCTTATGGTTATTGTTCGGTGGCAAAAAAAGAGTGCGATCAGATAAAATGTGTTAATGTGTGATCGTTCTGTCGCTGAAGCAAGTCGTCTAATCTACAGTGGCTTTAAAATGTGACAGAAACATGTATATAATAATAATTTTTTAAAAGTGGTGATAAATTATGCTGAGTCTAGTCTTTCTCAACAGGTTAAAGTCTATAGAGCCTTTAAAAGTTTGTGAACAAAAACATTCTACATAAAGAGGCAAAAGTGAAGTGGAACATGATGTGATTCACTGAGAAACTGGGATTAACCTCAGAATATCACAAAATATGACAAATGTAGATGATTTAGTGTCAGTAAAAGCCTCAGACACATGTGAGTGACACCAGAGCTGCTTTAAGCACATTTATTATTGTATTTTACATTATGTTTGAGGAAATTATGATCAACTCTTTGCATTTTTGATGAAGAACAATCCAGATTTATGGGTTTTACTGGAAAAATACTCACAGAAATGTTGAGCCCACAATCATTTTTCATTTTATCTAGAGATATATTAGATACTATATCATGAATAAGATTCTTTTGCAGCTAAAATTAAGGCTAGAAAATTGCAAGCTGACTTACCTTTCTACCCTGGAAATACAAATGTGTTGCTTTTTTTTCCAACACAAACACTTTTGAATTTAGATCTAATGTGAGAGAATCATTGAAACATTTACAGACAACTTAATTTTGCCTCCATTCTGGAATTTTGATGACATCACATTTTAAAGGGTCTGTATGACAGGTTCAACGACACATTTCTCTAAAACGTAGTGAACACGATCATATTTAAAGTGCGTATGACGGGTTTTTATGATTTTCTAATTTTGACTTTATTCAGTGTATTAATACCTCTTGTAAATATAAATTGTAGTTTTACACCGATCAAGTCACTATTTGTAGAGAAAAGTTGAAAAATGAAATGAATGAAAAAAAAAAGTAAACATATTGATGACATCACACTGTGAGACAAAGGTTAAGCAGAATTTACACCAAATGAACTACTTTTTTGACCCTTTAAACATTAATTCAACAAAGTAAAAGGTGTTCACGTGTGTTTTTCTTTGTCAAATGAACAAAATCTGTGACACTGGATGAGTTTTGCCCAGTGTACAATGTGGTTGCTATGGTAATTTCCTAGTGTGATGTCATACTTTACAATCAGGAAGTCAAATTTAAAACCTAAAAAACAGCTAAACTGGGGTAAAATGTGTAAAGATTTTAGTAGAAATTTGAATATATGTATCTTTACTGCATTTTAGTTAAATGTGTATTTCAACCTGTCAGAGGCCCTTTAAGATTTTACTTAACATTTTGCCTATTTGTCCCCAGTTTGACAGTTTATAATGTCACTTCCTGGTTGGACATAGTTAGAGGTGATTCCACAACTGTTACCATAGCAACCAGACTGTAAACAAGGGCCAAAATCCATATATATTACACAATAGTTATGATTTGACAAATAATAATACCTGATAACACCTTTATTTTGTTGAATGACGGTTTAAATGGTCAGAAGAATGTGTCAGATTACAGTTCTCACACTGCTGCTGAACTGAGCATGTGCGAACTCAAGAAACACATTTGGCAGGAGCAGATCATTCGCCAAAACGACTCGAGCGTCCACCAGAGCTTTTTTATGTCTGTTATTTTATCATTATCAAACAATAAAGTCGTCAACCGCACAGTACAGCCAACTTTTAACAGCAACATATTTTCTGTGACCGTCCGTGTCGCTCTCGGACTGAACTGAACATTGAACTGAACATTTTTCCTTGGTTAAAAATGTTTTTGATGAAGCCGTGACGTCGCCCTTTAGTCTTACATTCTTACTTGATTGTATCTTGTCCTTTTGCTGTTTGAAATGTGAAATGTGCTAAAAAGTCTAAAAAAAGCACTAAAAAAAATAGTTGCCATAGTTACCAGACACTATAGGTGAGACACTATTCACCTTATTCCTGAAGTTGCCGTACGCGCCGCCGTCTTGTTTCCGTTGTAGTTCACACGGAGCAGACGAGCTCAACAGAAAATAAGTTCTACATGGACTAAAAAGACGTTTTCAGGAAATCGTTGCGTTGTGACTTGTTGTTGCTCGTGTTCATTAAACATTTTACACAAATCAATCTACTTTATGTAACATTTTAGCGTCAGACTTTTCCCTCGTTCGTCATTAGCTTTAACAGAGTTTTCGTCAAACTGAAGTGCATATTTGTGGCAAAAAACGGCAAAAGTGGGCGGGGCCGAATAAGGTGAACAGGAAAAACTTTTTTTTTTTTTGCTCAGTTAGTTCTCGGAACATATTGGCTTTCATGTCGAAACAACAAACTTGTCCAATCTGCTCTTAAAGATAAAAGAAAGATATTACTTCATTGAATCCACTTCATGCATTTTTCTCCCTCGAGACATAAAGATCAGCCTTAAAGTAGATCCTACACCAAACTATACAATCTGGACTCAACAAGATTTTGACGAAACGTACAGAAGGATTTGTTGATATCTAATTCTAAAACTGATTTATTGAAGTTTTAAGTTAAAAAAAAATGAGGCAAAATTTGAATTTTTAGGACAATTTTCAGTCCAATCTAGTTTACTCATAAACTAAATAAGAAATCCAAAAACCCCTGTGTGTGTATATATATCTATATATATTTATTTTACATTTTTGTGACTAATTTGTGTACAAAATGAACCAAGAAATTTAAACCTGGTTCTGTCCATTTTTCAGATTTAAATGTCCCAAATATGTGCATTTTTGGCTGTTTTTACACATTAAATGCCTTATTTCTACATGAAAACATGACATGATGAAAAACTTTTTTTTTTCTTACATTTATGTGACTAAACTACAGGAGAAGTTTACAATTGATATCTTTAAATTTAAGATTTTTTCCAATTGACCTGCAGCGTCTCGCCTTAACATCCAGGATATTCTTGTGTAAACAGAGACATGAGTATCCTGTCCTCTCTGAGTTCATGTAAACATCATATTTTTAACACTATGTTCCACTCAGAGTCTTATTTTCAGGGATGTGGCCATTTTCTTTGCATTTGCGCCTCAGCTGCAGGACAAAACAAGATGAACTCAACACGCAGGAATCAATCAAAAATACAAGGAAACACTGCTGTAAAAACGAACAAAAGTCGATTTTTTTCTTTTATTGTGATGTTTTAGATCAACACTGCGATTCAAAATGCCCAGAATATGAAATAATGATCCACAGGTGTCATAAACTATAACTGTACAGCAAGAACAGCACTGTATGTCTTCTTTAGAATGAAAATTGAGTTCGAAATGATAGTTCTTGCAGCCGATACGACGGTCCAGGCTGGTTTGTGTCGACCCGATTATAACGTCTTTCTTTTATTTTTGTTTCGATTCCAGCAGCTGTTCCTAATGAGAGGTTTAGCGTCAGAGCGAGATCCTCGACTCAGCAGCTCTCCGCTCGGCTCAGAGCATTTCAACCATTCATTTCTCACACGCTCTTTGTCAGCACATCACTGTAAACACTCACGGCTGCAGCACTGAACTTTTACCGCACGGGAATTAAAACTGTGCGGCTCCGGGGGAAATATCCAAGCATATCGATCCCGCGCAGTCGTCAAATCATGAGTTAAAGTTGCAATAATTTCAGTTTTGGTTACGATTTCTAAAAGAATACAAAGCAGATTGGCTCAATGTACAACCGAGCAATCAAAATTATGGATAGAAAACTACCCGCTTTCATCACTGCCACATTCTTACTAATTATAATTTATAAAGTTTTGAAAACTTCAGCAATTTATGTTTTCTAAAATGATGTTTCAAATGTATTCATAGCTTGGCCCCTGAACTAGTCAGTGTGTTTATTGACCTTATTCCGCCCCGCCCACTTTTGCCGTTTTTTGTACTTTTGTTGTAAACGCACTTCCGTTTGACGAGAACTCTGTCAAAGCTAATGACGAACGAGGGAAAAGTCTGACGCTAAAATGTTACATAAAGTAGATTGATTTGTGTAAAATGTTTAATGAACACGAGCAACAACAAGTCAACAACGCAACGATTTCCTGGTCAGTCTGAAAACGTCTTTTTAGTCGAGTAGAACTTATTTTCTGTTGAGCTCGTCTGCTCCGTGTGAACTACAACGGAAACAAGACGGCGGCGCGTACGGCAACTTCAGGAATAAGGTCAATACAGAGACTAAACTACAGCAGAGTGACCAGAGGAACCGCAAACCAAAACTGTCAAATCCCTCAGTGCAGGACGTCATTTGGTCAATCAACCTTTTCCTACAAAAGCTGCAAACTGTGGAACTCATGACCCATTGAAATCAAGTGCATTTCTGATGTAAAAATGTTCACCTCTAGACTTAAAGAAAACCAAAACTGTACCCACCTGTAAATGGTATGAAAGTGTATGAGTGAGAGTGAAAGAACGAGTCTAAAATTTGCACTGATCTATTTATTTATTAGAAATGTGTTTTAATGTGTTTGGTTATTGATTGTAGAAAGTGTAGAAAAGTCCAACCAGGGACGGGACTTGAAAATTAGCACTTGCTTTAAACTCTGTACGCATCGCATCAGTATTTTAACAAAATTTGAAATATATTGATGTCAACTGCATTCTTGTCAAGTGAGTCGTCGAACCTGTCAGGCGCACTTTAAGTACAGCCACTTTCAGTCATTTCTGTGTGGGAATAACGTTTTACCCACACGTAAGTCATATTTGTTGAGAAAAACCTACTACTGAGGGATTGTTTATATCTTAATTACTCCAATCTTCTTCTGCCGACACACAATAATCAATGAGATCTTACATTTTCAGCTCAGATCTTGCTTTATTCTATTCTGCACAATCCAGGGCTCTTTCTCTCGTCCTCTTGGATTCTGTTTTCTCCTCCTCTTTTCTCGTCGGCTGACTCTCGTCTGGCGCTCCGTCGTTCGTGTTTGAAATGCTTGCGTTCGTTTCATACTTTATGCATCTGGCGTTTACTCACAAACACATGCCGACAGACCAATCGTTTCTCTTTTCTCTGATCGCTCTCTCCGTCTCTTCTTACTCATTACATACGTGACTACATGGATTCTGCGTTCATTTTATTGATATATTATAAATGTTTCCTCTGTTCTCTCTCCTCTTTATCGCTCTGTTTGCGTCTTCTCTCTCTCGGCGATCACACTTTTCTATTTTATTTTTGTTTGTTTTATTGATGAATAACTGAAATGAAATGACTTAAAGTGTTACCGGTGAGTTTTATTGTGTCTTCATATTCTCCTGCTGAGACAGAGAGAGAGAGGGGGGGAGAGAGAGAGCGAGAGAGAGAGAGAGAGAGAGGGTGGGGGGGTGGGGGGGGGGGAGAGAAAACGAGAGAGAAAGAGGGAGAGTGCGAAAGTGAGAGAGAGGAGAGAGAGAAAAGGATATAGACAGAGGAAGAGAGAAAGACAGAGAGAAAGAGAGAAAAAGAAAGAAACCGAAACAGAAAGAGAGACAAGGAAAGAAAGAGAGCGAAAGAGAGACAGGGAAAGAGAAAAAGAGAGAGAAAGAGGAAGAGAGGGAGACACAGAGAGAGAACAAGACAGAGAAAGAGGGGGAGGAATAGAGAGAGAGAAAAATAAAAAGACAGCGAGAGGAAGAGTAAGAAAAAAGAAGGGAGAGAGAGCGAAAGAAAGAAAGAGGAATAAAGAGAGGAAGAGAAATAAAAAGAGAGCAAGAAAGACAGAGTAAGAAGAAATAACAAGAGAGAGAGTGAAAGAGAGAAAAATTAAGAGAGAGAGGAAGGAAGAGTAAGAAAAAAGAAGGGAGAGAGAGAGGGAAAGAAAGAGAGGAATAAAGAGAGGGAGAGAAATGAAAAGAGAGAGAAAGACAGAGAAAGAAATAACAAGAAAGACAGTGAAAGAGAGAGAGAAATAAAGAGAGAGATAAAGAGAGACCGCAATAGAGGATTAAAAAAAATTGAGGAATAGACAAAAAGACAGAGAGGGAGTTAGCAAAAGAGAGAAACGGACAGAAATAAAGAGAGAGAGAAAAAGACAAAGAAATAAAAAGAAAGGGAGAAAAATAAAGAGAGAGAGAAAGACAGACAGAAATAAAAGAGAAAGGGAGAAATAAAAAGATAGTGAGAGAGAGAGTTAGTGAAAGAGAGACAGAGAGAGCGAGAAAGAGAGCAAAGGAAAGAGACAGAGAGAGAGAGAAACAGAGAGAAAGAGAGCAAAGGAAAGAGACAGAGAGAGAGAGAAACAGAGAGAAAGAGAGCAAAGGAAAGAGACAGAGAGAGAGAGAAACAGAGAGAAAGAGAGCAAAGGAAAGAGACAGAGAGAGAGAGAAACAGAGAGAAAGAGAGCAAAGGAAAGAGACAGAGAGAGAGAGAAACAGGGGGGAGGTTGGGCTGACAGTAGGAGCTGACGTAAGGGAGGCAGATGGGCTCAAAAGGCACTGAGCCAGACTGAGCAGAACTGACAACATCGAGAGGAAAGAGAGACCATTAAAGACCGTATCTCTACAACAGAGAGAGTGGAAAAGTCTCAGAGTGGAGCTTTAAACGACGGAAATGCAAAGAAACAAGAAAATGTGTACAAATAACTATCTATTCATGTCTTTTGTTGGATTAAAGGATACTTTTTTGAGCTTGAAACAATGTTCCGTCATCAAAAACACACCTGAAGTAGCATTCACACAGTTTTGGGGAATGTTTATTAGAAAATCCTCTCCCTGCGAGCGTCAAACACACTTCCTGATGAACTTCCGAGATTTTTGTACGTATTTTCAGACTTCATACGTCACTTATCTGAGAAGGTTCCCGTTTTTCAGTGGTTCTCAAACTACCCAAAGTACCGACAAAGAAAATATTTGGTTTTCTGAGTACCACCAAGTCTAAATTGGATTTGTAACAGTACTACTTCAGGTCTAAATTAGGGATAAACCAGGTACTAAGGCATACACCAGTGCCACAGTAGTTTTAACTAGCAATTTACTAAAGGAAGAGCAAAAAATGTGAATAAAATGTTCTCTAAATCAGTGGTTCCCAACCTTTTTTGCCTCGAGTACCCCCTAAGCTTCGTTTCATCCACAGAGTACCCCTAACTTAAGTGTCAAGCAAATAAATGGGTTTACTAGTCACATATTGTCAATTATTACTATTATATTTTTGTTTTTATAATATTTATGGTCCAAGATGCTCCAAAAAGAGGCTAAATTTACAATTAATGACGCCTTTTTCTCAGATTAAAGTACATTTCATCTTCTTTTGAAACCTGCCACCATTCCACGTGCCCCTGGTTGGGAAAGACTGCTCTAAATGAAGTAAATATTACAATTGAAGAGGTGTTCACGTACCACAGTTTGAGAAACACTGCCTTAAATCATCGCTAAAGTCGTTCTGAGCATTTCTGCCTCTAAACACGATCACCGCTGCAGAAAACCCGCACAATGACGTATTTTCAGCGCTAACTTCACGAGATTGTACATTGTATAAGTGTGATTTCACAGTGACTGATAACACAGGTCACAGAATAATAATAATAATAATAATAATAATAATAGAAGAAGAAGAAACTTTTTTGTCGTTGTTTTAAAACACGAGATGGCAAATTTAAGGCACTCAAGAGCATGTTTAAAGGCGAACAACAATATGAAAAACGCAGAATATTTTTCCTTTACGTCAACCGGACAACAACTGGGACGGGGATCTATTATTATTATTATTATTATTCCTTTCTTCTGTGTAAATGCTGTTGTTAGTCGTGAGAGCAGACGTGTGTGTGTGTTTTGGACAGACAGAGAGACATTAAACATATGACGGCTCTGATTCTGAAGCCAGAGCCCACACGGGAGCAGGACCTGAGAGCGCCCCCTACTGACCGCAGCCTGTTAGCCCAGCTTTAACCCCCTCCGCCCCGTCACCCCGCCACATGTCCCTACGGCAGCCCGAGGAGGACAAACCCGATCTGCTGCGGGACCGCGAGGAACTGAAGGGACGGTTTACGAGCGCGGAGCACGTTTGACTGTGTAAACATGTTTTTCTGAGTCCTGACATCTCGACATCTCGATCTTTCTTTTCGACACAGTGGAGCAAAATGATGGAATGAGTATGGTAATTTTATGAACACCTCAATAGCAAACAGTAAAAAAAATCTTACGGAAATATTGTTAAATAAGTATCAACTGTGATTATTAAAATGGTTGTGTATAATCCAAATAGTAATCAGAGCTCTATATACAACATATTGGAGGCCGACTTCAATACAAAATGATATTAAATAATACACTTGAAAAAATATGGTCTTAAATAAGATAACAAGTTAATAAGTGCTTGAAATAAGTAGTATTTAACTTGTTTTGAGTATATTTTGAAGTAAGATTACCAATGGAACAAGCATAAAATATCTTGGTTTGGTTTAATTATGAAAAAGACAAGCATTTTCTGTCTTGAAATTAGAAAAAAGACACTACTGCACTTGAAATAAGAACAAATGTACTTGTTCTATTGGCAAATCTTATTTTAAGACTGTCTAAATGTATTCAAATCAAGATAAATACTACAAATCCAATCACTTTTTAACTTATTTTCTTATATAAGGTTGTACATTTTTCCAGTGTAATAATAATAAAATTTACAAAATCCAGTACATTTCATTGGAAAATTTTTTTGTTTTGTTTTGTGGTTGTGAGGGCTGTTTTCTGTTTATCGTGTGATTTTCATTTGTAAATCATCTGACCAGACAGCTTTTAATTTGAGCTCGTTAAAATAATCATTTAAAGGTGTGTGGCTTTAAAGTGCGTATGACGGGTTTTTATGATTTTCTAATTTTGACTTTATTCAGTGTATTAATACCTCGTGTAAATATAAATTATAGTTTCAAACCAATCAGGTCGCTGTTTGTGGAGAAAAGTTGAAAAATATGTTGAAAATTACAGGAAGTAAACAGACTGATGACATCATGCTGGGGAGACAAATGTTACGCATAATTTACACAAAATAAACTACTTTTTTGACCCTTTAAACATTGATTCAACAAAATAAAGGTGTCACATGTGTTTTTCTTTGTCAAATGAACAGAATCTGTGACATTAGCTGAGTTATGGCCAGTGTACAGTGTGGTTGCTATGGTAATTTCCTAGTGTGATGTCATACTTCACAACCAGGAAGTGAAATTAAAAATCTAAAAAAACAGCTAAACCGGGGTAAAATTTGTGAAGATTCTAGCAGAAACTGAAATATATTTATCTTAACTGCATTTTAGTTAAATCGGTAGTTCAACCTGTCATGGGCCCTTTAAGGATAAGCCCTTTCAGGTTTCTGCCACACTCCATCACGTTTTGTGTTGTTTTGTTTTATATGGACTTCTGTTTTTTTTTTTTTTTTTTTTATTATGTGAAAATAAATAAATCAAATCAAATCAAATCAATCAACATCAGCTGATTTGTCAATTTATCCTTAAACATTTGAGCGCTTTGGCTAAACGTTACAACAGTTTACAGTCCATATCATAAGAGCAACAAACAAATCTATGGAATAAACACCACACACAACACTATTGTAATTAAAATCACTAAACAAGTCGCTATAATCTGAAAGGAACAGACATTTTGAAAAAACCCAGAGTCAGAACCAAAGTAATGGAATTGCTGTAAAAGGAGTTAATTTATGGAATGATCTTGACAAAGAAATCAAAGAATCAAAAACAATACAATAATGGCGTTCAAGAAATGCATAAAAGCTATTATAATAAGAAAGTATGAAAAAGAAAATTAAGTTGTTGCGGTTGAAAGGGCGACTATATTTTCAGTGTAATTGTGTTAATGAAGGAAAACGTTTGGTGTCGTGTTATAAGTTGTAAAAGGGGCAGAGAACACAAGATTGCTCTTCTTTTTGCTCCTTTTCATTCATTTTTTTTTTTCTGTGTTTGAAATAATGTCACGGATGATGTATTTTTATGACATGAATGAAAAAAAAAAAAATTGTGTTTGTAATAGGACATTTTCCAAAAGTGTTCAACATAACTGACCTATAGACCCTTTAAAACTTTGTAAACAAAAACATTCTAAATTCAGAACGGAGGCAAAAGTGAAGTGTAACATAATGTGATTTCACTGAGAAACTGGGATTTAACCTCAGAATATCACAAAATATGAAAAATGTAGATGATTTAGCCTCAGACACATGTGAGTGACATCAGAGCTGATTTAAACACATTTATTATTGTATTTTACATCATGTTTTAGGAAATTATGATCAACTCTTTGCATTTTTGATGAAGGAACAATCCAGATTTATGGGTTTTACTGGAAAAATACTCACAGAAATGTTGAGCCCACAGTCATTTTTCATTTTATCTAGAGATATATTAGATATTATTCCATAAATATGATTATTTAAGGCTAGAAAATTGTGTTTTGTCCATTGTTTGCTATAGAAAAGCAAACCAACTGACCTTTTTACTCTGGAAATTCAAAAGAGTTGCTTTTTTCACAACACAAACACTTTCAGAATGGACGCGACTGAAGGCAAAATGAAGTTGATTGTAAATTTTATCACACATTACATCTAAATCCGACTGGTTTTAAGTGTTTGCGTTGGAAAAAAGCAACACATTTGAATTTCCGATTAGACATTTTGCCAAAACTGATCCGCTCTTTAATGAGATGAGTAATAACCTCATGCACTTCACTCACTTTTCCACGAGGTCAGGTCAGAGTCTGGCTGTAACGTGTGAATGAATCCGACTCTGTTCAGTGCGCACGGCTTCATTACTCCAGAGGAAGCTGACACGGCGCTTATGCTAATTCTACATTCTATCCTCTCCCACCGTTTGAAAAAGACCCACGGCTTCACAAATCCACGAAGAACAGCGCAATCTCCCACACGCAGGAGACTCTTCCAGGACCGACGTGTTTAGAATATACAACATTTATATTTGCCGACAAGTATTAAGAGTCAATATCCAACCTCCAGCTACATTTTCATGGCGTTTGATGAAGTAAACGTCAAATTCCATTGTCAAACTGTTGGGGCTGACTATATTTTTGGTGTGATTATGTTAGAATTAAGAAATAGAACATGATTGTATGTATTTATACTAATTTCAGCATTAATTCTTACACTAATAAACACTTTTACATGCGGTAATGTTTTGTAACTCTGCTCTGGTGTTACTCACGTGAGGTCGAGTGATTGAAAGTCGTCAAAACAGGAGGGCTGTGCAATTAATCGAAATCGCACTTTGGATGGACGCAATTAGCAAATCACAAAGGCGGCAAATTTATGAAGTTTCCTCCACAAACAACAAAATATCCTGTTTTATTCTGAATGAAAACTGTTAACCCTGTAGTTTAGACTTGTTAAGAGACAAAAATGCAACCTAAAGTGACAAAAACATGACTAAAAGCAACTATAATGTGACTAAAAGTGAAACAAATGCAACTAAAAGCAACCTAAATGTGTCTAACTGCGACTAAAAGCATAAAAATGTGACTTAAAGTAACAAAAACGCAACTAAAAGTGACAAAAATGCGACTAAAATTCACAAAAATGCAACTAAAACTGATAAAAACACGAATACTGACATAAACGGACAAAAGGTATAAAAACGGACAAAGACACAACTAAAACTGACAAACACCCAACTACAAATGACAAAGACGTAACTAAAAGTGAGAAAAACGCAACTAAAAGTGAGAAAAACGTGACAAAAACACAACTAAAACTGACAAAAACATCACTAATACTGACACAAACGTGACATAAACGGACAAAAGGTATAAAAACGGACAAAGACCAAAGTAAAACTGACAACTTCTGAACTACAAATCACAAAAACGTAACTAAAAGTGAGAAAAAAGCAACTAAAAGTGACAAAAACGCAACAAAAACACAACTAAAACTGACAAAAACATGACTAATACTGACACAAACGTGACATAAATGGACAAAAGGTATAAAAACGGACAAAGACCAAAGTAGAACTGACAACTTCTGAACTACAAATGACAAAAATGTAACTAAAAGTGAAAAAAACGCGACTAAACGTGACAAAACGCGACAAAAACTGACAGAAACTCCAAAACTGACGTCAAACCTGTCAAAAACAGCCCTGGTTTTTCATAGTTAGCGATGTCTGGAGGCTAATGCTAACTCTCCCATTGGTAAAGCCATTTTAAGGAGTTTTTTTTTATCAGTATATGTTAAAACAATCCGTCCCCCATGTTTTTCTGCTGGATTTTTAATTTCCCTCTTGTCAGATGCAGCTAATATGAGAGCTGCTGTAATGGCCGATGATTTTATCTCTGATTTTCAACAGTGAGACCTCCTCGAATGTAAAAAGCCAGTAGAAATGGTTTAAATTGGTTATTATCTTTCCTGATCATATCGCTCTCACTCCTAGCTGTGGAGATAAGGCTTTTTATGAAATATTACACACTGGAATGAAAGGCTTGTCGTATTAGAGCTGATTGGAAACGAATCAAGGCGCTGGAGGAGCAATCTGATAAGTCAAAAGTGTTCATTGAAAGGAGTGCTACAGTATTTAAGAAGGTGTTTTCTTGATTCTATGAGTTATTAAGTGAAGAGGTTGTGTTCGTGTACAAGAATTTAATGTCACAGTTTCAGATCGAGGGCGTTATTTGTCTGAGATTGGCTCCACAAACTTACATCAAAGTCCTTTAAATCGGCAGAAATCACATCTTTGGCGTTGAATAATGGCACCACTTTTTGAGTCTACTTTCTATTAATTTAACTTTAAATAATATGTGCTGTCATAGAAGGCCATAGAATATTGCGAGTCATGAAACTAAATGTGAAAAAACACAGTAAGTGACAAAAACGTGAATTAAAGTGATAAAAATGTGACTTAAAGTGCCAAAAACACAACTTAAAGTGACAAAAATGCGACTAAAACCAACAAAACATGATTATACGTGAAAAAAACACAACTTTAAGTGACAAAAACACAACTAAAAGCAACAGAAACATGACTATGAGAGAAAAAAAAACGCAACTTAAAGTGACATAAAGGCAACTTAGTGAGAAAAACGCAAATTATAGTGACAAATAAGACTTTAGGTGACAAAAACGCAACATTAAGTAACAAAAATGTGAATTAAAGTGATAAAAATGTCACTTAAAGTGCCAAAAACACAACTTTAAGTGACAAAAACAGAACTAAAAGTAACAGAAACATGACTATGAGTGAAAAAACGCGACTTAAAGTGATTAAAAACTAAAATTAATAAAATGTCTCTTAAAGTGCCAAAAACGCAACTTAGAGTGACAGAAACACAACTTTGTGAAAAAAAAACAACGCAAATTATAGTGACAAAAAGGACTTTAAGTGACAAAAATGCAACATAAAGTGACAAAAACGTAATAAAAAATTATTTATTCGTTTGTTAATTCATATTTCAGTCTTTTTGTCAGTTCTCCTGGTTGTGTTTAACAGATCAGAACAATCACACTTACATATTTTTTCAAAATCGTGCAGACACTTCACACCAACACAACGCACTTTTCTTCACACAAATCCATATATTCCATGAACAGAAACAGCGCCATCGTTTTTGTAATGATCTGCTTTTACTGTGGACAAAGCCGTGCCCGATCGCTCTCTCCTCCTGACACACGAGTACGAGCTCGGGTTTATCTCGCTGACCGCTCCATACCATCGACCCGTTTAAACACACACTTCTGCTCCACGACAATTACAACCCAGGAGTAAATAAGACGCCGTTTACGAGAATGGACCGATTGAACGCTCATTTCCTGTGTTTTGTCGGCACTTTTTGGACAAATTGAGCAAAAAATACACTTGCCTTGCCATTTTACAGTCCAAAGATGCAAATTTTACGAACTTTTTTTCATATTTCTTAATGTAAAACCTAAAAACAAAGCTGTCTAACACATTTCCTATGCTTCCCTCTCTTTCAAGGTACATTGTCGTGTTGATTGTTGATCGCCTGTTGATTTTAAAGTGCTCTATAAATAAAGTTGAGCTTGGCATTTGGCCCAGCATAATCTCACTAAACATTATCTCGACGTTTGATTGCGTAAAATGGGGTTTTGCGGGTCTTGGTTTTGATTGTAAACGCTCAGATTGCGACCGCACACGAGGCACAGGCTTAACTTAACTCAAAAATACCTGTTCTCGTTATATTTCAGCGGTTTTAGTCGGTACAGAATGACAGGGTCGACGACACGTTTCACTAAAACGTAGTGAACATGAGTTTATTTAAGATTTTACTAAACATTTTACCCGTTTGTCCCCAGTTTTTGTATAATGTCACTTCCTGGTTGGACGTGGGCAGCAAATATGACACAGTTAGAGGTAATTCTACAACTGTTACCTAGCAACCATTTTGAAAACAAGGGCCACAATCCATATAAATCGCACAATAGTTATGTTGTTATAGTTAATAGTTATTTGACAAGTAATAATACCTGACAACACCTTTATTTTGTTGAATGACTGTTTAAATTGTCAGAAAAAACGTGTTACCTCTGTATTGATTGATGGAGTTCAATAGGAAGGCAAGGCAAGGCAAGTTTATTTGTAGAGCACAATTCATACACAAGGCAATTCAAAGTGCTTTACAAAACAGGAAAAGTTGCATTAAAATCACAAAACACAAACACAGAATAATTCAAATAAAGCGCTTTAAAAGAGAAGAGTGCAGATAGATCTTTCAGTCGTTTGCACATCTAAACAGAACTGTTTTTAGCCTGGATTTAAACATTGTCAGAGTGAGGCCTGTCTCACATCTTCAGGGACACTGTTCCAGATTTTAGCTGCAAAAAACTGAAATGCTGATTCCCCATGTTTAGTCCTGACTCTGTGCACCTAGAGTCAGTCGCAAAAATGCGATTTAAAGTGACAAAAATGCAACTCAAAGTGACAAAAACGAATCGCGAATTAAAATGTGCCAAAAACACTGACTGAAAGCAACGGAAACAGGACCATGAGTGAAAATAACACAATTTTGTGACAAAAAAGCGAATTAAAGTGACAAAACATCAACTAAATGTGAAAAAAACAACAACATAAGTGACAAAAATACAATTTTAAGTGATAAAAATGCAACTTCAAGTGACAAAAACACAAATTAAAGTGATAAAATGTGACTTAAAGTGACAAAAATGCAACTAAAAGCAACAGACACATGACTATGAGAGAAAAAAACGTAACTTCAAGTGACAAAAACGCAACTTCAAGTGACAAAAATGTGACTAAAACCAACAAAAACATGACTATTTGTGAAATAAAACACAACTTTAAGTGACAAAAACACAACGTAAAGTGAAAAAACACCAGCAGGAGGCGAAAGCTGGGAACCCTTGCGTTAGAACATGGTTAAAAGCTCCAAAAAGTCACTGCAGCATATTACGTGTCCTTTAAACAAGCCCAAAGGTTCCACACGCGCCGTCTGCACCTCAAAAACAAACCAACACCTGAACCCAAATCAAACCTTTACCTCATTACGGCTCAGGCTGCGTTTGCCAAGGCCCGGGCTGGTGCCGTTAAACCAGCGCCGGCGCCGTCTCTCAGTTCAGCGGAGCATTAGAGCTGATCAATAGCGCTGCTGCACTGGGACGACTCTGCTCCGAACATGAATATTCAAAAGACTGGCTCGCAAAATGAAGCGATCCACAACGTTTACGCCGCCGAAGAATCCCGCGCGCCGTTATGGGAAGTGAGTGCGAGCACATTCGTCTGTCGAGCGCTCGTGTTTGTGTTTTGTTCAACGGTAATGACTGCAGCAGTTCACTTTTAGATGAGTTTGGCGCATGTTATATGGCAGTTCTGAAATATGTGAGACGCAGAGAAAGTGTTTGTACAAGCACAACTATTGCAGTTAAACATAGTGGGTTAGTTTAAGAATTTAAGGTCGCTTGAAAGTATTAGATGTAACTTACTCTAATAATAAGGGGTTAGAGTTAGTCCACTACGTTAACTTTTCTTGGCAGGACGCCCTAAATAGCCATGTAACCGACTCTGGACCCAAAATGCAAAATTAAAATGACAGTTGTAACAGATTTAAGTGACAAAGCATGTTAAATCAGGTTTAATATCGTTTATTTGGATGGTTCATGGTCTTATTGGACCCTATTTCACAAAAAGATACTGTTTTTAATGAAAAAACAGAGCAAATACAGTGTCATATTTATCAAAATTGTATCTTGAAATCATCTCACGACCTCCAGTACTACATGACTCAAATATTATTATTATAAAATACATTTTAAAATGCATATATTCTGCATTAATTACATTATTTTACTTTAAACATGCCCTTGTTCCTTTACTTTGACTAATGTTTCTCTAAAAATGTTCTTTAACTTAAATAAAGCTTGTATTGAAAACCACGCATGACTTTTTCTTTCTCTCTCATCTACTGGCAGCAGAGGGTTACCATGGGGAAATAAACAAAAGCTGTAATAAACCCGACATGCTAACGTAAGCACAACGAACCTGATTTGAGTTAGAAATGCTCAGAACGAGCCGGTGATGATATTTGGACTTAAAGGACACATGTTCTGCCACAGTTTTTTGAGCTTTTAACCCTGTTCTAACAATGTTCCATCATTAAAAACACACCTGAAGTAGCATTCAGTTGTATTCACGCTGTTTTGAGGAATGTTTGTTAGAAAATCCTCTCTCTCCGAGCGTCAAACACACTTCCTGCTGAACTTCCGGGATTTTCTGACATAGTTTCAGACTTCATGTGTCACTTTTCAGAGACTCTTCTGCTGTTTTTAGTCCTCAAATCATCGCTAAACTCGTTCAGAGCATTTCTGCCTCTAAACACGATCACTGCTGCAGCAAATCCGCACAATGACGTCTTTTCAGCGCTAACTTCACGAGATTATATATTGTGTTGGCGCCATCTGCTGGCTGGATGCTCTCAGTAAGTGTAAGTTCATAGTGACTGATAAACACAGGTTGCAGAATGAATAAGAAACTTTATTTTTTTCTTTCTCAACATGAGATGGAAAATTTAAGGCAATCAAGTGCATGTCTAAAGACTAACATATATGAAATGCAGAATATTTTTCATTTGAACAAGCTCTTGGGGCTCTAATTTGACATCACAAATTTGAAATGAGCGTTTTCTGAGGAACAGATGGATAGGATCTTGTAAACGGGACAATAAAACCAGCAAGAATTAAGTCAAACACAACTCCAGCTGTGTTTTCGATGAAGGAACAGTGACTTAAAAGTAAAAAACACCTCAAATTTGCCTTGTATACGTCCTTTAAATAAGCTAAGCAGGATAAATATTGTGAATTTCAGCCATTTTAACTTGTGCGGCGCTTCATTTTTGCAGTGTAATTGTTTAAAAGTTTGTTCTCGTCCTCTTCACACACACTTAGCCTCTTCACCTCAGTCTGTCGTCTTCCCTCTTTCCCGTTCCCGGCGCTTCCCTCCCTCTCCCGCACTATCTGTCTCTTCATCTGTTTGATTTTATTGCAGAAGAGGCATTGCGGGTAATTACAAAAAGCCGGTCAAGCACCGCACAGTTTGTTTGCAGGGACGGTCTGCCAATAAAACTCATCGTCTCCGAGCGTCCGAATGTGCACGCGGGCAAATGTTACGCCTGCCTCGGAACAAGACGCACGTGAACAAGCGCTCGATACTTTATTCAAATGTGACGGACTTTTCTGCAGACGAGACAAAAAACCGCCGCCGCATCTCTCAGGATTCCTACGGCGGCGGAGAGACAAGTGTGTGAGCGAACGGTGCAGGTGCAGCGATTTAAAATGGAGGACGATTACAGACGTCCTCAGAAAACCTCGGGAAATTACAGTGAGTCGTGGAGTTAATTAGACGTTAGCAACAGAGGCATTAAAAGTCGCTGAGGAAATGCATGATGTCTTGGATCAGGTTGTAACTTGATTTAACGAAGCAACATTCAGGAAATATAAGCTGCAATTAGGTCTGGGTGATACGACAATCTGCTATTTTTGTGAAATCGTCGTGTTATGATTGACTGTTTGTCTCTTTAAAGTGGACATATCATGCTTTTATTTTCACCTTTTGAACATTTAAAACATTTACCTGGGGTCTAATTTTCTTTCTACATGCCTCTCTTTTATCCCTTTTGTAAGGAGCGCCTTTGAGCGCCTTGTTTTGGCACTGTCTCTTTAAATGCAAATGAGTTAGTTCGCACCCCACCCCCTCCCATGCGCATTGCATGCAGACTCCACCCCGTTCAGCCATTGTTGTAGTCCCAAACACAGTCCGTCCGTCGGATCCAAAACTTCTCCAAAGTTAGAAAAAAACATAATGACAATCGAAAAATGGAAACAAGCGAAGACATCAACATCCAGCCTTAGATGTACGAGCCAGAGCTATGCGCTCCGTTAGCTTAACTGTGTGTGAAAGATATTAGCAGCTTGTCTAATGGACCCTCACTTTACCATCTTACTACAACAACAGTCCGGGGAAAAAGGCTACTGTCAAGTCAGTCAGCGTTGTTAAGGTGCTGCGGGCTACGCTTGCTGCTCGCTAACGCTAGCGACATGCTAACGTCAGCTACGAGCAGTCTGATGTGAGTTCTGCCTTATGAAAACATCAAAAATAAATGTATTCTATGTATATATAAAGACATGTGCCCTAAGCAGCTGGAAAACAGCCGAGTAAAAGATGGGCAGCTACAGGTGTAATGCTAATCCCTCACAAATGGCCAGAACAGGTAAAGAATGACTGGATAAAAATAGGTCTAATAAACAGTGTTTCAGCGTTTCTTGACTTACCGCTCCACTATATCGTCATCTCCATAGACCGAAGGAACTGACCCTTCGATCAAATGCAATCTTTGAGCAAATCCCTCGTTGTACTGGCGGAGGTTACTGAAGCACTCCTCTTTGAAGTGCTTAGCGCACACAAACTGAACTTTCCCCACTGTCGGTGGTACATTACCACGAAAAATAAAACGTAACCATGCCGATCTCAGTTGTTCGGATGCAGGCGGTCGGTGTAATGAGTTGTGCTGGTAACACAACCAAGAACAGAGCATTTTAACTTGTCCACTCACACCTTTGACATCTTTGCGCTTGGACTACAAAATCGCTACGAGGAAAATAAAGATGGCGGTCTCTGAGTGGTTAGCCGGAAGCTCTTGACCTTGTTTAGTAGTTCCGCTGTGACGTGATAGACAAAAATACGTAACAGATAATGCGGATATTCAAACGAACTGAGAAATATGTTGCAAAAATTATATAAATATATCTCTGCAGCTACTTAAGTGATTAATTTCAACTTTTTGGCACTACCAGACACCCACAGTACACAATAAAAGGTATCTAAGGGCCAAAAAAGTAGATTTTGCATGATATGTCCCCTTTAATGCAGTTGTCTGTTCAAACACACTTTTTCTCCTGTTGTTTAGCCTCTGAAGCCCAATTTTGTCACTTTTAACCGCATTTATGTTACATTTGTCATATTTAAACACATCTTTGTCACTTTTAGTCGCGTCTTTGTCGTTTTTGTCACATTTTTGATACTTTTGAACACATTTTTAACGCCATTGAACACACTGAAATTACAGTGAGTCGTGGAGTTAATTAGACGTTAGCAACAGAGGCATTAAAAGTCACTGAGGAAATGCATGATGTCTTGGATCAGGTTGTAACTTGATTTAACGAAGCAACATTCAGGAAATATAAGTTGCAATTAGGTCTGGGTGATGTGACAATCTGATATTTTTGTCTTTGTCTGTTCAAACACACTTTTTCTCCTGTTGTTTAGCCTCTGAAGCCCAATTTTGTCACTTTTAGCCGCATTTATGTTACTTTTAGTTGCATTTGTCATACACACATACAAACACATCTTTGTCACTTTTAGTCGCGTTTTTAGTCGCATTTTTGATACTTTTGAACACATTTTTAACGCGTTTGAACACACTGAAATTACAGTGAGTTGTGGAGTTAATTAGATGTTAGCTTTTAACACAAGCTGAGCACAACATTTGTATTGCATTATTTTATTTTAGCTTGTGTCTGCACGCTCTGTTTTGTCTTATTGCATTTTATATTGCTTCTCTACAGCACTTTGGGCCATTGCGGTTGTTTTTAAATGTGCTTTATAAATAAATTTGACTTGACTTGACCGATTAATCGACTCAATGACTAAAGCATTACAGCCCGACTAAATTTAAGATTTTTTTCCTCTAAGAAAAGGAACAAACTTTGCATTAAATTAAACACAACATACACATAAAAAACAGTATCTCATATAAGTTTTATCAATAATGTACGGATCTATAAGAGCATGACGTTTAGAGCCAAGTCTCAGCCCACAGTCCAGACTACAACACCCACGATGCATTGCACAACAATACAAGCTGGAGTGTGAAAGCTAACACCAGCGTTAGCCGTTACCTGCTGCTGTCGCATGAGCAACGACGGAGGCCGGAGGTTTTCGTCGACACGTAGCACCCACGCTAATGCTAATGCTAACGCTAAAGACGCCGTTTATATTTAGGCTCAATGTAGCACTGGAGATGAGTAACCGGATAAAATGGTGAGCAAGTGACAAACAAAGCCTGCTTCTGCTCTGTTATATTTGACAAGGACGTTTATAGGTCACTTTTGCTGAAGAAGTTGAATATTAATATGTAAAGTCTATCTGACACATTAACTAAAACGTAGTAAACATGATTATTATTTAAGGTTTTACTAAACATTTTGCCTCTTTATCCCCAGTTTAACAGTTTTTGTAACATTTCTAAAGGTTACTTCCAGGTTGAGCAGCAAATATGACATAAGCAGAGATAATTTCAACCGTTACCTAGCAACCAGGCTGTAAACAACGGCCAACATTTTAATAGGAATTAGAATTGACAACAAATAATCCCTAATACCACTTTTTCATTATATTTGTTACCACTACATCTTATTTTGCCTGAATAAAGCATTAACAAAGACTTAATTAATAATAAATATATACTTTATTAAACATGATTCAGGATTAGTAACTACTTAATTAAGGTTAGAAATTAGGGTTAGAATATTTGTTAAATAGTCACTGAGCCTGAATCATTCTTAATAATTTTTGATTTGTTGATTATAAATTAAGTCTTTGTACATGATTTATTAAGGCACAAATAATTCTAGTTATTGTAAAGTGTTACCTTATTTTTTATTGTTTATTTATGTTATTATTTTTTGTTAAAAGACCTTTAAACTGTCAGAAAAAAATGTGTCAGTTGCTGTAAATTTTCCCGTATTTTCAACGGTGCGTCGCTTTATGATGACATCACTGAGGGATTCTGTTTTAGAACTCAGCACTACTTCCTGTCATTTTAAACTTTTATTTTTCTAAATTTCTTCACAAACTGCAACTTTACAGATGTAAAACTATGATAAACATTTACCACAGGTGCCCTCCCACCAAACTAAGTCAGAATTAGAAAAACAGATAAACATTAGAGAACTTTCACATGCACTTTAAGTTAAAGTCTGATTATATATCATTATCTTCAACTTATGGCTTAGTTTGGTGGGAGGCACTTGCGGAAAATATTTATCATAGTTTTACATTTTTGAAGTTGCAGTTCCAGAAGAAATTTTGATAAATAAATAAAATTAAAGGAAGTAGTGCTGAAATCCCTCTGTGATGTCATCAAAATGTGAAAATAAGTTACAGTTCACACTCAACTGACACATTTTTCTAACAGTCTAAACGCTCATTCAACAAAATAAAAGTGTTATCAGGTTTTATTATTTGTCAAATCATAACTATTGTGCATTTTACATGGATTTTGGCCCTTGTTTTCAAAATGGTTGCTATGGTAACAGTTGTAGAATCACCTCCACCTCTGTCATATTTGCTGCCCATGTCCAACCAGGAAGTACAAGTATAAAAATCATGAAAATGGTCAAACTGGGGGCAAAATGTTTAGTACAGTGTCCATTTCGTAACATCTAACCCTCTCGCTGTAAAGCGGCGTTCAACTCTGCTCAGGTTTGTTTTGCAGAAAGTGGGCTGTGACTGACGGCGACTCAGAAAAACAACACCTTTATATAGAAGTCTTTGGCTCGCGCTGACTTATGTAACGAGCCGAAGAAAACCACAAGTGTTTATAAATCAACACTTTTATTAGAATAACTAGACTTCTAAGACAAACACGACTTACATAACAGACAATTAGTCGTTTAGTCTTATTTCTTGACATAAATACCCAATAAAAGGTACATTTTGGTTCTGAATTCAACTGTTCTCAATTATTTATGAGTTGTATTGTTTTTTTTTTGTGCTATGTGTAGATAATAAATTGCAAATATCTTAGAAGAAGTCATATTTAGTTAGATAAAACAGTCCATATATTCACACAGATAATATATTCACCATCTTTTGCTCCTTTCTGCTTCCCCAAAGAGCAAACTTTCCACAGAAGATAACGAATAGCTATCTAATTATCTCACGCAACGTTGACAAAATAGCAAGCAATCCCTAAACGACACCTGCGGCCATCTTGGATCGAGTTCTAATGTAAACAAACGTAAACGCCAACCACTCAAATATAAGAACAGTCGTAATCTTTACCGTCAGATGATCGCGTCGCACAGAAGAACAAAAGCGCAATTTTAAAATGCTAAAATGTCTATACTTTCCAGCAAGTTATGTAAAAAATGCTAATCAATTCTTGCATTCAGGTCAGACATAATTAACTCTTAAGAAATCAGCGTGAATGGTAACAGTGCGGCACCAAATACCAATTTTTTAGGTGATTTTGAGCTTTTCGTGCTTGCCTTTTTAAGCACTAAAAGCTTATAAGTCTGTATAAAGTCATTGAAAAGCTGTTCAAAAGCCCGCCGATTGCTAAGCGAGACATTAGTTGGCAAAAAACTTTCACATTTTAACATTTGTGAAGATTGTAGAAAAGGAAAAATACCATTAGCAAACTTGTGTTCTACTAGTAAGAATCTAGTGACCAATAAACATCTTTTACATGTTATGAGGGAGGAGACCACATCAGTTACATAAGTTAGTGATTAACAGATAGACAGGTTGACCAAAATGTTTACTTTTTAACGTATCGGTCTTAATTCTCTCGCAGAGGTTGATATTTTGCTCGAGTTAACCCGCTGTAGTAGTATTTGTGTAGTAACCGTTAACTTTGCCATATTTGTGAGCCGTTCTTGATAAAGTAAACACTCGTAGCTTCCCGTAGAAACAATATCGCTCCATCCAAAGGCATTAGATTCAGTCGGAAGTGTGTCACATCTGGGGGGCGTGGTCTGCCGTGGGGGAAACATTGTTAATTCAAAAGGAAACTCAACTTTTTCACTCTTCTAATACGTTTCATGGCTAATTACTTGTATTTAAAGCACAACTTGTCGAGTTTTTTTGAGGCTGTGCGGTTAATCGTAAACATGATCATGATTTCAATTATTACTTCAATTCAAATTCAGTTAAAAATATGTTGCAATTGAAAATACAAATGCCTTCTGTTCAGAATTATGAGTTCTTTTGTGGCTCAAAACCATAGAACTATAATAAAACCTGGAAGATGATTCCAAAATGGCGCCCTGTTTATCCCTATGGAGAGTGCTCATTGGTGCATGACCCCAAAAAAGTTTCTTACTTCCGCATTTACTTCCTGATTAGGAGGCTGCCATCTTTGCTTTAGGGCGCCACGTGACCACAATCCCCCGCTTCATATAAAAACGGTAATTTCGGTGATTTTAGAAACGGTAGAAAAGAACATTTCCTTCTATTTTATTTAAATACAGATAATAATTCAGTACTGTCTGCAATTATAATGTGCAATTTTAGAAAAAGGCTGATTCCAAGAGGCTGCAGTACCTCACACGACCACTAATCAATCTGGGACAGGACAGAGGGGGCGTGTCTTATCCAGTTCTTTTAATACATCCATGCTCAAAACCTGGAGCAAAGGCACTTTTCTAAAACACAACACGTCTAAACTTTCTCTCTATTTTGGCAAAATAGAAGAGATTGTTCTAAATAATCGTGATTTCAATTATGCACCAAATAATCATGATTCTAATTTTTGCCATGATTGAAACGTTAACTGATTGTATGTAAATGTAATGTAAAAGTACAGCAAGTGGCGTTAGAATCACGGTAGCATTTAGGCCGCAGCCGTGTTAGCATTCTTTAATAACTAGACACATTTGGAGTGTACGTACGTCTTCGTGTCTGTATTTGACAGGATAAAACTCCTAAACTCGGCGTTGCTCTTGTGTTTGTTGAACAGTGGACGAAAGAGCAGCTCTGACACATTAAAATGAATGGATCGTTTTACCCCACGGAGGTCCGAGAGTGGACGTTCCCTCAGATGTCGACTGTATCTGTGGAATTCTATCATACCTTGTGCAGGGCAATGACTCAGTTACATCTATAATCCAATCTATTCATGTATTGCTCTTGTCGACTTTTCCAAATCGTCTTTAAAACATTCATTCATCTTCTACCGCTTATTCCCGTTAGGGGTCGCGGGTGACTGGAGCCTATCCCAGTGACTTTGGGCCTTAGGCGGGGTACACCCTGGACAGTGGCCAACTCGTCGCAGGACTGACACAGAGAGACAGACAAGGACAGACAACCATTCACTCTCACATTCACATTCATACACTAGGGACAATTTAGAGTTGTCAATTAACCTACACAGTCATGTCTTTGGACGGTGGGAGGAAGCCGGACAACCCGGAGAGAACCCACGGTAACACGGGGAGGACATGCAGACTCCACCCAGAGAGATCGTGTGATGTTAGGGTGGTTCGGAATTCGAAACCACGATGTTGGGGTGGTCTGGGATTTGAACCCACGATCTCCTTATTGAGAGGCAGAAGCTCTAGCCGCTCTGCCACCGTGCACCCGTCTTTAAAACATCGAAACGGATTAAACCAACAACAAAATGTCAAGAAAATATAGCCAAGTTTCTTTCCAAAATCCTTATATACAGCAACAACTGTATATAATGAGCCAAAACAAAACAGAAAGATGAATCACTTTTGCTTTCCAACGTAATTTAAATCCCAAAAATGCCTTCACCTTCACAGCAATTGGTCTAAATACTTGTGATCTCATTTATGCACTGATTAACTAGAGAAATCTGGACTGTTCGGATGTCTTCGTGTCTGTATTTGACGTGATAAAACTCCTAAACTTAGCGTTGCTCTTGTGTTTGTTGAACAGTGGACGAAAGAGCAGCTCTGACACATTAAAATGAATGGACTGTTTCCCTCAGATGTCGACTGTATCTATGGAATTCTATCATACTTTGGCATAAACCGACACTTTGTGCAGGGCTCAGTTACATATAATCCAATCTATTCATGTATTGCGCTTGTCGACTTTTCCAAATTGTCTTTAATACTTCTAAATACATTAAACCAGGGCTATTGAACAGTATTTTCCATACTCTTGGGGCCGAAATACAAAACTTTTTACAGTGATACTATTCAACCGACATCTACTTTTTCACCTACACAAAAATATATATATTAACAATATTACTCTCTTGTAAAAAACGGGATTAAAGCAGGATTTAGCAAAGACAAACCCAGTGTTGATCAGTAACCAGACTTGAACTCGAGCAGATCAGAGCAGCAGATCTAAGACTAGACTAAACCTACAGTTCTACAATTGACTTACATCGGCATAAACTATCACTTGAGTAGGACTAGACCACATAATCTGAACCCCTAGCCAGACCAAAGTGCTTGGTGGGCCAGATTTAGCCCACAGGCCGCCAATTGAATACCTCTGCATTAAAACCAACAACAAATTGTCTTTAAAATCAGCAAATAGAGTCAAGTTTCTTTCTAAAATCTTTTCTACAATCGACAGCTGTACGCAATGAGCCCAAAACATGAATATTAATCACTTTTCCACAATTAAAATCGCAAAAACGCCTTCACCTTCACGGCAATTGGTCTAAATACTTGTGATCTCAATTATGCACCAAATAATACTGATTATATTTTTATAATTCACGTATTGCTCTTGTTGCCTTTTCCAAATTGTCTTTAAAACTTCTAAATGTATTAAACCAACACCAAAATGTCTTTAAAACCTCAATGCAGCAAAAAAGAGCCAAGTTTCTTTCCAAAATCTTTTTCTAAAACCAACAGCTGTACGCAATGAGCCAAAAACACAACTATTAATCACTTTTCCACAATTTAAAATCGCAAAAACGCCAATCTGTAAAGGCCTCGTTCCTACCTTCACAGCTGCTATGGCCCTCCTCGTACCCCGCGCTGCAGCTGCACTTCCCGATGGGCACCAGCCACTCCCCCTCGGCGCTGCAGTGCATCCTGGGAGGGCTGTCCGTGTCCACCTCCGAGTTGTTCACGCACGCGCCCCGCACCTCCACCAGCGTCGCGAACGCCGCCTCCGCCACCGTGTCCGGGAACACCGCCAGGTTCTGCACCGTGGCCAGGCAGCGCTTGTAGTACACGCGCACGGCCACCAGGGCGACGCACGCGCCCACGTCCTGGAACGCCAGGTGGAAGCCCTTGCGGTTGAGGTGGCCGATCTCCCGCACCTCGGTGTTGAGCTTCATCTTGCGCTCGCCCAGGTCGCCCTGCGTGAAGCTCTCGTCCGCCGCGATGGTGTCGATCTTGGTGTAGCGGTCCTCCCGGGTCACGCCGCCGAGGTCGCGGTCCGACTCCACGTACAGGAGGTTGAACGTCTCCTTGCAGGTGCCTGCCACGCCCGGGATGCTGTTGCAGTCCCGCAGCGTGAACTGGAGCTCCACGAAGATGCGCTGGCCCCCCCTCCTGGCCACCCAGCCCGTCTGCAGCCAGTTGTTCTGCTGCAGCGGCTCCATGACGTTGCACACCTGGTACGTGCGGATGGGCTTGTACTTCTCGTCCACGCCGCTGATCTCCTCCCACTGTCGAGAGAAAGAGCGCAGGTTATTCACTTTATTCTGCCCCGCCCACTTTTGCCGTTTTTTGCCACAGATTCGCACTTTTGTTGTAAACGCACTTCCGTTTGACGAGAACTCCGTTAAAGCTAATGACGAACGAGGGAAAAGTCTCGCCGCTAAAATGTTGCATAAAGTAGATTGATTGTGTAAAAGTGACAGACTGATTCACCCTCGCTGTGTGAAGGAGAGGTTTTGCAGGTCTTTCCTTCCTGCTGCTGTCAGACTTTACAATGAACACTGTTAGCCCCGAACATGTGTCATTCACCCGCTATAATCATGTGCAATACTGTAACATGTGTCATTCACCTGTTATAATCATGTGCAATATAATTTAACATACTATTAATACACTTTTACCTCACTAAAGTCACTTACTGTATATAACAAGACACTTAAGCCACTTTATTTGCCATTTACTATTTATTCCCAGACAGCCACCTACTGTAAATAAGAGTGTGCACTTTGTACTTTATATTGTATTTTTATTACCATGTTTAGTAATTATTTATCCTATTTTTATTGCATGCGCCTATTTCTTTCATTCCTGTTCTAAACTATTGTGGGACAAATAAAGGATCTCTTATCTCTTTATCTTATCTTAAAATGTTTAATGAACACGAGCAACAACAAGTCACAACGCACCGATTTCCTGAGGCCTGAAAACGTCTTTTTAGTCCATGTAGAACTTATTTTCTGTTGAGCTCGTCTGCTCCATGTGAACTACAACGGAAACAAGACGGCGGCGCGTACGGCAACTTCCGGAATAAGGCGAATAGCAAGTTTGGTCAGTTTGGTCTTTCAAAATAAGAGCTTTAACCTGGGAACAACGTCAGCAACAACATCTGCGTCTAAATATGTTTTATTATGTATTTAACAGAGGTGGAAAGTCACAAAGTACCAAAGCAAGTAAATTTTTTAGGTATCTGTACTTTACTTAAAGTCCACATGACAGGATCTCATTATATTCAAATTATGGCTTAGTTTGGTGGGAGGCACTTGTGGCAAATATTTGTGAAGTTGCAGTTCCAGAAGAAATTTTGATAAAGTAAAGTTTAAAATGACAGGAAGTACAGCTGAGTTCTAAAATGGAATCCCTCTGTGATGTCATCAAAAAGTGACGTAAAGTCGAAATTAAACAGACAGTTAACACTCGACGGACACAGTGTTCTGACAGTTTAAAGGGTCATTCAGCAAAATAAAGGTGTGATCAGGTTTTATTATTTGTCAAATCATAACTAATGTGTAATTAACATGGACTTAGGGCCTTGTTTTGAAAATGGTTGCTATGGTAACGGCTGTTTATGTCTAACCAGGAAGTGACATTATAAAAAATATGAAAATTGTCAAACTGGGGACAAACACGCAAGATGTTTAGTCAAATCTTAAATACAATCATATTCACTACGTTTTTGTCAAACCCGTCATTTAAACTTTAAAGGGCCCATGACAGGTTGGACTACTCATTTAACTAAAATGCAGTTAAGGCAAATATATTTCAATTTCTACTCAAATCTTCACACATTATACCACAGTTTAGCGATTCTTTTAGGTTTTTAATTTCACTTCCTGGTTGTAAAGTATGACATCACACTAGGAAATTACCATAGCAACCACACTGTGCACTGGCCAAAACTCATCTAACGTCACAGATTTTGTTCATTTGACAAAGAGAAACACATGTGAACATGTTTATTTTGTTGAATCAGTGTTTATAGGGTCAGAAAAAAGTTGTTTCTTTTGTGTAAATTATGCATGACCTTTGTCTCCCCAGTGTGATGTCATCAGTTTGTTTACTTCCTGTAATTTTCAACAGATTTTTCAACTTTTCTCCACAAATAGCGACTTGATTGGTGTAAAACTACAATTTATATTTACAAGAGGTATTAATACACTGAATAAAGTCAAAATTGGAAAATCTTAAAAACCTGTCATGCGCACTTTAAGTACATTTTACAGTAGATACTTCACTTTAACTTCACTACTTTCTGCTCCACTACATTTTTGAACAAGACTGAAAAAGTATATCTTCTTAAGGTTTTAGATCTACTGGAAAGACTGAAGGTTTTATTTTTAGCACATTTATAGCGACATCTTGCATCGTGTTTTCTTTTTCTAGTTCCCTTTGAGCAAACAAACAGCCTCTGTGGAGAAAAATAACCTGGAAAGTTGCCTTTAACGACCAAAACTCAACAGAATAAATAAATCAAGATTACAATTTGATGCTTTAATAGTTCTCCAAACCAAAAAGAATTACTCTCACTTTTTAAATACATTTGTACTATTAATACTTTAACTTAAGTAGATATTAAAATGTGATACTTATTTTATTTTTTTGCTGCTGTATCTGTAATTTTCACCCACTGCTGGTCTTTAAATCCACGCATTTATATGAAACACTGTAACGTCAAAAGAGCTTTTCTCCTTAAAGTACAAACCAAATTCTTGTAATTAGAGCTTTAGAGATTAGATTTTGACAGTTTGTTCTGAGGGATTTGGTGATTTTCAATTGTAATCCAGATTTATTAAAGTTTTAACTCTAAAAATGAGACCGAATTTGATATTTCTGCCATTTTTTGGAGCTAGAGTTTATTCAAATCAACACCAAAATCAACATATTTATCTAAAATGTCAACAAAATGAACCAAGGAATTTAAAAGTTGCGCTCTTCATTTCATTTCAAGTTCTATTTTAGCCATTTTCATTTAATTTACATCTGAAAAAGCTTGTAAAACTTGTAATGTAAGTAATGCAAGTTTTTATATACCATTAAACAAAAATGAGTGTCAAATTGATAGCTTGAAATTTTAGATTTTGTCGTATTCACCTGCAGTTGAATTTAATATTGAATGCATATTTGAATGTTCCTTGTAGATTTTACGTTCTTAAAAATGTTAACAGTGAGAAGTGACAATTTGTGACTTTACGAAGAGATAAATATTGAATAAGCTAAAAAAAAAAAAAAAAAAGACCAAGACTTTCACTGAAGAAAAGTTAATTAAATATAAATCTATGTAAATCTATACAATCTCGGGACCTATTTTAAGGCTTCTATTAGAGCTGCACAATTAACCAAATAAAAATAGTATATTTAATGGACGCAATTAGCAAATCATAATGGCTTTTAAGCAATGTTTTCTTCCACAAACAGCAATCTATACCGTGTATAAATAGTTGTTTTTTTGAGTGCAGTTTGGTTTAGATAAATGGAAATACTTAACAGATTTTATACATTTTGCCCTTTTAGTCGAATAATCGGTCGATGGGGCTGCTCTTCAGTCGACCAAGTATTTCTTTAGTCGACTGCAGCCCAACTTTGAACAGAATTAGTACAACATGTTATTTCTATCCGCGGATGAACGTTTAAGCACAAGAGTCACACACAGAGTCACACACAGAGTCATTGTGAGTGACATTTGGGTGATAATGAGTCAGACCTGACACAGACACAAAGCAGAGCGCCGTGTGTCACTGCATCAGACGCCGTTCAGTCCAGTTTGACGATGAACTAGCAATTTCCTGGAATAAACGAAGCTACATTCTTTTATTCTATTCACCTTATTCCTGAAGTTTCCGTACGCGCCGCCGTCTTGTTTCTGTTGTAGTTTACACGGAGCAGACGAGCTCAACAGAAAATAAGTTCTACTCGACTAAAAAGACGTTTTCAGGAAATCGTTGCGTTGTGACTTGTTGTTGCTCGTGTTCATTAAACATTTTACACAAATCAATCTACTTTATGTAACATTTTAGCGGTGAGACTTTTCCCTCGTTCATCATTAGCTTTAACGGAGTTCTCGTCAAACAGAAGTGCGTTCTCTCTCCTCTCTCTCTCCTCCTCCTCTTCGAGTGCGGACGTGTCTTCTCTCTGCTCCTGCTCTGTTTTTTTGCTACTTGCTTTGTCTCGTCAATTTTTTCCAACTTTTTTACCTTTTCAACTCGGATTATCTGCCCGCCAACTGATCTCTGAAAATGAATGTGATCGACTGGTCTCTGGGCGCTTTGGATAAGATTTTCTCCCAACGAAAAGCCTCCCCCCCAGAGAGGCGCGCTGCCCCGACGGAACAGACATGGCTGGATTCGTACGGGATAATTGGTATAACACCTGGCAGATCCTATGCATCGAGCCCTTGCAGGTCGAAGATGTAGAAGATCTCTTTATATTTGGGTTTATGATAGCGGGCTTTCTATTATTGGGACTTGGAATTGCCTTTGTCTATCGGAATATTTATCAGACAGGAGAATTCGTCCAAAACCTGTCTGACAACAACAAAACAAAGTTTGTGGAACTGAGTGAAAGGGTGTTAAGACTTGAGCAAAGACTGGACCACGGACTGGCACAGCTCCTGGATCTGGATCGTAACATCTTGTCTCGGACCACCGAGGTGCTGAAAGCCGTTGGACAATTAGAGAGAGACGGTTAAAGACGGAGTAACTCAATGAAACAACGAATCGCTACTCGGAAAGACCAGAAATGATTGGTTTATTGATCTGTACAAATTCCTGATCAACAAATGTATTAAAATATATTTTTCTGCCCTCCCTCCCTTGGTTTTCCTCTTATCCGGACCTTGAGATGCAGCTGGCTGGAAGAACCCGAGTCAGACTGACCTTGCAACATAAACATGAGATAACATTTGCACACACCGCCCGCGCTCTCCCCTCTATCTTCTTGTTTGTGACCCTGCCCTATATCCACTGAAAAAATTCCATCACGTGACCACGTGTACCGTATTCCCAATATCTGTTGTATACTGTGTATTAATGTTTGCTCTACTGTTCATTTCTAAACAGCTACTTGCATCTTTTGATTACTTAACATGGATTACTTACAGAATGCAGCTACCTGCTTTGTCTTGCTTATGTATTGTCTATAAATGTAATTGTATATGTTCTGTTGTAACGGCAACTGTAGTTTCAACGGTTTGTAAAGCGCTTTGGGTGCCTATTAGGCGGAAAAGCGCTCTATAAATAAAAATTCTTCTTCTTCTTCTTCGTTTACAACAAAAGTGCAAAAAACTGCAAAAGTGGGCGGGGCAGAATAAGGCGAATATCATCTGAAGAACAATAGAAAGATTACAGTTTCAGATCTACAATGATTTTAAAGTGCGTATGACGGGTTTTTAGGATTTTCGAATTTGGACTTTATTCACCGTATTAACACCTCTTGTAAATATAAATTGTAGTTTTACACCAATCAGGTCGTTGTTTGCGGAGAAAAGTTGAAAAATCAGTTCTGAAGTAAAAAAATTGACGACATCACACCGGGGAGACTAAGGTTATGCATAATTTATACAAAACAAACTCCTTTTTTGACGCTTTAAACATCGATTCAACAAAATAAAGGTGTTCACGTGCATTTCTCTTTGTCAAATTAACTAAATCTGTGACATTAGATGAGTTTTTGCCAATGTACAGGATGGTTGCTATGGTAATTTCCTAGTGTGATGTCATACTTTACAACCAGGAAGTAAAATTAAAAACCTAAAAAACAGCTAAACCGCGGTAAAATGTGTAAAGATTTTAGTAGAAATTGAAATATATTTGTCTTAACTGCAATTTATTTAGACAAATGAAGACTTTTTGAATCTACAATGTTACAGATTGCCACTTTTTCAATCATCATCACATTTTGCGATTGAATTTGAATGTCACTTCTTTAAATCTGGTTTTGATCTGAATATCCACAAATAAACTTTACTTTGGGGTGCACTTGTGAGAATCGAACGCATGTAAGCGACTAATTCTGTATTTATTCTACTCTTATTTAAGGCTTGGTCGACTGAAGACCGATTAATCGACTAAAAAGGGGGTGTGGCAAAACTATGAAGTGTCTCTGTATTTGACCCAAACTACACTGGAGTTCATGCAAAAAAAATGACAATTTATACAGAAAAGTACCAGGAAACAGTGTATTTATCTGATCAAGATCTTTAGCAAAGCCACTCCAGATCTTCATTTTTTCGCTGTTTTTGTCTTATAAATACTTCTAATTGAAATAAAATAATTTGTCGACTAAAAAAACTGGTTAACTAAAACACCATCAACTGATTAATCGACTAAAGCCCTTCTCTTATTAGTGTCTTATTCTGCTAATTAGACATTAACACTTTCAACTCAAAAAACTCAATTACTGCTTTTTAAAATATTGAGAGTATTTATTAGTACGTATTCTACTCTTATTTAAGGCTGTAATTGAAATTCTTGGTCGACTGAAGACCGATTAATCGACTAAAAGGGGGTATCTCTCTGTATTTGACCCAAACTGCACCGAAAAAACACAACTGCACTGGAGTTCATGCAAAAAAATAGTAATTTATACAGAAAAGTACCAGGAAACAGTGTATTTATTTGTTAGAGTTGGCCACTGTCCAGGGTGTACCCCGCCTAAGGCCCAAAGTCACTGGGATAGGCTCCAGTCACCCGCGACCCCTAACGGGAATAAGCCGTAGAAAATGAATGAATGAATGAATGATTAAACTCATGATTCAGACCAAGATCTTTAGCAAAGCCACTCCATATCTTCACTTTTTCGCTGTTTTTGTCGTATAAATCAGTGTTTTTCAATCTTTTTTGAGTTGTGGCACACGTTTTGGGTTTGAAATCTACCACGGCGCGCCACCTACTACAAAAACATGACCAAATCAGACCATTTAATTAAAAATATTATATATAATGAGGCAAATAATGTCAGTGTCTCTGTCTAGTTCTTTATTTGGTAATAGTGATGGTTTTGTGTTCTTTTTTGGTGCAAATGTTGCTCAGGACACTCCAAAAAGGTAAATTAGTTCATTAGTTAAATCCACATTTTGTGAATCTGTGAACTCAAACTGGACATTTTCTCAAGGCACACCTGGCAAAACCTCAAGTATAAATACTCTTGAAATAAAATAATTTGTCGACTAATAAAAATGTTGGTCGACTAAAACATAATCGACTGATTAATCGACTAAAACTCTACTCTTATTAGTGTCTTATTCTGCTAATTAGACATTAAAGTGCCCATGACAGGTTGGGCTACTCATTTAACCAAAATGTAGTTCAGATAAACATATTTCAAAATTAGCTAAAATTCTTTACAAATTTTACACCATTTTCGCAATTTTTAGCTTTTTAATTTTACTTCCTGGTTGTAAATGATGACATCACGCTAGGAAATTACCATAGCAACAACACTGTACACTGGGCCAAAACTCATCTAATGTCACATTTTTTTTATTTGACAAATAAAAATAAATGTGAACAACTTTATTTAGTTGAATTAATGTTTAAAGGGTCAAAAAAGTAGTTTATTTTGTGTAACTTCTGCATAACCTTTGTCTCCCTAGTGTGATGTCATCAGTCTGCTTACTTCCTGTATTTTTCAACAGGTTTTTCAACTTTTCTCCACAAACTGTGACCTGATTGCTGTAAAACTATAATTTCTGTTTACAAGAGGCATTAATACACTGAATAAAGTCAAAATTAGAAAATCATAGAAACCTGTCATACGCACTTTAACACTTTCAACTCCATATTATTGCTTTTTAGTAAGATATTGAGACGTTGTTGTAAATAAGTACGCAATAATTTCTTGTATTATTAGCCATTTTCAACACACATATTACCAAAAGCCTTTTATAAGATCATAACTCAAATTCCTAAATGTCTTAACGTCACACTAATAAGCAATAATAAGGCGAATATCATTAATAAAGTATTAGAAAATGTCCAATTAGCAGCAAAAATAAGGTAAATTAGATAAATTCATTCGGATAAATACAAATTATCAATGAATTAACCACTTACAAGCGTAAATTAGCAGCTAGTTTGATGTTAATTAGTGTAAAATAAAATCAAGTATGAACTAACAAATAAAAAAACTAAATTATATCACATTATTGACGTTACAACATTCCTTTTTGCTATTATTACTCCCTAAACAAGTTGATATATTAAAAAGAGAGACAACTTTGAGGCATTATTCACATTTAAAAGTATTATTAAACCTCGAAAACAAGTAGAACGTGTGGCAGACTTTGCGACGAAGAGATAAAATATATATAAAATGGCAAAGCGGTGACACATGTTGATGAATGCGGCTGAGACGGAGCCTGAAAAACACAGCAGTCGCTCATTGTTCTTAATAACGTCAGAGGGAGAATGACAAACGCCTCCTGCTTTCTGCTCCCTCCGCTCCACAACAACGCCACAAACCCGGCCTTTTTCACCACGATTTTCATTTACACTTAAAGACAAGAGTTAGTTTAGCCGTTATGTATTTTTTCCTGCGAGTTTTTCTTCGAGCAAACTTTGAAAAACCCGACTTTCTTACCTTCTAACCCCGTTTGTTCGTGCGTCGGTAACATATTATTATTGTAAAAGGTGGGACGTGATTGACAACATCTTGCAGAGAAAAACAGCTTTGGTTTAATTATAAGTCTTGGCTGCTGGTTTAGAGGTGGGAGCAGGAAGTGGAGAAAAGGGCTAGAGTTAGTTGTGGCTGTTTTGTGCAGGAATAAAACCGACTGAATGAGCACGAACTGCGCTGGAACATCAAGAGGTCTATGCCCTTCTGTGGTCACTTTTCCAGTTCATTTACTTCTTGTGTGATACTTGAACCTCAGCAAATGTGTTTACAGATATGTTTCAGCATCTTTTTGACAGATTGCCATAAAAAAAACATCTGAATATTGAGTAACGATAGATTAAGGTTCCTTAGTAAACTATTTATAATGCATTAATAAGCACTTGTTATGTGTTTATAAGCACTTATAAGGCATTTACAAGCATTTATTAGCGTGATAATTGAAAATAATGTAATATGCAGCTCATTGATGCTCTGTACATGTGGTATATTCACTCAAACAATGGATTATAAACATGTATAAGGCGTTATAAGTGCATAAACAAACTATTAGTGCTTATTAACATCTTATAAATAGTTTACTAAGGAACCTTAATCTAAAGCGTTACCGAATATTGTTGATATTAATGAATGAATAATGAATTACAATATTGTGATTTATATTTTTGTGTAAGACAAGTAAACTATTAAATAATCAAATCTAGCCAAATATACAGTGACTGTTGGAGATCATCTAACGATATTATGATTGTAAAACATTTTCATGTATATTATTAATATACAACTTGTTATGTCATGCACAGAACGATGTCAAACACTAAAGACGTCGTATCAATGCTGTCAACACTCCAGCCGCGTTCAGACCACAGCGACCAGTTTAACACGTAAACCAGGGGTGTCCAAACTTTTTCCATCGAGGGCCACATATTGAAATACAGACCAAGCGGAGGGCCACAAATCAATCGTGAAACGTTAAAAAAAGTTGCATTTATCTGATGTTTTAAGCTCCACCACATCTACATTCAGTCTCAGTGCCTTAATATCAGGTCTGTGCTGCACCAAAATGTTAGTTATTTAGGTTGGAATTGTAGAAAATCTGAAATGTGCTGTAAGTTTGGACATGCCTGATGTAAAGTCTTCGGTGTCGCGCGACAAAAGCCTCCTGTGATTTTGCGGCGCGACCATCGCAGGAGATAAACAAAGATGAACTTTCTGCGGCCAACGCAAGATCACGCTTCAGTGACGTAAGGACGTATTTCATAATCCGGGAAGAAGGACGAAAACAAACCACACAGCGTAGAAAATGGATGATAAACTCCTGGTGTCTGTGGTGCTCAGAGCTCTATGTCACGCTGTGGTGTGCGTGTGGGTGTCTGTGTGTGTGTGTGTGTGTGTGTGTGTGTGTGTGTGTGTGTGTGTGTGTGTGTGTGTGTGTGTGTGTGTGTGTGTGTGTGTGTGTGTGTGTGTGTGTGTGTGTGTGTGTGTGTGTGTGTGTGTGTGTGCGCGTCATCAGGAGCCTGGATCGTCTGGTAAGTTATCACAACTTTGGAGCCAGAAATATTTGTCTTTTTTCTAGCCGTGCAGCTACATAATTGCAGCTAGTTTGTGGTTTGACGACTTCATATGACCAAAGCGACCGTCCTCAAAATGCACAGGCGACAAACCAGGGGCGACAGGCACGATTTTGTCGCTGCGATGTGAACAGGGCTTTGGAATGGAACGAGGGGTAGGACTTTATAAGTTTACACTTCTTCTACTCCTTTTTGAGCGTGTAACATGTAACAGAACTTGTATGTTCCTCAAATAAATAAATGAATGAAATGATCTTCCAAATGATATTGAGAGAATCCTCTTTGTCAACATCGTTACAGCCCTAATCTTTACATTGACTTCACTTTACAAGAGCAATCTATTTGCACTACTCATCAGCCAACTGTACATTCTGTATATAGTCTCAGTCAGTCTATCTTAGTCTATTTTATTCTTAATCTTATGCATGCCTTTTTATATATTTTTATATTTTATTCATTGCTTTATGTTGCACCTACGCCGAAGCAAATTCCTATGTTTGTGAATTTCACTTACAATGGCAATAAACCGCTTTCTGATTCTGATTCTGACTTTAACTTTAAGTAATTGGTCATAATCTTATATTTTTTTATATATTTTTACTAGCCATAATTACAGTAAATGTTTAGGTATAATTGTTAAAAACTGATAAATCCTTGACTTTCTTTGATTGTCCGTACCCAATTATTGTAAATAATACAAAACTTTGGATGTTTCACCTTTTTCTTTGATTTTACACACACTGTCTATTCTCACTGAAAGCATCAGAACTATCAGTGATTACATATTGACCTTATTCTGGAACTTTTCGTGGGCGCCGCCGTTTTGTTTCCGTTGTAGTTTACATGGAGCAGACGAGCTCAACAGAAAATAAGTTCTACTCGGACTAAAAAGACGTTTTCAGGAAATCGTTGCGTTGTGACTTGTTGTTGCTCGTGTTCATTAAACATTTTACACAAATCAATCTACTTTATGTAACATTTTAGCGGTGAGACTTTTCCCTCGTTCATCATTAGCTTTAACGGAGTTCTCGTCAAACGGAAGTGCGTTTACAACAAAAGTGCAAAAAACGGCAAAAGTGGGCGGGGCAGAATAAGGTGAATAGAACTATGTAGTTAACAATAAAGCATGAAACAACTGAAAACATGATTTATCTGTTTCCCCAGAGCCGCCCTTTGCTCTGATCATTGCTCTGGATTCCACTTCTGAACCCTGACACAGCTCAGCCGTGAAGCGAAAACTATTTCAGGAAACTTCATCATGAAGCTCACGGAGAAAGGGCAGAGGGTTTACAGCGACGTCAACAAAGAAAGAGTGGATACTGAGAGGAAACGGAATCTAAAATAGAAAACCTGTTTAGAGTTGTTTAGCTTTTTTTTTTCTTTGCAACATCATTCCAAACATCTTCATTTATGTGATGTTTTCAGTATCTACTAATTGGAAAAAAGTGACCAAACCTTTGATAGCTCTCTTGGTGTCTCTCTCTTTCTTTTGGTGTTAAAATGAACCCAAAATGAGAGTGTTTTATCGTCTGAGAACCAGGAAATGTTGTTGTTGGATTTATCGCGATGGGAAAACTCTACTCTCGCTTCTGAAAGTTGTAAAAAGCGCTTATAACTTCATTGCAGGGGATAATTAGAAGCTCAGAATACGTTTGGGAAGTGAGGAATATTTTTGAACCACCGCAAATACCGTAATATTCTGACTATAAGCCTATAGTCTCACCTTGCAGCTTAAACAGCGATGCGGCTAATTTATGTATTTTTCCAGGAACGGCCTCTAGGGGCGCTCTAGCAGGAAGCGTAAGAGTTCGACTGGTGAAAGAAAGAGTGCGGAGGAATACACTGGTTTGACTGTATTCTGTCAGTTTGCATCACGCGCACATCATCAAACACACGAATAAATGAATATGACGCAGCTTTTAAGTTAAAATCAGTCGATGTGGAGCCAAAGAAGGAAAAGAGCTGTGTCACGTGAGCTCGTCATCCATGAATCGATGGTGAGACGGAGGAGGCGACAGTGAAGAGCGACTCAGTGCTCGGCCGTGTTACAGGTGCTGTTTGGAAAAAGGCATGTGTTCAATTAAAACTTTGTGTGTTCCATGTGTTTATGTTTTGACTATTATGTGATAATTGTATGTTGTGTCTTCATGATGTGTTATCTCTAAGTATAAAGCGCTTATACTCTGAATGTGTTGTATGCGTCGTGCAGGGAGAGATTACTCTGTTAGGGACAGATGATATTCACTTTGGTACCAGTGAATAAATCAACTCTTTGATCAGACTCATTCTCTCCTGACCTTTTTTATGGTTCTTTACTTGTTTTATTTAGGAATCCACAACACCCATTTTTCCACAACACCCTTCTGTGTTTCATGTTAAAGGTTAAACTGTCTATGTGCAAAGTTGTTTTTCTTTGTAAATATGGCTGGTGCGGCTTATACTCAGGTGCGCTCAATAGTCCGAATTTTACGGTAGTTAAAAATAAAATTGTTCTGTTTTTCATGTTGTTAAGACATAAAAATAATCAGGTACAACACCTTAAGCTGCAAATTATAACCAAACTGATTCCATCTCTGGCTTATATTTACAAATCAAGCTGGGAAAACTATGCATGAAATAAAACTGGCACATTTGTTCTTGGCTGAAAAGGAAAAACTCCCAACATCTGGCTAATGAAGTACTGTAAATTATATGACACGAGGTCTATAGTATCAAAAGAGCTCAACACAAAGAGAATATATTCAAAAAAGACTTACTCCATTTGGGGGAAAAGAGGTCCAGCCGAGCTCCGCCTGCGTCTCCTTCGAATTCAGCAGCACCACTGAAACAGACACAAGTGCGAGGTTAGAGAGCGCTTTGTATCCCGCCTTATCTCGCTCGCTTTAATGAGTTTGTCAACAGCCTCGACTTCAGCCGCGACATGACAAGATAAAGAGCGGCTCGTCGGATGTGAAGAGGCTGCGGCGTGACACTGCGGATTTGGGATAATGAAACAGGCCTATTAGCGCTGAGGAGGCTTGTCAAAATGCAGCGAGCGCTAAACTGTTCTTTGATAAGTCCATTAATCCTATCTGCAAAGGAGCGCGCCGGACACGGGCTCTCAAAGCGAAGCAGTCGCCGAACTTCACTAGTTTATAAAGAACTCACGAGGGAAAAGAGATGAGTAAAGCTTTTAAACACAAACGCCACTTTATTGTGTCTTTTTGATGGGGAAAAACAAAGATGTGGCGAGTTTGTGTTTCAGCACCATGGAGAGTGACTACACCAGGACCATGGATAGCTCAGTATGTCGTTTTTATACATAGATAAGCATTATGAGAGGTTGCAACTCTTGCTCGCAGTGATTAACAATTTATACGGCATAATAGTGTGTTTTGGAATTGAAAAGAATCCTTAAAATGCTACATATAACCGCAAAAAAGTTAAAATTCAGAATAAAGTCTAGTCCAGAAGAGAACCCAGACCAAGGAGACCAAGGATGCGTTCACACTCCCACATTTACCACATCAAAACTGGGACTAAATCAGGACTTAACTCAAAACTAAACCTGGACTACACCAAAACTAAACAGTGACTATAACAGGACCAACCCAAGTCCACCTCAGGACTAGAATGAGCTTAATTTTGGACCAAATAATGACAAGTAGGAACCAAATCAAACCAGAGACAATACCAGAGTCCAGACCAGAGATCAAGGGTGCATTCACAGGTCCACATTCACCACATCAAAACTGGTTCTTAATCAGGACTAAACTCAAAACTAAATCTGAACCAGATCCGAACTAAACAGGGACAGGACCAACCCAAGTCCACCTCAGGACTAGAACGGGCTCAAATAATGACTGGTATGAACACAACCAGAGTCTAGACCAGAGACTAGACCTGAGGTAAGACCATTGTCCAGACCCGAGACACAAACATAGTCCAGACCAGAGACACAAAGATAGTCCAGACCAGAGACACCAACATAGTCCAGACCAGAGACACAAACATAGTCCAGACCAGAGACACAAACATAGTCCAGACCAGAGACACAAACATAGTCCAGACCAGAGACACAAAGATAGTCCAGACCAGAGACACCAACATAGTCCAGACCAGAGACACCAACATAGTCCAGACCAGAGACACAAAGATAGTCCAGACCCGAGACACAAACCTAGTCCAGACCAGAGACACCAACATAGTCCAGACCAGAGACACAAACATAGTCCAAACCCGAGACACCAACATAGTCCAGACCAGAGACTAAACCAGAGACTGGACTAGAGACAAGACTAGATTCCAGACCAGAATGAAATTGGTAAACTAGAGAACAAAAGCTGTCCAAGTATCGGGTTCAGCACCATGGACAGCTCTGTTGGCAGAGCAGTTGTGGCTTTAGTTTTTGGGCCTTTTGATACTATTTAAGCTAAATGTTTTTACCACATTCAATCCCAGTAACAAAATGGGCCAAAACTCTGTTCAACACATAAAATAAACAAATAATCATACACATAAACAATAGCATATTTAATTAACTACACAGTGCACCTTTAAGTTCTCATCACATGTTCCTCTTTATTATAAAAGCCTGTAATTCCTTCTCAGTCTCACATATTATACCCTTTTGTTGAACGGTGCCTATATCCAGTGCACTCAGAGGGTTTGTCTTTTATTCAAATGTACCGTATTATGTCTTTAACAATGTCTGGGTAAAAGGACAGAAACATTATGCACTAATGGCCAATTATTTGTAACGACCGCTGAGTTTTACACTGAAAATAGACAGAGCTTTTGTGTCTTTACCTGAATTATCTCTGATTAGTGGTGATTTTCTTCTCCAGTCTCTGTGCACGGTCTAATCTGCTCGTGTGATGTATGTTCAGCGAAGTGCAAGTATGAGTGATTTTCAGGTTCAAGTAGAGCTGGACGATATGACAAAAAATGATTATCGCGATTTCCTTGGGGCCAGATCATGATTTCGATTTTATCATGATTCATGTTCACTTTGTTTTTTTCTATTGTCTTTAACAGAGCTGCATGATTCAGGAAAAATATCTAATTGTGATTTTTCTGTGCCATTAAGAATAGATTTGTGATTCAGGTTTGAATAATAGGATTCTGTTTTGTTGTTTTTTAATTTTTGTCACGTTCAGTTGTGTTTGTCATATTTAAATGAGTCTTTGACGTTTTTTGTCACCGTTTTTGTCGCTCTTGAGTTGTGTTTCTTGTTTACAGGCGCGTTTTGGTTGCTTTGAGCACATTTTTATCGCTTTTGGTCACGCTTTTTTTTGCTTTTTGTGTCGATTTCGTTGAATTGTGCAGCTCTTGTCTATAAGAGGTAAATAGTCATCTGCTCAGAGGCTTCAGAGGCTAAACAACAGGAGAAAAAGTGTGTTTGAACAGACAACTTCATTAAAGACAGAAAAACAATGAATCACGATACATCGATTTCACAAAAAAAGCAGATTGTCACAGGGACAAGCTCACAATTAGATTTTTATCACCGTATTATCCAGACCTAGGTTCAAGTATTGTCAAGAAAAATATCCAAAGAAAAGTCAGATGATTTAAAATTCATCCTTTAACACGCAACTTTAAAAGCATCGTAAGGTCTAAGGTAAGCAGATACTCATTTGAACAGGTATTGGTACTGAAAACATCACCGAAACAGGACAAACACTTGGGCTTGAGCTTTATTAGAACTTCTATAAAACGACCACACAATAACAAAGAAAGTGGTATTATTATCTGAGACATAATGCTTTACTTTAAACTGTTTGTGACTTAATTTTATTTCGATGTCTTTTACTGCCTTTTTTTCTCTATTTTCTTTAATTGTGTTTGGCCATTATAATCACCACCAAATAAACTAATAATACACTCCACTCTTTACTTTCTTTCAGTGTAACCGCTATTTGATTGCACGCAATTAGCAAATCACAAAGGCAGCAATTTTTGAAGTGCATTATTTTCCTCCGCAAACAAAATTGTCCGGTTTTATTCTGCAGAAAAACAGCAGTTTAGATTTGTTAAAACATGTTTTGAAACAAGTGACAAAACGCGACTGAAGATGACAAAAACATGACTAAAACTCACCAAAATGTGACTAGAAGTGATAAAAATGCGACAAACATTCGACTAGAAGTGACAAAAATGCAATTAAAGTGACAATATTTGACAAAAACTGACAAAAATCCATCTAAAAGCAACAAAAACATAAACAAAAGCATAAAAATACGACTAAAAGAGTCACAAATACGACTAAAAGCAACAAAAACTACCAAAAATCGTATTTAAAAGTGACGAAAACTGTATTTTTAAGTGACAAAAACAGTGAAGTAACTGTGATTGGTTCTTTGCTTCAGTCTGTCTTTTGTGAATGTTTAAAATCATAAAATGTATGTACCGTGAAAACACTAAGACATAGGACTTAAATTGGCGAAAACATAATCAAACTGTAAAAGAAATGGAAGAAACGATGAAAAGAAACCAAAAAAGGTGCTGTTTGCTGTTAAATTGCGTTGTTAAACAAGTTAGTCCCTTTAATAAAACGCCTGCCCGGTTGTGAAGTGACAAAGACCACCTGCTCCACAAAGACGCCATTCAATAGTCATGCTGTGGAAAATGAATGGAAGAAAATTACAACTATTTCAGCCAAACTGTGTAACCGCTATTTGATTGTACATAATTAGCAAATCGCAAAGGCTACAAATTTTGAAGTGCATTATTTTCTTCCACAAACAAAAAAGTATCCTGTTTTATTCTGCATAAAAACTGCTGAAACTGTAGTTTAGATTTGTGAAAACATGTTATGAAAGCAGCAAAAAACGCAACCAAAAGTGAAGAAATGAGACAAAAAGTGACAAGAACGTGTCTAGAAGTGACGAAAATGTGACAACCTTTCGACTAGAAGTGACAAAAATGCAACTAAAGTGAAAAATAGCAACAAAAACTGACAAAAATGCGACTAAAGCTGACAAAAACACAACTAAAACTGACCAAAAAATGACCAGAAGTGACGAAAATGCGACAACATTTCGACTAGAAGTGACAAAAATGCAATTAAAGTGACAAATGTGACAAAAAAGGACAAAAATGTGACTAAAGCTGATAAAAACATGACTAAAACTGACCAAAATATGACTAGATGTGACAAAAATGCAACTAAATTTCTACTAGAAGTGACAAAAATGCAATTAAATCGACAAATTGCGACAAAAAAGGACAAAAATGCCAACAAAGCTGACAAAAACACAACTAAAAATATGACCAGAAGTGACGAAAATGCGACAACATTTCGACTAGAAGTGACAAAAATGCAATTAAAGTGACAAATGTGACAAAAAAGGACAAAACATGACTAAAACTGACCAAAATATGACCAGAAGTGACGAAAATGCGACAAATTTTGACTAGAAGTGACAAAAATGCAATTAAAGTGACAAAAGCGTGACTACAACTGACAAAAATCCACCTAAAAGCAACAAAAACATGTCTAAAAGCATCAAAAATAGGACTAAAAGAGTCACAAATGACACTGAAGAAATATTACAAGAGCAACTATTTCAGCCAAATTGAAAACACCAACAAAACAAAAAAGGATTATTTTTTGTACAAGTATTAAATTGCAGTAAAATCATAATATTGCTTGAAAAAAAGTGCAATTATGACCACCAAATAACTAAAAACAACACTCCGCTCTTCAGAACCGGTTTCATTTGCTCGTTCCTTGTTGGCAGCTCTTCGCTCTCATGTTTCTCCTTCTGTTTCCTTAATTATTTTCTTTCCACTTTTCTTCTCCTCTCCGCTCTCTTCTCCCTGCAGCTCGTTCTGTGTTATCAGCCGCACACAGAAACACGCTCGGGGCGCTCAGAGGTGTTAACCCAAAAAACAAAGTGGACCAGCGAGAAGTCAGGGCCCGGTCCAAGTCCAGAAGCCCCACAGACCTCGGCTCCATCCTGAGATCTGGTCCTGCTCCGGTCCTGCTCCAGTCCTGCTCTGGTCCTGCTCCAGTCCTGCTCCGGTCCTGATCCAGTCCTGCTCCGGTCCTGCTCCGGTCCTGCTCTCTGGTCCTGATCCAGTCCTGCTCTGGTCCTGCTCCAGTTCTGATCCAGTCCTGCTCCGGTCCTGATCCGGTCCTGATCCAGTCCTGCTCTCTGGTCCTGCTCCGGTCCTGCTCTCTGGTCCTGCTCCGGTCCTGCTCCAGTCCTGCTCTCTGGTCCTGATCCAGTCCTGCTCTCTGGTCCTGATCCGGTCCTGCTCTCTGGTCCTGATCCAGTCCTGCTCTGGTCCTGCTCCAGTTCTGATCCAGTCCTGCTCCGGTCCTGATCCAGTCCTGCTCTCTGGTCCTGCTCCGGTCCTGCTCCGGTCCTGATCCAGTCCTGCTCCCTGGTCCTGCTCTCTGGTCCTGCTCCGGTCCTGCTCCGTTCCTGATCCAGTCATGCTCCCTGGTTCTGCTCCGGTCCTGATCCAGTCCTGCTCCCTGGTCCTGCTCTCTGGTCCTGCTCCAGTCCTGCTCCAGTCCTGCTCCGGTCCTGCTCCAGTCCTGCTCCGGTCCTGCTGCTGCTCGGCAAGGGAATTCTCAAATTGATGTCTGTTTGGAACTAGTTTAGTCCTGGTTCAGTCCTAATTTAGTCCTGGTTTTGGCCCTGATTTACTCCTGTTTTTATCCTGATTTAGTCATGGTTTGTATCGCGCTTGAGTCCTGTTTAGTCTTGATTTGGGCCAGTTTTTTCCTAATTTAGTTCCGATTTAGTCCCTTTTTCCCTTGATTAAGTCCCGGTTTAGTCCTGATTTAGTCCTGGTTTTGACCCTGGTTTAGTTCTGGTTTTGACCCTGGTTTAGTTCTGGTTTTGACCCTGGTTTAGTTCTGGTTTTGAATCTGGTTTAGTTCTAGTTTTGGCTGTGGTCAAGTCCTGATTAGTTCTGGTTTAGACTTGATTTAGCTCTGGTTTAGATTGGTTTAGACCTGGTTTAGACTTAGTTTAGCTCTGGTTTATACCTGGTTTAGCTCCGGTTTAGATTGGTTTAGACTTAGTTTAGTTCTGGTTTAGACCTAGTTTAGCCTTGGTTTAGCTCTGATTTAGCCCTGGTTTAGTTTTGATTTAGCTCTGGTTTAGCCCTGGCTTGGCTCTGGTTTAACCCTGGTTTAGCTCTGGTTTTGACCTGATTTAGCCCTGGTTTAGACCTGGTTTGGCCCTGGTTTAGACCTGGTTTTGCTCTGGTTTAGACCTGGTTTGGCTCTGGTTTAGATGTGGTTTAGCTCTGGTTTAGCCCTGTTTGGCTCTGTTTTAGCCCTGGTTTAGTCTTGATTTAGCTCTGGTTTACCCCTGGTTTAGCTCTGTTTTACCCCTGGTTTAGCTCTGTTTTAGACTTGGTTTAGCTCTGGTTTAGTCTTGATTTAGCTCTGATTTAGCCCCGTTTGGCTCTGTTTTATCCCTGGTTTAGACTTGCTTTAGCCCCTGTTTAATCTTGGTTTATCCCTGGTTTAGTCTTGGTTTAGCCCTGGTTTAGACTTGGTTTAGCCCCGGTTTAGACTTGATTTAGCCCTGTTTGGCTCTGTTTTAGCCCTGGTTTTGCTCTGTTTTAGCCCTGGTTTTGCTCTGGTTTAGACTTGGTTTAGCCCTGCTTTGGCCCTTGTTTGGCCCAGGTTTACTCGTAGGTCGCACTTATTCTGAATTGTGGAATTATAACATAATTCCTCACTTCGCCGACAGCACTAGATCCCGGACGTTAATCTGAATTACGCTTCGCTCCAGGCCTGGCTCCAGAGACCGTAAACAAGAGCGCTAAAAGTCACAATCTCTCCATAAAAACATATTTACTGTCCCATCTATTTCCAGCGCGCTTTTATAAATCGGCTTCATGGCAAAACACTTCTGGATAAAGATACGGCGTAAACTATAAACGGTCGGTTATTAGACAGAAGAGGGAGAAACGTGGCAGCGTTTCAAGACTTCACGCGGCTTGTGTTGAATTAATGTTTTCTTCAAGTCACAAATGTATATCATAAATGTGTTATTGTTCCGTTGTATAAAAGTGGGTAATTCTTCGATACATTTTTAATATAACGACTTCTTACTGTACTTTTCACCGTGGAGGAGCTGCTGTGTTGTGCTGTAGTATTCCCCTCCAGGGCTGCGCAAATAATCAAAATCAAGTCGAAATCTGATTACGTGCAATTAGCAAATCGCAAAGGCTGCAATTTTCAAGTGCAATATTTACCTTCGCAAACAACAACTGTTTTATTCTGCATAAAAACTGCTGAACCTGTAGTTTAGATTTGTGAAACCGTGTTCAGAAACAAGTGACAAAAAGACGACTGAAAGAGACAAAAAAGTGACAAAACACGACAAAAACGTGACAAAAATTAACAAAAATCCAACTACAATTGACAAAAAGAGGACTAAAGTGACAAAAAGGCAACTAGATTTGACAAAAATGAAACAAAAGCGACAAAAAAAGTCTAAAACTGACAAAAATGCAACTACAATTGACAAAAATGTAACTAGAAGTGACAAAAATGCAACTAAACTGACAAAAAGGCGACTAGAAGTGACAAAAACGTGACGAAAACTGATAAAAATGCAACTACAATTGACAAAAATCCGATTAAGTGACAAAAATGAAACAAAAGTGACAAAAACGTGACAAAAATGCATCTAAAAGAGACGAAAACATGGCAAAAAGTGACAAAAATCCTGTTTTATTCTGCATAAAAATGACTAACCCTGTAGTTTAGATTTGTTAAAACATGTTTTGAAAGAAGTGAAGTGGTACTCCTGCACCAAAAACATTCACCATCAGCGGCACGGACATTATTTGGCACATTGTGAATCCACTTTTTTTACTAAAAGGTCTGATTTGGTCATGGTTTAGTGGGTTGTGTGCCGTGGTATCTTTTTCAACCAAAATAAGCGTGCCGAAAACGCAGCCAAAAGTGACAAAACACGACAAAAACGGGCAAAAACGTGACAAAAATTAACAAAAATTCAACTACGATTGACAAAAAGAGGACTAAAGTGACAAAAAGGTGACTAGAAGTGACAAAAATGAAACAAAAGCGACAAAAACGCGTCTAAAACTGACAAAAATGCAACTACAATTGACAAAATTGTAACTAGAAGTGACAAAAATGCAACTAAACTGACAAAAAGGCGATTAGAAGTGACAACAACGTGACGAAAACTGATAAAAATCCAACTACAATTGACAAAAAGAGGACTAAAGTGAAAAAAAGGCAACTAGATGTGACAAAAATGAAACAAAAGCGACAAAAACGCGACTAAAACTGACATAAATGCAACTGCAATTGACAAAAATGTAACTAGAAGTGACAAAAATGTCACTAGAAGTGACAAAAATGCAACTAAACTGACAAAAAGGTGACTAGAAGTGACAAAAAGGTGACTAGAAGTGACAAAAACGTGACGAAAACTGACGAAAATGCAACCATAATTGACAAGAATCCGATTAAAGTGACAAAATGTGACTACAAGTGACAAAAATGAAACAAATGTGACAAAAACGTGACAAAAATGCATCTAAAAGAGACGAAAACATAGCAAAAAGTGACAAAAATCCTGTTTTATTCTGCATAAAAAAGACTAAGCCTGTAGTTTTCTAGATTTGTTAAAACATGTTTTGAAAGAAGTGACAAAACATGACTAAAAGCAACAAAAATGCACTGAAAAGAGACATAAATGAGACCAAAAGTGACAAAAACGCTACTAAAACTGACCAAACCACAACTTGAAGTGACAAAAATGTGACTACATGTGACAAAAATGCAACAAAAGTGACAAAAACATGGCGAAAAGTGACAAAAATCAAGCTAAAAGTGACACAATCGCGACTAAAAGCAACAAAAACACGCCTAAAACTGACAAAAGCCTGATTTAAAAGTGACGCAATGTGATTTTAAAGTGACAAAACCACAACTAAAAGCGGCAAAAACATGACAAAAAGTGACAAAAAAGTTCATGATTCTTAGTTCTTAGTGATTAGTTTGTCAATTCACGTTTCAGTCTTTTTATCAGTTTCCTGGTTGTGTTCAAAACGTGAACTTTGAACACAATTTGAGTGTAGTATTTTAAACAGAATGTCGATTATTCCTTAGTGTTTGAACCATTTCTAACTTGGGAGTTTCTTCTAATAAAGCAGTTTGTAAATAGGTATAAGCTCATTTCTGTGACATGTTTGACAGATCTATCAAACTGACCACGCTGCCCCCTGGTGGTCTCTGGAGAAGTGAGTCCCACGTGTGAGCCAGAGAAGCCCCTCGTCTCTGTTGATGGTCCGTGTGCTTCCTGATGTCAACAGCTTCTCGTGTCCATCGTTTGTTCTTGTGTTCCTCAGCTCCTACTATTTTTTTACGTGGTTTTCTCTTTTGCAGCGGTCAGATTTGAGGTTTTCCTGTGTTGCCATTTCTTTTTCTGATCTTGTTAGTCGTCCCTGTGTTTCCTTTTCCCACTTTTTGTGTTGAATGTTCTCCCAGTCGCCCCGATGTATGTTTTATTGCACGTTTAGAAGTTGTTGCACTTGTTCTCCGCTTGGATTCAGTCCTTAGGTTGTAGGGCTGTAGTCGACTGAAGAAATTCTTGGCCGACTAAAGACCTGCCTTGGTGACCGATTAATCGACTAAAAGAGGGTATGGTATCTCCATGTATTTGTCCCAAACTGCATTCAAAAGACAACAACTGCACAGGAGTTCATGCTAAAACGAATATTTATACAAAAAAGTACCAGGAAACACTGTATTTATGTGTAAGTCTCCAACATTTTCAGCAAACTCACTCCATATCTTCTCATTTTTGCTACATGTGTAATTTGAATCTCAATAAAATAATTGGTCGACTGATAAAAATCTTGGTCGACTAAGACTCCATCGACCGATTAATCGACTAAACCCTTGATTTTCAACCAGCGTGCCGGGAAACACTAGTGCGCCTTCAGGTGTTGTTGAAAAAATGTCCAGTTTTGATTTACAAATGGCTTTAATTGGAAAAGTTACCATTTTGGAGTGTCCTGAACGTACTTCTGCACCAAAAACATTCACCATCAGCGGCACGGACATTATTTTTCACATTGTGTATCCATTTTTTTTACTAAAAGGTCTGATTTTAGTGGGTTGTGTGCCGTGGTATCTTTTCAACCAAAATAAGCGTGCCGCGACTCAAAAAAGGTTGAAAAACACTGGACTAAACGACTAAAGGAATACAGCCCTTTTGTGTGAGGTTTTACAATTACCTATCAACAATATTAATATTACTTAAACTCTAGTCTGTTCATTGCTGTTCACATGTTTCTCTTTCTGTTTCAGACACTGCGGCGGCTGCTCCAGTGATGACCCCCCCACCCCCCTCTGTCTGGAGGATCGATCTCTACACTGGATGATCTATGCGCCACCCGCCTGGAGGAACTCCCTCAACCCTGGATTAGCCACACCTCGTCTGCCTGGATGAACTCCCTCTTGAGTGGTTCTGGCTCCACAGTCCAAGTGGATGTCAGTCCTAGTTCATCTGCAGCCTGTCCGTCCGTGGGAGTAGGATCTCTCCTTCACTGTGGTTCTCCTCGAGGTTTCTACTTTGTCCCGTGGGGTTTTTTGTAGTTTTTCCTGAAGGAGGGTCAAAGGACAGGGGCATTCTGGGACAGTTATCTGAACTGCTTTTACCTGTGGCCCATCGAGGCAACTGTTGTTGTGATTTTGGGCATTATAAAAATAAATTGATTCGATTTGAAAAACACTAGACTAAACGACTAAAGGACTACAGCATTTGTCTTAATTTTGTGTGAGGTTTTACAATTGCATTCGCATCGGATTCGCCAAAAACATGTCGCGTAAATGAGCTCATAGCTATTTACAAACTGTCTTATTAGAAGTTAATAATTACAAAACTTTCCAAACATTTTACATTTCTGTTCAAAGATGGATTGTCTCATGTGTCGCCCTTGAAAGCAAAGAAATAAAACAATTCACAACTGATTTCTTTAAAAGTTAGGACAAGTTCGACCCAACAGTCTGGAAAGTTATTGCAAAGCGACATTTATTTGTTGAATTCTGTCTCAAATCCAAACATTTCGTCCTGTCAGAATCTCCTAATACCTGTGTTTTGGATTCGTCTGGTGAGTAAACTGTGAAAAGATCTTCTGACAGATTGAATATTGTTTTGTTGCAGAAGAACGGTAATGGAAAAAAGACACGGTATTACAAGACGAGGATGGAGTTATTTCTTATTATTTGGTGTTTGTAGACGGCTTTGTTTGAACTCGAGGATCGTCTTCTGTTGTGATTTGAAGCTGGAAGTTTGAGGCGTTCAAATCGTTCATCGCCTCGTCGTCGTGAGAAAGAAAAGAGGGTTTTCTGACACATAAATGTGAGTGGAGCACTGCACCGAACAAGAACTAAACCAGGACTAAACCAGGACTGACAGAGGAATAAACCAGGACTAAACCAGGATTAAACCAGAATTTAAAGAGAAAAAAACAGAACTAAACCAGACCTAAACCAGGACTAAACCAGAACTGACAGAGTAAAAAACAGGACTAAACCAGGATTAAAGCAAAATGTAAACAGAAAAAAAGAAAAAACAGAACTAAATAAACCAGGACTAAACCAGGACTGAACGAGTAATAAACTAGGACTGAACCAGGATTAAACCAGAATTTAAACAGAAAAAACAAAAAACAGATCTAAACAAGAACTAAACCAAACCTAAACCAGGACTAAACCAGAACTGACCGAGTAATAAACCAGGACTAAACCAGGATACCAAAATTTAACTAGAACTAAACCAGGACTAATCCAGATCTAAACAAGAACTAAAAAAAGAGCTAAACCAGAACAAAAAAATAAAGGACTAACCAATGATTTAAAAAGAACTAAACCAGAAGTAACAAGACTAAACCAGAACTAAACCAGAATTAATCCAGGTATAAACCAGAACTAAATAAGAACTAAACCAGAACTAAACCAGAACTAAATCAAAACTAATCCAGGTCCACAACCAGAACTAAACCAGAAGTAAACCAGGGTCTAACCATGTAATAAACCAGGTTTAACGCAAGTCTAACCAAGTACTAATCTAGAACACAACCAGGTCTAACCAAGTACTAATCCCAGACTGAACCTAATCCTGGATTAAACCAGAACTAAACCAGGATTGACCAAGATCTAAAGCTCCCCTGAGAGAAAGCTGTGTTCAAATCACAATAGTTTACGCTGTACAGTAAACAAAGTACTGAACCAGGACTAAACCAGGACTAAACCAAACCCAGGACTAAACTAAACATAAAAACTAAACCAAGACTGAACCAGGTCTAAACTAAACCCAGAACTAAACAAAAAACAAAAACTAAACTAAGACTAAATCAAACCCAAGACAAAACCAAACCTAGGACTAAACTAAAAACAAAAACTAAACCAAGACTAAACCAGGACTAAACCAAACCCTGGACTAAACTAAAAACAAAAACTAAACCAGGACTAAACCAGGTCTAACACAGGACTTGGATATAAACAGGAGCTGCACTAAACCAGGATTAAACCAGAACTAAACCAGGATTTACCAAGATCTAAAGCTCCTCTGAGAGAAAGCAGTGTTCAAATCACAATAGTTTACGCTGTACAATAAATAATAAAATGCTTTTGTGTCCAGCCGTCGTTTTAAAAGCCTCAATAATTCACGTAATAATCCTTTCAAACCGCGGGACCACACCAGCACAGACTAAACGGACATTAACATCCTCCAAAGTCGCACATTTAAATCCTCCCGGTCTCAGTTTCTCCACACTCGTTTCATTATCTGGATATTCTCACAAAGGGATTAGTTCCAGTATTATGAGTGCAGTGAACTGTCCGTGGTGCTGAATCCACAGGGGCCGAGACGGAGCCGCTCAAGCCCAGGACGGAGCGCCGAGCCCGGGATGAGCCGCGCACAGAGGGTCCACGGGGGCTGGAGCTGGACTCGAGCACTTCAGGGATTAGAAGAGTGCGGACCAGAGGAACTGTGAGTCGAATGAAGTGTTTAGAAGTCTCCTGATAACAATACTCAGACGATATTATGTCAGTCCAACAGAAATATGTTCAAATATGTCCAAGTTGAAGTTTAATTATCATATAAAAGTGAAATGTCTGTAAAATTATGTGAAAAAATATCACCTTAAATCCTTATTTGAAGCTATACGTTTGCAACATGGACATTTTTAATTCGCTTTTTGAAACATGTTCAGACGATACTCTGCAATTAACGAAAAGTAACAAAAATGTGCCTAAAACTGACAAAAACACAGCTAAAAATGACAAAAAGGTGAATAAAAGTGACAAAAACAAATAAAAATGACAATAAAGGTGACTAAAATTACAAAAACGATGACTAAAAGTGACAAAAACGTGACTAAAAATTACATAAACGGGATTTAAATGTGATAAAAATTAGACTAAAATTGACAAAAATGTAATTTAAAAGTGACAAAAATGTTTTTTTATAAGTTAAAAGTGATTTTAAAAGTGGCATAAACGTTAGCCGTTTAAAATGTGAACTTTGAACAGAATCATATTAAAACATAAATCACAAATCTAATCGCAATCGTAATATCGGTCAGAAAAATCGCAATTGGGTATTTTTCCCCCAAATCCCAAATCAATATTACAGATTACAATGAACAAAGTGTAAAATAAGGATCTACTTATGTTGTAGTTTAAAATTACACACCAGAAACAAGGCATAAGATGTACATTTTAAGGTCAGACGCTGCAGGTGAAGAGGAAAAAATCTTACATTTAAAGATATCAATCGCAAACTTCTCCTGTAGTTTATTCACATAAATGTAAGAAATAAATACAAGTTTTTCATCATGTCATGTTTTCATGTAGAAATAAGGCATTTTATGAGTAAAAATGGCCAAAAATCCACATATTTGGGACATTTAAATCTGAAAAATGGACAGAACCAGGTTTAAATTTCTTGGTTAATTTTTGTAACATATTAGTTATTAAAAAAAAATGTACAGAGGGGATTTTTGGATTTCTTATTTAGTTATTAATTAAACTAGATTGCACGGGGAGGACATGCAGACTCGTGTTACCGTGGGTTCTCTCCGGGTTCTCCGGCTTCCTCCCACCGTCCAAAGACATGACTGTGTTCAGGTTAATTGAGAACTCTAAATTGTCCCTAGTGTGTGAATGTGAGAGTGAATGGTTGTCTGTCCTTGTCTCTGTCTCTGCTGCGACGAGTTGGCCACTGTCCAGGGTGTACCCCGCCTAAGGCCCAAAGTCACTGGGATAGGCTCCAGTCACCCGCGACCCCTAACGGGAATAAGCGGTAGAAAATGAATGAATGAATGAATGAATGAATGAATGAATGAATGAATGAATGAGTAAAATCCACATATTTGGGACATTTAAATCTGAAAAATGGACAGAACCAGGTTTAAATGTCTTGGTTCATTTTGTAACATATTAGTTATAAAATAATGTACATAGGGGATTTTGGATTTCTTATTTAGTTTTTAATTAGACAATTGTCCTAAAAATTCAAATTTCACCAAATTTTTTTTGACTTAAAACTTCAATAAATCAGTTTTAGAATTAGATATCAACAAATCCTTCTGTACGTTTCATCAAAATCTTGTTGAGTCCAGATTGTACAGTTTGGTGTAGGATCTACTTTAAGGCTGATCTTTATGTCTCGAGGGAGAAAAATGCATTTGGAGAAAACGTCCCAGAGAAATCTATGGATGAAGGGATTAAAGAGAAGAATAAAACATTTTCAAGAGCAGATTGGACCAGTTTGTTGTTTCCACATCAAAGTCGATATGTTGAGAAACAAACCGACCGAGTTTCGCCTGCAGAGTCTCTCCTTCAGATGTAGTCGGTACCAAACATTTCTGCTTCAACTTTACAGAGGAATTTGACTTTAAACTTAACACAGAACCACTTCCACCTTCATTCATGCAAAGCTGTGAGGCACGTGGCTCATTTTCTTGCTCACACACATCGAGTCATTTTTTTAGGCCAAACCTATCTCACAAAAACAAAGTACAGAAGCCTGAGGGAGTCAAACCTCAATCACCAAAAGCTTTGTGGGAGCAGAAGTGGATTTCAAACAAATTTGGAACAAATTTGAAAACGGTGGCTGTAAAAATGACTCGCATTTCCCCGTCCTGGAGCACTAAGCTTTTTATCTTGTTTTCTGAAATTTGACTGAACTGAAAATATAATTGCTACTGAAATTTTGGTCAGACACAGGCTTGGAAAGCACGTAAAGTTTGAGCAATTCCTGTGATATTTATTCAGACGCTACAACAGCAATAGTTTGATTAAATATACACTTTAAAGGTGCACTGTGTAACTTTTCAGGTGGAGCAGGAGGCGGACCATTCACCAGAAAAGTTACATAAAGCACCTTTAAATAATGCTTAAATATTTGGTCAATAAGATAAAAATATAAGTGCAGTTTGTTCCCTGTGACAATCTGCTGTTTTGATCAAATCGTCACATTGTAATTCAGCGTTTCTCGGTTTAAAGTTCAAACACAAACACTTATTCATCTGATTTCTCCAAATGATCAGCTTCTGAGTGAAGATTTGAAGTGTAGAGTCTCAGAGGAAAAAGATTCTGACTCTAACTAGTGAGTGTTGATACAGAACTCTCTTTTACTTCAGAAAGACACTGGAGCCAAACTCAAACAGAGCCGTGCAATCAGATTTGTTTACCATTTAACATCTTTTAGAACAAAATCTAACTTTTCTCACCTCAGATTAACAGTGTTGTGCATAATTTATTGATTCTTCAGAAATGGGCAATGTTTTTCAGTCTTGTGATATATATTATTTCATTTCTTTTTCCTTTATAAGTTTGGTATGTTTGTTTTAATACAGACAGACTATGCTTGTCCCTGATTGGACAATACATCTGTCATTCACGCCCATCTGAACTCACAGTGACTGGACTGATATCGATCTGAAATTAAATTTTTATTCCTTCATTTCTTGGCGTCCGTGAGAATAATATTAGCCGTATTCTGAGGCAAATGAATTGTACCATTACTTCAAAAAATATTACTCAAGTAAAAGTACAACACGTTTAATTTTGTCACCAGTTTGACAGTTTTTGTAAAGTTTGTGACTGTTACCTAGCAACCAGACTGTAAATAAGGGCCAGAATCCCTATAAACTGCACAATAGTTAAGAATTGGCAATGAACACACCTTTATTTTGTTAAATGATGGTTTAAACTGTCAGAAAAATGTGTCAGTTGTTGTAAATTGTCTCTGTATTTCCATTGGTGCATCGCCTATTGATGACATCAACATTACGTCCTGTCAATTTTCATTTTCAAAATTTCTTCGCAAACTGCAACTTCACGGATGTAAAACTATGATAAATATTTAGCACAGGTGCCCTCCCACCAAACTAAGACATGATCTAGTTTAATAACATAAATGTAAGAAAATATATATATTTCAGGTTTTTCATCATGTTATGTTTTCATGTAGAAAGAAGGCATTTTATGAGTAAAAATGGCCAAAAATACACATATTTGGGACATTTCAATCTGAAAAATGGACAGAACCAGGTTTAAATTTCTTTGTTCATTTTGTAACATATTAGTTACAAAAACTAGATTGCACTGAAAATTGTCCAACAAATTCAAATTTCACGTACTTTTTTAAAAACTTAAATCTTCAATAAATCAGTTTAGAATTCGATATCAAAAAACATTACAACCTTCATATGCACTTTAAGTAAGAAAATGTGTCTGGAATTTAACCCTCGTGCTCTCTTCGTTTGAGCAATGCACATTTAGTCAAAGAGCACTATATGTTTTTATATCAGGAGATAATACTTAAATTATCCATCCAAAAATTATCCATAACTTGTAATTTTTTTTTTTTTTTGAACCACCCATGAAAGTTTCATAGAGATTAAATAAAAAATAAAAAAATAAAAATGTAGTTGAAGATAGCGGGAGGATTACAGTTAATTATTAAATTGTAATTGGACAGATCATGCATAAACTCAAGTAAATTCAAAGGATAAACAAAAGAAATGAGTAAAAACCAAATCCTATCTGACGGAGCGGAGCAAGAAACACAGAAGTTCAAATCATTTTCTCTTGTCAACAACACTTTTACTCAAGTAAGAGGCTGTTAATGTACAAACTTTTACTCAAAAAAAGCGTAAAAGTGTCTGAACACTACTCCAAAAAGTAAATCTAACTGAGTGCTTCCCATTTTTGCTTGTAATAAAATGTAAATTGTGCAGTTGGCCCAGCCCTCGCTCAGAGCTCCGCAGCAGCATCACACTCCCGGCTCTAAATCTGTGCACTTTATTTGAAAAACGATATTGCCATTTCCCACAATGCCGTTCTGCTGGTGGAGACAGGACCGAGGACATAAAGAACCTGGTGAGGCTGAGGCGGCGCAGTAATCCTGGGCTGGAGGAGATGGATGACGAGGAGACGCATAAAAGCACAAACAGGCTTTAAAAGACAGAACTGGACAAAGCTGTAAATGTTCAGGGGCAACAGCTTTTCAAAGAGTGGCGTTTTCTTTTTTCTTTTACTAAAACTGCTACCACTGTAGTTTGGATTTGTACAAACATGTTCAGAAACAAGTGAGAAAAACGCGACCAAAAGCGATAAAAATGCATTCAAAACGTGTCAACAAACAACAAACGCGACTCCATGCACCAAAACGCAACTAAGAGTGACTAAAAACAGCAATAATGCGACTAAAACAGCAATAATGCGACTAAAAACAGCAATAATGCGACTAAAAATGACAAAGACACGTTTAAAACAAACAACAAACGCGACTCCATGCACCAAAACGCGACTAAGAGTGACAAAAAAGCGACTAAAAACAACAATAATGCGACTAAAAACGAAAAAAACACGTTTAAATATGACAAACACAATTGAACGAGACTAAAACATGACTAAAAGCGACAAAAGTCTGTTTAAAATGTGAATTTGAACCGAATACTATTATTAAAACATAAAAGACAGAAGTGGACAAAGCTGTAAATGTTCAGGGGCAACAGCTTTTCAAAGAGTGGCGTTTTCTTTTTTCTTTTTATAAAACTGCTAACACTGTTGTTTGGATTTGTACAAACAAGTGAGAAAAACGCGACCAAAAGCGATAAAAATGCATTCAAAATCGTCAAAAATGTGCCAACAAATGTGACTCCATACACCAAAACGTGAAGAAGAGCGACTAAAACGCAACTAAAAATGACAGACACGTTTAAAATGCGTTCAAAAGCGTCAAAAACGTACCAACAAACAAGAAAATGTGAGTCCATGCACCAAAACGCAACTAAGAGTGACTAAAAACGACAAAAACGCGACTAAAAACAGCAATACCACAACTAAAAATGACAAAGACACGTTTAAAAAGCATCAAAAACATGCCAACAAACGCGACTAAGAGTGACAAAAATGCAGCTAAAGACGTCAAAAATGTTAAATATGACAAACACAACTGAACGTGACTAAAAGGGACAAAAGTGTATTAATAAAACATAAAAGACAGAAGTGGACAAAGCTGTAAATGTTCAGGGGCAACAGCTTTTCAAAGAGTGGCGTTTTCTTTTTTATAAAACTGCTAACACTGTAGTTTGGATTTGTACAAACATGTTCAGAAACAAGCGAGAAAAGCTCAACAAAAGCGATAAAATGTGTTCAAAAGCGTCAAAGATGTGTCAACAAACACGACTCCATGCACCAAAATGCGACTAAGAGCGACAAAAACTGGACTAAAAACGACACAGACATGTTTAAAATGTGCTCAAAAGCGTCAAAGATGTGTCAACAAACACGACTCCAACAAACAATGAACGCGACTCCATGCACCAAAATGCGACTAAGAGCGACAAAAATGCGACTAAGAGCGACAAAAATGCGACTAAGAGTGACAAAACTGGACTAAAACGACACAGACATTTTTAAAATGTGCTAAAATGCGTCAAAAACCTGCAAACATACAACAAACACGACTCCATGCACCAAAACGCAACTACGAGCGACAAAAACGCGACCAAAAACGACAAAAAACGTGACTAAAAAAACGACGAAAACACGTTTAAAATGCGTTCAAAAGCATCAAAAATGTGCAAACAAACAACAAACACGACTCCATGCACCAAAACGCAACTAAGAACGACAAAAACGCGACTAAAAACGCAATTAAAAATGCGACTAAAAAACGACAAAAACACGCTTAAAATGCACTAAAAAGCATCAAAAACGTGCAAACAAGCAACAAACGCGACTCCATGCACCAAAATGTGACTAAAACTACAAAAATGTGACTAAAAACGGCAATAATGCGACTAAAAATGACAAAGACACGTTTAAAATGCGTTCAAAAGCGTAAAAAATGTGCCAACAAACAATGAATGCGACTCCATGCACCAAAATGCGACTAAGAGCGACAAAAATGCGACTAAGAGCGACAAAAATGCGACTAAGAGTGACAAAAACTGGACTAAAAACGACACAGACATGTTTAAAATGTGCTCAAAAGCGTCAAAAACCTGCAAACATACAACAAACACGACTCCATGCACCAAAACGCAACTACGAGCGACAAAAACGCGACCAAAAACGACAAAAAAAGTGAATAAAAAAACGACTAAAACACGTTTAAAAGGCGTTCAAAAGAATAAAAATTGTGCAAACAAACAAAAAACACGACTCCATGCACCAAAACGCAACTAAGAACGACAAAAACGCGACTAAAAACGCAATTAAAAATGCGACTAAAAAACGACAAAAACACGCTTAAAATGCACTAAAAAGCATCAAAAACGTGCAAACAAGCAACAAACGCGACTCCATGCACCAAAATGTGACTAAAACTACAAAAATGTGACTAAAAACGGCAATAATGCGACTAAAAATGACAAAGACACGTTTAAAATGCGTTCAAAAGCGTAAAAAATGTGCCAACAAACAATGAATGAGACTCCATGCACCAAAATGCGACTAAGAGCGACAAAAATGCGACTAAAAAAGACAAAAACTGGACAAAAACGACACAGACATGTTTAAAATGTGCTCAAAAGCGTCAAAAACCTGCAAACATACAACAAACACGACTCCATGCACCAAAACGCAACTACGAGCGACAAAAACGCGACTAAAAACGACAAAAAACGTGACTAAAAAAACGACGAAAACACGTTTAAAATGCGCTCAAAAGCATCAAAAATGTGCAAACAAACAACAAACACGACTCCGTGCATCAAAACGCGACAAAAACACAGCTAAAGACGACAAAAATGCAAGTAAAAGCGACAAAAAGTCTGTTTAAAATGTGAATTTGAACAGAATCCTATTATTAAAACATAAAAGCTGGACAACGCTGTAAATGTTCAGGGGCAACAGCTTTTCAAATAGTGTGGTTTCAGTCTTGTTTTTTTGCATCATTAGCCCGAGGTTTGAATGTACAGACTATTATTAGACAATGATCTGATTTGCCGCTCTTTGCTGGAGTTGCAATCTGCCTCCCGTGGACTCTGGTAAACAAGACTGCAGCGAAAAGATTAAAAATAAAACATTAGAGCTAAAAGAGAAACCTCCACAGAATGTAAACATCTGCTAAACATCCTGCTTTGCAAACAGCACCATTAGAAACCAGGACCGAACAATTTAGAGTCGAATCGTGAGCTGGTCCCTGTGACAATCTGCTATTTTTGTGAAATCGTGGTATCATGATTGACTGTTTGTGTCTTTAATGCAGCTGTCTGTTCAAACACACTTTTTCTCCTGTTGTTTAGCCTCTGAAGCCTCTGAGCAGATGACTTTATTTACCTCTTAAAGGCCAGGGCTGCACAATTAAACCAAAGCCACACAATTTTAATGGATGCAATTAGCAAATCACAAAGTCTGCAATGTTTGAAGTGCAATAATTTCTTCCACAAACAACAAAATGTCTTACTTTGATTTGAATAAAAACTGTTAACACTGTAGTTTGGATTTGTGCAAACATGTTCTGAAACAAGAGACAAAAGTGCGACCAAAAGCGATAAAAAGCGTTCAAAATAACTAGTGCTTCATAACACCTTATAAAGTCTACAACAGAACATTATTTTAAAGCAGGGCTATGCAAATGACGGCCTGGGGGCCAAATGAGGCCCGCAAGGGACATGATCCGGCCCTCAACCGTCTTCAAAAAAATAGAAAATAATTAATCTCTTGTTACTGGTTTAGACCTGGCTTAGACATAGTTTTAGTTTTAGTCCTGGTTTAAGTCCTGGTGTTAGACCTGGTTTGAACCAAGTTTAGACCTTTTTTCTCATGGTATAGACCTGTTATAGACCTGGTTTAGATCTGGTTTAGTCCTGGTTTAGACCTGGTTGCGACCTGGTATAGACCTGGTTTAGACCTGGTATAGACCTGGTTTAGTCCTGGTATAGACCTGGTTTAGTCCTGGTATAGACTTGGTACAGACCTGGTTCAGACCTGGTTCAAACCTGTTATAGACCTGGTTTAGACCTGGTATAGACCTGGTTCAAACCTGTTATAGACCTGGTTTAGACCTGGTTGAGACCTGGTATAGACCTGGTTCAAACCTGTTATAGACCTGGTTTAGACCTGGTTGAGAGCTGGTATAGACCTGGTTTAGACCTGTTATAGACCTGGTATAGACCTGGTTTAGACCTGTTATAGACCTGGTTTAGACCTGTTATAGACCTGGTTTAGACCTGTTATAGACATGGTTTAGACCTGTTATAGACCTGGTTTAGACCTGTTATAGACATGGTTTAGACCTGTTATAGACCTGGTTTAGACCTGTTATAGACATGGTTTAGACCTGTTATAGACCTGGTTTAGACCTGTTATAGACCTGGTATAGATCTGGTTTAGACCTGTTTTAGACCTGGTATAGACCTGGTTCAAACCTGTTATAGACCTGGTTTAGACCTGGTTGAGAGCTGGTATAGACCTGGTTTAGACCTGTTATAGACCTGGTATAGACCTGGTTTAGACCTGTTATAGACCTGGTTTAGACCTGTTATAGACCTGGTATAGACCTGGTTTAGACCTGGTTTAGACCTGTTATAGACCTGGTTTAGATCTGGATTAGACCAAAAAACTCTGGCCCTCAGTAAATTAAACTTGCATAGCCCTGTTTTAAAGTATCACCCAAATCTCCAACACACTTTAAATTTCATGAACAATTCTTTACTTTCATTTCATTTCACATCTACTGCTCCTGCACCCACCGAGCACCCACAGAGCACCCACACCTCACCCACAGAGCACCCACAGAGCACCCACACCTCACCCACAGAGCACCCACACCTCACCCACAGAGCACCCACACCTCACCCACACCTCACCCACAGAGCACCCACACCTCACCCACAGCTCACCCACAGAGCACCCACAGAGCACCCACATTGGCGCAGTCTCTTGTGATCTGTGGTGAAAACTGAAACAAGGGAAAAGAGCACAAACATCTCTCCATCGAGTATTTTCAGCTCGATTCAGAAAACCACGTGGCTCCTGGTGGAATCGGCCTCTGAATGTGAATGAGCACCTGCAGACGAGCCGGAGCGGAGACTGTGGGCTGTTTTTGTCGTAAAAGATTGTAAACTGACTCGCTTTTCTTGTTCTGTTGATTGGACGATGTGTGTTCTATGTGTATTTTGTGTGCGTTTTGCTTAAAAACAATAAGAATTTAACAAAATAACTAATAATTCAGGTCTAATCAGTCAATTCTAATTAGATCTGCAACTAACAACTAGTCAAATTATTGCTTCTATTCACCTTATTCCTGAAGTTGTCGTACGCGCCGCCGTCTTGTTTCCGTTGTAGTTCACACGGAGCAGACGAGCTCAACAGAAAATAAGTTCTACATGGACTAAAAAGACGTTTTCAGGAAATCGTTGCGTTGTGACTTGTTGTTGCTCGTGTTCATTAAACATTTTACACAAATCAATCTACTTTATGTAACATTTTAGCGACGAGACTTTTCCCTCGTTCGTCATTAGCTTTAACGGAGTTCTCGTCAAACGGAAGTGCGTTTACAACAGAAGTGCAAAAAACTGAAAAAGTGGGCGGGGCAGAATAAGGTGAAAATACATTATCAACAAAATAAAGGTTGAAATATGGGACTGAAGGCTTTTAGATTAGGGCTGGACAAAAAATTATTATCACGATTTTCTTTGGGCAGATCATAATTTCGATTTTATCACGATTCATGTTCACTTTGTATTTTTCTGTAACAGAGCTGCACCATTTAGGAAAAACATCTAATTGTGCTTTTTCTGACCAGTGCGATTGTGATTAAATTTGTGATTTACAGGTTTTTATGATTTTCTAGTTTTGACTTTATTTGGTGGAATTAAACCTGCTGTAAATATAAATGGTAGTTTTACACCAATCGGGTGACAGTTTGTGAAGAAAAGTTGAAAAATCTGTTGAAATTTACAGGAAGTAGAGCAGAGTTCCAAAACATGATGACGTCACACTACGGAGACACACCAGGGACAATTTACAATCAAGAAACACATACATCTGATCCTTTAAACATGAATTAATCAAAATAAAGGCGTTCCTATATGTTTTTATTTGTCAAATAATAATTTCTTTGACATTTGAGGAGTTTTCACCCAGTGTTCAACATGGTTTCTAGGCAACAGCTACAGAATTCCCCAGTGTGATGTCATGATTTACAACCAGGAAGTAAAAATTTAAACCTAAAAAAACTGCCAAACTGGGATAAAAATTGTTTTGTTTTTAGCAGAATCTTAACTGTGTTTTAGTAAAATGAGCACTTCAACCTGTCATGGGCTCTTTAATAAGAAGACACTGTTCAAATTCACCTTTTAAACAAAACTTTGTCACTCTGAGTCACGTTTCTGTTACGCTCAGTTGTGTTTGTCATATTTAAACGCGTCTTTGTCACTTTTAGTTATGTTTTGACGATCGTTGGAGCCCTTCGCGGTCAATAATCGGGTTAAATCGGTAGCGTTAACACAGCGCTTTTGTTGTTTTACTGTTGTTTTATATTACTTTTCACTGTGTAACTTATTTTTGTACCCAGGGACTGCAGATGGAAATTAGCTGTTTAGCTACAATCTGGTGCAGAACATCTCTGTCTTGCGAGCATAATGTCTCTGTACACTGTCCCTTCAAATAAAGACTAAACTAAACTAAACTAAACTAGACATGATCCTGGTGTTTTTTTTCTCGTTGGTTGTTCATAAATCAAGTTATTAACAATAATAACTGACCAATCAGGCGCTTCCTTTTCCAGGGGCCGTTTTCGCTCGTGTTAGCAACAGGTTTGATTGACAGTTAGCGCCGCATGTTGCCGCCGTCTCCTCCCACCGAGGGGCGGAAACCGTTAACAACCTCGCTCCTGATTGGTCCGTCTGGTTGCCACGATACGCACTGGGATCTGTAAATATGGAGTCTGGCTCCATTTTAGCCGCTATAACTACTAGCCGCAATTGGCTTCATTTAGTTGTAGCCAAACGCTATGGGTGATGTCACACTCCCACAGTCCATCGATATGTACGGTCTATGGGTGGGACAAAAGTGTATTACAACACAGTAAATAAGGCAAAAAATGAAACTTGCCAGTTAATCGGGCAAGACGTCTTCACACGGTTAAGTGTTTAGTCGGCTAATCGTTTAACCATGAACACTACACGCTACATTCAACCCTAAACAAATACAAGTTTTAGTCTTAAATAGCTACTTTTTTTGTTAATCTAGATATTTATTTCCACAGTGTAGATGTTGAAGGTTGAATAACTGAGCTCGAATTGAGTCACCACTTCAGGAAAAGCCATGTCCAGGAAAGTGGCGACCGACAAAGCACAGACAAGGACAGAATACGGGAGAAAAGTCGATGCGAAAATACAGTCAGAGGTTTTTTTCTCTGTTGTGTAAGAACGAGTCCACAGCAGCGGATAAAACGTACCTGCTCTGAAACAGCGAGAGAGAAAGAGAGAGTCTGTGCCAACCGCCGAGATAAACAAGCCACGACAAAAACAAGCAGTGTATCGAAATAATTTGAGGAAGATTAGATGAAAGATAATAAGAAAACATGACTAAAAGGGCTTTGGGGTTCGTCACAAACAAACATTTCAGGCTGTAATTCAATTCTCAGGAAAAAGCTTGATTCCCAAACTGAAAAAAGCAATTAAAAACACAATTTTACAGAACAGGTCTCCTTTACCATTTCACTTTGTTTTCATAACTCGACACAATACTGGGTTTATTTCGGTTGCATAAAAATAAAAACGTGATACATTAATTTCTTTACATGAAACAAAATAAACCGAAAAAGGTGTACACTGAAGCTTATTTGTCAAATATGTACACATTTTTACCACGTTACCATATAATTTCTATAAAATATCATGACTATCCAGCTCAATTTAGCTTAACTTTACCTCAGAGGTGCCCAAAGTGGCGCTGGAATTAATCAAGAGCATCTATTTGATAACATTTTGTGCAGAAAAGACACAAAAACAAGTCTGTTCCCCTCAAAACACATTAATAAAAGACAATTTAATCATCATATCTTTGTAAACAAACTTTTAAAATGCAAAATTAGGTCACGCTGATGTGTATTAGGAATAAAATGACTCATTCTGGGCCGCTAAGGAAAAAAGTGTTGACGCCTTTGGTTTACAGACGGGTTTTATCGATTAGTATCTCATGAAAATTGTCTAAAATCATCCTATCACAATCACAGTTGTTGTAATTTTAATAATGAATCATGATAGTTTCTTCAATGTTCAACAGAATCAATACTTGGTCACATAAAATCTATATTAAATAGACGTTTTAGTATTAATTAATAAGCATTAGCAATAACTTTTACCAAAATAATTCTAAAAAACAAGGAAAACAGACACTTTGAACATTTTAAAAGCCACGTATTGTACACTATTTGTTTTGTTATTGGCTTTTAAACTTGCTCTTGTGCGTTTACTTTCACGTCTCAGGTTTTAAATAATGTACATTGAAAAGCACACTTTACGTCAAGTCGAGGCCCTTGACATTTGGAGTTTGTCTCTACTCTATCTCCCCATTTTAGGCTAAAAATAACCTGTTGAAGAGAGTTTCGGGGCAGAAAAAAACTCTTAAAGGACAAATATCATACAAAATTGACAATGTTGAGCTTTTAGTCGTGTTCTAACATTGTTCCGTCATCAAAAACATGTTGAATCAATGTTTAAAGGGTCAAAAAAGTTGTTTATTTTGCGTAAATTATGCATAACCTTTGTCTCCCCAGTGTGATGTCATCAGTTTGTTTACTTCCTGTGATTTTCAACAGATTTTTCAACTTTTCTACACAAACAGCGACTTGATTGGTGTAAAACTATAATTTACATTTACACATACTGTACTAAATAAAGTCAAAATTAGATAATCGGTAACACTTTAAGATAACTACACGTAATAAAGCATGAACAAAGGCTTAATTCATAGTTAAATAGTTTGTTAAGAATGATTCAGGATTAGTAACTATTTAACTAATAATCAAACCCTAATTGCTAACCCCAACCCTAACCTTAATTAAGTAGTTACTAATCTTGAATCCTGCTTAATAAACTATTTGTTCACGATGAATTAAGTCTTTGTTAAGGCAAAATACAGAGTAGTTACTAAGAAGAGGTACTAAATAATCATAAAAACCTGTCAAACGCACTTAAAAAAACAGCACAAATCTGGGAAATTTGAGACCGGGTGTCTTTGTGAGGCTCAGAAAAGAACCTTATAAACACGATTAATAAAACAAGCATGAACGAAGCTAAACGATGTAATAATACGGTTAAAAGCTCAAAAATAAGTAATTTAGTTACTAATCTTGAATCATGCTTAATAAACTATTTGTTCACGATGAATTAAAGGTTGAATGGAGGATTTCTCGCCGATTTGAAAATCTGCGACTGTTAGTCCTTTTTTGGAAAAAGCGCATGCGCAGGTTCCCCCTCCCTCCCGCCCCGTTTCTCCTGAGTGAACACCTAGCAAACCTCGTGAACGAGCACGCCCAGCAGCACTGCTCCATGTGCATTTGTTTACAAGACGATTGGTGTCGCTTTCTCACGACAACCTCCGCGAAGAAGATTTAATAATACACTCCACATACAATAAGCTAAAAAAGGAGTCAGATAAACAGTTACCTGTCCAGCAGAAAGTTTGCAGCGGAGGCATCAGTTGGAAGCCTGTTTTGCGCTTTCAACGCTCGCCAGCCGTAAACGATTCCCCCAGAATAACACGCGTTTTGTTTTTTTCCTCTGCAGACTTTCGTCTCTTCTGTGAAAGCTCGAAAACAGTCTTTCTCTTTCGTCCCTCAGCCATTTCGTACTTGCCAGCGGATGAAAGTTTAGACTTACAATGACGGAACTCGCCGCTAACCTGCTACATAAACACACTAGCATATCAACCACGCATGCGCGGCCAGGGGAGCGAGCGTTTCCCCTGGACGAGCCTGTGGGCGAGCACTAGCACGCACAGAATGATTGACACCTGAGCGGACCAGTTATTTGTGCTACCCACGAGGAAATGAGATTCTGATTTGTTGCCCGAAATCCTCCATTCAACCTTTAAGTCTTTGTTAAGGCAAAATACGGAGTAGTTACTATAAAGACGTACCAATCATAAATAATCATAAAATATAATCATAAAAACCTGTCATACACACTTAAAAAACAGCACAAATCTGGGAAATTTGAGACCGGGTGTCTTTGTGAGGCTCAGAAAAGACAACCTTATAAACACGATTAAATAAAACAAGCGTGAACGAAGCTAAAGAATGTAATAATATGGTTAAAAGCTCAAATATGTGTAATTTAAGCTTTAAAATTGCAATTAGCACCTTTCTCAAAGCAAAGTGAGTACTGTTTGTACCTCCCAGACCGCCGTAGTCCACGTTATATTAACCACACCGGCCCCAGTCCTGTATTTTTTACCTCTACAGTCGGTTTGTAATAATTTGCTCCTCACTGCGGGACGCTCTATTCAACCCTTTATCGTCTTTTCACAATCCAGCGCCAAGCCTTAAGTAAAAGCAAGCTGTTTGGGAGAATAAACGCGTAAACGACAAACAGGTTTTTTTATCCGTACAACCCAAGGCTAATTAAGAAGGCTCTCGAGAAATAATAGACCTTGGATTGCATATTCAGTAAATAAAGACGCGGCGAAACAAACAGCTTGGCACAAGAACGGGGCTGATTTCACTGCAGAAAAGAAAGAAAAAACGAGTAAAATCTACATTTACTTTAACTTACCTATTTGTTTTTTCAGAATGTTGTTTTATTATCAACAAATGAGTGACTTTGAGAGCATTTTTTGTGCGTTTCTTTGGTCTTTCCTCGATATTATTTCATGCACGGCAGTCCACTTTTCTTTAAATCGGCTGCTTCTTTCTGCTGTGAACTAAATATAAATTAAAGAGTGCGTAAAAGCTCCTCTTTCTGTCGCTATGAATAATACAGGTTTGTAAATTTGTCCCGACTCGTTCGTCTGAGCTTGTTCTTTGGTCCAGCTGAAGTCACAGAATGTTTTATTTATGCAGATATCTCAAAGGTGTCTTCACTGTACTGTGTTAGCTAATAATAAATGTTATAATTGTAAGTACGGCCATCATTTTTTACTACAACTCTGCTATTTTTACATCGATAGAGTACGGCAACGTATTGCATTCATTTGAATAATAAAAGTTTCTGTTTTAACGAGAAAAGTTTCTGTTTTAATGAGAAAAGTTTCTGTTTTAATGACAATAGTTTCTGTTTTAACGAGAAAAGTTTCTGTTTTTATGAGAAAATAAATCCTGTTTTAACGAGAAAAGTAAGTGTTTTATGAGCAGAATATGGTGTTTCACGGGCTGTAAGTTTAGGCGGAGCTGGCTAGATGCTACTACCGAGGCGCAAATGTACGATTTAGCCAGTTTGATACGCTTTTATTTTGATTTAGGCTTACGACGTTGGGAGATTTTGGTGTCACTGACCAGTCTTGACGGTATTGTCATCAGCATGTCAACTTTGCGACGACATCTGAAGGATCTGCGCCTGTTCAGACACAGCTCCATCTGTCTGTTAGAGCGCGTCTCGAATAGTATCGCGTTGATTTCAATAAAACATATGTTGTCTCATAAACTTATAGACTTATTTAACCCGGAAAAACAGAAACCTTTCTCGTAAAAACAGGATTAATTTTAGTCGTTAAAACAGAAATTACTTTTCTCGTTAAAACAAGATTTATTTTTCTCATAAAAACAGAAACTTTTCTCGTTAAAACAGAAACTATTGTCATTAAAACAGAAACTTTTCTCGTTAAAACAGAAACTTTTATTATTCAAATGAATGCAATACGTTTCCGTAATAGATAGATGGATTTCAAATATAAAACGATGTAAAAAACTGTGATTCTTAAATTGCACCAACTACAAATAACTAAAGATGGGATATAGAGTTGCCAAGACTGATTAAGAATATTAATCTTGTCTTCTTATTTCAAATTGTTTCAGTTTTTAGACATTGTAGGTAAGTAGACGTACGCAGGTAATGATATAATCTCTTAAAGCCTATATGAAGGATCTCAAAATGTTCTAATTCTATCAAGTTTCTGTACGCGCCGCCGTCTTGTTTCCGTTGTAGTTCACACGGAGCAGACGAGCTCAACAGAAAATAAGTTCTACTCGACTAAAAAGACGTTTTCAGGAAATCGTTGCGTTGTGACTTGTTGTTGCTCGTGTTCATTAAACATTTTACACAAATCAATCTACTTTATGTAACATTTTAGCGGTGAGACTTTTCCCTCGTTCGTCATTAGCTTTAACGGAGTTCTCGTCAAACGGAAGTGCGTTTACAACAAAAGTGCAAAAAACTGCAAAAGTGGGCGGGGCAGAATAAGGTCAATAAACATAATAAAAATTGTCAAACTGGGGACAAACAGACAAAATGTTATGTAAAATCTTAAATATAATCACATTCACTGCGTTTTAGTGAAGTGTGACGTCTGACCTGTCGTTTAGACTTTATTATCTGATAGCAGCAGGTCCCAGACTCTGGAACAGTCTTCCTCTGGACATTAGAACAGCCCAATCTTTGAATATTTTTAAGACTTTGTTAAAAACCCATTTGTTTGCACGGGCTTTTAACACAGAACATTTATATTGCATTTTATTTTAGCTCGTTTCCTGCATGTTCTGTTTTTGTCTTATTGTATTTTATATTGTCTGTACAGCACTTTGGGCCATTGTGGTTGTTTTTAAATGTGCTTTATAAATAAATTTGACTTGACTTGACTTTATATAGAAGAAAGAAAAGATAATATTTGCCACAGGTTTGCACATACGTGGCAAATCATCTTGTGTGATTCTGTGCTGTGTGTTTAGGCTTGGACAAAAAAAAAAAGTAAATGCAAATGTAAATGCTGGTGAGTTGAACATTTTGAGAAACAGAAGTTCAAAGAAAGCACCAAATCCCATCTCAGATACAGTCTCGTGTCTTGTGGGAATTATAGGGCTGTCGTCCTTCAGTCGTTTATGATAGAAAATATTTCAACACGAGTCATCTGGAGACTGTTTCAGAAATCAAGATGTTTTGACTTCCATCTGAAAGTCATTTTCAATCTGACAGAAATGGTTTGAGCAGCAGCATTTTTGGTTTCCTGAGCTCTGATTGGTCCTGCCTAAACGACTGAAAATGACTTAGAAAGGTCTTGACTTTAAAGAAGACAAATAGTGCTTTTTTTTCAAGTGCTTAGTATTGAATTATGACATACGTAGACATACGTATTTTGCAGTTTTGTTCATGGAAAACCACAAACGTGATCTAAATTAGCTCATTAATAGAAACTGGTCCATTAACTTCCTGTTCAAAACTGCAGAACTGATAAGCTCCGCCTCTTCATTGTGACATTTCACTTTAACAAGTAGTGGATTGTTAAATGTTTTTTATTATTGAAAAGTGGCTAGTATTTTACTGGAAAAACACTCACAGAAATGTTGAGCCCACAACTACTTTTCATTTTATCTACAGACATATTAGATACTGTTCCATAAATGTGATTCATTTGAAGCTAAAATACAATTTTAAGCCTAGAAAATTGTATTTTGTCCATTGTTCGTTAAAGAAAATCAAACTAACTGACCTTTCTACTCTGGAAATTCAAATGTGTTGCTATTTCCCAAAACAAACACTTAAAATCAGTAGAATTTAGATCTAATGTGAGAGAATCATTGAAACATTTACAGTCAACTTCATTTTGCCTCCAGTCGCCTCCGTTCTGGACATCACATCACACGAAGCGAATAGATGGTGTGTGTTAGCTTTACGAGCAACTGGACACGTCTTTAGTCGACCAAGAAACTGGTCGAAAGGGAATTCTGTTTTGTCCTATAACTACAATTTATTGAAATAAAATTGCACTTGAAAAACTTGTTTTTTTTAAATCAGCTGGCTCATACAATCATTCACGCAGACCCATCTTCTTTTGGGCTCTGAGTGTTAAATTATTGCTGCGTCTACCTCGAGTGCTGCTGCGAGACTCATAGGTGTTACTACTATTTTTGCGACGCTTTAATAATATAAATGACAGATAGAGTTCTCGTTGCGTCGCAGTAAAGGAAAGCTGATCTACATTTATGCTTATGGTGCTCGATAAATAATAATGGGGACTTTTCTGAGCCTCAGTTAATCAGGAATCAATCCAAATACAACTTTGAGTAGAATAATGATGAGGAAACACTGTTGTAAATAAGTTAAAAGGTCATTAAAGTTGATTTTTCCCTTAAAAACAGTGTGAAACCTTTTCCACCATGGACCACTACAGGACAAATGAGGAATTACATGAAAACTTCTTGTTTTAGTTGTTTAACCAACCTTTTTTGTCTTGAGTACTCCCCGAGGTTTGTGTAACATTCTGAGTACTAATTTTGTATTACACTGATGTGAAATTGACCACAAAGAACACTTTTATATTCAAATTTCATTGAATTTAATGCTCTTTTGTAACCTGAAATCATTCCTTGTACCCCTGGTTGGGAAACACTGGTTTAATCTATTAATCGAACGATGGTGTGTTTGTTGTGTACAATCTTTAAAGGAAAAATATTATGCATTTTTCATATTGTTTTTAGCCTTTAAACCTGCTCTAGTGTCTTCAGTTTGACTTCTCATGTTTTAGAACTAAAATAAGTAAAGATTGGACCTGACGGAGTTGTAGTTATCGTGATTAGACGGAAGAAATGTTCAGAGCGAGTCTGGCCATGATTTAAGGACTTAAAACAGCAAAGGATTCTGGGATAAATGACGTCAGCATCAACTACGTCAGTGGTTCCCAACCTTTTTTGTCTCGAGTGCCCCCTAAGCTTTGTTTGACACGCCTTAACTTGACTTTCAGACAAATAAATAGGTTTACTAGTCTAATATGGTTAATTGTTACTATTATAATTTTAGTTTTAATTATATTTATGGTCCAAGATACTTCAAAAAGAGGCTAAACTTACAACTAATGACACTTTTTTATTCAGATAAAAGTATATTTCATCTTCATTCATAACCTGAACCATTCCAAGTGCCCCCTGGTAAATGCTCACTAACCCCTTTTGGTCCCCGTACCCCTGTTTGGGAAACACTGATCTACGTCACACAAGAAGGATCAGAACACAGAGGATTTACAAACCAGCTTCATCAAACAAACATGAATCAAACTAATGCTGCTCCAGGTGTGTTTTTGACGACGGAACAATGTTAGAACATGGAGAAAAGATTTTTTAAAAAAAGAGTAAATATTGCATAACATTTGTCCTTTAATGCAGGGGTTCTCAAACTTTTCTGGCCGAGACCCCCATAATTGCGATGCAACCAACTCGGGACCCCAAAGCAAAATGAAAATGAATATAGTAATACTTTTATGTGTCCCAGTGTTTTAAATCAGGTTTAATGCTGGTTATTTGAATAGTTTATAGTCTTATTGGGCCTTATTTCACAAAAAGATACTGCTTTTAATATAAAACATAATTAAAATTAGATCTTGAAATCATCTCGCGACCCCCAGTTCATCCCTCGCGACCCCCCGAGGAGTCCCGACCCCCACTTTGAGAACCACTGCTTTAATGGTTGACTCATTATTTTAGTGGAATCAGAAAGATTTAAATGGACCACAGACGAAGAGAAAAGATTGAGTAAGCAAGCTTTACGAGAAACTGGACACTCTTTAGTCGAGTACAGACCGAAAGGGAACTAGAAAAACGTAAAATAAATAAATTACAAAAATCAGCTGGCTCATATAATCATTCACGCAGAGAGAGACTATTACAGCCCATCTTCTTTTGGGCTCTGAGTGTTAAATTATTGCTGCGTCTACCTCGAGTGCTGCTGCGAGACTCATAGGTGTTACTACTATTTTTGCGACGCTTTAATAATATAAATGACAGATAGAGTTCTGGTTGCGTCGCAGTAAGGAAAGCTAATCTACATTTATGCTTATGGTGCTCGATAAATAATCCATGTCTGTAAATGTGCCCTGCTTTTCCCCCTCAGTCTCTGCTTAGTGCCACGGCATGCATTATTTACACGGAGGTCTGAATCAGAGCAGAGGGTGGGCTCCGAGTTACAGGCCGGAGACGGAAAGAGAACGGAGCTTTGAGCAGCACTGAGGCCAGAACTGAGGAAAGGACGCAGACGTTCTGTGAGTCTGGAGCGTCTGTGGAGGGGTACAGTCCTGCTCTGACGGGTGTGAGAGGAAAACTCAACACCAGGAGGCAAACAAGGTACAAAAAGACAAGAAAAAAAGGTAACGCTTTAGATTAAGGTTTCTTAGTTGACTATTTATAAGATGTTAAAGGGCCCATGACATGTCGGACACTCATTTACCTAAAATGCAGTTAAGATAAATATATTTCAAGTTTTGCTAAAATTCTTTACAAATGTTATCCCGGTTTAGCAGTTTTATACGTTTTAATTTCACTTCCTGGTTGTAAATAATGACATCACACTGGGAAATTACCATAGCAACCACACTGTAAACTGGGCTAAAACTCCTCTAATGTCATCAATTCTTTTACCTGACAAATAAAATATATATTTGAACTTATTTATTTAGTTGAATTCATGTTTAAATGGTCAAAAAAGTAGTTTATTTTGTGTAAATCGTGTATAACGTTTGTCTCCCCACTGTGATGTCATCAGTTTGTTTACTTCATTTTCAACATATTTTTCAACTTTTCTCCACAAACAGTGACCTGATTGGTGTAAAACTATTACATATATTTACAACAAGTATTAATACACTGAATAAAGTCAAAATGAGAAAATCATAAAAACCTGGCATACGCACTTTAATAAGCACTAATAGTTTGTTTATGCACTTATAACGCCTTGTACATGTTTATAATCCATTGTTTGAGTGAATAAACCACATGTACAGAGCATCAATGAGCTGTGTATTACATTATTTTCAATTATCACGATAATAAATGCTTGTAAATGCCTTGTAAGTGCTTATAAACACATAACAAGTGCTTATGAATGCATTATAAATAGTTTACTAAGGAACCTTAATCTAAAATGTTACCGAAAAAATACATAAAATTAGAAGTGTAAATGCATAGTGTGTGCTTTTGTTGTTCGGTTAAGGCAAGACACTGCAGGTGAATAGGAAAAAATCTATAATTTAAAGATACTAAATGTAAACTTCTCCTGTAGTTTACTCACATAAATGTAAGAAAGAATATATTACAATTTTTACATCATGTCATGTTTTCATGTAGAAATAAGGCATTTTATGCGTGAAAACTGCTAAAATTACACATATTTGAGACATTTAAATCTGAAAAATGGACAGAACCAGGTTTAAATTTCTTGATTCATTTTGTACACATATTACAAAACTTACAGAGGGAATTTTGGATTTCTTATTTAGTTTTTGAGTAAAGTAGATTTGACTGAAAATTGTCCTAAAAAGTCAAATTTCACCTCATTCTTTTGACTTAAAACATGAATAAATACATTTTAGAATTCGATATCAAAACATCTTCAGTACGTTTTGTCTAAATCTTGTTGAGTCCAGATTGTACAGTTTGGTGTAGGATCTACTTTAAGGCTGATCTTTGTGTCTCGAGGGAGAAAAATGCATTTGAAGGTACAATGTCCCAGAGAAATCTATGGATGAAGTGGATTCAATTAAATAATAAAACATTTTTAAGAGCAGATTGTACCAGTTTGTTGTTGAAATTAAAGCCGATATGTTGAGAGAGCAAACTGACCAAAAAGAGTTTTGCCTGTAGTGTCTCGCCTTAACTGTGCTGCTGTTAGGCTGGCACAATTTCTCAAAACTCTTCAATAAATCTACGATAAGAGCAAATATCTGACCTAAACTGCACTCAAATTACCGCAAACTCAGAGGATTTAATTAAAAAATAAACAATTGTACAGAAATCTATCAGTAAACAAGATATTTACGTGATAACAAGACTGAATAAACTTACAATTCACTCATGAAGCCTAAAAGTGTGAATCCTTCAGGTGTGTTTTTGGTGATGGAACATTGTAAGAACACGGTTTAAAGCTCAAAAAAAGCCACTGTAGCAGAATGTGTCCTTTTCTGTATAAATAGTTGGTTTTGCATGAGCTCCTGTGCAGTTGTGGTCTATTATCTGCCAACTGTACATTTCTGTTTATAGTCTTAGTCTATCTTAGTCTATTTTATTTTATCTTCATCTTAATCTTATGCAAGCCTGTTTTCTCTATTGTATTACATTTTATTCATTGTTTTATGTTGCACTTTACGCCGAAGCAAGTTCCTGTTTGTGAATTTTGATCACTGACATTGGCAATAAACCGTTTCTGATCTTGAGTGCAGTTTCGATCAAACGCTTGGAGATACTTTAGTAGTTTTGCTGTATTTTTACCGCACAAATTATTTCTTTAGTCGACCACAGCCTTAAAGCGCCTCTGACAGGTTGGACCACACATTTAACTAAAATATAAGATAGATAAGATAAATATATTTCAAATTCTGCTAAAATCTTTCCAATTTGACCTCAGTTTAGCTTTTTTTTTTAGGATTTTAATTTTACTTCCTGGTTGTAAATGATGACATCACACTAGGAAATTACCCAGAAACCATCCTGCACACTGGGCTGAAACTCATCTAATGTCACAGTTTTTTTTTTTGTTTTTTTTTTTGTCAAAGAAAACTACACATGAACATCTTTATTTTGTTGAATCAATGCTTAAAGGGTCAAACATTTTCTAACTTTGTCTCCCCAGTGTGTAACATATTTTTCAACAACTTTTCTCCACAAACTGGGACTGACTGGTCAGTTATATTTACAAGAGGTGTTAATACATTGAATAAAGTCAAAATTAGAAAATCATAAAAACCTGTCATACGCACTTTAAATATAATTTCACTAAAAAGCCCAACTTGATTCTAAAACTATCCAGGAAACGCCCGAGTTAATCTTATTTATGTGACTTTTTTAGTACTAATACGTGTTCATTTGTGGTTCTCGTTTGGTTTCTAGTTTCAGCGTTGGTTATACTCTGGCTCATTTTGACAGCTCTGTTTGGCCGGTGTTATCTCGCGCTCCTCTGCGTGTGTCCCTTCACCTCAGCTCCTCCCTGTGTTCGCTCTCATTTCTTATTCATGAGAGGAACAGCATCTGCGGGAGAGAAAGAGAGGACAGCGTTACATAACCGGGTTTCTGCTGACTCTGTTCTGCCTTTACCTCCGTTCGAACAGCTCTTTAGATGGTATCGGGTCACATTCTTGCGCCGCTTTTCTGCATTAAAACTGGAAAATGTGTGCGCTGATGTCTGGCACCGGGTCAACGCGAGAGGTAAACAGAGGAAACAATCTCCAGACAGATGTGAGACGATGTGCACTCCAGGTTAGAACGAAACGGAGGAGTGTAACGTGACAAAAGATGGAGGATACGGAGATCAATGGAGAACTGAAGACTAAAACTAAAACTGTACAGAGAAGACTAACATTAAGCTGTACAGAGAAGACTAAAACTGTGCAATGAAGATTCAAACTAAACTCTGCAGTAGTTATTATAAAGTGTTACCCATACTTTAATCCGTCCTTTTAGCCAACATTTCCTGAACATTTTCACAGCCCTTTATGCCGGCGTGAGACACATAAACGTTATTAAATGTTTGTACTATTTGTCAAGTCAAGTCAAATTTATTTATAAAGCACATTTAAAAACAACCACAATGGCCCACAGTGCTGTACAGACACAATATAAAATACAATAAGACAAAAACAGACATGCAGAAACAAGCTAAAAAAAAAGCAATACAAATGTTCTGCTCAGCTCATGTTAAAAGCCCGTGCAAACAAATGGGTTTTCAACAAAGTCTTAAAAATATTCAAAGATTGAGCTGTTCTAATGCTCAAAGGAAGACTGTTCCAGAGTCTGGGACCTGCCACAGAGAAAGCCCTGTCCCCTCGGGTTTTTAACCGTGATCTCGGGACGTCTAAGATCATGAGGTTTGCTGATCTCAACGCTCTACATGGAGCATGAACAGACAGAAGCTCAGAGAGATAAGGAGGAGCCAACCCATTCAAACATTTAAAAACCATTAGTAAAATCTTAAAATCAATCCTGTGGCCGACAGGGAGCCAGTGCAAAGAGGCCAGCACGGGAGAAATATGCTCATATTTCCTGGTGCCTGTGAGCAAACGAGCAGCAGCTTCTGGACCAACTGCAGGCGGTGGATGGAGGCCTGGTCCAACCCGGAGCACAGGGAGGTGCAGAGTCTAAGCGGCTGGAAATAAATGCGTGAATAACGCGCTCTAGATCTGAACGGGGCAGGTATGGTTTTACCTTACTGAGCAAGCGCAATTGATAAAAAGCTGATTTAACAACTTGACTTATTTGTTTGTCAAACTTGAAAGAACCATCTAAAATCACACCGAGATTTCTAGCAGACTGGTGGCAATAGCAGCTCAGTGGCCCCAGATCATTTTTTACATGTAATAAATCCCCAAATACCACAATTTCAGTTTTAGATTCATTTAACTTTAAAAAGTTCAGAGCCATCCAGTCTTTTACATCCTGAAGACAACTCATCAGGGTTTGGGTGCAGTCTATGTTTGATTTTAAGGGCAAGTAGACAACAATGAAAAGAAATGTTGTGCTTTCTGAAAATTGACCCCAGGGGAAGCATGTACAAAGAAAACAATAAAGGGCCTAAAACGGAACCCCGTGGAACTCCACAGCTAAGTTGGGCCACATCTGAGTTATGGGGGCCTAACTGAACAGTAAAGGACCTTTCCTCAAGATAAGACCTGAACCATTTTAGCGCCACACCTTTAATGCCAGCGTAATTCTCAAGACGGGAAATTAAAATTTGGTGATCCACAGTGTCAAACGCTGCGGTCAAGTCTAAAAGCAATAAAGCAGAGGAGGAACCAGAATCAACAGTTAAGATAATATCATTATAAACTCTTAAAAGTGCAGTTTCAGTGCTGTGACGTGATTTAAAGCCAGACTGAATTTTTTCTAAAACACAATTTTCCTCTAAATGGGTTTGAATTTGTATAAAAACCAATTTCTCCAACACTTTTGACAGAAAGGGCATCTTGGAAATAGGCCTATAGTTAGACAGAACCTCAGAATCCAAGGTGGGCTTCTTCAACAAAGGCTGAACAATGGCATGTTTAAAAGCACTTGGGACACAGCCTGAGTTCAAAGAGGTGTTCACAATTTTCTTTAAATAGTAGTCATTTGTGTCATGATTAAAATTGCAGGAGAGTTTTAATCCCCCAGTGTGCAGCCGGCTTTACGTCTTCGAAGTAACCGTCCTTTAAGTTTACAATCTACTCGACTCTCACTCCGCGAACACGTCTGAAGTTACGGCTCGCATGACTCTGGCGTGTTCTGTGCGTGAGCCTGCTGGGCCAGTGAAAGGACAGGAAATCTGACTAAATCTCCCACAATCCAACGGGATAACGGAGTAAACAAAGATGGCCGCCCACAGGGGACGCTCGCAGACGGGCGCTGTGTTCACAGTGACACAGACGTCATGCCTCACTCTGGTGTTTTTACTCACGCGTGCACTTTATGACACGTGGAGAACAACTATAACAGGAACAGACATGTCGTGTAGACGCGGTAAAGGAGGAATTCAGAACTTCTTTCTAGGGATGGGACAATAAACAATAATATTGTTTATCGTGATGAAAAGGGAAGACAATAATCGTTTGAATAGTCGCCTTTCCCTGATATAGTGACCTCTCCCTGATCGACGGAGGTACATAACAATCAGAACACACACTTTTATACAAGACACAGGTGGAGACATAGTTATCACATCATGAGACGACATGAAACATCACTTTGAAACAAGACCTAGGACATATGTGACTATCAATATTCATGAAAAACAGCTATCAGTGGTGTTTCCAGTTAAAGCTTTCAGAGTGAAATGACGTCATCAAAGGATTAGATGCCCGTTATCTGTCTTTGTGACCAGGACTGGGAGCGAACAAAACAGGTGCTAAAGAGATGTTAAAGTTGAAGTTAACCTTAGCAAGTCAGAATGAGAATACAGAACTTATAACTGCGATTACAATCCATCCCCTTGTGACAGAAAAACACCTTTTACTGTTACATTTATACTTTATATTGTATTTTTATTACCATGTTTATTTATCTTATTTTTATTGCATGCACCTATTTCATTCATTCCTGTTCTAAACTGTGTTGCAACAGTGGAATTTCCCCATTCTGGGACAAATAAAGGATCTCTTATCTTACATCGCCAACAAAGATAATCGCCATTTTGTCACCAGATTGTGCAGAAAAAAGCAACTTACGCATTCTGTTCGCCTCTAGATCGTTTTTGTTTTCACTTATAATAAAGTACAAATACCTCAGAATTTATTTATAATGTCACATTTTCAAACTTTGAGCTATTTTTAATAACTATCGTGATATTATCGTTCAATCAATCAAATATTTTGGCCGTGATAATCGTGACAAAAAATTTCAATATCGTCCCATGCCTACTTCTTTCCTTCAGCGTTTGTATTTAGCTTCATTCACGCTCGTTTCGTTAATCCTGCTTACAAGGTCGTCTTCTCTGAACCTCAGAAGTCACTCCGTTTCAATTCTCACCGGATTGTCGCGTCACGGGGAAATATCCGGACTTTTCTTACAGTTTTTAAGTCCATAAACCATCACCAGACTCATTCTTTCGTAGCTCAGTGTTAGCGACAACAGAGCAGTCACGTTGCCTAAGGGCTTCAATTATTTGGCTTAAGAGTATGTCCATTTTAAGTAGTTTAAGGTTAAACCATAGAACTATAATAAAACCTGGAAGATGAATCCCTATGGAGTGTGCTCATTGGCGCATGACCCCAAAAAAATGTCTTACTTCCGCATTTACTTCCTGATACGGAGGCGGCCATCTTTGCTTTAGGGCGCCACGTGACGACAATCCCCCATGATGCTTTGAGTGACGTGAACGACCAGCAGCTGCAAGTTTTTGTGTTAACGTTAGCTTGTGTGATTGTAATTGTGTTCTTCATGTTAGACACACGTGAAGCGTCTGAAATGAAATAAAATACAACTTACAGGTGTCTCTAGTCGAGCCTTTTCCACGAGCTTCTGTTTGTATCGTCCGACGCTCGTTCACGTGACTCGCACATGTTTGTGTGACGTCACTTCATATAAAAACGGTAATTTCAATGATTTTAGAAACAGTAGAAAAGAACATTTCCTTCTATTTTATTTAAATACCGATAATAATTCAGTTCTGTCTGCAATTATAATGTGACATTTGAGAAAAAGGCTGGTTCCAAGAGGCTGCAGTACCTCGCACGACCACTAATCAATCTGGGACCACAGACAGAGGGGGCGTGGCTTATCCAGTTCATTTAATACATCCATGGGTTAAACGTAAAGATGTTTTCTGTAACATTTCTGGTGGGTGATTTGGAGATGTTTCTGCTTTGTCTGGAATAACAATCACAACACAACATAGAGTTTTGGTTTATAACTTTTTACGGTTTTGTCCAGAGTGAAGTAATTGCCCCCAAACTCACGCCTCACGCAAGATTTTCATTTGTATTCATAAAACATGCACTTTTCTTATTAAAAACCACACCTTTGACAATTGGCTGGTCGAGTTATTCCCATAAATGACACGTTGTAATCAGGGTCTGGCAACAATTGGGGACAATCAGGAACAATAATAAGTCAATTGAATATTATGGAGATTGTACAATTTCCACCATTTTTAACCAAGCACTTTCCAATTAATCAGTATTTTCCTAATATAAATGCAAACTAAGAAACACTGAGAAATTAAAGTGATTGATTCATTGTTACAAATAAATTAAATTCTAATCAACTTTCACAATCAGAACAACTTTCTTCAAAAATCTGGATAGAAAATTTGTCAGAAAAAACGCAGGAAACGTTCAATTTAAGGCCCAGGGTCTGTTGGTTTAGTCCAGGTTTAGTCCTGGTTTAGTCTTAGTTTAGTCTTAGTTTAGTCTTGGTTTAGTCTTGGTTTAGACCTGGTTTAGACCTGGTTTAGTCTTAATTTAGACCTGGTTTAGTCCTGGTTTAGACCTGGTTTAGTCTTAATTTAGACCTGGTTTAGTCCTGGTTTAGTCTTAGTTTAGTGCTGGTTTAGTCTTGGTTTAGACCTGGTTTAGACCTGGTTTAGTCTTAATTTAGACCTGGTTTAGTCTTGGTTTAGTCCTGGTTTAGACCTGGTTTAGACCTGGTTTAGACCTGGTTTAGACCTGGTTTAGTCTTAATTTAGACCTGGTTTAGTCTTGGTTTAGACCTGGTTTAGACCTGGTTTAGACCTGGTTTAGTCTTAATTTAGACCTGGTTTAGTCCTGGTTTAGACCTGGTTTATTCTTAATTTAGACCTGGTTTAGTCTTGGTTTAATCCTGGATTCGTCCTGGATTAGACCTGGTTTACACCTGGTTTGGACCTGGTCTGGTCCTGGATTAGACCTGGTTTGGACCTGGTTTAGTCTTAATTTCGTTTTGGTTTAGCCCTGGATTAGTCCCGGTTTAGTCCTGGTCTGGTCCTCGTTTAAATCTGGATTAGTCCTGGATTAGTCCTGGATTAGACCTGGTTTAGTCCTGGTTTAGACCTGGTTTGGACCTGGTTTAGACTTGGTTTAGTCCTGGTTCAGTTCTGCAAATGTTTTAAAGACCTTTCGTATTATATTTTTGTCATAATCAAAAGCGTTGGGCAGATTTCTGGCCCAGAAGACAAAACAACCTGTTTACATTTTTATTATGTTTATATTTATTCTTCTTATAGATAAATCTTTTTGTCGAAATGGTTTTTAGATTTGATGCCTGTGGGGATTGAATTGAATGCTTTTTGATGCATTTTCAGGTCTTATTTTTGCCATTTATTTATATTTAATGACTTTCAGTGCTTTTTAATGATTTGCAGAAACCCTGATGTTCCTTTGAGTTTTCTGGTCCAAACAACGACTTAAAACATACAAAACCCACTGCCACCGCTTTAAAAATTCACAATTCCAGCAACGTTAGCACTGTATTTGGTTTTATTTGTAGTTTCTCAGGCGCTACCAGCGAGCGCAGCATTCAGAACTCCATTAAATATGTTAAATTATGAGTCACAATCATTAGCATGCATTGATTTCCTGTCTGCAGAGGATAACGAGAGTCGGCAGCGTTTTTGTGGCTCTGCTCCAGGAAGAAGACTGACACTTTTATTCTCGGCTCATAATGTATTTGCATTTGTTTCCAAACCATTCACTAACTCACTGTGACTGCAGCGCCATAAGAAAAAAAAAAAAAACGTAAAAATACACGGCCGACATCTGCATTCTACTCCCAGTGTTTAATTAATGGAGGACTGGGAGGTTTGCTGGTTTGGTCGGATAAGTCGTGGACACAGTGCTCGCATTTTTTATTTTATTTGGCGTCAAAAACAAGCAGAAGACAAATTACAATTCTATTACAGAAACTCTGAGAGGAAAAAAGGACGCTACATTTTCTAAGATCACAATAGTCACTCGGAAATGTGTTTTACAATTAATGTACAGTTAATCAGCTAGACTTCAGTGACTATCGACTGTTTCCATGTTTGATTTTTGAACGTAGTAGTAGTAGTAGTAGCGGTAGTAGTAGTAGCAGCGGCAGTAGTAGCGGCAGTAGTAGTAGTAGTAGCGGTAGTACTAGTAGTAGTAGCAGTAGCAGTAGCGGTAGTAGTAGTAGCAGTAGTACTAGTAGTAGCAGTAGTAGTAGTAGTAGTAGTAGCAGTAGTAGTAGCGGTAGTAGCAGTAGTAGTAGTAGTAGCAGTAGTAGTAGTGGTAGTAGTAGTAGTAGTAGCGGTAGTAGCAGTAGTAGTAGTAGTAGTAATAATAGTAGTAATAGTAGTAACAGTAGTAGTAGCGGCAGTAGTAGCAGTAGCAGCGGTAGTAGCAGTAGTAGTAGTAGTAATAATAATAGTAGTATTAAAGCCGCAAGCGGCATCGAACGGCCCTCGCGGGCCGCGCTCGTACTCCGCTCTCGCAAAGGTCGAGGAAGGGCGCTGACGCGCCGTCATCCTTTCCTTTACTGGGGCTTTGTGGTGGAACAAAGCTGTGTCCCAAAACTGCTGTTATGAATGAGCAAAAATGTAGCGAATTGTTGCGGCTCCGCCGCATGGATACCGTAACAGTTGTCCCGAAGATTTGGATAAGTTTTGGTGGCACGCTCCTCATGATGATTTTCACCAAATTTCAGGTTGGTCGGGCTTACGCCCGAGGAGGAGTTAATTAAAGTACAAAGTTTAATTTGAGATATTATGAGATTTTCCCATAGGAATAACATGGGATGTTTCTGTCATTTGTTAAAGTTTGGGCAATGTTTGCGGCTTCGCCGCATGGAGACCGTAACACTTGTCCCAAAAATGTGGATAACTTTAGATGCCCCACTCCCCAGGATGATTGTCACCAAGTTTCAGGTTGATCGGGCTTATGCCCGAGGAGGAGTGCGTTAAAGTACAAAGTTAAATTTGAGAGATTTTGCGATTTTCCCATAGGAATAACATGGGGTTTTTCTGTCTTTTTTAAAATGTTGGCAAAATTCGCGGCTTTGCCACGCAGAGACCGTAATACCTATCCTGATAATTTGGATAACTTTTGGTGGCCCACTCCTCAGGATGATTGTCACCAAGTTTGGGATTGATCGGGCTTACGCCCGAGGAGGAGTTCGTTAAAGTACAAAGTTTAATTTGAGATATTTTGAGATTTTCCCATAGGAATAACATGGGATGTGTCTGTCATTTGTTCAAGTTTGAGCAATTTTGGCGGCTTCGCCGCACATAGACCGTAATACCTATCCCTATAATTTGGATAACTTTTGGTGCCCCACTCCTCAGGAAGATGTCCACCAAATTTCAGGTTGGTCGGGCTTGCGCCCGAGGAGGAGTGCGTTAAAATACAAAGTTAAATTTGAGCGATTTAGAGATTTTCCCATAGGAATAACATGGGGTTTTTCTGTGTTTTGTAAAATGTTGGCAAAATTAGCGGCTTTGCCGCACAGAGACCGTAATACCTATCCTAATAATTTGGATAACTTTTGGTGCCCCACTCCTCAGGAAGATGTCCACCAAATTTCAGGTTGGTCGGGCTTGCGCCTGAGGAGGAGTGCGTTAAAGTACAAACAAAGAAAAAAATGCAGATTTTGTGTTTTGAAATGTTCAATTCAATATGGTGGACTTCTGATTAATCAGGGGGCGTGGCCATAATATAATTTTTTGTTTGTCCTCTTGAGAGGAATGCGTGTACCAAATTTCATGGCTGTATGACAAAGTTGACTTTGGGCAGCTCCCATAGGTGCAATGTATTTTGATTTTTGTAGGTGGCGCTGTTGTGCAATTTTATGATTTCTATTCAGGAAACCTATAGAAAACAAAATTTTTCACCATTTGTGAATTTTGGGAAAATTTTTGTGAGTTTTTTAGCATGTTCAGGGGTCAAATTAGAGACGAAAGAGCAGAAGAAAAACTGGTGAACTTGGCCTTCAAAGAACAAGTATAATTAAAGCCGCAAGCGGCATCGAACGGCCCTCGCGGGCCGCGCTCGTACTCCGCTACCTAGCGCCATGTAAGGATGGCGCTGACGCGCCCTCATCCTTTCCTTTACTGGGGCTTTGTGATGGAACAAAGCTGTGTCCCAAAACTGCTGTTATGAATGAACAAAATGTAGCCAATTGTTGCGGCTCCGCCGCATGGATACCGTGACACTTGTCCCGAAGATTTGGATAACTTTTGGTGTCACATTCCTCAAGATGATTTTCACCAAATTTCAGGTTGATCGGGCTTACGCCCGAGGAGGAGTTCATTAAAATACAAGGTTTCATTTGAGTGATTTTCCCCATAGGAATAACATGGGATGTTTCTGTCATTAGTTCAAGTTTGGGCAATATTTGTGGCTTCGCCACACGGAGACCATAATACTTATCTGAACAATTTGGATAACTTTTGGTGGGCCATTCCTCAAGATGATTGTCACCAAGTTTCAGGTTGATCGGGCTTACGCCCGAGTAGGAGTTCGTTAAAGTACAAAGTTTAATTTGAGCGATTTAGAGATTTCCCCATAGGAATAACATGGGGTTTTTCTGTCTTTTGTAAGATGTTGGCAAAATTCGCGGCTTCGCCGCACAGAGACCATAATACCTATCTTAATAATTTGGATAACTTTTGGTGCCCCAGTCCTCAGGAAGATGTCCACCAAATTTCAGGTTGGTCGGGTGTACGACCGAGGAGGAGTTCGTTAAAGTACAAACAAAGAAAAAAATGCAGATTTTGCGTTTTGAAATGTTCAGTTCAATATGGTGGACTTCTGATTAATCAGGGGGCATGGCCATAATATAATTTTTTGTTTGTCCTCTTGAGAGGAATGCGTGTACCAAATTTCATGGCTGTATGACAAAGTTGACTTTGGGCAGCTCCCATAGGTGCAATGTATTTTGATTTTTGTAAGTGGCGCTGTTGTGCAATTTTATGATTTCTATTCAGGAAACCCATAGAAAACAAAATTTTTCACCATTTCTGAATTTTGGGAAAATTTTTGTGAGTTTTTGAGCATGTTCAGGGGGTCTAATTGAGGCGAAAGAGCAGAAGAAAAACTGGTGAACTTGGCCTTCAAAGAACAAGTATAATTAAAGCATAGCGGCATCGAACAGCCCTCGCGGGCCGCGCTCGTCGTACTCCGCTCTCGCAAAGGTCGAGGAAGGGCGCTGACGCGCCCACATTCTTTCCTTTACTGGGGCTTTGTGGTGGAACAAAGCTGTGTCCCAAAACTGCTGTTATGAATGAGCAAAAATGTAGCGAATTGTTGCGGCTCCGCCGCATGGATACCGTAACACTTGTCCCGAAGATTTGGATACGTTTTGGTGGCACGCTCCTCATGATGATTTTCACCAAATTTCAGGTTGGTCGGGCTTACGCCCGAGGAGGAGTTAATTAAAGTACAAAGTTTAATTTGAGATATTATGAGATTTTCCCATAGGAATAACATGGGATGTTTCTGTCATTTGTTAAAGTTTGGGCAATGTTTGCGGCTTCGCCGCATGGAGACCGTAACACTTGTCCCAAAAATGTGGATAACTTTAGATGCCCCACTCCCCAGGATGATTGTCACCAAGTTTCAGGTTGATCGGGCTTATGCCCGAGGAGGAGTGCGTTAAAGTACAAAGTTAAATTTGAGAGATTTTGCGATTTTCCCATAGGAATAACATGGGGTTTTTCTGTCTTTTTTAAAATGTTGGCAAAATTCGCGGCTTTGCCACGCAGAGACCGTAATACCTATCCTGATAATTTGGATAACTTTTGGTGGCCCACTCCTCAGGATGATTGTCACCAAGTTTGGGATTGATCGGGCTTACGCCCGAGGAGGAGTTCGTTAAAGTACAAAGTTTAATTTGAGATATTTTGAGATTTTCCCATAGGAATAACATGGGATGTGTCTGTCATTTGTTCAAGTTTGAGCAATTTTGGCGGCTTCGCCGCACAGAGACCGTAATACCTATCCCTATAATTTGGATAACTTTTGGTGCACCACTCCTCAGGAAGATGTCCACCAAATTTCAGGTTGGTCGGGCTTGCGCCCGAGGAGGAGTGCGTTAAAATACAAAGTTAAATTTGAGCGATTTAGAGATTTTCCCATAGGAATAACATGGGGTTTTTCTGTGTTTTGTAAAATGTTGGCAAAATTAGCGGCTTTGCCGCACAGAGACCGTAATACCTATCCTAATAATTTGGATAACTTTTGGTGCCCCACTCCTCAGGAAGATGTCCACCAAATTTCAGGTTGGTCGGGCTTGCGCCTGAGGAGGAGTGCGTTAAAGTACAAACAAAGAAAAAAATGCAGATTTTGTGTTTTGAAATGTTCAATTCAATATGGTGGACTTCTGATTAATCAGGGGGCGTGGCCATAATATAATTTTTTGTTTGTCCTCTTGAGAGGAATGCGTGTACCAAATTTCATGGCTGTATGACAAAGTTGACTTTGGGCAGCTCCCATAGGTGCAATGTATTTTGATTTTTGTAGGTGGCGCTGTTGTGCAATTTTATGATTTCTATTCAGGAAACCTATAGAAAACAAAATTTTTCACCATTTGTGAATTTTGGGAAAATTTTTGTGAGTTTTTGAGCATGTTCAGGGGGTCAAATTAGAGACGAAAGAGCAGAAGAAAAACTGGTGAACTTGGCCTTCAAAGAACAAGTATAATTAAAGCCGCAAGCGGCATCGAACGGCCCTCGCGGGCCGCGCTCGTACTCCGCTACCTAGCGCCATGTAAGGATGGCGCTGACGCGCCCTCATCCTTTCCTTTACTGGGGCTTTGTGATGGAACAAAGCTGTGTCCCAAAACTGCTGTTATGAATGAACAAAATGTAGCCAATTGTTGCGGCTCCGCCGCATGGATACCGTGACACTTGTCCCGAAGATTTGGATAACTTTTGGTGTCACATTCCTCAAGATGATTTTCACCAAATTTCAGGTTGATCGGGCTTACGCCCGAGGAGGAGTTCATTAAAATACAAGGTTTCATTTGAGTGATTTTCCCCATAGGAATAACATGGGATGTTTCTGTCATTAGTTCAAGTTTGGGCAATATTTGTGGCTTCGCCACACGGAGACCATAATACTTATCTGAACAATTTGGATAACTTTTGGTGGGCCATTCCTCAAGATGATTGTCACCAAGTTTCAGGTTTATCGGGCTTACGCCCGAGTAGGAGTTCGTTAAAGTACAAAGTTTAATTTGAGCGATTTAGAGATTTCCCCATAGGAATAACATGGGGTTTTTCTGTCTTTTGTAAGATGTTGGCAAAATTCGCGGCTTCGTCGCACAGAGACCATAATACCTATCTTAATAATTTGGATAACTTTTGGTGCCCCAGTCCTCGGGAAGATGTCCACCAAATTTCAGGTTGGTCGGGTGTACGACCGAGGAGGAGTTCGTTAAAGTACAAACAAAGAAAAAAATGCAGATTTTGCGTTTTGAAATGTTCAGTTCAATATGGTGGACTTCTGATTAATCAGGGGGCGTGGCCATAATATAATTTTTTGTTTGTCCTCTTGAGAGGAATGCGTGTACCAAATTTCATGGCTGTATGACAAAGTTGACTTTGGGCAGCTCCCATAGGTGCAATGTATTTTGATTTTTGTAGGTGGCGCTGTTGTGCAATTTTATGATTTCTATTCAGGAAACCCATAGAAAACAAAATTTTTCACCATTTGTGAATTTTGGGAAAATTTTTGTGAGTTTTTGAGCATGTTCAGGGGGTCTAATTCGAGACGAAAGAGCAGAAGAAAAACTGGTGAACTTGGCCTTCAAAGAACAAGTATAATTAAAGCCATAGCGGCATCGAACGGCCCCTCGCGGGGGCGCTGTCAAATACTCCGCTCGCTCTGCCAAAGGTCGAGGAAGAGCTAGACGGCGCCCACATTCTTTCCTTTACTGGGGCTTTGTGGTGGAACAAAGCTGTGTCCCAAAACTGCTGTTATGAATGAGCAGAAATGTTGCCAATTGTTGCGGCTCCGCCGCATGGATACCGTAACACTTGTCCCGATGATTTGGATAACTTTTGGTGTCACACTCCTCAAGATGATTTTCACCAAATTTCAGGTTGGTCGGGCTTACGCCCGAGGAGGAGTGCGTTAAAGTACAAAGTTAAATTGGAGCGACTTTGAGATTTGGCCATAGGAATAACATAGGGTTTTTCTGTGTTTTTTTTAAATGTTGGCAAAATTCGCGGCTTCGCCGCGCAGAGACCGTAATACCTATCTTAATAATTTGGATAACTTTTGGTGCCCCACTCCGCAGGATGATTGTCACCAAGTTTGGGATTGATCGGGCTTACGCCCGAGGACGAGTTCGTTAAAGTACAAAGTTAAATTTGAGAGATTTTGAGATTTTCCCATAGGAATAACATGGGTTGTTTCTGTCATTTGTTCAAGTTTGGGCAATTTTCGCGGCTTCGCCGCACAGAGACCGTAATACCTATCCCTATAATTTGGATAACTTTTGGTGTCACACTCCTCAGGAAGATGTCCACCAAATTTCAGGTTGGTCGGGCTTGCGCCCGAGGAGGAGTTCGTTAAAGTACAAAGTTTAATTTGAGCGACTTTGAGATTTCCCCATAGGAATAACATGGGGTTTTTCCGTGTTCTCTAAAATGTTTGCGAAATGTGCGGCTTCGCCGCACGGAGACCGTAATACCTATCCTGATAATTTGGATAACTTTTGGTGCCCCACTCCTCAGGAAGATGTCCACCAAATTTCAGGTCGGTCGGGCTTGCGCCCGAGGAGGAGTTCGTTAAAATGCGTAGTAAAAAAAGATCCAAATTTGAGACAATTTTCGATTTTCCCATAGGAATAACATAGGATGTTTCGGTCATTGGTACGGCTTCGCCGTACAAAATATGACATGGGTCTGATTGGCTTTTTTGATCGGTAGGCCAAAATTGAATTTTGTGCAAAATTTCAAAAAAATCTAAAAAAGTAAATTTTTTGCTCCCCATACAAAAAGTTTTTTCACTCTGTAGGGGGCGCTATCGCGCCAAATGAAAAAATTACACCTAAAGTAGGTCCAGGCAAGAAATTTCTACAACCTATTAAAATTTGGGCATAATCGGACTCGTTTTGCCAAAACGGGAGCATTTTTTAAATTTTGAAAATGAAAGAAATCGTCGGTCAACTTTAGGGCTGCGCCGCGCAGAGACGGTAAAAGTTATTTTAACGAATTGGATAACTTTAGATGCCCCACTTGTCTAGAGCATGTGCAGCGATTTTGAGCGCGGTGGGCGAAACGCCCTAGGAGGAGTTCGTTAAAGTTCGACGTGAGCGAAAACGCTGACTCAGCGTTTCGGAACTTTAAATCCAATATGGCGGCTATACGGTGAGTCAGGGGGCGTGGTCATAATATTTTTTTTTTTTTGTCCTCGGAGAGAGAATGCGTGTTCAATTTCGTGGCTGTACGACAAAATTGGCGTCGGGACGCCTCCCATAGGCGCAATGTATTTTGACTTTTGTAGGTGGCGCTGTCGTGCCATTATTTTTTCCCCAAACATGACACCTATAAAAAACTAAATTTTTCGCCGATTCTGAATTTTGGGCAAAATTTGGTGAGTTTTTGAGCATGTTCAGGGGGTCAAATTAGAGCTCAAAGAGCAGAAGAAAAAAGAAAAATAAAAAAAATTAAAGCCGCGAAGCGGCGATAGTGGCCCTCGCCCCGCACGCGACCGCCTTCCCACGCGGCCTCGGCCCGGTCCCAAACCGCCCCGGGGCGCCGTCCTCCTCCTCTGAGCGTCACCCGGGCCCCTGTTACCCCTCCTCCCCCCGCTCACGCCGGGTGGCGTCTCTATAGAAGTGCATTGGCGGGCACTGCTCTCCAGAAGTGGCCAAACCGCCCAAAACCTGATTTCGATGTAATTGACTTTTTCGATCGAAATCCTCTAAATAATGCGTCTGCCGAGTTTCACTGACTTTGCTCGAAATAATTGTGGCCTCTCCATAGACTTGTGCCATGTCTCATAGGAAATGCATGGGGAATATGCGTGGCCCCCCAGGCAAAACGATCCAAAATAGGACATTGATGTAATTGACTTTTTTGCAGCTTTTGATACTTAAAATTAGATTCCAAGATTTCGTGGCAATCCGAAAATTTTGGTACTTTTACATGACCAGCAGGGGGCGCTATAGTGAAAAGTGCTCATGTGCTCCTGTGTCTGTTCTGTTTAATATTTGATTCGGCATCTGTGGTTACAGTTTGTGCTCTGTACGGCAATGCCTGTGGCTTGGAGAATAATTTTAAGAAACAGGAAATGAAGGCGATTTGCGATGGCGAACCACGGCTATACCGTAAACGCTATCATCAAAAATTGGTTTTTAATCGAATTTCAATGCGTCCTGATCTGGAACGTGTATGTTAGACTGATGTGGGCCCAAAAACATACGACCCTTTTGCAATGGAAAAAAAAAAAAAAAATTAAAGTGGAGTCTAAAATTAAATTCAATATGGCTGCCTTGTTGTTTGTCTAAGCACTGCGCACCAATTATGTTTTAGGGTCGTCTTTATGTGTACTATCACTGTGGCAAATTTCATAGGCCTCCTCCAAAATAAATGTGTCTCCCTTTCCATAGGCCTGACCCAACAGGTGGCGCTGTAGAGGCTGTATTTGACTTGCATGTAAAATGGTGTTATGGGGCATTTATTTTCCTTGAAAGGAGTCATTGTATTAAGTTTGGTGGCTGTTACTCACTGCTTAGTGGCTTTTTGCTCCATCTTTGAGTGATGAGAGTCAGACCCCCATAGAGAATGAATAGGACCTCAGGAGGGCCCTAGAGGCAAAAGTGTGAAGAATAGGCCATGGGTCCCATTGACTTTTTTGCTTCTTATAAAGCAAATAATCATCTCCCAAGATTTGGTGTCAATCGGACAATCTGGACACTTTTAACTGAACTGTAGGGGGCGCTATAGTGATTCGTGGTCCTGTGCTCCCTAGTCTATTTTGTGTAATATTTCATTCTCCATCATTGGTGGCAATTTGGGCTCTGTAGGCACAGTCCATGTGTCTTTGAGGAGCGGGCAAAGAAACAAGAAATTAAGGCGATTTGAGACAGGATGTCACGACTAAACGTGTGAGATAGGCCAAAAATGTTGGATCAGTATCAAAGTTCAATGCGTCCCGATCAGGAACGTGTATGTTAGACTGATGTGGGTCCAAAAACCAAGGACCCTTTTGCAATGGAAAAAAAAAAAACTTAAAGTGGCGTCTAAAATTAAATTCAATATGGCCGCCTTGTCGTTTGTCTGATGAGTTTGCACCAATTATGTTTTAGGGTCATATTTATGTGTACTATCACTGTGGCAAATTTCATAGGCCTCCTCCAAAATAAATGTGTCTCCCTTTCCATAGGCCTGACCCAACAGGTGGCGCTGTAGAGGCTGTATTTGACTTGCATGTAAAATGGTGTTATGGGGCATTTATTTTCCTTAACAGGAGTCACTGTATTAAGTTTGGTGGCTGTTACTCAGTGTTTAGTGGCTTTTTGCTGCATCTTTGTGCAAAGAGAATATATTCTCCCATAGAGAATGTTTACCAGCTCTGGAGGGCCCTGGAGGGCCCTAGAGGCAAAAGTGTGAAGAATAGGCCATGGGTCTCATTGGCTTTTCTGATCAGGAGGCCGTCTAGGATTTGTGTGCAAATTTTCAAAAATAAAAGTCAAAGTAATTGTTTTCTCCCCATTGTAATTTAGTGCGCTCCTACAGGTGGCGCCGTAGGGTTGATTGTTATTGTGCGCACATAAATGGATTCAGCTGCTTGACGTTTACGTGTGTTTCAAATTTCATGTCGATCGGAGAATGCGTGTGCGCGCAGGAACTATTTAAATGATTTCGTGAGTACTCTTTGCGCCCCTGGTGGCCAACGGTGATAAATGCACCATATCACTAATTCAGTTTTTTTCATGGCGCCCTACACTGGACATATTCCCCAAGTTTGGTCAAAATCGGACAATGTTGACTTTTCACTTAATAGGTAGGGGGCGCTAGCGAGTCCTTTTTTTTATTTTTATTAATGCATTACATTCAGACCATAATTACGCACTCGTGACTGAAATTACAGCTCTGTCAGTCCAAGCGTGTACCCGTGACATGCGATCGGAAAAACAGGAAACGAAGGCGTTCTTCGATGGCGAGCCGCGGCGAAACCATTTGAGATATCCGAAAAAACGTGGATAACTATTGAATTTCAATCCGTGTAGATTGCGTACGTGTATGCCAGACCCATGTCGGGCAAAAACCCTAGGACTGTTAGGATCTCAAAAAAAGTCAAACTGGCGTGGCGACTTCCGTCAATATGGCCGCCGTGCGCTTGGTCCGAGGGCCGCGCACCAATGTCATGTTTTGCTCGGTTCACTGTTCTCTATCACTGCTCCGAGTTTCGATGCTTGGCGTCGGGCTATTTTTGCTCGTCCCATTTCCCATAGGGTCCGATTCGGGCGGTGCTGTTCGTTCGGGTCGGGTCGGACATGTTCGGGATGCACGTTTTCTTAAATTTTTCGCCGGGCCGGTCGCGACTATACCCCTATGTCAGACTTTTCGTGCATGTTTACTGGGTCAAAAATGGGCCGATAGGCGGTGAAAAAAATAATAATAATAATAATAATAATAATAAAGAAACCGACGAAACACAATGTCCCTCGCCAGTTTACTGGCTCGGGCCAAATAAAGCCGCAAAGCGGCGATGATGGCCCTCGCCCCGCGACCGCCTTCCCAAGCGGCCTCGGCCGGTCCCAAACCGCCACGGTGCACCGTCCTCCTCTTCTGAGCGTCACTCGGGCCTCCGTAACCCCCTCCCCCAAGCGCAATCCCTATAGAAGTGCATAGGCGGGCACTGCTCTCCAAAAGTGGCAAAAGCATCCAAAACACGGCTTCGATGTAATTAACTTATTCGATCAAAATGCTCTAAATAATGCATCTGCCAAGTTTCACTGACTTTGCTCGAAATAATTTAGGGATCTCCACAGACTTATGAAATGTGTCATAGGAAATGAATGGGGGATATGTGTGCTCCCAGAGTCAAAACAATACAAAATAGGACATCAATGTATAGACTTTTTTGCAGCTTTTGCCGCTTCAAAGCAGTTTACAAGATTTCGTGGAAATTAGGAAATGTTGGTACTTTTACATGACCAGCAGGGCGCTATAGTGAAAACTGCTTATGTGCTCCTGAGTCTGTTCCGTTTAATATTTTATTCTGCATCTGTGACTACAGTTTGGGCTCTGTAGGGCAATACCTGTGGCTAGGAGAGATATTGAAATTAACAGGAAATTAAGGCGTTTTTTCACAGGAATTCATGACTAAACCACACGAGATAGGGCCAAAAAAATGGCAGATTATTAAATTCCAATCTGTCTTGATTAGGCACGTGTACGTTAGATCGATGTCGGTACAAAACCCTAGGACAAGTTCTCAATGGAAAATAAAAACTTAAAGTGGCGTGTGAAATAAAAATCAATATGGCCGCCATGTGTCGTTGGTCTGACTGACTGAGCACCAATTATGTTTTTAGGGTGCTTTATGTGTACTATCACTGTGCCAAATTTTATGGGCCTCCTCCAAAGTAAACGTGTCTCCCTCTACATAGGCCTCGCCCAAAAGGTGGCGCTGCAGAGGCTGTTTATTAGTTTCAAGAAAAATACAGTTATGACCCATTAATGTCCCTTAAAAGGAGTCTCTGTATTGAGTTTGGTGGCTGTCCTGCAGGTTTTAGTTGTTTTTTATTGCAGCCTTGTGTGAATAGAATCACACTCCCATAAAGAATGAATAGGAGCTCTGGGGGGCTCTAGAGGCAAAATTATGAAGAATAGGGCATGGGTCCCATTAACTTTTGCATCTTATGAAGCATAGAATCATCTCTCCAAATTTGGTGTCAATCGGACAAGCTTGCAGCTTTTAACTGAACTGTAGGGGGCGCTATAGTGATTCGTGGCCCTGTGCTCCCTAGTCTATTGTGTGTAGCATTTAATTCTCCATCATTGGTGGCAATTTGGACTCTGTAGGCACAGTCCATGTGTCTTTGAGGAGCACGCAGAGAAACAGGAAATAGAGGCGATTTTTCACAGGAAGTCATGACTAAACCGTGTGAGATAGGCCCAAAAAAATGGCAGATTATTAAATTCCAATCTGTCTTGATTAGGCACGTGTACGTTAGACCGATGTCGGGACAAAACACTAGGACAAGTTCTCAATGGAAAACAAAAACATACAGTGGCGTGTGAAATTAAAATCAATATGGCCGCCTTGTCGTTGGTCTTATGACTGAGCACCAATTATGTTTTAGGGTGCTTTTTATGTGTACTATCACTGTGCCAAATTTTATGGGCCTCCTCCAAAGTAAATGTGTCTCCCTCTCCATAGGCCTCACCCAAAAGGTGGCGCTGTAGAGGCAGTTTATTAGTTTCATGAAAAAATACAGTTATGACCCATTAATGTCTCTTAAAAGGAGTCTCTGTATTGAGTTTGGTGGCTGTCCTGCAGGTTTTAGTTGTTTTTTATTGCAGCCTTGTGTCAATCAGTCTGAGTCCCATAGAGAATGAATAGGAGCTCTGGAGGGCTCTAGAGGCAAAAGTGTAAAAATAAAGGAGTCTCTGTATTGAGTTTGGTGGCTGTCCTGCAGGTTTTAGTTGTTTTTTATTGCAGCCTTGTGTGAAGACAGTCTGAGTCCCATAGACCAGTGGTTCTTAAACTAGGGGTCGCGACCCCAAGTGGGGTCGCCAAAAACTTTTGTGGGGTCGCCAAATTATTTTTCCAGTCGGGAATTAACGTGCTATTTTGTGAGGTAAAACTATGAAAAAAACATATATATACAAATTCAGAGCTGCTGTTTTCGCATTCCTAGGCGCTGTGTGTGCCGCTTAGAGCTTAAATTCTTGTCCCGAGCCGGAGCCGGCCCGAAACCGACCCTTCCGCTCTGCTCCCGGGCTGAGTCGGGCTCGGCCCGGGGGGCAGAGGCGCACGCGGTCCGTGAGCGGGGCTCGTGCGGTCCATGAGCGGGGCTCGTGCGGTCCATGAGCGGGGCTCGTGCGCTCCGTGAGCTGAACTCGGGAGGTCCGTGAGCGGGGCTCGTCGCGGTCCATGGCGGGGCTCGTGAGCTCCGTGAACTGAACTCGTGAGGTCCGTGAGCGGGGCTCGCGGAGCTACGTGAACTGGACTCGTGACGTCCGTGTGGGGGGCTCGTGCGGGGCCCCGTGAGCTCCGTGAACTGGACTCGTGAGGTCCGTGAGCGGGGCTCGTGCGGTCCATGAGCGGGGCTCGTGAGCTCCGTGAACTGAACTCGTGAGGTCCGTGAGCGGGGCTCGTGAGCTCCGTGAACTGGACTCGTGAGGTCCGTGAGCGGGGCTCGTGAGCTCCGTGAACTGGACTCGTGAGGTCCGTGAGCGGGGCTCGTGCGGGGCCCCGTGAGCTCCGTGAACTGGACTCGTGAGGTCCGTGAGCGGGGCTCGTGCGGTCAGAGCGGCTTGTGCGCTCCGTGAACGGCGCGGTTCGTCATTCAAACCCGCTTCTGCGCTTCAGGTGTTCCGCTCCTCACAGCGCCTTTTGCGTGCGCTCCCTGTCCACATCCTCCAGACAGTTTCACTCAGATGATGGAGAAAAGTCCCACCTAAGGCTGGGCCTCATGGCTCCTGTCGGTCCACGCCTTTTACTCTCTCTCTCTTCACAAAATCACAGACGGCTCTGGCTCACTGCAGCGACGAGAAGAGCTCAATCTCTAAATCGTCCAAACTAACTCGTCCTAACTACCTTGTGCTAACTAACTTGTCCCAGACAAGGACTGAGATGTGTCCAATACTAATTTTCTCTCTATAACCTCACGCAGCCCTGACCTGCAACTCAGTTTTATGTACATTTCTAAGCATATTATTTCATGTACAATTTTAAGTGTTTTAGTTTATCTACATTGTAAGTGTATAGTTGACATTGGAATCTGTCAGATATAAGGCCATCAGTGAAGTGCAAGTGAAAGTTAGTTTTACTGCTGTAAGGTAAAGAAAATAAAATCCCACAGTACTTTTTTTTTGTAGAGCATTTGACCCAGTGACCCCTGTATTTTATAGACATAAATACAACATTATTTAGTGTATTATTTAATGTCATAATTATTCAGCGTTTATTTGTTCACTTTGTTCCACTTCTTGTGAAATAAATTCTTGTAGTTCTTACATTGCCAGTTGGTTTTTAGTTGATTTAGGTTGACGGAATGACAAAAACCTTTTGAGGGAGTGTCAATAACTATAGGTCTGCCCAAAATCGGCGTGGGAGTAATGTGGGGTCGCCAGACCTCACAAGATTTTTTTGTGGGGTCCCCAGACAAAAAGTTTAAGAACCACTGCCATAGACAATGAATGGGAGCTCTGGAGGGCTCTAGAGGCAAAAGTGTGAAGAATAGGGCATGGGTCCCATTGACTTTTTTGCATCTTATGAAGCATAGAATCATCTCTCCAAATTTGGTGTCAATCGGACAAGCTTGCAGCTTTTAACTGAACTGTAGGGGGCGCTATAGTGATTCGTGGCCCTGTGCTCCCTAGTCTATTGTGTGTAGTATTTAATTCTCCATCATTGGTGGCAATTTGGACTCTGTAGGCACAGTCCATGTGCCTTTGAGGAGCACGCCAAGAAACAGGAAATAGAGGCGATTTTTCACAGGAAGTCATGACTAAACCGCACGAGATAAACCCAAAAAAATGGCAGATTATTAAATTCCAATCTGTCTTGATTAGGCACGTGTATGTTAGACCAATGTCGGTACAAAACCCTAGGACAAGTTCTCAATGGAAAATAAAAACTTAAAGTGGCGTGTGAAATAAAAATCAATATGGCCGCCATGTTGTTGGTCTGACGTCTGAGCACCAATTATGTTTTAGGGTGCTTTTTATGTGTACTATCACTGTGCCAAATTTTATGGGCCTCCTCCAAAGTAAATGTGTCTCCCTCTCCATAGGCCTCACACAAAAGGTGGCGCTGTAGAGGCTGTTTATTAGTTTCATGAAAAATACAGTTATGACCCATTAATGTCCCTTAAAAGGAGTCACTGTATTAAGTTTGGTGGCTGTACCACAGGTTTTAGTTGTTTTTTATTGCAGCCTTGTGTGAATAGAATCAGACTCCCATAGAGAATGAATAGGAGCTCTGGGGGGCTCTAGAGGCAAAATTATGAAGAATAGGGCATGGGTCCCATTGACTTTTTTGCATCTTATGAAGTATAGAATCATCTGGCCAAATTTGGTGTCAATCGGACAAGCTTGCAGCTTTTAACTGAACTGTAGGGGGCGCTATAGTGACTCGTGGTCCTGTGCTCCCTAGTCTAGTTTGTGTAGTATTTAATTGTCCATCATTGGTGGCAATTTGGACTCTGTAGGGACAGTCCATGTGTCTTTGAGGAGCACGGCAAGAAAAAGGAAATAGAGGCGAATTTTCACAGGAAGTCATGACTAAACCGCGCAAGATAGGCCAAAAAAATTTGCAGATTATTAAATTTCAATCTGTCTTGATTAGACACGTGTACGTTAGACCGATGTCGGTACAAAACCCTAGGACAAGTTCTCAATGGAAAATAATAACTTAAAGTGGCGTGTGAAATAAAAATCAATATGGCCGCCATGTTGTTGGTCTGACGACTGAGCACCAATTATGTTTTAGGGTGCTTTTTATGTGTACTATCACTGTGCCAAATTTGATGGGCCTCCTCCAAAGTAAATGTGTCTCCCTCTCCATAGGCCTCACCCAAAAGGTGGCGCTGTAGAGGCTGTTTATTAGTTTCAGGAAAAATACAGTTATGACCCATTAATGTCTCTTAAAAGGAGTCACTGTATTGAGTTTGGTGGCTGTCCCGCAGGTTTTAGTTGTTTTTTATTGCAGCCTTGTGCGAATGGAGTTAGGCTCCCATAGACAATGAATTGGAGCTCTGGGGGTCTCTAGAGGCAAAATTATGAAGAATAGACCATGGGTCTCATTGACTTTTTTGCATCTTATTAAGCGAAGAATCATATCACCAAATTTGGTGTCAATCGGACAAGCTTGGAGCATTTAACTGAACTGTAGGGGGCGCTATAGTGATTCGTGGTCCTGTGCTCCCTAGTCTATTTTGTGTAGTATTTAATTCTCAATCATTGGTGGCAATTTGGACTCTGTGGGTCCAGTCCATGTGCCTTTGAGGAGCACGCAGAGAAACAGGAAATAGAGGCGATTTTTCACAGGAAGTCATGACCAAACCACACGAGATAGGCCCAAAAAAAGTGGCAGATTATTAAATTTCAATGTGTCCCGATCGTATAAATGTGTGCCAGACCCACGTGTGGCAAAAGCCCTAGTCCATGTTCTCCGTCAAAAAAAAAAAGTCAAACTGGCGTGGCGACTTCGGTCCAATAATATGGCCGCCGTGCCCTTGGTCCGAGGGCGCTCCAATGTCATGTTTTGCTCGGTTCACTGTTCTCTATCACTGCTCCGAGTTTCGTGCACGTCGGGCAAAATTTCCTCGTCCCATTTCCCATGGGGTCGATTCGGCCGGTGCTGCTCGTTCGGTTGGTCGGACGCTCTCGAGCGCGCACGAAATCACGAAATTTTTCCGGGCCGATCACGACTATACCCCCATTGAAGACTTTTTCGTGCATGTTTACTGGGTCAAAAGGGCGCGAAGATTAAGAAATGTGAAGCGAGTCCGACTCCATAGACAATGAATGGGAGCTCTGGAGGCTCTAGAGGCAAAAATGTGAAAAATAGGCTATGGGTCTCATTGGCTTTTCTGATCAGGAGGCCCGTCTAGGAATTGTCTGCAAATTTTCACTAATAAAAGTCAAAGTAAGTTTTTTTTTCCCCATTGTAATTTAGTGCGCTCCTACAGGTGGCGCCGTAGGGTTGATTGTTATTGTGCGCATATAAATGGATTCAGCAGCTTTACGTTTACGTGTGTTTCAAATTTCATGTCGATTGAGTATGCATGTGCGTGCAGGAGCTATTTAAATGATTTAGTGAGTACTCTTTAGCCCCTGGTGGCCAATAGCGGTGATAAATGCACCATATCGCTAATTCATTTTTTTTCATGGCGCCCTGCACTGGACATATTCCCCAAGTTTCGTCCAAATCGGACAAAGTCGATGTTTGACTTAATAGGTAGGTGGCGCTAGCGAGTACTTTTTATTTATTTTTATTAATGCATTACATTCAGACCATAATTACGCACTCGTGACTGAAATTACAGCTCTCTCAGTCAAGCGTGCTTAGCCGTGACATGCGATCGGAAAAACAGGAAGCGAAGGCGTTAAATCGATGGCGAGCCACTGCGAAACCGTTGAGATATCCAGGAATAAAAGTGGCCGATTATTAAATTTCAATGTGTCCCGATCGTATAAATGTATGCCAGACCCACGTGTGGCAAAAGCCCTAGTCCATGTTCTCCGTCAAAAAAAAAAAGTCAAACTGGCGTGGCGACTTCGGTCCAATATGGCCGCCCCGTGCGTCTTGGTCGAGGAGCGCTCAATGTCATGTTTTGCTCGGTTCACTGTTCTCTATCACTGCTCCGAGTTTCGTGCGTCGGGCAAAATTTGCTCGTCCCATTTCCCATAGGAGCTCGATTCGGGCGGTGCTGCTCGTTCGGTTGGTCGGACGCTCTCGAGACGCACGCAATACGAAATTTTTTTCGGGCCGATCGCGACTATACCCCCATTGAAGACTTTTTCGTGCATGTTTACTGGGTCAAAAAGGGCCGCGAAGAGTAAGAAAACGAGCAAAATAAGAAGTAAGAAACCGACGAAACACAATGTCCCTCGCCAGTTTACTGGCTCGGGCCAATAAAAAAAAAAATAATAATATTTTGAGCAAAAACAATATATCCCTTTTACTGAGAACGGCATATTATACGTTTTTTGAAAGCTCTGACCCTTCCCCAGGTCACCATGGGGTCAAATTAGGATTCTGGCGCTTGCGGCTCGTCACTCCTCCGAGTCGGGCCCGCGCATGGGCTCCCCATTGGTTTCCATGTATTTTAGCAGGAACAAGTATGGTTACTGAGTGGGGCTTGATGCCAGGGGTGTGGGACAGTTCACTGTCCAATGTTTGGGGCGTTGGAGGGGCCGAACTTTGCGCTCTTGGCGAAAGTTGGCCAAGACTGGTGATAGGGTTCTTTCGCATAGCAGAAGTAAATATGCAGGTCCCATGCCTTCGGCATGCCAGGCTATTTCACTGTCCGACCATAGAACCGACTAGGCTGCCAAACTTTCGCTGCGCGTCAAAGTTGCGAGAGTTACCTGCGATGCCTTCGGCATCGTTGCAGCAGAACAGTTACAGCAACGTGCCTTCGCATCGTTGCGGCTAACAGGCCCTCGCCCTGTAGGGGCTCGGGCCTAAATAGTAGTAACAGTAGTAGTAACAGTAGTAGTAGCGGCAGTAGTAGCAGTAGCAGCGGTAGTAGTAGTAGTAGTAATAATAGTAGTAATAGTAGTAACAGTAGTAGTAACAGTAGTAGTAGCGGCAGTAGTAGCAGTAGCAGCGGTAGTAGCAGTAGTAGTAATAATAGTAGTAATAGTAGTAACAGTAGTAGTAACAGTAGTAGTAGCGGCAGTAGTAGCAGTAGCAGCGGTAGTAGCAGTAGTAGTAGTAGTAGTAATAATAGTAGTAACAGTAGTAACAGTAGTAGTAACAGTAGTAGTAGCGGCAGTAGTAGCAGTAGCAGCGGTAGTAGTAGTAGTAGTAATAATAGTAGTAATAGTAGTAACAGTAGTAGTAACAGTAGTAGTAGCGGCAGTAGTAGCAGTAGCAGCGGTAGTAGCAGTAGTAGTAGTAGTAATAATAATAGTAGTAATAGTAGTAACAGTAGTAGTAACAGTAGTAGTAGCGGCAGTAGTAGCAGTAGTAGCAGTAGTAATAGTAGTGGAAGTAGTAGTAGTTGTAGTAGTAGTAGTTTATTTCTTCAGTCATTCAGTTTCAATTTAAGGCGAGACACTACAGGCAAAACTCATTTTTGGTCAGTTTTCTCTCTCAACAAATCGACTTTCATGTGGAAACTTGTCCAATCTGCTCTTAAAAATGTTTGTTAATATTCAAAGGCCATTTACTTAAAATGCATTTTCCTCCAACAGAGACATAAAGATCACCACTTAAAAGTCACTCCCACAGACCAAACTTTACACTCTTGGACTCAACAAGATTTTGACGAAACATACAGAAGGGTTTTTCGATATCTAATTCTAAAACTGATTTATTGAAATTTTAAGTCAGAAAAATGAGGTGAAATTTGAATTTTTTGTACTATTTTCAGTCCAATCTAGTTTACTTAAAAACTAAATAAGAAATCCAAAATCCCCTCTGTACATTTTTTGTCACTACAAAATGAACCAAGAAATTTAAACCAGGTTCTGTCCATTTTTCAGATTTATGTCCCAAATGTGTGCATTTTTGGCCATTTTACATATAAAATGCCTTATTTCTACATGAAAACATGACATGATGAAAAACTTGAAATACATTTTTTCTTACATTTACGTGACTAAACTACAAGAGGAGTTTCATTTTAAATTTAAGATGTTTCCTATTCACTTGCAGCGTCTAATATCAAGAATAACACAGCTCACAACAATCAAAGTAAAACCGCAAAATGAAAAACAAGAAAGAAGCGTGAAAAAATACAAAAAATCACTCGGTATGAACTGCTCTTACAAATTAAAACTCAAAACCAGTTAATTAACAGGCGTTGTCTTCACATTTCTACCTATTCCTCTAATATTATTCTGCATATTATCACTTTTCCTAAAATTCTAATCATATTTTAGTTAATCTGCATAAGTCTTCATTTTAGAACATACCTTACCCTTCCATAAATTCTAATCAGATTTTAATTATCAAAAAAATGGACAGAACCAGGATTAAATTTCTTGGTTCATTTTGTAACACATTAGTTACAAAAAACTGTACAGAGGCGATTTCTTGGATTTTGGATTTCTTATTTAGCTTTTGAGTTAACTGGATCTGACTGAAAATTGTTATAAAAAATCAAATTTTGCCTCATTTTTTTTTACTTAAAACTTCAAGAAATCAGTTTTAGAATTAGATATCTTTCTGTACGTTTCGTCTAAATCTTTGTTAAGTCCAGATTGTACAGTTTGGTGTAGGATCTACTTTAAGGCTGATCTTTATGTCTCGAGGGACAAAAATTTAAGAAAACGTCCTTTGAAGTTACAATGTCTCAGAGATGAAGACATGGATTAAAAGAAGAAGATTAAAGAAGTGGATTAAATGAAGTAATAAAACATCTTTAGGAGCAGATTGGACACGTTTGTTGTTTCCACATGAAAAACGACATGTTGAGAGAGCTGACCACAAAACAAAAAGAGTTGTGTCTCGCCTACAGAAACCGAAAACACTAACACTGACATTTACTCGGTCCTGTTATCGGACAAAATAAACCTTGTACAGCCAAAATAACAGATTTCTGAGCTGTTATGTGTAAAGTTTCCAGCTCCTCCTCTGTTTGTTTGGTCTGAGATGAAGTCATTGTGGGTAACCTCTGTGTCTCCGGCGTGTCGTCCTCGCCGTGCGCCGGAGCAGGTTATACATATGCATCCACATCTGCTCTGGAGGACGAGTCCATAAAGGCGCCTCCTGTCACCTTTCTGTGATGCTAAAGCCTGTTTAAGACTCCGGTGGCATTAACGCGCTCTTAAAACACAACTCACGTGCGGGTGTAAGCAGATGGGGCCAGACGTGAGCGAAATATAACACACTCGTACTATAGGTTTGTCAAGATCGATCGGTCGGACGGTATTTGTTCAGGTCTCAATGTAATCGTACAAAGTGAAAGAAAAAAGAAAAACGTTTGATCCTTTTGAGCTTTTAACCGTGTTCTGACGTCGTTTCGCCATCAAAAATATATCTGGAGTTGTGTTTAGCTTCATTCACGCTGGTTTCATTGACGCTCATCTTCTGTTCCTTCTCTGAGCCTCATAAAACACTCCGTTTCAAATTTCCCAGATTGTTTACATCAAAGGAAGGAATCCGGGTGTCTTTTGTGCTGTTCTTAAGTAAAATCAGATCAAGTTTAGATCAGATCTCAAATCCCCTCTGTACATTTTTTTTTTGTAACTTTAAACTAGGGCTGTAACTAATGATTATTGTTATTAGTTTGTTAAAAACCCATTTGTTTGCACGGGCTTTTAACACAAGCTGAGCAGAAAATTTATATTGCATTTTATTTTAGCTCGTTTCTGCATATTCTGTTTCTGTCTTATTGTGTTTTATATTGTGTCTGTACAGCACTTCGGGCCATTGTGGTTGTTTTTAAATGTGCTTTAGAAATAAATTTGACTTGACTAGTTTGTTGATTATTTCTTTTGATTAATCAGTTGTTTAGATCGCAAAAGGGCCACGAATTTGTGACTTTTAGCAAATCTGACTTTGACCAAGATGAAACGTAAGAAATTCAGCTTAAAGGACACATTTTGCTACGGTGTCTTTTTGAGCTGTTTTGATGAATGTTCATTAGAAAATCCTCCTCCTCCGATTTCGCACGCCACTTCTCAGATTTCATACATCACTTATCTGAGAATCTTTTGCTGTTTTAAGTCCTTAATCCATCACCAGACTTGTTCTTGGCTAGCATTTTTTATGTCTTAACATAAAACTTAACATAAGTTAGCGCTGTCTGCTGGCTGAATGCACTTATTGCAGAAAAATCCTTTTATTAAGGCCATAATAAACTTTTTTTTTGTTTCCAAACATGAGATGGCAAAAATTTTAGGTACTCAAGAGCAGGATTAAAAACTAATAATAACATGAAAAATGCAGAATACTTTTCCTTTAAGAACATCTTCATAGATGTGTGTCTTTATAAGAAAAAAGTAATAAATGTTTTAATTAAAATACACATCTTAGGTTAATTGCTGCTCTGTCTGTCATAAAACCTCTTCTCTCATCACACGGCGTGCTTCGGCGTCAACATATAATACAGAAAACGATTATTCAGTTACTAAATTAGTTGAAAATTAACTCGTTTCAGCCCTAATTTAAAACTGGTTCCATTCATTTTTCAGATTTAAATGTCCCAAATATGTGCAATTGCAGCTGTTTTACACATAAAATTACTATATTAAAACATTACATGATGAAAAATGTGTAATACATTTTTTTCTTACATTTATGTGAGTAAACTGCAGGGAAAGTTTCAGATTGATATATTTCAATTTAGAATTTTTCCCTATTCACCTGCAGTGTTTCACCTTCAGTCAGATTTTGGCGTCTATCTAAGCACTTTTAGATATTTACACAGACAAAACAATTAAGTGTCTTGCCCAAAAACACAACAAAGGAACAAAACTGAATTGTCTAATCGTTAAAACCAACAAAGGACAGTCACCAATTGCCCACTTTCACCTTCAATCCCACTAAAGCCCCGTCATTTCTCTCTTAAACGACCGCACAAGCCTTGACAGTCGTCTTTTGTCTCTCTGTCCCATCCTTACATCGGTTTTGCCCTCCGGCTCCTCTCTCCCCCTCTCCTTCTCTCTCTCATCATGTCTCCTGTCGCCTCGCACAGCTCACGCCATCATTTTCCTGGATATTTTGTCTCCTTTCGAAGTTTCCCCTTTGGGCGGCTTCGATCGGCTCGGCTGTGCTGTGCCGTATGTGCTTTATACTCCGCCTGTTCTGCCCCGATCGCTGCAGCCTCCGTGGACGTTATCAGAGACATTGATCCGCGTGGCGTCGATGCGAGAGGGAAGAAGACGGAGATTCGGACGGACGCAGAGGCCGAGGAGAGCGTGTAAGGTAATGATGGATCGGGAAAGAGAACAGAGAAAGGGAGAGAGAAGAGGGACTGACTTCAGACTTTGGATTTACAGCTGACACATGGAGACTCGGACACCTCGGCCTCGTGTCTTTGTCAAAGCTACGAAGAACAGTGCAAGTTTCAGTCCCGATTTGAGCAACTACTGTTCCTTCTATCCACTAAACTGGTCCATCGCACAAGGGGTTTCTGCCATGTGACTTGTTTGTTGTCGTCGCCATTATGAGTCTATTGACGCAGCTAAATAGTCATGATATTACATTAAAAATAGCGCGTCTCACTGAAAATGAAAAGCAAGAAGTTGTGTATTTTGATTCTCATCTACTGCTGACACGTAAAAACAGCAACTAACTTTTGCGTTTATTTACATCTACGCATTCTTGTCTTGTCTTGTCGCTCTCCGTTTGGACTCTTTGTGTCCCTTTGGGTGACTGTCAGATCCTCAAATATAACACGTAGACAGAAGAAAATTAGGCTGTTAAAGGTGAAAAACAGAACTAGTTTATTTTAAACTCTGCATCAGTCACATGTATCTATCATTTTACTAATGCAGTCCCAGCATCCTAAATATTCACCGCGATGAGAGCGATAAGCAGATTCCCAGAGCGAGTTTTACTGTTCCGGGTAAAGCTAATAAGCATTAGCATGCTAACAGCTAACTTCCTGCTCTCGTAGAATAAAATGCTCTATTCACCTTGTTCAGGAGCCGCCATCTTTTATCTGTTGTATGAGTTTACACGAGCTCAACAGAAAATAATTTCTACACGGACTAAAAAGCAGTTTTCAGGGCCCAAGAAATCGGTGCAGTGTGACTTGTTGTTGCTCGTGTTCATTAAACATTTTACACAAATCCATCTACTTTATAAACTGTTCAAGTGGCAAGACTTTTCCCTCGTTCGCCATTTGCGTGAACCGAGTTCCTGCCAAGCCAGAAGTGCGTTTACTCCAGGAGTTTGGATCTGTGGCAAAAAGAGGCAAAAGTGGGCGGGGCACAATAAGGTGAACAAATAGATGAGGACAAACCACTGTGATCTCATTGTCACTGGAATAGATGCTTTTACATTAAATCTTTATTACATGCAAAATAATTAGGTACAGGCCCTTTAAGTCTGCAATATGTAACTATGACAACGTTTATTAGCAAAGCCACGCAGTTTCTAATCTGTTTCTGGAGACAAACGGGGGACGTTATGTTAAGGATAATCCTTTCATTTGAGACTTGTAGCAGACAGCAGCCTCTGTCCTCAAAACGGAAGAACCAGCAAGTGAGTGACGCATGAATATCTGGATTGAATCAGATCTAAAGACAACGCCAGGTGGTTTTTCTATTTTAGACGCGGTTCAAGCTGGTATTTTAATCAAACAAGATTTTTGTTAGACGACTAATCATTTTATTCATATTAAATTATTGGAAAAAGATTTATACGGCAAAAATGAGAGGATATGAAGTGGGTTAGCTGAAGATTTTGGAGTCTTAATCTATAAATATACTATTTCCTCATACTTTTCTATTTAAATAGTTGTTTTTGCACGAACTCCTCTACTGTTGTGGTCTTTTGAGTGCAGTTTGGTTTAGATAAATTGAAATACTTAACAGTTTTGATATATTTTTTCCACACCTCCTTTTAGTCGAGTAATCGGTCTATAGGGTAAGTCTTTAGTCGACCAAGAATTTCTTTAATCGACTACCGCCCTAAAGCCTAATGACTGAAATTGGCTAGATTTCATCAACTAAAAGTACTGATATTTTCTTTGAACGATAAAAGCAAACGAAGAACAAGTGAAAACAGACTATGAGGGGGAAAAAAAGTATTGACACAGAGCAGCGTAGATGATAAAAGCCCTGAGTTTGGAGAGCACCATTCATCAATAACAGCGCCGCAACCTTCGGGATCAATACGGCCCACAACCAATCAGTCAATGGACTTCATGTGTTCCTCTGCCGTCTGGAGCAGAAAGAGAAGAGCAGGGAAGAGATGGAAACGAGCCGGACCTTGTGTTCAATAGGTCAAAAATATATGGTCCTGTCCAACGTGACACGCTTGAAACGAATGACCAGCTCCAAGAGGACAGGGACATGAACGATGGAGAGACACGGAAAGATTTAGTGATTCACGAATGACGCCTTTACAGCTGCGACACAGAGAAAAAAAGACAGAAACTAGTCGGTTCAATCGAGCCGTGCGTCGACATATCAAAACTGTAAAGCATTTATCTAAACCAAACTGCACTCAAAAGACCACAACAGTAGAGAAGTTCGTGCAAAAAGAACTATTTAAACAGAAAAGTATGAGGAAATAGTATATTTATACATTAAGACTCCAAAATCTTCAGCCAACCCACTTCATATCCTCTCGTTTTTGCTGTATAAATCTTTTTCTAATAATTTAATATGAATAAAATGATTAGTCGTCTAACAAAAATCTTGTTAAATACCAGCTTGAACCGTGTCTAAAATAGAAAAACCACCTGGCGTTGTCCTTAGATCTGATTCAATCCAGATATTCATGCGTCACTCAAATTATTCTTAACCTTCCCCGTTTGTCTCCAGAAACAAATTAGAAACTGCGTGGCTTTGCTAATAAATGTTGTTATAGTTACATATTGCAGACTTAAAGGGCCTGTACCTAATTCTAATCGTAAATGTTCCGTTTCAGACACATATTATGCTTTTTTGAACTTTTAACCCCGTTCTAACAATGTTCCTCGTCAAAAACACACCTGGAGTTGCTTTAGCTTCATTCACGCAAGTTTGAGGAACGCTGGTTAGAAAATCCTCTCCCCTACGACCATCGAAAACACTTCCTGCTGAACTCCCTCGACCGATGAGTCAGATTTTAGATGTCACTTATCGTAGAATCTTCTGCTGTTTTAAGTCCTTAAATCATTGCTAAGTTAATATGGCGTCTTCAAAGACAGTGATAAAGTAAAAAAAACATTTTATTTTTTGTTCTTAAACATGAGATGTCCAAACAAAGATACTCAAGAGCATGTTTAAAGGCCAATAACGAGACAAATAATGCATAATATTTGTCCTTTGACACATGGTTTGGAGCAGAGTTCAGACTTTTGAGGATGAAGTCTGATTTGTTTTTGTCACGATAACAGATTTTCAAGTGTGATATATTGTTGTATCAAAATATAACGATATACAATTGAAACTGAAAGTACTTTATGACACTGACACATTAAACTTAAAGCCAAATAATCCCTATTAACAATTTCTTCAAAAAACATGACCTGCAACATATACAAAGCTGAATTAAACACTGAAGTCATTATTTAGTCACTTATTCAACTCTTTAAAGCTCAGATATTATTGTACTACATAAAAATAAGAAATAAATCCCGCTATTGCAAAGAAAATGTACAAGCAATAAATATTAAGCCCCAAAACATAGGGTCCCAGCTTTTATGAATTGAAAGTCAATTTAGTAATTATCGTGACAGGTCTAATGGCAATAGCTTGTTTATGTTCTGGAATTCAATATTAACAGGGTTCCCACGCGTCCTGGAAACTCTGGAAAACCTGGAAAATAATCAGCTTGTTTTCACGACATGGAAAAAAATAATGAAAAAGGGGAAAATATGAGGAAAAAAGGGCCAGAATTCCTAGATAACATATATTTTGTCCTTGAAAATATTAAAACAATGTCTTTCGATGAGATTAGTGTGTTTAAATCCAGACTTTAAAGCACACGCCCTGCAAATGTTCTTTTTTGGCGAGGCGTTTTAAGTTATATTGCCAAAACCATTTACGTAAAAGCACACATCAGGCTTTGGAAAACTGCAAAAATAGAAATCAATACACAATTTGGGACAAAACCAAATCCTTTTAAAACTTTAAAGCCATGACAGGACATTTCCAAAACAACCTCTGCTGTACAATCTTGCACAATCCCATCGTCAAATTTGGAACTAAACTGGGACTAAACCCGGACTAGAACGGGAACAAACCAAATCTAAAAGGGGTGGTCGACTAAAACATTCTTGGTCGACTAAAACCTTGCCCCATCGACTGATTAATTCGAAAAATCTATCAAAACTGTGAAGTATTTCTACGTATCTGACCCAAACTGCACTCAAACGACCATAACTGCAAGTCAAGTCAAATATAGGGCTGGGCGATACGGCAAAAAATTATAATCACGATTTTCTTGGGGCCAGATAATGATTTAGATTTTATCATGATTTGTGTTCACTTTGTTTTTTCCGTTGCCTTTAACAGAGCTGCACGATTTAGGAAAAAATATGTAATTGTGATTTTTCTGACCAGTTTTGTGATTGTGATTAGATTTTCTATTCAGATTCACATTTTAAGCACAATTTTGTCGCTTTTAGTCACATTTTCGTCACATTCAGTTGTGTTTGTTGTAATTAAGTGAGTCTTTATCACTTTTAGTCGCGTCTTTGTAGTTTTTAGACGCATTTTTGTCACTTTTAGTTGTGTTTTGGTGCATTGAGTTGAATTATTACACTTAAGAGGCGTAACAGTCATCTACTCAGAGGCTACAGAGGCTAAACAACAGGAGACAGAGGGGAGAGAAACAGTCAATCACGATACAACGATTTCACAAAAATAGCAGATTGTCACAGGGATGAGCTCACGATTGGATTTTTATCACCGTATCGCCCAGCCCTAGTCAAATTTATTTATAAAGCACATTTAAAAACAACCACAATGGCCCAAAGTGCTGCACAGACACAATATAAAATGCAATAAGACAAAACAGAACATGCAGAAACAAGCTAAAATAAAATAATGCAATATAAATGTTCTGCTCAGCTTGTGTTAAAAGCCCGCGCAAACAAATGGGTTTTCAATAAAGTCTTTAAAATATTCAAAGATTGGGCTGTTCTAATGCTCAAAGGAAGACTGCAGAGGAATTCAAGCAAAAACAACTATTTTTACAGATTAATATTAGAAAACGGAGTATTTATATGTTTGAATCTTCAGCTAAATCAGTCCAAATCTTCTTGTTTTTGCCATGCAAATACTTTAAATATAAATAAAATAATTATTCGACTGATACAAATGTCGGTCAACCACTTAATCGACTAAATAACTAAATGATTGCAGTCTTAGCCCGAACCAGGACAAAACCGGGACAAGTTTGAATGGTCAACTAAAGCCCTGCCCCATCGACTGATTAATTTGAAAAATCTATCAAAACTGTGAGGTATTTCCACGTATCTGACCCAAACTGCACTCAAACCACCATAACTGCAGAGGAATTCAAGCAAAAACAACTATTTTTACAGATAAATATTAGAAAACTGAGTATTTATATGTTTGAATCTTCAGCTAAATCACTCAAAATCTTCTTGTTTTTGCTGTTTTTGCCATATAAATCCTTTAAATTTAAATAAAATGACGATTATTCCATCTGAGAGTGTACTTTCTATCATGAAATTGGTTCCTAGACAGCAAAATGTCCATAGCTACGAATACGGACATAAAAACCATACAGATTATCCATAATTTGTCATTTTTAGGGTTAATCTAAAGAAAAACCGGGGATTCATTTCAGAATTATAAAAAAATTCCAGGCCTATCTTTGGAGCGAGAGACCGTTAGCATCCGACGCCGATAAAATTGCTAAAGGCTCACATTTGCAACATCTGATAATCCACATTTGCATCATGAGTTATTGTGGTTTAAGCCTGGAGAGATGCAATTTTTCATTATTATTATTTTACGTCTCTCAGGCTCGACGGGAGGCAGATTAATCCCGCTGTTTCCAGATGTGGATTCTGGTGGAATTCTGTGCCAAATTCTGGCTTCTCCAAAAACATGCTGTGGATTAATTTAGCACAAAGACATAACAGAACGTTTTTATTTTGCCTGAGCGTCTTGTGATGTGTTTTGAATCCACTGGAACTCGATTGAAGCTCTGGCTGTTCATTCATTTCAACTCAGTTCCAATCCAAGGAGTCCATTTTTGGCTTTTCATTACAAATAGTTCTGCCAGTCAATTAGAAAACTATTCAGATTAATTATACTTTTGAAATGTGATTAATGTACGGGTTTTCTATAATAGTTTGGTATTTATTTAGGGCTGCACGATATTGGAAATCATTGATATGGCTATTAAGATCAGCGATATCGATATTATTCCAATATTTAAATACACTTTTTGACTGAGGCTGAAACTAACGATTATTTTCGATCGTCGACTAGTCAGCGATTGTTTCTATTGTAGATTGAGAATTAGAATAAACAAACATTTTTAACCAAATAAATGTTGAAATATTGTGAATGAAGCTTCTAGAACGAGAATATTTATGAATGAAGTGTAGAACTGAGAAAAATCAGAAACGCTCTGTTCTTTTTTTCATTTTTCTTTAATAATGTCCCCGTCTCATCTGCCAGGGGGAACTCTCTCTACACTAGATGAACTGCTCCTTATCTGCCTGGAGGAACTCTCTCTACACTAGATGAACTGCTCCTCATCTGCCTGGAGGAACTCTCTCTACACAAGATGAACTGTTCCTCATCTGCCAGGAGGAACTCTCTCTACACTAGATGAACTGTTCCTCATCTGCCTGGAGGAACTCTCTCTACACTAGATGAACTGTTCCTCATCTGCCTGGAGGAACTCTCTCTACACTAGATGAACTGTTCCTCATCTGCCAGGAGGAACTCTCTCTACACTAGATGAACTGTTCCTCATCTGCCTGGAGGAACTCTCTTTACACTAGATGAACTGTTCCTCATCTGCCTGGAAGAACTCTCTCTACACTAGATGAACTGCTCCTCATCTGCCTGGAGGAACTCTCTCTACACTAAATGAACTGCTCCTCATCTGCCTGGAAGAACTCTCTCTACACTAGATGAACTGTTCCTCATCTGCCTGGAGGAACTTTCATTACACTAGATGAACTGTTCCTCATCTGCCTGGAGGAACTCTCTCTACACTAGATGAACTGTTCCTCATCTGCCTGGAGGAACTCTCTACACTAGATGAACTGCTCCTCATCTGCCTGGAGGAACTCTCTCTACACTAGATGAACTGTTCCTCATCTGCCTGGAGGAACTCTCTCTACACTAGATGAACTGCTCCTCATCTGCCTGGAGGAACTCTCTCTACACTAGATGAACTGCTCCTCATCTGCCTGGAGGAACTCTTTCTATACGAGATGAACTGCTCCTCATCTGCCTAGAGGAACTCTTTCTATACGAGATGAACTGCTCCTCATCTGCCTGGAGGAGCTCTCACTACACTAGATGAACTGCTCCTCATCTGCCTGGAGGAACTCTCTCTACACTAGATGAAATGTTCTCTGCCTGGAAGAACTCTCTCTACACTAGATGAACTGCTCCTCATCTGCCTGGAGGAACTTTCTCTACTACTACACACTACTAATGCTACTTTTTCCCACAGGTTCTTTTTTCTTTTGCAGTTTTTCGTTGCTGAGGAGGAGGGGCAAAGACAGGGGGCGCTCTGGGACAATTATCCATTTGCTAAAGTCTTTCGAACACTGTTAATTTAATCTGCTTTTCTATTATTGACCAACGCCCACAAAAATACACTGAACTGTATCGAGAAAGACCAGTTTTACCACCGGGCCGCCTCGCTTCCATCAGTTTAATCAAGGGCAGCGCTTGTGGTTAAACATTAGCGATTCTTCTCAGCTAAAAAGTGAAGTTGAGAAACACTGGTCTCCACAGAAGACGTGAAACAGAACGAGTAAACATCTTCTTTGTAAATAAGTGGAGCTCACACTCATTGTTGCCACTGAGCAGCTCCTCGGTCCTCCGCCGGAGTTTATTAATAATGATGAGGCATACATAAATCATGGACAAAGAGAGCGAAGAGCGAGCATCACGTAGAGCTAAAACACTGCCACCAATCCTAATTAATGAAATCAAAGAGGAAGACTAACGAGAGACAAACAGCTTTTCCTCCGAGACAGAAACACAACGATCCCATGCCTCGGGCCAGAGAGCGGCATGATGGGAAATGATGTCTCTATTTGGATCAGTGTATGTTTGGTGTTAAGATGTTCCCATGAAACGCAACATGCTTTGGTTCAACAAAGACTGAGGGAAGATCAGCGGTGCAGTCATCTGAATGAGCTCTTTGTTGTGAATGAATATGTAGATGTTTTCTGCTGATCTTCGGAGAATCAAACTGTGTTGATATCGTTCTACGGATTGTTTTGATCTGGTCCGATACTCTGGCGAATGCAAACTTCTCTATTATGAAGAATTTGACTTTGGCGTCGTTATTTTGGCTCCACTGCAGCTTGAACTGAACTTAAATATTTGGTATATTCACCTTATTCTGCCCCGCCCAAAGTGTGTTTGAACATTAAAGACAGAAAAACAATGAATCGCAATACGTCGATTTCACAAAAATGGCAGATTGTCGCAGGGACGAGCTCACGATTCGATTTTTATCACCGTATCGCTCAGCCTTAAAGGTCCCATAACATGCAAAATGGACTTTTCAGAGGTTTTAACCTTCCTCCAGTGCTATTTGGGCCTCGTATGTTGTGCCCAAAGTGGTTTTTTGATTGATTCCCTCATGTTTTCACTAGAGAACTGTCTTTTCCGTCCCCCTCGGCTGAGCAGCAGACGGGGGCTCCTCACAAGGATGACGCGGTGTTTAAGCCACGCCTCCAGGAAGTGCACAGCCGCAGAATAAAAACAGCTAATGCTAATGCTACACAGTAATTACATGATGGATACGACAGATCGAAGGCAAGGCAAGGCAAGGCAAGGCAAGTTTATTTGTAGAGCACAATTCGTACACAGGGCAATTCAAAGTGCTTTACATAAACAGGAAAAGTTGCATTAAAATCACAAAACACAAAAAGACACACAGAATCATTTTAAAATCATTTTAAAATAAAGTGCTTTAAAAGAGAAGAGTGCAGATAGATCTTTCAGTCGTATGCACGTCTAAAGAGAACTGTTTTTAGCCTGGATTTAAACATTGTCAGAGTGGAGGCCTGTCTCACATCTTCGGGGAGACTGTTCCAGATTTTAGCTGCAAAAATCTGGAACAGAATAATAACAAGCTAACAAGAGTTAGCTTGTTATTTACCAAACGGCAACGTCCGTCGTCGAGGCCCTGGAGCACGTCAAACTCCAGGTCAGATCCAGGACGTAGGACTCAGCACGACGCACCGTCAGGACGGATAAAAGGTTTATTCCCGTGTTTGTGTATCGCTGTTTACCGGAGCACACGGCGCATGCGCACTATCTCCACTCTAGGCTTCATCACGAGTTGGGCGGGGGAGGCGCGCGAGTTGGGCGGGGTATGCAGCCTGCTCTCTGTTCGGGGGGGTCAGATCTCAGAGTGAGCCGTTTGCTTTTGCAAGGAGGGGGGCCAGTCCAAGAAATGGGTGTTTTTTATCAACAAAGCCCTTAGAATAGACTGTGTAAAGGGGAAAATAGCAGAATATGGGACCTTTAAGTATAATGAGCAGGTACTGACGACCCAAGGAAAGAGAGAATACTGTATCTGTGACATTTAGTGAGGTTTACAGCTGGTGTGGCACAGTTTGTCAGGTTCAAATATAGATATTGTTGATCAGTTATTTGCGCTCCAATGCCTTTTATATTCTTTACAACCTTATAAGAGTCACGTTTGTCAAAAAAAAAAAAAAACACATTGAATCTCAATTTAGCATTTTGTGTGTTGACGTTTTGAACCCGGGTCGCAGTCGATGTCTATTCACCTTATTCTGCCCCGCCCACTTTTGCCGTTTTTTGCACTTTTGTTGTAAACGCACTTCCGTTTGACGAGAACTCCGTTAAAGCTAATGACGAACGAGGGAAAAGTCTCGCCGCTAAAATGTTACATAAAGTAGATTGATTTGTGTAAAATGTTTAATGAACACGAGCAACAACAAGTCAACAACGCAACGATTTCCTGAAAACGTCTTTTTATTCCATGTAGAACTTATTTTCTGTTGAGCTCGTCTGCTCCGTGTGAACTACAACGGAAACGTACAGCAACTTCCGGAATAAGGTGAATAGATAGATATAATTAGGGCTGTAGTCGACTAAAGAAATTCTTGGTCGACTAAAGACCGGCCCCATCGACTGATTAATCGACTAAAAGGGGGCGTGGCAAAAATATATCAAAACTATCAAGTATTTCCATGTATCTAACCCAAACTGCACTCAGAAGAACACAACTGCAGAGGAATTCATGCAATTTTTTTTTTTTTTACAGTACTAGAAACTATTTATATGTTCAAAATCTTCAGCAAACTCACTACATATCTTCTAGTTTTTTCTGTTTTTGCCACATGAATCCTTTAAATTTAAATAAAACAATTAGTCGACTAGTAAAAATGTTGGTCGACTGAGACGCCATCGACAGATTAATCAACTAAAGCATTGATTTTCAACCAGTGTGCCTTGAAGTTTTTCCAGATGTGCCTTGAAAAAATGTCCAGTTTAAGTTAACAGATTCACAAATGCAGATTAATTAACTAATTTACCTTTTTGGAGTGTCCTGAGCAACATTTGCACCAAAAAAAAGAACGCAAAACCATCGCTATTACCAACTTTAAAGGACTAGACAGTGCCACAGACATTATTTGCCTCATTATATACAATATTTTAACTAAATGGTCTGATTTGGTGATGTTTAGGTGGTGTGCCGTAGTAGCTTTTAAACCAAAAAAAGTGTGCCACAACTCAAAAAAGGTTATGGGCACGATTTGACTGAAATTTTTTGATTTTTGGACTTAGAAACTGCACAGGAAAAGCCCACATTTTTACCAGTAACGCAACGATCTGAGTAAAATTGAAACTGAGTGCGTTCTAAACACTCAGAAAAGACAACCTCGTAAACAAAAATAATGAAACAAGCCCGAATGAAGCGAAAAGAAGCTCAAGGTGTGTTTTTGGTGAAGGAACAATGGTCAAAAAAGTACATTATCCATAAAACGTGTCCTTTAACCTTTGTGTACATTGTGTTTTATGTGCTAAATGCCCAGTTTTGACTAAATAATCATCTCCGCTGATTAATAAATAAGCAGAATAAACCTCCGTCTTCTTGAGCATATCGTGTCCTCGTTTGTCCAGTCCAGCTCGTTTGGCTGGATCTGCGTTCGTCCTCCGCAGACACAGCTCCTCTCTTATCACAGGCCACGCAATCAGCAAATAACCACACTCTCTCATGTTTTTTTGCTCTTGTTTTTGTAAATAGCCGGCGTCTGGCTGTGAGCGCGCTGCAGCTTTGGTGAGAGCAGACTTCATTACGGTCGCTAATTACTTGCTCCGGTCTCAGAAGCTCACCGCGGGGACGGCGCACAAGTCCTCCCCGTGTTAAAGGCCCGGAGCCAAGCATTGTTCTGGACGGAGAGCGGAGATGAAGGAAAAGCGACGGGAAGCAAAGGTGTTTTTTGTGTCGCTTTCAAAGGTTCAGCGTTTTAAATTATCGTGTCGCGGTTTGGAGACACAGGAGGGAGTGCGGGAGAGAGGAGAGAGCGGGTTTCTGTGGACGAAAAATACAGAAAATGGGCACCACTTTATAATAACTACATCTTATTTAGCCTTAAAGCATTAACAAAGACTTAATTAATAATGAATATATAGTTTATATATAGTTAATTCAATATGATTCAGGATTAGTAACTACTTAATTAAGGTTAGAAATTAGGTTGGAATATTTGTTAAGTAGTTACTAATCCTGAATAATTCTTAATAAACTATTTATTGATTATGAATTAAGTCTTTATTCATGCTTTATTAAGTGTAGTTATTATAAAGTGTTACCAGAAAATGTTGGGTTTGAAATGAAACTATCTATATACCTGGACTGTGTCCCACCAAAGTGGGGTAGCCTAGACAGGGCACACACCCTCACTCCCCCCCAAACCCTCCTTCCGTGACCCCCCTCCCCTGTCTGCCACAGCGCCCCCTCCGCATCACCATAACAACTTTAAGTTTAGCTGTGATGATGTTGGGGAAAGGGCACCTTGATTTAAGGTTTAAGGACTGATCTAAACCACACCACACTGCACCAGGGTCAGCGGCACAGCCCAGTGTGGGCACTTCCACAGCAGGGCCTCCGCCGAAGCTGGTTTACCCCTGCCCCCCCTAACCACTGGGGTTAGGGGGGGCAGTCTGGCTGCTCACAGCACAGCAGCCAGACTAGAGAATACTACCACCGTATTCCCTGCGTGTCGTAAAAGGCGACTAAAAGGGACGGGGCGAGAGGACTGGGAATCCTCTCCCCTGTAGCTGTTTCCTAGAAACGGACAGGGCTGAGTTGGGAAGGGGAGGTTGTCTCCCCAAACCCTAAAGATCGGGTCCTTGAAATGAAACAAAAGATGTAATATTTAAGTTCAGAAATGTGATGACTTGGATAAGGTTTTGGCTCCAAACTAATTCACATTCAAGTCATTGTTGCTAGATTTTCTTAGGTTTGTCTACTGCGGAGTTTATTGCAGAACAGTCCGACTTAAAGTGCCTACGACAGGTTGGACTTCTCATGTATCTAAAATACAGGTAAGATAAATATATTTAAAGTTTTGCTAAAAATAATTATACATTTGATCATTTTAGCTGTTTTTTTACTTTGTAATATCACTTCCTGGTTGTAAATGATGACGTCACACTAGGAAATTACTTTGCACACTGAGCTAAAAAAAATTGGCTAATGTCAGACATTTTTTTGTCTGACAAATCAAAATACACGTGAACACCTTTATTTTGTTGAATTAATGTTTTATGGGGGGAAAAAAAAGTTGTTTACTTTGGGTAACTTATGCAGAACCTTTGGATGGAATGAGTCTCCCCAGTTTTTTACTTCCGGTAAATTTAAACAGATTTTTCAACTTTTCTCCACAAAATACGACTTGATTAGATTTTTATGTACAATAGGTATTAATACACCAAATAAAATCAAAATTAGTCATAGTTTAGACCTCGTTTAGTTCTGGTTTAGCCCTAGTTTAGTCCTGGTTTAGACCTGATTTAGTCCTAGTTTAGACCTGGTTTAGTTCTGGTTTAGCCCTAGTTAAGTCCTGGTTTAGACCTGATTTAGTCCTAGTTTAGACCTGGTTTAGTTCTGGTTTAGTCCTAGTTTAGACCTGGTTTAGTCCTGGTTTAGTCCTAGTTTAGTTCTGGTTTAGTCCTAGTTTAGACCCGGTTTAGACCTGGTTTAGACTTTTCAACTTTTCTCCACAAACGGCTACTTGATTGGTGTAAAATTATTTTTATTTACAACAAGTATTAATACACCAAACAAAGACAAAAGTAGAAAATCATGTAAACCTGTCATATGCACTTTAAGTCCTGGTTTAGTCAAAATTTAGTCCTGGTTTAGTCCGGCTTTACTTCCGCACCTGGCTTGGTTTACATTTAGTCATGGTTTAGTTCTGGTTTGCTCAAGGTTTTATCCTGCTTTAGTCAAAGTTTAATCCAGGATTTTTGGACTTACTTGGTTAAGTCCTGCCATTTTCCCGCTTTTGTCCCATTTTTGACTTGGTTTACATTTAGTCCATGGTTTGAGAGACAGAAAAATGTACCTGCCTAAAGCCCAAAGCTGTGGGGAAACCTCTTCTCTTTAACCTGGAGCTGAACAGCGCGAGTTCAACTTGAGTGTCTCCGTTCACAATAAACGACACATGTATTTATGATGAGCCCTGTGCAGCTACATATGTATCTATAATATTCATACGCTCTGCTTGTTCTGCTGGATTTGTTAAATATACATGTGCGAGCGAGAATATGCAAACAGAAGAAGTCTTTTTTCTTACAGTGGAAGGGATTCTTCGAACAATATTGGGCCAACATTTCTTTCCCCTCAGCAACGAAGCAGCGGGTTCTTTTCTTTTAATTAATTGCAACGCTAGAAATCCTCAGATACAGATATTTTTATATGATCCAGCCCTCAACCCATCTTCAAAAATATTAAAAAAATGTGTCTCTTTTTATATGTTTAGTACTGGTTTAGACCTGGTTTAGTCCAAGGTTAGTCCTGGTTTAAACCTGGTTTAATTTGGTCCTGGTTTGAACCTGGTTTAGTCCAAGGTTAGTCCTGGTTTAAACCTGGTTTAATTTGGTCCTGGTTTGAACCTGGTTTACTTCTGGTTTAGACCTGGTTTAGTCCTAGTTTAGTCCTGATTTAGACCTGATTTAGACCTGATTTAGTCGTAGTTTACACCTGGTTTAGTCCTGGTTTAGACCTGGTTTTGTCGTAGTTTAGACCTGTTTTAGTGCTGGTTTAGTCCTAGTTCAGACCTGGTTTAGTCCTAGTTTAGTGCTGGTTTAGTTCTGGTTTAGTCCTAGTTTAGACCTGGTTTAGTTCTGGTTTAGTTCTAGTTTAGACCTGGTTTAGACCTGGTTTAGTAAAGTTTGGTTTAGATCTGGATTGGCAGTTCTGCAGATGTTGTTGAAGCCTTTCATATTCCATTTTCGTTGTATTTCAAAAGCATTGGACACGTTTCTGGCCACGAGGGCATAACCATCTGAAAAATCTGGCCCTCTGTAAAATAAATTTGAATAGACCTGTTCAAAACATCTGTCAAAACGGTCACATTACATCAAGTACCTGAAGACACTGTTCACGAGTCTCAAATCACGAGTACGATTCTAGTTTTTAGGGCGCAAATCCAATGAAGTTGCAAGTCTGTAAGAACACGAACTCAAAACAGAACAAAGTAACACAACGTCTTTTTAAGTCCGTGTGGTGGTTGCAAACGTATTTCTGGGGCGTTTGAAGCTCCCGATGTCGCCCCCTGCTGTCTCTGCGCAGAAAACCAGCTGCAACATTTACATCGACCCGAAGACAACTCTCCTGAGAAACCCTGACTTTTTTTATATTTGCCGACGTGAAATGTTATTGTATGTGATTGTACTTCCTTGTTTCTAAAGCTTTTGCGTCAGAGCTGCAGGGGGCGCTCACTTGAAGTTGTCTCAAGTTGGAGTTCCATGTCCGGTGGAGGGTCGGACGGAGCGGAGGACAGATACATTCTCTTTCCTTCCATTAATGTAAAACCGGGCTCTTTCAGTGACACAAACAAACTCACACCTTCTCTCTGACATTTGACTCATTCACAGCTAGCGTTAGCCTCACAGCGTTTGGAAGTTAGCATCACTGAACCAAAGCCATCACTGCCTCGTCTTAGTGTTTCCAATCTCCCAAAATTAATCTCGGTTCTCTGCTAATGCAAGGTTTAAAGCAGGGGTGTCCAAACTTTTTTCCATCGAGGGCCGCCTATTGAAATACAGACAAAGCGGAGGGCCACAAAACCATCGTGAAACGTTAAAAAAGCTGCATTTATCTGATGTTTTAAGCACCACCACATCTACATTCAGTCTCAGTGCCTTAATATCAGGTCTGTGCTGCACCAAAATGTTAGTTATTTAGGTTGGAATTGTAGAAAATCTGAAATGTGCTGTAAATAGTACTTATCAGGACAATGTGGGCCAGTTCACCAGGAAGACTAAGGGCCAAGAAAAATTAGTCTGAGGGCCGCATTTGGCCCCCGGGCCTGAGTTTGGACATGCTTGGTTTAAAGGATATTACACAAAACTGACTTTTTTGGAGTTGTGTTTCGCTTCATTCACCCTTGTTTCATCCTGTTTAAATCATACAGGTATTTCTGAGCCTCATAAAAACACTCTTGTTTCAAATTTCCCAGATTTGTGACATTAAATGTAGAGTTCCTGATGTGCTGTTTTTACGTCTATAAATCATCACACACTCGCTCTTAACATTTCTGCCTCAATTTACATTTATTACCACTTTGTGCTTGCATTAGCCTGTCAGGGCGCGCTAGATTTTGTTTATTTCCCTATGGTAATTTGATCTGCTGCCAGGATGGAGCACGAACACAAATCCTGATGAGGGAACACTTGACTGAGAAAGTCATGTGTGTTTTTCAATACATATGTTATGTTAAAATTTAAATGAAATTAAATAAAGTAAAAGTAAAAAGCCAATAGTGATACAGTAATGAATAATATGTGTCCTTCAATTTCTTGTAACTTTTGGTTTGCGACTATTTTATTGGGCAACAAAATGATTAGAAAATAAAAATAAAAAAGACAAGAGAAGATTTTTCTCCTCAAATGCAGTCCTCAGTTAAGATAAATAGATTTCAAATTTTGTTTAAATACTTCACACGATTGATCATAATTTAGCAATTTTTTTACTTTTTTTTCTTTTACTTCCTGGTCGTAAATGATGACATCACACTAGGAGATAACCTAGCAACCATCCTGTACATGAGGCCAAAACTCATTCAATGTCACAGATTGTTTTATTTTACAAATAAAAATACATGTTAACACCTTTATTTGGTTGAATCAGTGTTTAAAGGATCAAAAAAAGTTGTTTATTTTGTGTAAATTATGCTTAAACTTTGTATTCCTAGTGTGATGTCATCAGTCTGTTTTTAATACTTACTTCTTGTCTATTTCAACATATTTTTCAACTTTTCTCCACAAATGGTTGCTTAAATGGTGTAAAACTAAAATGCATATGTACAACTGGTATTATTCCACCAAATGCGCACTTTAAGCTTGGATGCAGAATGTTTACTGGTAGAGGAGAACCACGAAAACATAAATTAGAGTAGACGATAAGTGCAGTTTTATGGCTTCTAGCGATGAGGGTTCGACGTCCCCAACAGGAGCTTTTACTGGAGCGATGCTGATGGGGCGGGCGGGGGTCGCAGAGGTTATGGCAGGTGGAGGCCCCAAAGGACGTCCAGGGCCAGTGTCCCAGGATTTTAACGAGGTGGTCGGGAGCTCCTCGACGGGAGGTGGAAGAAGATGTTAGATGCTAGAACAGGCGAGGATTGGCTTGAAATCAGTGGTGGATCTAGGAATTTGGAGGCCCAAGGTTAAATGAAGCACAGGCCCCTCATTATCAAGTGTGATTTTTTTTTAATAACTATTCTGTGTCTCTTAAATTTCTTTGTTGATTTTCTTTACGTCTGGTGACAGGTTCGTACATTTGGGACGATAAGTGAACTATTGGAAAATTCAAATTCATATGTGCAATAGCAACATGTTCTAAACAGCATTAAACAGGGGGTTTAGGGGGTCCTTCCCCAGACGAATATTTATATTAAATTCTAATATTTAAGAAATCTGACCATATTTCCCATGTGATTTAAATACATGATATTCATTTGTAATTTACCCTGATATTGAGAGAAAAGCAACTGTTTCAGAGCTTTGCGTCGATAATGATGGGGCATCCAATAGGGGGCCCCTTCAGGTTGGGGGCCAAAGGCAATTGTGGCCTGTTGCCTAATGGTAAGTCCGCCGCTGCTTGAAATATGGGCGGAACCAGAACCAAGTTACTATCTGTCCTGAAGAGCGGATCGGGTGGGGCGGCGACCAGGTCTTGGAGGGCTTCGAGGGGGGTAGGACGGACTTAGCTTCAGCGTAAAGACTGGGGCCGAACCATAGAACTATAATAAAACCTGGAAGATGAATCCAAAATGGCCGTCCTGTTTATCCCTATGGAGTGAGCTCATTGGCGCATGACCCCAAAAGAATGTCTTACTTCCGCATTTACTTCCTGATACGGAGGCGGCCATCTTTGCTTTCCCCCATGATGCTTTGAGCGACGTGAACGACCAGCAGCTCCAAGTTTTTGTGTTAGCGTTAGCTTGTGTGATTGTAATTGTGTTCTTCATGTTAGACACACGTGATGCGTCTGAAATGAAATAAAATACAACTTACAGGTGTCTCGAGCCTTTTCCACGAGCTTCTGTTTGTATCGTCCGACGCTCGTTCACGTGACTCGCACATGTTTGTGTGACGTCACTTCATATAAAAACGGTAATTTCTGTGATTTTAGAAACGGTAGAAAAGAACATTTCCTTCTATTTTATTTAAATACCGACAATAATTCAGTCCTGTCTGCAATTATAATGTGCAATTTTAGAAAAAGGCTGGTTCCAAGAGGCTGCAGTACCTCGCACGGCCACTAATCAATCTGGGACACAGACAGAGGGGGCGTGTCTTATCCAGTTCATTTAATACATCCATGGGCCGAACTGCCACTGTGGTTGTTTTGCTTTCTGGACGTGGCACAAAATAACGAAAGCAATGAGTCAATTTGTGTGCAATTTTGTTTTGTTTTTAAGTCCATTTAAAAGAGACGTTCATGGTATAACGTAAAGATTCTTTCAGTGAGGTTGGGTCTCGTTTAGGTCGGGTTTAACTTGAGCTCGACTTTTCCTGCTCATTTCCCCCGAAGCTCCAGATCTGTGTTTCCTTTTGCACGAGCTGGATTTGTGAAGCAGACGAGGAGACGTCTCACTGCAGATGGGGCCTCGGTAATTATAGTTCATCATTTCTGACACTTTTACTCCCTCTCTCTCTCTCTCACACTTTTCTCTCCCTCGCTTTCCCTCCCCTTCCATCCTCCCCCTCTCTCTCTCTCTCAAATAGACATTAATACAGAGGCATTAGCGCAGATAATATTACCCACGATGCATTTCCTTCATTAGCGAGTGGGATGGAGACGCTGGAGCTAAATTAAGACGTCAGTGCGGAGCGTAAATGTTTCCATGACGATTAATGGTGGGAATATGTTCGATAAATACAAGATGTTGTGGCACGTTATACATTTAATGAACAGCTGCTCCTCTTTTCGTTTGAGTCATTATTTTTTTTGCAGGTTGCGTTTCCAACACAAACAGCAAAGGTGAGGAGGAAGTGCCGTGACAGGTTGGATTACGCATTTGACTAAAATGCAGGTAAGATAATGATAATTAAAATTTAACAAACTATTTTTTTTATTTTTTTTTACAAATTATATTGAAGTTTAGCCGTTGTTTTAGCTTTGCAATTTTACTTCCTGGTTGTAAATGATGACATCGCACTCGAACATATGGCAATCACACTGCACACTGAACAGAAACCTTTTTTTTTGGGCAAATAAAAATGTATGTTAACACTTTTATTATGTTCAACTTAAGGTCTGAGGGCCAAATCAGGCCCTCCAAAAGACATGATCTGGCCCTCAACCCATCTAGAAAATATTATATCTTTTGTTATTGGTTTAGTCCTGTTTTAGACCTGGTTTGGTCCTGGTTCGGACCTGGTGTAGACCGGGTTTAAACCTGGTTCAGTCCTGGTTTAGTATTGGTTTAGAATTGGTTTAGTCCTGGTTCAGACCTGGTTTAGAATTGGAATAGTCCTGTTTAGTCCTGGTTTAGACCTAATTTAGTCCTGGTTTAGACTTGTTTCAGTCCTGGTTTAGTCCTGGTTTAGACTTGTTTCAGTCCTGGTTTAGTCCTGGTTTAGACCTGGTTTAGTCCTGGTTTAGTCCTGGTTTAGTCCTGGTTTAGTCCTGGTTTAGTCCTGGTTCAGTCCTGGTTCAGTCCTGGTTTAGACCTGGTTCAGTCCTGGTTCAGTCCTGGTTCAGTCCTGGTTTAGACCTGGTTTTTGTCCTGGTTTAGACCTGGTTTAGACCTGGTTTAGACCTGGTTCAGTCCTGGTTCAGTCCTGGTTTAGACCTGGTTCAGACCTGTAGATGTTGTTAAAGCTTTTCGTATTATATTTTTATTTCATATTTCAAAAGCGTTGGACAAGTTTCTGACTTCGAGGACAAAACCATCTGAAAAATCTGGCCCTGAGATGAAATAAAGTTGATTAGCCGCGGTTTAAAGGGTCAAAAATGGTTTGTTATTTTGGATGAAATGTGTCAGAGTCTTCCTTCATAGACCAAATAAAATCAAAATGAGAAAATAGTAAAAACCTGTCATACGCACTTTAAAGGAACAGTATGTAACCTGCGCTCTTACTGTAAAAGGATTCACACCTGAGCCTCTGTGTCCAGGGCTTAAAGTGCGAATGACAGGGTGTTTATGATTTTCTAATTTTGACTTTACAGTATTTGGTCTGTTAATACCTCTTGCAAACATAATTATAGTTTTACACCAATCAGGTCGCCATTTATGAAGAAAAGTTGAAAAATATGTTTAAAATTACAAGAAGTAAACAAATCGATGACGTCACACCATGGATGTATTAAAAGAACTGGATAAGACACGCCCCCTCTGTCTGTGTCCCAGATTGATTAGTGGTCGTGTGAGGTACTGCAGCCTCTTGGGCCCAGCCTTTTTCTATAATTGCACATTATAATTGCAGACAGGACTGAATTATTATCAGTATTTAAATAAAATAGAAGGAAATGTTCTTTTCTACCGTTTCTAAAATCACAGAAATTACCGTTTTTATATGAAGTGGGGGATTGTCGTCACGTGGCGCCCTAAAGCAAAGATGGCAGCCTCCGTATCAGGAAGTAAAACAAAGATGGCAGCCTCCGTATCAGGAAGTAAAACAAAGATGGCAGCCTCCGTATCAGGAAGTAAAGAAACTTTTTTGGGGTCATGCACCAATGAACTCACTCCATAGGGATAAACAGGGCGGCCATTTTGGATTCATCTTCCAGGTTTTATTATAGTTCTATGCATCACACTGGGGAGACTAAGGTCAAGCATAATTTAAACAAAATAAACTACTTTTTTGACCTTTTAAACATTGATTCAACAAAATAAAAGTGTTCACATGTATTTTTCTTTGTCAAATGAAAAAATCTGTGACATTAGAGGAGTTTTAGTGCACTATACAGGATGGTTTCTTGGTAATTTTTTCGTGTGCAGCACTTTGGAAACATTTGAGTTTGTAAAATGTGCTGTATAAATAAAGTGGATTGAAAAGTAGAGAGTTAATACTAAATTAGCATTACATTTGTTGCCAGTAAAAGCTGCGTTTGAACATTTGTTAGTCTCGTATCTGAGGACACAAAGCTCATGTTTATGACATTTAAATTCAAAATATTTCATTCTGTTCGTACCAAAAATAAATAACATTACAAAAAACTATACTTAAAGGTGCAGTGTATACTTTTTCCTGTTTTCTGTCAGTAAATGGTCAAAAATGGTCACATTTATATAGCGCTTTTCTACCTTTTTTTAAGGCACTCAAAGCGCTCAGTCTGTTCAGTAATAATGTATAATTTTTAGCACTTATAATGCCTGCAATCAATTAAATGCACAATATATTTAAAGTGCCCCTGACAGGTCGGACGACTCATTTGACAAAAATGCAGTTAAGATCAATATATTACAAATTTTGTTAAAGTACTTTACAAATTTGATCACGGTTTAGCAATTTTTTCGTTTTTAGTTTGACTTCCTGGTTGTAAATGTGATGTCAGTCTGTTTACTTCCTGTTATTTTCAACATATTTTCAACTTTTCTCCACGAACGGCTGCTTGATTGGTGTAAAACTAAAATGTATTTGTACAACTGGTATTAAAACACCAAATAAAGTCAAAATTAGAAAATTATGAAAACCTGTCATACGCCCTTTAATGCCATGCTGTGGAACATTGTAGACAAACAAGTATTGGGCCAAAAAAGCGACAGTTTGGACACTAGATTGGTGAAAACTGGCAGCTTTAACAAAATAACGCACAGATTCTGGTATTTTCAACAAACCGTCGCCTTGCGCAGATTTAATTATTGATTTCTTGTGGTATTTTGAAGGATTTAAGAGCGTCATCTTCAGGGAACAGAAAAGCCCCACACTGTTTGGGAATCGAACCCGGAACCCTCTGGCTGTGAGGCAGGTCTGCTAATAACGGTGACATTTCTTAACCATTATGCAAATCAATGCACAGACGGAGGGTTAATGATCCCCTGTGACCGCGGGACGGAAACACACGTTCACTCGATACAAATGCAAGGTTTAAATGCTATTGTCGTATAATACAACATAGAACACAAAATAATGAATAAATATACTGGAAAGAAACACTAGGCCTTCAAATATCAAGCTTTGGGAATGATCTCAATGACAAAATAAAACTGAAGTATCACATAAAACATGGAATTAAGGTGATAGGATTCTGTTCAAATTCACATTTTACACACAATTTTGTTGCTTTTAGTCACGTTTTTGACACGTTCAGTTGTGTTTGTCATATTTAAATGCATCTTTGTTGCTTTTAGGCGCGTTTGTCATTTTCAGTCACGTTTTTGTTGTGTTTTTGTCATTTTCAGTCACATTTTTGTTGCTTTTAGTCGCGTTTTTGTCATTTTCAGTCACGTTTTTGTCACGTTTTTGTCGCTTTTAGTCGCGTTTTTGTCATTTTCAGTCACGTTTTTGTCACGTTTTTGTCGCTTTTAGTCGCGTTTTTGTCATTTTCAGTCACGTTTTTGTTGTGTTTTTGTCATTTTCAGTCACATTTTTGTTGCTTTTAGTCGCGTTTTTGTCATTTTCAGTCACGTTTTTGTCACGTTTTTGTCACTTTTAGTCGCGTTTTTGTCATTTTCAGTCACGTTTTTGTCACTTTTAGTCGCGTTTTTGTCATTTTCAGTCACGTTTTTGTCATTTTCAGTCACGTTTTTGTCGCTCTTAGTCGCGTTTTGGTGCAGTGAGTCGCGTTTGTTGTTTGTAACCATGTTTTTGTCGCTTTTGAACGCATTTTTATCACTTTTGGTTGGGTTTTTGTCGTTTGTTTCAGAACATGTTTGTACAAATCCAAACTACAGTGTGAGCAGTTTTTTTTCAAATCAAAGCAAGACATTTTGTTTCTGGAAGAAATCATTGCACTTAAAAAATTGCATTTGCCTATCGCATCCATTAAATTTGCGATTTTGTGTTGATTTGGTTTAATTGTGCAGCTCTGGCCTTTAAGAGGTAAATAAAGTCATCTGCTCAGAGGCTTCAGAGGCTAAACAACAGGAGAAACACAAACAGTCAATCACGATACGACGATTTCACAAAAATAGCAGATATTCACATTTGATTTTTTATCACCGTTTCACCCAGACTCACTTGGAAAGGTCAGATTAGCAGGTCAGATTCCAGTGATTTTCTCTCAAATCTTAAAAAAATATGTTAAAAATCAATTCATTTTAAAGCACAGATCCAAAAGAGAATTGCAATTTCTGATTTTCCAAGATTATTCAGCCTTATAGTCTCTCACACAAATACTTTTCTTGACACGACTGATTGTTGTTGATTATATATCGTATAAATGCTCGTGTAAAATCCTGAGCACATCTGCCTCACATTTGTAATCTCCTGCTGTTTCCCGTCTAATTGTCTTCAAGCTGAGGTGTGGCATTTTTACCATTGATTTCGAGTAATCACTGTCCACTAATTTGATTTCCAATGAAACGGAGGAACCCCCTGTTATTTTAGATCAAATCAGACAAGTGCGATCTAATTAGCACGAGTTATTCTGACATGAGGCGTAAAATGAGAAGCAATAATGATGATTGAAAGTCCTGCCATTTACCAAACACAACAATCAAATAAATAACAGTGAAGCAAGACAATTCAAATATAAACACAATTTCAGAAGCTCTTCCGATTATCTTTCTTTTACATTACAGTCCAGTGCAATTCTTTCAATAAAATCGACGAAAATTAAGTTAAAAATCCCTGTGACAATCAGCTATTTTTGTGAAATCGACATAGTAATTCATCGTTTTTCTGTCTTTAATCCAGCTGTCTGTTCAAACGCACTGTTTCTCCTGTTGTTTAGCCTCTGTAGTGTCTGAGCAGATGGAAATGGAAAGTTAAAACTGAACATTCTTCACAGAGATAGAAACACAACAGGAACATTTTCACACAACAGCAGAGACTCCTCCTTCTGGGTAAGTGTGAGTCAGAGCGCGCAAACAGCTCACAGTAAGGACACCGTTTTAGTTTTTTTTAGAGCAATAAAATAGTAAAAACACACAGTGGGGATGTATTAATATGGAATTATTAAAGGGTTTTAAACAGATTGATAACAATTCATCTGACTTTGATCAAGGTTAAAGGTATTTGTTGAGATAAAAAAACAAACAAAAAAAAACAACATTTTAATTTGTTTAGTCATGGTTATGCCTTATGACAAGTTTATGCTTATGTTACATTCACAAAACTGAATAAATACGGAGTCTGTTCCCACTGAATGTTTGAAAATGGTTTATTCCTGTCAGATTTCTTCCATATTTATCCCGTTCCCTCGGCACCACTCAGGGCCGGAGTCTCAGTCCAGACCTGGAGCTTGGCCTGGACCTCGGACTTGGCCTGGACCTCGGACCGTCTGCTCCTCGGATCATGTGACTGGGTTAACCGCGGGGCAGGACTCTGGACCAGCCGGACTCTGGAGGAGGTTTATGCTCCAGGATTCAGAAGATAACTATTTATACAACTGTTCATTTTTATTTTTAATTCTGACGTTCTAATACCACCCTCTAGTTACAGTGTTTTTGTGTTTTATGTTTTCAGCTCTAGTTTCTGTGCACATAAAACACCTCCGATGCCAGCAGAGGGCGCACAGACTGGACTGCACTGTTTACTTCCTCAAATAAAATATAGTTATCACAATTTTTAAGCTTTGAGCGGTTAGAGATAAATAGATCGTGGGTTCGAATCCCGAACCAGACCAACATCACACGATCTCTCTGGGCGGAGTCTGCGAGTCGGGCTGGAGTCGACTAAAGAAATTCTTGGTCGACTAAGGACCAGTCCTATCGACCGATTAATCGACTGAAAGGGGGTGTGGCAAAACTATGAAGTATCTCTTTGTATCTGACCCAAACTGCACCAAAAAACCCCACAAGTGCTCCAAATTCCATGCAAAAAAAATAACGATTTATGCAGAAAAGTACCAGGAAACAGCGTATTTATTCGTATTCACCTTATTCCTGAAGTTGTCGTACTCGCCGTCGTCTTGTTTCCGTTGTACTTTACAAGGAGCAGACGAGCTCAACAGAAAATAAGTTCTACTTGGACTAAAAAGACGTTTTCAGGAAATCGTTGCGTTGTGACTTGTTGTTGTTCGTGTTCATTAAACATTTTACACAAATCAATCTACTTTATGTAACATTTTAGCGGTGAGACTTTTCCCTCGTTCGTCATTAGCTTTAACGGAGTTCTCGTCAAACGGAAGTGCGTTTACGACAGAAGTGCAAAAAACGGCAAAAGTGGACGGGGCAGAATAAGGTCTATATAGATTAAACTCATGATTCAGTCCAAGATCTTTAGCTAATCCACGCCATATCTTCACTTTGTTGCCCTAATTTATAATAATCCTAAATTCATTTTCGATATGCATAACATTCCACAGTCACATATAATGGACTCAAACTTGCAGATTTTTGGTAAAAATCTCCAAGAAAGAAACGATCTCGCCAAAAAGTTGTATCATAGTCGAGACAATGTATTTTAAAATGTATGAGAAACCACATAAATATAGCTAATTTTGTTACTGGAAACTGAAAAAAATCTACTTTTATTTCACAGTTCTACCATCGTTGACAAAGAAACTGAAATCTGGCCAGTATTTTTTCTTTTCTTTTCCTTTTGGCAGCGTCGGGCGTCAGCTACAGCCTGCAGACTAATTCCCCTGCAGCAAAAACAATTACTTTCTCCCAAATTGTGACTGTTTTACAATCACATGTTAATCCCGCCAAACCGGCGCGTCGGCCGAGCGACTGAGCCACGTTTAGCGCCGCGAGCTCGAGCCTCCTTCACACGACTTTCCAACAAAAGTCCATTTAGCGTCAGCGCAACCGGCGAGAGAAACAGGTAATATGCTATTAACTTCACGGCCGAGACACTGCCAGCGCCAATACTGTGTAAGAGTTTGAAGAGGAGGGGGGAGAAGGAGAGGGAGGGGGGTGGTGGGGAGGGGAGGGAGGGAGAGGGGGAGAGAGGGAGAGAGAGAGAGAGGGAGAGGAGGGAGAGATGCGAGAGGGAGAGAGAGAGAGAGAAAGGAGAGAGTGAGAGGGGAGAGAGGGAGAGAGAAAGGAGGGAGAGAGAGAGAGAGAAAGAGAGAGTGAGAGGGGAGAGAGGGAGAGAGGGAGAGAGAGAGGAGGGAGAGAGAGAGAGGAGAGAGAGGGAGGGAGGAGAGGGAGAAAGGAGAGAGGGAGGGAGGAGAGAGGGGGAGAGAGAGGAGAGAGAGAGAGAGAGAGAGAGAGAGGGTGAGAGGGAGGAGAGAGAGAAAAGAGGGGGGAGCGAGGAGAGAGGGAAGGAGGAAGGAGAGGGGGCGAGGGGGAGAGAGAAAGGAGGGAGAGAGGGGAGGGAGAGGGGGAGAAAAGGGAGAGAGGAGACAGGGAGAGAGAGCGAAAGGAGAGGGTGAGAGGGAGGGGAGAGAGGGAGGAGAGAGAGAGAGTTAGGAGAGAGAGGGAGGAGAGAGAGAAAGGAGAGAGGGAGTGAGGAGAGAGAGGGGAGGGAGAAGGGAGAGAGGGAACAGAGAGAGAGAGAGAGGGAGAGAGAGAGAGGGGAGAGAGAGAGAGAGGGAGGGAGAGGAAGAGAGAAAGGAGAGAGGGAGAGAGGAGGAGAGGGGGAGAGAGAGAGAGAGAGAAGAGAGAGAGGGGAGAGAGGAGAGAGAGAGGGAAGAAGGGAGGCGAGGGGGAGAGAGAGGAGAGAGAGGAGGGAGCGAGAGAGAGGAGGAGAGAGGGAGGGAGGAGAGAGGAGAGGGAGAGAGAGGGAGAAAGAAGAGAGGGAGGGAGGACGGAGAGAGAGAGGGAGAGAGAGGAAGAGAGAGGAAGAGAGAGAGGGTGAGAGGGAGGAGAGAGAGAAAAGAGGGGGGAGTGAGGAGAGAGGGAAGGAGGAAGGAGAGGGGGCGAGGGGGAGAGAGAAAGGAGGGAGAGAAGGGAGAGAGAGCGAAAGGAGAGGGTGAGAGGGAGAGGAGAGAGGGAGGAGAGAGAGTTAGGAGAGAGAGGGAGGAGAGAGAGAAAGGAGAGAGGGAGTGAGGAGAGAGGGGGAGGGAGGAGGGAGAGAGGGAACAGAGAGCGAGAGGGAGGAGAGAGAGAAAGGAGAAACGGAGGAGGGAGAGGGATGGAGGGAGGGAGTAGGAAACGAGAAGAAAAGAGATCTGAGAGAAAAGAGAGAGGAGAGAAACAGAGCGAGAGGGAGAAAAAATGGGGAGTGAGTTAGAGAGGAAAAGAAAAGTGAAAGAAAAGACAAGGAGAGAAAGAGAGTCAGGATAAGAAGGAAAGAGAATAATTAGAAAATGGAAGAGAGAGAGAAAAGAGGGAAGAGAAAGGAGAGGGGGAAAAGGACAAGAGGGAAAGAGAGAGATGAAGAGAGAAAGGAGAGAGAGACAGAAGGAAGAGAAAGCGTGAAAAGAGAGAAAGAGAAATTAAGTAAGACAGCCGAGAAAGGGATGAAAAGAAAAGAAAGAGGAGAGGAAAAGAAGAGCAAAGTGAAACAAAAGACAAGAGAAAGAGCGAGATGAGACAAGGAGAATAAAGAGAGGAGAGCAAACACGTGCAGAGTGCTTTTTCTCTCTGTGTCTCTGGCCCATCTGTCCTTCACCAAACGCTCACAGCCGGCTCTGGACACCACCATCTGACACTTACATCACCTGCTCCGCCCCGGGGCAGCTCTGGCGCCTAAACCAGAACAACTGTGTGCAGGAAGAGCGACGGGACGACGTTTCACACTTTAATGACGAGCACATACGGCCCCAGCTTCTGTCATTTATTAAATATGAAAGAGTATTACGTAAAGAGTGAAAAATGAATTCATGGATTAATCTATTTACTGTCAGTTACATAATATTTCGACTTCAAGTGCATTTACATTGTTATTTGAAGAATAAAACAGTTACATAACATATTCCGTTCAGGTTCATTAGGTCTTGTGATATATTTATACAAAAGTTTCTTCTGTCTAGATAAAAAAAAAAAATGACGTCTGTTCATCAGAAACTTGTACATAATGGACAGATTCTGTGGTTTTGTGGATTAAAAAGACTTTTAAACATGTTTTTTGTCGCTTTGATGTTGGTATTTTACATTTTCTGACGTCCTGTTCAAGGTCGACATTAAAAAAAATTAATAAATTACCAAATACATCTATTACAGCGGCTTTTGTTGTCAGCAGTGGGAACAAATGAGCAGTGAAAACTTAATAAACAAAGCCATTAGGCATCGTGAATGCTATGCTAACAGACCTACGTGTTTACTGATAACATCATTTGATGGCAGAACGAGTCCGGAGATGGTTTATGGACTTAAAAACTGTGCAAGAGAAGTTTGTACCTGTGATATTCCATAGAAAATTGAAACTGAGTGTTTTGTGAGGTACGATCTTGTAAACAGGATTAAAGAAACTAAATACAACTCCAGCTATGTTTTTGATGAAGGGAAAACAATATAACATGATTAAAAGCTCAAAAAAACCACACAATATGTGCTCGTTAAAAAAGTATTGACCTGTTTGGTCCTGGTTTAGTCCAGGTTTAGTCCTGCTGTAGACTCTCTTTGGTCCCGACGTAGACTTTGTTTGGTTCTGTTTGGTCCTGGTTTAGTCAAGGTTTAGTGCTGATGTAGACTTTGTTTGGTCCTGGTTTAGTCCTGATGTAGACTAGTTTGGTCCTGGTTTGGACATTATTTGGTACTGGTTTAGTCCTGGTTTGGACATTATTTGGGCCTGGTTTAGTCCTGGTTTGGACATTATTTGGGCCTGGTTTAGTCCTGGTTTGGACATTATTTGGTCCTTGTTTAGTCCTGGTTTGGACATTATTTGGTCCTGGTTTAGTCCTGATGTAGAAGCTCTTTAGTCCTGTTGTAGACTTTGTTTGATCCTGGTTTAGTCCAGGTTTAGTCCTGCTGTAGACTCTCTTTGGTCCCGACGTAGACTTTGTTTGGTTCTGTTTGGTCCTGGTTCAGTCCTGATGTAGACTTGGTCCTGGTTTAGTCAAGGTTTAGTCCTGATGTAGACTAGTTTGGTCCTGGTTTAGTCCTGATGTAGACTTGGTCCTGGTTTAGTCAAGGTTCAGTCCTGATGTAGACTAGTTTGGTCCTGGTTTAGACATGATTTGGTCCTGGTTTAGTCCTGGTTTGGACATGATTTGGTCCTGGTTTAGTCCTGGTTTGGCCATTATTTGGTCCTGGTTTAATCCTGATGTAGACGCTCTTTTGTCCTGTTGTAGACTTTGTTTGATCCTGGTTTAGTCCAGGTTTAGTCCTGCTGTAGACTCTCTTTGGTCCCGACGTAGACTTTGTTTGGTTCTGTTTGGTCCTGGTTTAGACATTATTTGGTCCTGGTTTAGTCCTGATGTAGATGCTCTTTAGTCCTGGTTTAGTCCTAATTTAGACTTTGTTTGATCCTGGTTTAGTCTTGGTTTAGTCCATCTTTAGTTTCAAGTTTAATCCTCATACGCCGGATGTGTCAAAGCTTTGATCCTGAACATAAAAAGCAGAATCGGTTCATCTCCATGAAACACAGCAGTCTTGCTTAAAAGTCCACGTTACTGCCGTCTGCCCCGGGACGGCTGTGGCTGCAGAAGTCAACAGCCGATAAATAAACGTTCAGTCATGTCTTTGTTACGGCTGCGTCATTGTTATTCAGCCGAGGTGGGTCCGTTTTCAGATTAAATGCGCGAATGCAAATGGTTTGTTGTGTTTGCGCTTCTCTCCGGAGCAGATGAATATTCAGTGTTTTTCTGTTTAGTCAGTCACTCATCACCTTGATTTAATTACACGTATAATTATGTAACGGGGAACAGAAGAGGGTTAACTTCAGCTTCAGTCTCATTTACAAAGATTGCATATGGATTAAATGTGATAAAAAATACACTTTACACTCTTGAACTCGATTGAACGCTTTGTTTATCGTAAGTCGTCCAATTAAATAAACACTTTTCATTCAATGTCAAGCGCAGATATTGAACGTGTTGATTAATGAATAAAGGCAGCAATAATTTACTAAAAGAAATATCCTCGGTATTAACAAGAAAGGCTTCTTGAAAATATTGGTTTATCGCTTTTTAGATCTTCAAATAATGTTTAAAGATGGAAACGGTCAAATCTGTTCAGCCCAGAGCAAAGAAGTCAAGACGTTTTCGAAGTAAAAATGTTATATTTTCACATATTTTGTACAAATAAATCTGAAAAATGAACAGAGCCCTGGTTACATTTGTTTGTGCGTTGTTGAGATACTAAACGTACAGAGAGAACTGTATCTTATATTTTATTCACGAATGAAGCTAAATACAACTACAGGTATGTTTTTGATGAAGGGAAAACAATATTTGTGCTATACAAATAAATTTTGATTGATTGATTGATTGAATATAACACGATTAAAAGCTCAAAAAACAATATATGCTCTTTAAAAAGTATTGACCTGTTTGATCCTGGTTTAGTCAAGGTTTAGTCCTTATGTAGACTTAGTTTGGTCCTGGTTTAGTCCTGATGTAGACTAGTTTGGTCCAGGTTTAGACATGATTTGGTCCTGGTTTAGTCTTGGTTTGGACATGATTTGGTCCTGGTTTAGTCTTGGTTTGGACATGATTTGGTCCTGGTTTAGTGTCCTGGTTTAGTCTTGGTTTGGACATGATTTGGTCCTGGTTTAGTCTTGGTTTGGACATTATTTGGTCCTGGTTTAGTCCTGCTGTAGACTCTCTTTGGTCCCGACGTAGACTTTGTTTGGTTCTGTTTTGTTCCTGGTTTAGCCCTGACGTAGACTGTTTGGTCCTGGTTTAATCCTGTTATAGTCCTGATGTAGACTTTGTTTGGTCCTATATCTTCAAATAATAATGTTTTAAAAATGGAAACAGTCAAATCTGTTCAGCCCAGAGCAAAGAAGTCAACAAGTTTTCGAAGTAAAAATGTCATATTTTCACATATTTTGTACAAATAAATCTGAAAAATGAACAGAGCCCTGGTAACATTTGTAGGTACTGTATTAGATTGAAGAAAAAAAAAAAGTACAGAGAGAACTGTATCTTATATTTAGTTTTTTTGTGTAAAATTTTCGAAAGTTGGCGTAAGTAGTTGTTAAATCGTTAAGCGTTTAGTAAACAATCTTATTCAGTCCAAGATTGTATAGTTTGGTGTGTGTAGGTGCTACTTTAAGGTTGATATTTATGTCTGGGAGGAAAAAAAAATCAGCGTTTATTACAAAGTACTAGAGAAATGTGTGGATTAAGTGGATTAAAGGTAATAATGAAACATTGCTGAACCTTTTTTTCAGGTTAGAGTTAATTTATTGAGAGAACAAAGTGACTAAAACATAAAAAGATCTGTTTTGCCTGTAGCATCTTTTTGAACTCCAATTAATTACACAGCGCTATTGGAAAGGCATTCATCATTAAACGGCATTTAACGGCCTCTCTTCAGCCTTCTCCAAACCCCGTGCCATCTCTCCGATTGTCTGGCTCGCTCTCAAACCAAAACATGAACCGCAGAAGCCGGCGTCTGGCTAACTCGATTAGGCCCCGGGCGGAGTTCTGACTGACGGCTCGCTCCCTCGCCGAGCGCTTCCTGGCTGGGCGCACCGTCGGGCCGTGATTGGCAGATTTACTGGGAGAAACTCTCTCCAGATGCTAAACGGGCTAAATGATTGGCTGGCAGAGGGATAATTGAGTGGCAAACAGGAAGCGGAGGAGGCGGCGGCCCAGCAGAGCGTCGTCACAGCCTCCGCGCTCTAATCACTCGCCTGATTGCAATCACCAGAGTAAAACACACCGACGGAATGTTTCAGGGAGGTTCAAGACGAAAGACGGCTACAGAGGTCGCCTTAAAAACAAAAGGATGATCGGTCAAACTGAGAGAGTAGGTTTATAGTCGATTAATTGGTTGATGGTGACTAATTATTTGATTATGAGGATTAATTTTCTGTATAAATAGTCATTGTTACGTGAAATCCAGTGAGCTTGTGGTCTCGTGAGTGCAGTTTGGGTCAGATTTTTGGTCGAATCACTTAGATCGTTGATTTTCAACCAGTGCGCCGGGGAACACTAGTGTGCCTTGAAGTTTTGCCAGGTGCGCCTTGAAAAAATGTCAAATTTGAGTTAACAGATTCACAAATGCACACCTATTTGACTTATTTACCATTTTGGAGTGTCCTAAGCAACTTCTGCACCAAAAACGAACGCAAAACAATCACTCTCGTCGGACACAGTGGCACAGGCATTATGTGGCTAATTACGCACCATATTATTTTTACTAAATGGTCTGATTTGGTAATGTTTCAGTAGTAGGTGGTGTGCCGTGGTATCTTTTAAACCAGTGTTTCCCAACCTGGGGTACAGGGACCTTTAGGGGTACGTGAGAAATTACCAGGGGGTACTTGGAATGGTTTCAGGTTTTAAGAAAATGGGAAAAAAAAGTACCATTAGTTGTAAATTTACCTTCTTTTGGAGTATCTTGGACCATAAATATAATTAAAACAAGTAATATAATTGTAATAATTGAGAATATGTGACTAGTAAACCCATTTTTTGCCTGAAACTCAAGTTAAGGGGTACTCTGTGTGAGAGACAAAGCTTAGGGGGTACTCGAGACTAAAAAGGTTGGGAACCACTGTTTTAAACCAAAGAAGTGTGCCTCGACCCAGATTAGGTTGAAAAACACTGACTTAGATCGTTGTAGTTTAAAAAGCTTTTGTCAGCGCCAGAACATTAGAGCAGGGAGTAGGGCTGGGCAATATGGTACAAAATTATTATTCCGATTCATGTTCACTTTGTATTTTTCTGTTGCCTTCAATAGAGCAGCACGATTTAGGAAAAATATCCAGTCGTGATTTTCTGACCAGTGCGATTAGATTTATGTTTTGATATAGGATTCTGTTCAAATTTGGCACTTTTAGTCGCATTTTCGTCATTTTTGTTCAGTTGCGTTTGTCATATTTAAACGCGTCTTTGTCACTTTTAGTCGCGTTTTGGTGCTGAGTCGCGGTTCTTGTTTGTAGGCACTTTTTTGTCGCTTTTGAACACATTTTTAATCGCTCTCGGTCACACTTTTGTCGCTTGTTTCAGAACAAAGAGAGACATTTTGTTTTTTGTGGAAGAAATGATTGCACTTCAAAAATTGCAGCCTTTGCGATTGCGATCTTCTCAGAGGCTTCAGAGGCTAAACAACAGGAGAAAAAGTGTGTTTGAAGAGACAGCTACATTAAAGAGACAAACAGTGAATCACGACATGACGATTTCATAAAAATATCAAATTGTCACAGGGACGAGCTGCTAATTTGACATAATTTCACACAAAACTCCAAAATGATTAACTCCATTTCAAAATTGTAGATAAATAACTTCGTTTAAGCATGTGACGCTTGTTTAAACCCACCTGGGGCAAGTAACAGGTGTGGGCAATATAAAAATCACACCTGAAAGCAAGTCTTTTTAAGGAGAAATACTACATTTTATAGGAAAAGTAATCAGGGGTGCCAACACTTTCAGCCAGGACTGTACAGACACTTTAAAATGCGATGTCGCTGTCATTCATTTTTCACTCACATCAGATCTAAATACTAATGGTTTCAAGTCGTTATGTGATGGAAAAAGCAAAAATTTTCAATTTCCAGAGTAGAAATGTCAGTGAGTTTGCGCTTCTATTACAAAGGATGGACAATATATTATTTTGTAGTTTTAAAATTGTATTTGAGCTTCATATAAAGTATAATTTATGGTAAAGTATGTACTATATCTGTCGCTACAATGAAAAACTATTGTGGGTTCATAATTTGTCTAAAATGTCTGCTAAAAATTTGGATTTTTTTCATCAAATGCGAGTTTATCATAATCTATAACACATATAACGTACAAATCATGTGAAATACAATAGTAAACGTCTTTAAAGAAGCTCTGATGTTACTTACATATTTTTGATTGGTTTTCATCGTCTAAAATCATCCTTTTTTTAAATATTTGATGATATTCTGAGGCTTATTCCAGTTTCTCATTATGTTGCACTTCACTTTTGCCTCCATTCCAGAATTCAGAATGTCTTTGTTGTCAAACTTTTAAAGGGACAATATGGCCTTGACTGTATATGCTCCCATTCTTCACCAAGAGAACAACATTTCAGACCTGTGTGAAGTTGGCCCCCCCGTAGTGTGCGATTGACCCCAAAATGGTGTCAAACGTTTGTGCATCGTTTGTGCACGTTTGTGCACACAATATCAGCGTTTGTGCACACTTCGTTTTTGAGTATTGATCACTTATAGGTTTTGGATTGGCCAAAGTGTTAAGTTGGCCCCCCCGGAGTGTCCGATTGACCCCAAAATGTCCGATTGACCCCAAAATGGTGTCAAACGTTTGTGCATCGTTTGTGTACGTTTGTGCACACAATATCAGCATTTGTGCACGCTTCGTTTATGAGTATTGATCACTTATAGGTTTTGGATTGGCCAAAGTGTGAAGTTGGCCCCCCCGGAGTGCCCGATTCACCCCAAAATGGTGTCAAACGTTTGTGCATCATTTGTGCACGTTTGTGCATGCTTAGTTTTTGAGTGATTGATCACTGATTGGCACAAGTATACAGTTACCCCAAACTGTCCAATTTTGTGAGATATTGATTATGGATTATGGACATTTTGGAAATATGGGTAACCTCAATGCACTGCTTTCTCCATATACTGCATATATACATATACATTCAAGTTAGTCTTAAATAACAGTTTTATATAATATTCAGGTATTGACAGATTGTCCATATGTGTCCACATATAGTTCAACAGCAATTCATCAACTTGTCACATCTATCAGTTTAAAATTAATTTGATCCACCATCATCTTACCAATTATGTCTGTCTCAATCTTACCAATTCTGTCTGTCTCTATCTTATCAATTAATAATGCACTTTTGGTGTTATTTGGCCTATGAAATAAAATTACTTTAGGGCCAAATGTAGACAATTAAAGAGTTAAGGGTATTTATTTAGACTATTTTAATAATTTTAACATATAAATCAAAAGGTGCGATCTTGATTGAACATATATGGACACATATGGACAATCTGTCAATACCTGAATATTATATAAAACTGTTATTTAAGACTAACTTGAATGTATATGTATATATGCAGTATATGGAGAAAGCAGTGCATTGAGGTTATCCATATTTCCAAAATGTCCATAATCCATAATCAATATCTCACAAAATTGGACACAAACGATGCACAAACGTTTGACACCATTTTGGGGTCAATCGGACACTCCGGGGGGGCCAACTTCACACTTTGGCCAATCCAAAACCTATGAATGATCAATACTCAAAAACGAACCATGCACAAACGCTGATATTGTGTGCGCAAATGTGCACAAACGATGCACAAACGTTTGACACCATTTTGGGGTCAATGGGACATTTTGGGGTCAATCAGGCACTCCGGGGGGGCCAACTTCACACTTTGGCCAATCCAAAACCTATAAGTGATCAATACTCAAAAACGAAGTGTGCACAAACGCTGATATTGTTTGCACAAACGTGCACAAACGATGCACAAACGTTTGACACCATTTTGGGGTCAATCGCACACTACGGGGGGGCCAACTTCACACAGGTACATTTCGGCTTGTTTTTTATCTTTTCACGACATTTAATACGGCTGTTGCATGCGTTAGATTGCAGATACAACTCCCCACTCCGGCGCGGGGGACACTGTGGCCCGTCTGCCACCGTCCTCTGCGCTCCGTGTGAGTAAAGCTGCTCGTTCATCAGACGGGAGCGGACTCCGAGGGCACACGGGGAGGCCAGCTGCCCCCGGACCACCAGGGAGGTTAACACCACCGTATGGGACCTGCCCGGGCGCTTTATCAGCCCGCGGTGAATAATGGCTCCATCTCACGGCGTAATGAGCTAAACGGAGGAGCCCGGCCCAAACAAATGGACTTCATTAAAGCGGAGATCGGCGGCGGACGGAGGGGAAAGTCGAGGTGGGCTGACAAAGAGATTTATGATGATACGCTACATTTAATGGTATCCATCCATAGTTCCGTACTTCATGACGATTTCAAGTGCTACGTCCAATTTAGACTTTCTTTTTTACTTGGTTCCTCGCTAGATTTGAAAGATGAACCGCAACTCATTCAAAATTGAAGTTGAAAGACGGTAATTGCGATTGTTCACGTCAAATAAAATAAAAAGTGCGATAGGATAATTGCATTTTTTACTTGGTTCCTCGCTAGATTTGAAAGTTGAACCGCAACTCATTCAAAATTAAAGTTGAAAGACGGTAAATGCGATTGTTCACGTCAAATAAAATAAAAAGTGCGATTGGATAATTGCATTTTTTATTTGGTTCCTCGCTAGATTTGAAAGTTGAACCGCAACTCATTCAAAATTAAAGTTGAAAGACGGTAAATGCATCCATAGTTCCGTACTTCATGACGATTTCAAGTGCTACGTCCAATTTAGACTTTCTTTTTTACTTGGTTCCTCGCCAGATTTGAAAGATGAACCGCAACTCATTCAAAATTAAAGTTGAAAGACGGTAAACGCGATTGTTCACGTCAAATAAAATAAAAAGTGCGAGTGGTTAATTGCATTAATCTTGTGTTTCTTGTGCAATCTTATTTTTACTTTTGGCTTGTCAGACTCAAATGTTCACCAAAAGCGTCGTTTGCTAAGTACAGACGCGGCAGCTGAATATATAAGTGTTTTGTTAAAGCTCCTGCTTCAAAATCATCATATCTTTTCCACCATTTCATAAAAACATGGTAAATTGTATGTCTAGTGTCACCTGAAACTGAATAATTGGCCTGCCTTTGTTAGGTTAATAGTTGGCCCTGCCCAACTATTAACCTAACAAAGGCAATTTAGACAATTTTCCAAACAAAGACAGGCGTTCAGTGACTCCTCCCTGGGGGCAAGACTCTCACTACTTAGAGTACCATATAAGCCTGAGTTCCCAGACCCGCTCTCTGATTGACAATGACTTTTGGATAAAAGTCGAAACGTCTCGTTCTTCAAACAGCGTCCGGATGACAACCTCTGAAACCCTTTCTACGATGGACCACACCTGGACGAATGAGGGATTACATCGACGTAGTCGATCCTAAAGTAAAAGAAAATAATTAACATAAAAGAAAACAAAAAGAACAATAGAACTCATTTTGAGCTTATCATGGGGAATGTCTCATATGCATTGGATCCATTCTTCGATTCCACCTTGATTTTTCATGTTTTGTGATATTCCGAGGTTAATCCCAATTCCTTCATCGTAATCAGATTATGTTGCACTTCATTTGTCGCCGTTCTGGACTTTAGGACGTTTTTGTTGAGTCTATAATCCTAAAGCAGCCCTCGTCGTGCATTAGAAAGCTGAGAATAACAGCCTCGGCGCTCACTGCTGACCTCTGTGATATCACTGTCCACTGGCGACGGTCCAGCGCCTCCTGAATCTACAATCTTTCATTTTGGGGAGGACAAAACACTGTTGTAAAGTGATCAGAGCTGGCCCCCCGCTGGTCCTGCACGCTCCTTTACCCTCGCTCTCCTCTGAAACTCACTCCCTCCTCACTCTGTTTGCTCTCTCCTTCTCTCCTCCCGTTCTCTTCAGTCTCTCCACTCTCTCTGCTCATGTTCTCTTCAGTCTCTCCTCTCTCTCTCTCTCCTACTGTTCTCTTCAGTCTCTTCTCTCTCTCTCTCCTACTGTTCTCTTCAGTCTCTCCTCTCTCTCTCCTTCTCTCCTCCTGTTCTCTTCGGTCTCTCCTCTCTCTCTCCTTCTCTCCTCCTGTTCTCTTCAGTCTCTTCTCTCTCTCTCTCCTACTGTTCTCTTCAGTCTCTCCTCTCTCTCTCTCTCCTACTGTTCTCTTCAGTCTCTTCTCTCTCTCTCTCCTACTGTTCTCTTCAGTCTCTCCTCTCTCTCTCCTTCTCTCCTCCTGTTCTCTTCGGTCTCTCCTCTCTCTCTCCTTCTCTCCTCCTGTTCTCTTCAGTCTCTTCTCTCTCTCTCTCCTACTGTTCTCTTCAGTCTCTCCTCTCTCTCTCCTTCTCTCCTCCTGTTCTCTTCGGTCTCTCCTCTCTCTCTCCTTCTCTCCTCCTGTTCTCTTCGGTCTCTCCTCTCTCTCTCTGCTCATGTCCTCTTTGGTCTCTCCTCGCTCTCTCTTCCTCTCTCCTTACGTTCTCTTCAATTTCTCCCCGCTCCCTCGCTCCCATCTCTCTCTCTCTCCCCCTCTCCTCACGTTCTCTTTGGTCTCTCCCCGCTCTCTCTCCCTCTCTCCTCTGCCTGTCGCTCTCCTACTCCCCTCACATTCTCTTCAGTCTCTCCTCTCTCTCTGCTCATGTCCTCTTCGGTCTCTCCTTGCTCTCTCTCTTCCTCTCTCCTTATGTTCTCTTCAATTTCTCCCCACTCTCTCGCTCCCTTCTCTCTCCCCCCCTCTCCTTGTGTTCTCTTCGGTCTCTCCCCGCTCTCTCTCCCTCTCTCCTCTGCCAGTTTCTGCCAAAAACTCGCTCTCTCCTCACTCTCCTTGCTCTCTCCTCTGCTACTCTCTCTCTCTCTCTCCTCCTGTTCTCTTCAGTCTCTCCTCTCTCTCTCTGCTCATGTTCTCTTCGGTCTCTCCTCGCTCTCTCTTCCTCTCTCCTTACATTCTCTTCAATTTATCTCCGCTCTCTCGCTCCCTTCTCTCTCTCTCCCCCTCTCCTCGCGTTCTCTTCGGTCTCTCCCTCTCTCCTCCCTCTCTCCTCTGCCAGTCGCTCTCCTCCTCCCCTCGCATTCTCTTCGGTCTCTCCTCGCTCGCTCTCTCCTGACTCCCTCCCTCTCTGACTCTCCCTCTCTCCTCCCGTTCTAATCAGTCTCTCCTCGCTCGCTCTCTCCTGACTCCCTCCCTCTCTGACTCTCCCTCTCTCCTCCCGTTCTAATCAGTCTCTCCTCGCTTTCTCTCCCTCTCTCCTCTGCCAGTCGCTCTCTTCCTCTCTCCTCCTCCCTCTCTGTTTGCTCTCTCCTCTGCCAATCTCCCTCTCGTCATTCACTCCTCTGTCCCTCGCTTTCTCCTCACTCTCTCCTCTGCCCCTCGCTCTCTCTCTCTTCACTTTCCTCACTCTCTCCTCTGCCCCTCGCTCTCTTTCTTTTCGCTCTCTCTGCTCACTTTCTCCTCACTCTCTCCTCTGTCCGTCGCTCTCTCTCTCTCCTCTCTCTCTCTTCGTTCTCCTTACCCTCTCTTCTGCCCCTCGCTTTCTCCTCGCTCTCTCTGCTCGCCTTCTCCTCACTCTCTCCTCTGCCACTCTGCCACTCGCAGCCCTTCATTAGACCCGGGGAGCTCCACAGGGGGGCATCAGCTCGCAGACACCTCGCCCAGGATCGAGTGCCCGGGGTGGGGTGCGTTTTAGGAGCCGCGCTGCCATTAAAACGAGTGATCTGGAGCCGCGCAATTTATGTATTTATTCATCACGGAGGAAGGTGTGAGTGTTAAAAGGTCGAGCAATTTTCCAGGTCACTGCTCAAATCCACACAGAGGAGAGACGGGAAGAGAGAGGGGGGAGGAAGAGGAGTGGGGGAAGGAAGAGGAGAGAGGGAAGAGAGAGACGGGAAGAGAGAGGAGGGAGGAAGAGGGGGGAGGAAGAGGACAGAGGGAAGAGAGAGACGGGAAGAGAGAGGGGGAAGAGAGAGGAGGGTGAGAGGACAGAGGGAAGAGAGAGACGGGAGGAGAGAGGGGGAGGAAGAGGAGAGAGGGAAGAGGGGGGGGAGAGGAGAGGGGAAGAGAGAGACGGGAAGAGAGAGGAGGGAGGAAGTGGAGAGAGGGAAGAGAGAGGAGGGAGGAAGAGGAGAGGGGAAGAGGAGAGAGGGAAGAGAGAGGAAGGAGAGAGGGAAGAGGGAGGAAGAGGAGAGAGGGAGGAGGGGGAGAGAGAGAGAGGAAGAGAGAGAGAGGAGAGAAGAGGAGAGAAGAGGAGAGGAGAGGGAAGAGAGGAGAGAGGAGAGGAAGAGAGAGAAGAGAGAGAGAGAAGAGGAAGAGAGGGGAAGAGAGGAGGAGAGAGAGGAAGAGAGAGAGAGAGAAGAGAGAGAGGAAGAGGAGAGGGGAAGAGGAGAGAGGGAAGAGAGAGGGAAGAGAGAGGAGGGAGGAGAGAGGAAGAGGAGAGAGGAGAGAGGAGAGGAAGAGGAGAGAGGGAAGAGGAGAGAGGAGAGAGGGAAGAGGAGAGAGGAGAGAGGGAAGAGGAGAGAGGAGAGAGGGAAGAGGAGAGAGGGAAGAGAGAGAGAGAGAGAGAGAGAGAGGGAGAGAGAGAGAGAGAGAGAGAGAGAGAGAGAGAGAGAGAGAGAGGGAAGAGGAGAGAGGAGAGGAAGAGAGGAGAAGAGAGGAGAGAGGAAGAGAGAGAGAGGAAGAGAGAGAGAGAGAGAGAGGGAAGAGAGAGGAGGAAGAGGAGAGGGAAGAGAGAGGAGGAGAGAGGAGAGGGGAAGAGAGAGGAAGAGAGAGAGAGAGAGGGGAGGAAGAGAGAGAGAGAGAGAGAGAGAGAGAGGAAGAGAGAGGAGAGAAGAGAGGAGGGAGGAAGAGGAGAGGAGGAAGAGAGGGGAGGGTGAGAGGAGAGAGGGAAGAGAGAGGGGGGAGGAAGAGGAGAGAGGCAGGATGAAGAGGAGAGAGGGAAGAGAGAGGAGGGTGAGAGAGGAAGAGGAGAAATGGAAAGAGTAAGGGGGGAGGAAGAGGAGAGAGGGAAGGGAGAGGAGGGTGAGATAGGGAGAGGAGAAAGGGAAAGAGAGTGAGGGGGGAGGAAGAGGAGAGAGGGAAGAGAGAGGGGAGGGAGAGGAGAGAGGGAAGAGAGGGGGGAAGAGAGAGGGGGGAGGAAGAGGAGAGAGGCAGGATGAAGAGGAGAGAGGGAAGAGAGAGGAGGGTGAGAGAGAGAGAGGAAGAGGAGAAAGGGAAAGAGAGGAGGGAGGAAGAGGAGAGAGGGAAAGAGGGGAAGAAGAATAGAGGGGAAAGAAAGAAGAGAAGGGACAAGAGGGGGGAGGAAAAGGAGAAAGGGAAGAGAGAGAGGAGGGTGAGAGGGAGAGGAGAGAGGGAGATGAAGAGGAGAAAAGGAAGAAAGAAGGAAAGAGATAGAGGGAGGAAGAAAAGAGAAGGAATAAGAGAAAGGAGGGAGAGGAGAAAAGGAAGAGAGGAGGGAGAGGAGAGAGTGAAAGAGAGAGGGGAGGAATACTAGAGGGGAAAGAAAATAAGAGCGTTAGACGACAGAAAGGGTGGAGGGAAAGCGAGAGAAGGGAGAGAGGCCATTTCACACAGGCTGATATGACACAGGTCAGTTATTCAGTAAAACACTTTTTAGTTTCAAAACATGAGACGGCAAATTTAAGACACTCAAGAGCATGTTTAAAGGCCGATAACATGAAAAATGCATCATATTTCTCCTTTAAACCTAAAAACTTGCCAAACTGGAATAAACATTGATTTTTTTTTTAGCAAAATCTTAATGATCATCTTAACTGTTTTAGTAAAATTAGTGGTCCAACCTGTCACTTGCACTTTAAATTATAACTGGTCCATATCACATCGTTTATGATTTATTGTCATTTGCTTTCGGGACAATATGAAACCTGGAACACGGCGATATAATTCCGCGTTCACTGCAGCAGATTTTCCTCATAGTTACAAAGTGAATCAGATGTTGCAGCAAAGTGCCAACACTAATGACTAGAGACGCATTAAAAATCAATGTTGAGGCGAGGAGTGGAAGCAAAATGATAAAAACTGATTACAAATTAAATATTATTAAAGGTTCTATACTCTATAATTGCACACAGACAGCACACAGTGGTATCATTTTGACCCGAATAGATGCTTTTACAACATATCTGAGCTGAAGAAGAACTGATTTTACTTTCTTACGTGGAAATATTCGTATCATTGTAAAGTATTTAGTCTAGAGTCATTTATATCGTCAATTAAGCCTACATTTGCCTCTTTTTATGTTTATGATCCGAGCTCTTGTAGTAAAGGGACTTCCAGTTTGAAGCTAAGAGTGTTCGTGCTAATGACCAACAAGGGAAAAGTCTCTTACTAAAACATTATATTCACCTTATTCTGCCCCGCCCACTTTTGCACTTTTGTTGTAAACGCACTTCCGTTTGACGAGAACTCCGTTAAAGCTAATGATGAACGAGGGAAAAGTCTCACCGCTAAAATGTTACATAAAGTAGATTGATTTGTGTAAAATGTTTAATGAACACGAGCAACAACAAGTCAACAACGCACCGATTTCCTGAGGCTTGAAAACGGCTTTTAAGTCCATGTAGAACTTATTTTCTGTTGAGCTCGTCTGCCCCGTGTAAAGTACAACGGAAACAAGATGGCGGCGCCCACGACAACTTCCGGAATAAGGTGAATATCGTGATAAAAATGTTTGGCCATATCCCCGTTTAAGTTACAATATTTAAATGAATGCGTTAGAACTGTTTCAACACCTAACGATTGTAATTTCTAGCCACAGCTGCCGAATCTGCGCCATCTCCAACCTCCACGTTCAAACTCTTGTACTCTCTCCCGCAGGCGGACAGTTCTGTGGGGCTGAAGCCAGCGTCCTACAGTGAACATTCATCTCCAGGTCAGACATCGGGAGGAGGGACCAGCGGGTGCTAAACATCGCCCATAACCACGTCCTTCACGCAGGAGTTCATTACGGCGTCTCCATAAACAACACGAGACGAGGTAAAAGACGAGCTGTGCGTGAGAGGCCGCTTTACAAGGTCCACACAGACAAGGTGAACCGCTCGGAGCTAAACGCGCATCGTTCAGCGACAGAGCACCTTCACTGCTCAAATGAACCTTAAAGTCCATATGAAGGTTCTCTTGTTTTTCTAATTATGGCTTAGTTTGGTGGGAGCGCACCTGTGGTAAATATTTATCATAGTTTTACGTTTGTGAAGTTGCAGTTTGTGAAGAAATCTAGAAAAATCCAAGTTTAAAATTACAGGAAGTAGTGCCGAGTTTTAAAATGGAATCCCTCCGTGATGTCATCAAAAAGCGACAATTTACAGACGACTGACACATTATTTTGACAGTTTAAACGGTCATTCAACAAAATAAAGGCGTGATCAGATAATATTATTTGTCAAATCAAAACTATTGTGTAATTTATAGGAATTGTAGCCCTTGTTTTCGAAATGGTTGCTATGGTAACAGTTGTGGAATTACCTCTAACTGTGTCGTATTTGCTGCCCATGACCAACCAGGAAGTAACTAATTATAAACATAACAAAAACTGTCACATGGGGACAAATAGGCATTATTTGGTGACACAAAACTGTACCAGTGTTTCAAGAACATATTTGGAAATTATTATCAGAAATATTCAGTGTTGTCATGTTTCTAAAATGTCAAATTTAATGTTGAAAAGTACAGGGCTGCAACAATTAATCGACTAATTGTGACGAGTCAACTATAAAAATGTATCATCGGCCAGTTGTTAACTGATTCATTATTCAGACTCTAAAAAACATTTTATAACAGATGGATAAGATTGTGACATGAATACATCAAAATATGAATCCTCCGCCTCGCCCTCCGCCCCTGACGTGCGCCCCTGTCACCTGGGCACTCCCTGCTCTGGCTGCAGGCCGCACCACGCTGCCTGTTAGCTGTGGTCAACCTTTTGTTTTGACCTGGTGGGACCCTTTTTTGCCTTTTGTTTGTTCAGGACAGTTTTGCCTTTCAGTTACTGACGTCGGCGCCTGTACGGGGGTCTGTACGGGAGTCTGTACGGGGGTCTGTACGGGGGTCTGTACGGGGGTCTGTACGGGGGTCTGTACGGGGGTCTGTACGGGGGTCTGTACGGGGGTCTGTACGGGGGTCTGTACGGGGGTCTGTACGGGGGTCTGTACGGGGGTCTGTACGGGGGTCTGTACGGGGGTCTGTACGGGGGTCTGTACGGGGGTCTGTACGGGGGTCTGTACGGGGGTCTGTACGGGGGTCGGCCCAGTGCCACGTCTATATGTTCTGTTTGGCCGGTTCACCAGGTCCACCTTTCTGTTGTACTTTGTTTGTGGCACAGGAGGGGCTTTTTGGTATTTTTAAAGTAAATTAAAATTACCTTTAAAAACAAAAAAAAACTATTTATATTTTGTAACCCTTTTGATTGTGTCCTCTTTAATATGTTCAGTCCATCTGGGTCATAATAACTAAATCAAACACAATCGAATCAAGCTGCAATCATAAATCTTTCTGAATCACAATGAGATATTTTGCCAAAATCAATCAGCTCAAAACTGATCATTTTCCAAAAAGATCCAAAATTAGCCTGGATTTAATCTGGGTTTTGTCAGTGTTACGCTTTGGTTTTGACAGTTTGACAGGTAAATCAAGGCATGCACATTGTAGTTTTAATATAAGTGAAGTAATTGTGTCAAAAAGTCTTTTCAAATATGGCAATAACATTTAAATTGCAGCACTTAACAGCCACATCACAATCTTTTCCAGTATTGTTTAGCTTTTTACAGATATTACTGAGCGTTTAGCCGGCTCTTCTTTGCCTGTACATGTGCCGTAACGTCCTTATCCACAGCGGACACAGCGGCGGTGACAGTGGCAGCTGTGAGTCCGGAATAAAATCCGTGCAGATGAGTTTTGCATTCAGGTCCGGAGCTCAGGCTGCGTTCTTAATGAGTTCTAAAGGTCAAACGCCTCTCACTCAGACAAACTGCTTCTCCAAAACACTTTACGAGCCTCGCGCTGACACCTTTCCAACATGGCCGCCGCTGGAAAACACTCGCACAAAGACAGAGGACAAGCTGGGGCCAGAACACAAACTGCAGCCACAATAAAGCTGTCACAAAATGTTAGCGTTACAATTATTCACGTCATGATTTTACGATTGTTGCTGCTTTGACCAAACAACGGATAAAGCTTTATATGTTTTATTTCCATTTACTCTAGCTTTCTGAATGAAAAAGTACTTTTAGTCACAGTTTTGTCACTTTTGGTTACGTTTTTATCACTTTTAGTCATGTTTTTATCGCTTTTGGTTACAGATTTGTCACTTTTTAGTCACGTTTGTCACTTTTAGTCGTGTTGTTGTCGCATTTGGTTACAGTTTTGTCATTTTCAGTCACAGTTTTGTCACTTTTGGTTACGTTTTTATCACTTTTAGTAACGTTTTTATCGCTTTTGGTTACAGTTTTGTCATTTTCAGTCACAGTTTTGTTACTTTTTTCACTGTATCTAAAGATATCTTTCATAATTTACAACAAATTAAACTTTTTTTGAATTTTGAGGATGGACAATTTTTTTTTTTTCATCCGTTGTAATTCGTCGATGTAAACCCTCATTAGTCCAGGTGTGGTCCATCGTAGAAGGGGGTTCAGAGGTTGTCATCCGGACGCTGTTTAAAGATCGAGACGTTTCGACTTTTATCCAAAAGTCATTGTCAATGACTTTTGGATAAAAGTCGAAACGTCTCGATCTTTAAACGGCGTCCGGATGACAACCTCTGAACCCCTTTCTACGACCATCCGTTGTAATAAAAAAGCCAAGTGTTAAACCTAAAATTAGTAGTCTTTAGATCAGCTGCCAATTTAAGACAAATATCAAATTTTTCAAACACGATTTTGACGATTTTAGTCGTAATATTGTCACGTTCAGGTGTGTTTATCATATTTAAAAGTGTCTGTCACTTTTAGTCACGTCGTTGTCATATTTTTGTCATTTTTAGTCGCATTTTGGAGCATTGAGTCATGTTCGTTTTTTGTAGGTGCGTTTGTTACTTTTGCACACATTTTTATCACTTTTGGTCACTCTTTTGTCTCTTGTTTCAGAACATGTTTGTACAAATCTACAGTGTTAGCAGTTTTTATTCAAATCTTTAGTTTAGTTTATTTCCAAAAGGGGACAGTTCAATTTCATAAAACACATGAATAAAACGTGAGTAAAAAAGCCAGAATTAGCCAAAGAGGCTATTTTTCATCTGTAGTCCCTGGCCATGATGCCAAAATGGCAATAAAACGGACAAAAACAGACATTGTTAATAAAACACAACATCAACACAAAATATAATACAATATTTACAAAAATGTACAGAGAGCGGCCAAATAGACAGGTTTTAGTGTGTGCATGTAAATGTGTTCACCAGCCACTCTTGCGAATGTTTAAATGTTTTGTAATCGAAAAATTGAAGCAAGACATTTTGTTGTTTGTGGAAGAAATTATTGCACTTCAAAATTGCAGTCTTTGTGATTTGCTAATTACATCCATTAAAATTGTGTGGATTTGGTTTAATTGTGCAGCTCTGGCCTTTAAGAGGTAAATAAAGTCATCTGCTCAGAGGCTTCAGAGGCTAAACAACAGGAGAAAAGTGTGTTTGAACAGACAGCTGCATTAAAGACACAAACAGTCAAAAAAAATTGATTGTCACAGGGACCAGCTCATGATTCAGTTTTTCATCACCCAGACCTAACTTGATCACAAGCAGTTTTTGCGATACATTATTCATACCAGTTGATTTCTGTCTCATAAAAGATTATACTTCACTAAACAACACTTTAAAAATGCATGGGTTTAAAATGGGACAATGCATGAGGGTATTTTACATCATTTACAGATTCTACCGACCGAAATAAATCATTTTAAATTTGAGATTTTGCCTCTAACGGCTCTGAATCTCCTCCGTTTCACATGATCCGCTGTTTTAAAATGAACTGGATAAATCTTTTCATGTGCCGGCGTCCTCCGCGTGCTCATTCTTCAGTCTGAGGCTCGTGCTGCGTTCGAGTGCCTTCATCTGGTTGGGATTGGGGAAGTCGGCGGCGCGTTCAGGTTCCACGCGGCCCTGCTCTCGATTAGAGCCGACGCGGCACAGTTTGGGCCCGGCTTTTGTTCTTCTTCTGACAGACAAACCATCTCCACCGAAATAAACGCGGATGTTACGCCGATCGCTTCACGTTTGACAAAGAAATAGTGTTCGATTGGTGCGTTTGATCACGTTTTTTTTTCCGTTTTTGCTCGTTCTTGAAGAGGAAATCAAATGTTTTTGTAAAATTTTAGATGTGGTTTGTTGTAAACTGGTGCCATGTGAATAAATCAAGTAAAAATCAAGTAAAATTGCCAAAGTTAAATTTAAAAGTCCTAAGTAAGCATTTCAATCAATCAAAACAAAATTGCAATTTTAATGGACAAAATAATAAAGTAAATCGCAAAGACTTTTTAAGTGCCATAATTTCTTCCAAAAACAAATGTTTTATTCACAACCTCCTGTCATCGAGTTTATTTTACAAAATATAGCATAGTTGTCATCTTTAGCAAGGCAGCCTGGATCAAAGTCAAACAAACATTAAAAAAAAAAACGGCAATCAACAGCATAAAATGAACAAAAAAAATGAACTAAACAACCACATTGACAGGGTTAACTGACACACTGAATGTTTTGCAAAACGATGCAATAAAAACAAATATCAGCTGTTTAATTGTAATTGGCATTTCAGAGTCCCTTAAAGTGAGACACTACAGGCAAAACTACAGGTCAGTTTACTTTCTCAGCTTTCATGTAGAAACAACAAACTTGTCCAATCTGCTCCTGAAGATGTTTTTTTTTTAATCCATTTCATCCATAGATTTCTCTGGGACATTGAAACTTCAAAGGCCGATTTCTGAAAACGCATTTTTCTCCCAGAGTCTCTTTGTCCTTTAAAAAAAAATTCTAATTCTAATTCTAAAACCGATTTATTGAAGTTTTAAGTCAAAAAATGAGGACAATTTTGTATTTTTAGGACAATTTTCAGTCAGATCTAGTTTATTCAAAAACTAAATAAGAAATCTAAAATCCCATCAGTACATTTTTTGTAACTAACAAGTTACAAAATGAACCAAGAAATTTAAACCTGGTTCTGTCCATTGTTCAGTTTTAAATGTCCCAAATGTGCATTTTTGGCCATTTTTTACACATGAAATGCATTATTTCTAAATGAAAACATGACATGATAAAAAACTTGTAATATTTTTTTTTTCTTACATTTATGTGAGTAAACTACAGGAGAAGTTTACAATTGATATCTTAAAATTTAAGATTTTTTCCTGTTCACCTGCAGCAGCTCACCTTAACATCGACATCGGCTGCAAAAAGAAACCTACATCGGTCGGTAAATATTCACACAACCAGGAACGTCCTCGGACTTTATTCAAGGAATTCCTGGCACATTGTCTCGCTCAAACAAACGCGCTGTCGGAGGCGGCACAAACCAGTCAAACTAAACCATCACAGAACAAAAACGTGTTCACACATTTCACATTCCCACCGCGAGTCGGTCTGAGCTGGAGCGAGACTCTGTACACGGCACGACGAGCGGCGCTAACAAGAGAAACACATTAGCCACGTTAGCGACGGCCAAGTGAAGCAAAAACTAAACTAAATGTGCAGAGAACAGAAGATGAGGCGAGTTCAGATGTCACGTGCAGAGAAATAATAGACCAAATGTGGAAGGAGGATCTAATAGATGCTGCAGGTGAACAGGAAAAAAGTATAAAATTAAAAGATAAACATAAAACTTCCCACATAAATGTAAGATAAAAAAAAAATCATTACGTTTTTCATGTAGAAATAAGGCATTTTATGAGTAAAAATGGCCCAAAATTGCTCATATTTGGGACATTTTAGTCTGAAAAATGAACAGAACCAGGTTTACGTTTCTAGGTTAATTTTGGACAGATATTAATTACAAAACAAATTGAAGTCTTGGATATCTAACTTAGTTTTACATCTAAAAAAAATTCTAATTTCGCCTAATGTTTTTTATAATTATAACTTTAATTAGATAAACAACTACCTTTGTGTTTTTTGTCACTTTTAGTCACAGTTGTTTCTTTTAGTTATGTTTTTGTCACTTTTAGTTCAATTTTTGTCACTTTTAGTAACAGTTTTGTTAATTTTAGTTATTTTTTTGTCACTTTTAGTTCAATTTTTGTCACTTTTAGTCACAGTTTTGTCACTTTTAGTCACAGTTTTGTCACTTTTAGTTCAATTTTTGTCACTTTAAGTTATGTTTTTTGTCACTTTTAGTCAGTTTTGTCACTTTTAGTTACGTTTTTGTCACTTTTAGTCACAGTTTTGTCACTTTTAGTTCAATTTTTGTCACTTTAAGTTATGTTTTTTTGTCACTTTTAATCACAGTTTTGTCACTTTTAGTTTAATTTTTGTCACTTTTAGTTACGTTTTTGCTGCTTTTAGTACCATTTTTGTCACATCTTTCATTTCATTTTTAGAAACAGTTTTGTCACTTTAAGCCACGTTTTTGTTGCTTGTTTCAGAACCTGTTTTAACAAATCTAACCTACAGGGTTGGTAGATTTTAGGCAGAATAAAACAGGATATTTTGCTGTTTGTGGAGGAGAAATATTGCACTTTAAAAATTGCAGAGTTTTATAATTGATTCAAATTACAATTTCAATTTGATTTCGATTAATTGTGCAGTCCTACAATATAACATCTTTTGGTTAGAGAATTTTTATGAACTACAATAAATTATTTCCTTTAAAAATGTACTTGTACCATTAAAGTTCATGCGTGCATCTATTGTTAGCGCCCACGTGTAAGAACTCCATGTAAACAGAGGTAACGTTGTTCGCGTAGCTGTGAGCATGAATATAAATGCATATGTTTCCTATTTTTAAACCCGGCCGGTCCGTCTCATGCAGTTAGTCCACGCTCCTCTGAACACCACGGACTGTAAAAGCGTAGTCATGTTCAGCTGTTATGCAACGTGCTTCTGCGTATGTCCGACCCGACTGTGATTTCATACGTGCGACGGCCAGAGAGTCGCAGCTGTTTTAACGTGAGCCGAGCAGAAGTGACGCCCCAAACAAACGCGACTCGCTGAAATTATTCTCAAACATTGGGAGTCGTGCCCTGCGTCCTGCGGAGAGCACAGACCATGCACATGATCTCATTACATCACATTATCGGCGGCATGATAGTACGGAGTCAAGAGCAAACTTCTGCACATTTGGAGAGTGGACAAGACGACGCAGGATTCACAAACGAAGAACAAGTAACTGCAGTGGACAAAAGTTAGAACACAATTCAGGAATCAAGTATTCACTGTGTAAGCACTTTTCACAACTTTCAGAGGCCGGAGTGGAGTTTTGTTGTCACACTCAAGGGCGTAACTTTGGCTTCAACTTTGGGGGGGTCGAGAGGCTACAGGCAAATGGCTGTGTATCGGACAAAACATATTCCTTTCTATGTCATCTATCTCAGTCCCGGGCCGCAGACCGGTACCGGTCCGTGGATCAATTTGGACCGGGCCGGCCCGCAATTCGGGCCGGGTTCGGGTCCACATTTTCCGCTCTGCTGTCGGGCTGAGTCTGCGGCCCAGGGGGCAGAGACGCGTACGTGCGTAACATGCGCTCCACGGCGAAAGAGCGCGTGAGCAGCCAGTGCTGTGATGCTCCTCCTCATCCTCGAATAAAGTGTCAAAATATGTGACGTGAGAAAAGACGTTAATGAAAGCGCGGCTGCTACACGAGCGGAGGAGAGAGAAAAAGAGAGAAAGAGCAGCGGAGGAGAGAGAGAGACAAAAGGAGCGAGGGAGAGAGATCATGTGGGCCGGTGTCAGCGGAGGAACAGGCGCGTCTGGGACAGGAGGCGTCCCAGGTAGAACACTAAACACTTGAAGCCCTGTCAGGAGCTTATTCTGCCAATAAAACTCTGCACGAACTCAGTTTACGTAACTCCGGCTCTACATGTGCGCGGACCGGGTCGGGTTCGGACAGTATCCGCGCGGTCCCGGGTCGGGTTCGGGTTGAATCTTGCAGCAAATGATTGGGCTCGGACAATGCCTGCGAGCTCAGCGGGTCGGGCTTGAATTTTTGGCCCGATGATGGTTACATCTCGGTCATTTGAGCTAAAATTTAACCCACAAGCAACAACATGAGTCAGAAACAAGACAACACCAGGGATCCTACGTGAATCCTACGGCTCTAATGAGGCAATGAAGCCTTCAAAGCTGCTTCGCCACTTAGAGACCAAGCACCCTGGATTAAAAGACAAACCCCTGGACTATTTTTAAAGAAAAAAACAGGTACACAGTGGATTCACGTTTATTATGATAAACGCCCCTCCCCTACCGGGCCGCAGTAAAATTGTCAAGCGTTGACCGGTCCGCGATGATAAAAAGGTTGTGGACCACTGATTATCTCATGCGACCGTACGCAGAAAGTGTTACCACAGTGCGGTTGGAACAGCTCTACTATACCACAGCGCGCACCATCAACATCCCACAGACGCGGTCCGAGTCGGACAATAACAACTCAACATAAACTCACAAAGCGAAACAGGATTCGATTGCCTCGATAGTTCGGTTCGTTTGGGTAATTGTAAATGCGCAAGCAACGCTGATCCTAAACAAAGAGCGAAACCAGATCTAATGATCCACGACGCGCTACGACGCACGTGAGGCTCGGAATCAAAACAAACTCCTCGTTTGAGATCGATAACGGGATAAATGACAGGCGGAACATGCCAAGAAGCAGGAAAACGCCAGATTATGATCACATGATGATGAACATAGATCACAGTTTTCAGGGTTTATTTACATAACATAAAAAGTTATACGGCTAAATAAACCCAAAAAACCAAAAGTAACCTATTGCTGTCTTAGATGTGGAAAAAAAGTCTATATTCATCCATTATTAAGCTGTACAACTAGTCTACACGCGCAGATGACATAGACAAACTTTCAGAGCACTTATTTAGTTAATATACTACTCAACTACTTACTCATTTTCGTCTCTCATCTCTTCGCCTCACAATGAAAGTACATTGTCCGCGCTCCGACATTTCGGCTGTCGCTCACACTGAGCCCACACATGTGGGGTTGGGCTTGGGATAGATCCATAAAAACAAAAACTATATAAAGTCCAACAACGCTGCAGCCCCGCTTCGTATTTGTTTAGCTGTGCAGAAGCCAACCAGGCCAACGGAGAAGTCGAGTCTCTTCCTCGATGTTTCACTGTGCAATTCTGTTATGCAGCGCCTCTACAGGCGAGGAGAGGTGTGTTTTCACTGTAGAATTCTAGTTTGATAAAAGTGTAGTTTGTGAACGCCAAACGCTGTTGCGTTCACAATATTCTCTCCAAATGCGAGAGAATATTGTGAAGTCCTTTGACTCAGTGAAGCACTACGCCCTCACCTGTCAGTCAAAACATGGTCAAAACTATCAACTTGTTAAACTGACTGACGACAGACATACGCCGCACTGACAGAGACAGGAGAGGGAGGGGTGAGAGAGCGCGGCCTCGGTGTGGGCGATACCACGTCTACAGCTGAGAGGGGGGTGCGTAGTCAAAAAGTAATGTTTTTGTTGTTGATTTAATTGTTTTAACTACTCCTGGAGATTTCTTTTTAACAAATAACATATAGTATATGATTTAATATTAAAAATGGTCTGAAATATTGGGGGGGTTGAATGTACTAGATCAAAATATTGGGGGGGTTGTAACCCCCCTATCCCCCCCGTATTTTACGCCCGTGGTCACACTAACACTACAAACTAGATTGCTAACAGCGTACTTTCTGGTTCTCGGACGATAAAATGTTTTATAACTAGATGCAAACTTAGATGAAGACTGACCCCATGTGTGTCCTGAAAGACTTAAAAGTGACGTGTAAATGTCTTCGCCGTCACACTGACCTCAGCGCACTGCGTAAGAAGTCTACCTCCCTACCTCCCTCTCCCAGTCCACAGCTGAAACCCTCATCCACGCCTTCATCACCTCCAGACTCGACTATTGCAATGGCTTATTCTATGGACTTCTCACCACTCGCCTTCAAAAACTACAACACATTCAAAACTCTGCCGCCCGCCTTCTCACTCACACTCGGTCCAGAGAACACATCACCCCCGTCCTCCAACAGCGACACCGGCTTCCCGTTCAATATCGTGTCCAATACAAGCTCCTCCTCCTCACGTACCCGGAGAGAACCATGGATGTATTACACGCCCCCTCTGTCTGTGTCCCAGATTGATTAGTGGTCGTGCGAGGTACTGCAGCCTCTTGGAACCAGCCTTTTTCTATAATTGCACATTATAATTGCAGACAGTACTGAATTATTATCGGTATTTAAATAAAATAGAAGGAAATGTTCTTTTCTACCGTTTCTAAAATCACAGAAATTACCGTTTTTATATGAAGTGACGTCACAGTAAACATGTGTGAGTCACGTGAACGAGCGTCGGACGATACAAACAGAAGCTCGTGGAAAAGGCTCGACTAGAGACACCTGTAAGTTGTATTTTATTTCATTTCAGACGCTTCACGTGTGTCTAACATAAAGAACACAATTACAATCACACAAGCTAACGCTAACACAAAAACTTGCAGCTGCTGGTCGTTCACGTCGCTCAAAGCATCATGGGGGATTGTCGTCACGTGCCCTAAAGCAAAGATGGCAGCCTCCGTATCAGGAAGTAAATGCGGAAGTAAGACATTTTTTTGGGGTCATGCGTCAATGAGCTCACTCCATAGGAATAAACAGGGCGCCATTTTGGGTTCATCTTCCAGGTTTAATTATAGTTCTATGGAGAGAACCCACGGTAACACGGGGAGGACATGCAGACTCCACCCAGAGAGATCGTGTGATGTTGGGGTGGTCCGGGATTCGAATCCACGATCTCCTTATTGGGAGGCAGAAGCTCTAGCCGCTCTGCCACCGTGCACCCCAATTTATAGATATAATTTACCATATTATACTTTTATATAAAGTGGGGGGGGGGTTATCAAAATCAGCTCAAGCACTTTAAAATATGTGTATCGTGGAAAACCCTACACTGATCGTTGGAACGTTACACAGTATGATATCAAACTTGTCTCATTGAAAACACGTGGAGGATGCCAGGCCAGGCCAAGTTAAGAGCTACAACAGGCTAATGCTACACCGTGGAACATTCCAGGCAAAGCAACAGTTTGGTTTACAAAGTATCACCATTTATTTGAAGTTCCTTTTGATATTGGAACAGCTTTGTGCTTTCTAAATCTAGTTTTATTCTCAGACTATTGCTGTAACTTTCAAACACTTTTTAGCACGCTCCAGTTGTTTCTACTCTTGAATTGTTTTGTGTGGATTGACCCGTGCAATTTTCTCCATCAGGCGCCCTTAAACCGCTTTGAGAAAGAGAAGTTTGAGACAAAAGAACTAAAAGTGCGCCGCTGAGGAGGTTAAACGCTCTGAACTCTGTCTGCGGAGTTTGGCTTTGAGACCATTCCCTCAATTTGGGCTGAAGAGCGGACTATTGGAGCCCTACTGTGGATCTGAACCAGAGGAGCTGAGAAAGAGCTGAGGAGGAGCAGGGAAACAAGTTGAAATGAAGCTAAAAAGTTTGGTAACACTTTATAATAACTACACTTATTTACGCCTTAATAAAGCACGAACAAAGACTTAGTTCATAATCAACAAATAGTTTAAGAATGATTCAGGTATTTGGTATTTGTATGTTAGATATATATAAATTGGATTAAACTCATGAGTCACTCCAAAATCTTTAGCTAACCCACTCTATATCTTTACATTTTCGCCATTTTTGTGTTACGAATCCTTTAAATCGAAAACAAAATAATTAGTCGACTTATAAAAATGTTGGTCGACTAAATACCATCGACTGATTAATCGACTAAAAGACTAAAAAAAAAAGACTACAGCCCTAATAACTTGCAACTTTTGGTTCCAAACCCTGGCTCTGGAAAGTGAGTGGAGTTTGTTATAATGTCAAGATGTCAAAGTTGTAATCCTGAAATGCCAAAATGTTGCTGCTCTAAATGTAAACAAGATGAAGATCCAAAAGGTTTACAGTCCACGGCGCTTTATAAGGTCATCTAATGTGAGGCTGCGCTGCCAAAGAAACTCCGACATGATAAAAACTACAGCCCGAAGAGAAAATGCCAACACTTCAAATATGAGAGAAAAACTGAATGTACAGTGGCCTTGCAGGGACATTTTGCAAGATTGTTCCTTCGTTAAAAATACACCTGAACTTGTACTTAGCTTCATTCACGTTTGTTTAATAATCCTGTTTATGAGTTTGTCGTCTCAGAGCTCCACAAAAACACTCCGTTTCAAATTTCCCAGATTAGTGACGATCCGGATTTAAGTCCAAACTTAATCTCCAAACTCGTTCTGACCATTTCTGCCTCAATTGCCATTTCTTAGCATAGCACAGTTTGGCACGTGACTCGCTTCTGTCAGTCTGCCCCAGGACAGCTGTGGTAGTAGTTTACAAGTTAATGTGGAATGAATGAATAATGTACAATAAAGCGCTTTGAGTGTCAAGAAAGACATTATAAATCCAATTATGCATTAATTAATTGATCTCTCAGCTCTGAATATTCACACCGACCATTAAAAGGAGCATTTCAACTCATAACTGGGAATTAAAAAGTGATCAAAAATGTGCAGAAAAACTGAAGTGACGCACAATATACTGTGTCATAATCAAAATAACAAACAAAAAAAAAAGCAAACCTCAGACAAAGGCGGAAGTCCTCCCTCCAAAACAAGTAAGGTAAGATTTATGATTTTTTTTTTTTTTTTTACAACCGTCTTATTAGAACAGACATGTCCAAACTAAGGCCCGGGGGCCAAATGCGGCCCTCAGACCAATTTTTCTTGGCCCTTAGTCTTCCTGGTGAACTGGCCCACATTGTCCTGATAAGTACTATTTACAGCACATTTCAGATTTTCTACAATTCCAACCTAAATAACTAACATTTTGGTGCAATACAGACCTGATATTAAGGCACTGAGACTGAATGTAGATGTGGTGGTGCTTAAAACATCAGATAAATGCAGCTTTTTTTAACGTGGTCTATATTTCAATATGTGGCCCTCGATGGAAAAAGTTTGGACAACCCTGTATTAGAAGAAACAAGTTAAAAACTGTAAACCAGGGGTGTCCAAACTTTCTCGTTATCGTTAAACGTTCAAAAAAGCTGCATTTATCTGATGTTTTAAGCACCACCACATCTACATTCAGTCTCAGTGCCTTAATATCAGGTCTGTATTGCACCAAAATGTTAGTTATTTAGGTTAGAATTGTAGAAAATCTGAAATTTGCTGTAAATAGTACATGTGTCAGTTCATATTTTGATCTTTTCTTACAAGTTACTGCTCCTGGACGTGTCTGAAATCATCCTCTGAATTATGCGTATCGTTAAACATAGACAATTACAGTGTGTTTTACAAATTTCAATGCTAAATTCAATCATAATCTTTCCTAACACGGTTCAGTCTCCTCTGAATTCTTTTTTTACATTTTGCACAGCAGCCGGGTGCAGCAGGACAGCCTCGTCACGCCGCGCTTTATTTCATTTCCACTCCGTTGTTAAAAGCTAAATGAACATTTGTGGCTCTGATTTAATTATCTCGGAGATAAATTAACACGATTTAATCCCATATTATAATTCTGCACATCGATGCCAAGCTGCACAGGAACAGGAAGCTGTTTTTTTACGGCGATTAAAACCTTTTCTGCAGCGACTAAAACAAGCCTCAGAATTAAGAATAAATATATTGTAAACAGAAGACAAAATAGAGGAGGTGACGACAACTTGAGGTTGAGGTTAAGTTTAATGCATCTAATCGTGAAGGCATTTATTCTAACAATTTTAAATAACGTTTAAGACTATTATTCATATAAAAGTGAACAGATTTATCATCATTTATAGTATTTCATGTTTTAAAAGCCACTTAGTCAATAGCAATTTCACTACAACATTTTAGAACAGCAGATTTTAGATCTACCGTAAAATTTGGACTATAAGCCGCTACTTTTTCTTCTGATTTCACCCCTGTGGCTTATACAGCGATGTGGCTAATTTATGATTTTTACGGGAACAGCCTCTAGGGGCGCTCTAGCAGGAAGGGCAAGAGAAAGAGTACACTAGTTTGATTGTGTTTTGAACAGTTTGCATCCTGCGCACACCATCGTCACGGAAAACACACGAAGAAATGAATATGATGCAACTTTTAAGTTAAAATCAGTCGATGTGGAGCCAAAGAAGGAAACGGAGCTGTGTCACGTGAGCTCGTCATCCATGAATCGATGGTGAGACGGAGGAGGCGACAGTGAAGAGTGACTCAGTGCACGACCGTGTTACAAGTGCTGTTAAGAAAAAGGCATGTGTTCAGTTAAAACTCTGCGTGTTCCAACCGTCTGTGTAAATGTCTCATGTTAAACGTGGACATCTGCCGCTTATCGACAGGTACGCCTCGTCTATGTACGTCTATGTAGGTGTTTTTCTTTGTAAATATGGCTGGTGCGGCTTAAACTCAGGAGCGCTCAATAGTCCGAATTTTACGGTAATTTTCAATACTACCATGTGATAAAGACCATTCTAAAACGATCCAAGAAAGGTCAAACTGATATTCACTATCGCGATCAAAAGCAATCAAAATGCGTTCAAAATCAACAAAAACACACCAACAAATGCGACTCAGTACATCAAAACACAACTAAATGTGCCAAAAACGCAACTAAAAACGACAAAGACATGACCAAAAGTGACAAAGACAAGTTTAAATATGACAAACATAACTGAACGTGACAAAAACGTGACTAAAAGTGACGAAATTGTGTTTAAAATTTGAATTTTATACAAAACAATCCTTTTATTAAAACATAAATCACAAATCTAATCCCAGAAAAATCACGATTAGATATTTTTCCTAAACCGTGCAGCTCTATTAAAGGCAACAGAAAAATATAGTGAACGTTGAATCGTGATAAAATCGAAATCATGATCTGGCCCCAAGAAAATCTGATTTTTTTTTGTCATATCGCCCGGCTTTGACTATAGATCCATCAGTTTGATGGTTGTGCAGAGCCACACTGTCTTCATCCATCTCCGGAGCAGGTCTGAGTCCCGTCTCTTTCTCAAAGCGGGCCACACCTGCACCTCACAACACACGGACATTTTATTATTTGACTTTCCTGCTGAGGCTGCAGATCTGAGCTGACGTCATGGACCAGAGACAGAACAAAGAGTCAGGAGGAGGATGTGGACATGCACCAGCAGCATAAGCATAAAGAGCAGCTGCATGTGCAACGGGGCATAGGTTCAGCGCAAGATTAAATTATATGGTATATGCACTGTAAAAATAGATTGTAGGTCCAGTATCAGGCTCGAGTTAAAGATGAGCATGTCTCCCATTGATAACATGAAAGCTCATATATAAAAATCATGGTATTTCTGGTGAATAATTAGTGAACGCTGGGCAATTAATTGAAATATCGACAGAGCAAGATCGATTCATGTGAAATCGTCAATTATTTGGGTTCGTTCCACAACCAATTCCTCATAATGTGGTTTGGAGCAGAGGCCCGACTTGTTTAGTTTATGTTTATTATGTTCATATTCATTAATTATTCACAAAAGGAATTCTTTTTTGTTTTAGAAAAGACCAAATAAAATTAAATAAAAAAATGTGATTGCTATTTTTATTTTCCACATTACCCAGCCGACTGAAAGTGATAAAAATGCAACAAAAACATGACTAAAAGCCACACAAACGCAACTTAAAGCAACAAAAACTTGTCCGAAAGCTGCAAAATCCAGTCTAAAAGTGATAAAACTGCGTCTAACAGAATCCAAATTGCACCTAAATGAAAAAAATGCATCTACAAGTGACAAACATCCAACTAAAAGTGATAAAAATGCAACAAAAACACTACTAAAAGCCACACAAATGCTACTAAAAACAACAAAAATGTATCTGAGAGCTCCAAAAACCCATCTAAAAGCGATAAAACTGCATCTAATAGAATCCACATTGCACCTAAAAACACTTCACAATTGAAATACAACAAAAGCTAAATGATTTATGTCCTGTAAATGAGTAAACATTTTCTTTTTCCTCTGAAGAGTATGTTGTAAAAGCAGCACTTTGTGACAAAATCAGACTTGTGCTTTATCTGCCTCTAATTTTAAAACCCGTTATCAGTCACAATCTGGAGATCGAGTGATGTGCTGTTCTTGTTGTTTTTTCAAGGCCAATGTCAATCCTGATTGTTTGGAAGCCACAGAATCTGATGGCCGATAAGCTCTGACGGTAGTTTTGTTCTGATAAGCGTCGCAGGTTTTAATTGTTTTCCCCAAATTATATCATTTTATTTCTAACCGACTCATCCACAGCCCTGTTTCAATACAAACGGGACAAGAAAGCAGTGTAGTCCTGTTTGTGCAGTGTCTTTCTTACATTTAAAATATGTTCAAATAAAGCTTTACGCAGGGCCGGCCCGAGGTATGAACAATCTAAGCCAGGCATGTCCAAACTCAGGCCCGGGGGCCAAATGCGGCCCTCAGACCAATTTTTCTTGGCCCTTAGTCTTCCTGGTGAACTGGCCCACATTGTCCTGATAAGTACTATTTACAGCACATTTCAGATTTTTTACAATTCCAACCTAAATAACTAACATTTTGGTGCAAGACAGACCTGATATTAAGGCACTGAGACTGAATGTAGATGTGGTGGGGCTTAAAACATCAGAGAAATGCAGCTTTTTTTAACGTTTCACGATTGATTTGTGGCCCTCCGCTTGGTCTGAATTTCAATATGTGGCCCTCGATGGAAAAAGTTTGGACACCCCTGATCTAAGACAATGTTTGGGACCACATGCTCTGGTAAAAGATTTTGATTGATTGATGGTTCATGCCATTTACTTTCATTAGCACAAATTCAGAAATCAAACCAAGTAATACAAAACAAAAAACAAATTACAGCAAAATGATTACATGCATTATTGGCATGAACAAAAGGAACAGGAAGGAGATACATCTTATAAACCCTGTACCTTTCTCAAATCGATTAAAATTAATTTCAATTATTCTTATTCTAACCCCTCCCCGTCACCAACCGACCGTGTGTATGTCAGCGATTTTCTGTAATGGTTTACATTTCATTAACTTAATTACTTTCCTTATTTACATAGTCCATCATTATTTTCTCCTTGTACATTTTTTTTTAAATTTATAGATGTTTGTGCAACATTTAAAGTCAGAATTTAACGCATTCCAAAGCTTGACTCCATAAACCGATATACATATAAAACACAAAAGTTAAAATGTAAAATTAGTATCTGTACAAACATTCTCCAATCTAATAGATAATAATAAAATATATCTAAATCTCACCTGAATACAGGACATGACGTGTGATTTATTCAAATTTTCGGGGGAGGACCCTCAGACTCCCTTTACATTTGCCTGTCTCTAACTGAGAAAAGAAACATAAATGTTGGTGAATGTGGCTCGCTCCACCAGAGATTCTGAATTATTTTTTTCTACTCAGTCCACTCTGTATTTCTTGTCCTTATTTTGTATTCCATTGTTATGTCCGATTATTTAAACCAGTGTGTTGTACCTTTCTTGAGTCGAGGCACACTTTTTTGGTAAAAAAGATACCTTGGCACAGAACCTACTAAAATAGTTTTACCTAAAAAAAATGGTGTATAATGTGGCAGATACAGTCCATGTCACTGTTTGGATCTTTAAATTTGGCGATGGTGGTTTGTTTTCTTTTTTTGGTAAAGAAGTATGCTCAGGACACTCTAAAATAGTAAATTATTTGATTTAAGGAGAGACGCCGTAGCAATAGATCAATAGATATCAATTTGAAACTTCATTGTAGTTTAAGCATATACATTTAATAACAAAAAATATAACTAGTTTTTCATCACGTAATGTTTTCATCTAGAAATAAGACACTTGTGTCTTGTTGTGTGTTACACTATGTGTAAAAACTGCCAAAATTGCATGTATTTGGGACATTTCAATCTAAAACTTGGACAGAACCAGGTCTAAATGTCTAGAATAAACTAGATTTGACTGAAATTTGCCTAAAATTCTATTTTTTTTTTTTTTAAACTTAAAACTTTAACAAATCAGGTTTAGAATTAGATTAGATTAGAATCATACAAATCCTTCAGAACGTTCCTGTCAAAATCTTGATCCTGAGATTGTGGCCCACTAAACACGCCAAACTGTACAAACAAAGTCTTGTTTATGGCCCTCAAATGCTAAGAACCGGCCTATTCTTTGGGCAGATGGATGGCCCAGACAAAATATTTAGCTGGAGTTTTAAGACCAATAGTTAAAACGCTTAAAAACTGCAAATATCGGTCCAATATATCAAAAAACATATGGGCCTCTCTCTATCAAAATCAAAAAAGAGCTCTAAAATTGGCTTCACGCGCGTCGGAAAAAGCTCTCCTGAAACCGCCTGCGCTGAAAATTCATACACGTGAATATCGACGACGCGCCAACGGCTTCGCAAGTTCGACAGATTTAAACACACCCTCCCTCCTTTCACGGTTTGCAAATCAGGTGCCACCCGATTTAAAAACTAATCTTCCACGTTAGAATGAACACGCCCAGCGCTCCCTCACGGCGCACACAACCCGCCCTGCCACCCTCCATCTCGCTCTGCGTCCAATTACCCACAATCCTTCAGTCACGATACGCTCAGACAAATTACAAGCAGCAGAATAAGGCTGTCCGTGTGCGTCGGGGTCAGGGAGGTGAGAAAGCGGGGGAGAGAGGGGGAGTAGACGGATTGACAACAGGAGAATTGGGTGGTCTGCCGTTACATGTGATCACAGTGACCTGGACAAGTGAGCGAAGGGACGGAGGAGGAGGTTTTTACATCGCAGAAACGTGATTATACTCAGTTTTTTGTGCCACTGGTTGAAAATACACAAAACCTGGACTAAAACATGATCAAATATAGCACAAAAAAATCTTATAACTTAATCGTTTGGGCTGATTTTTCAAATACTTGACTAAAAGTGACAAATACTTGACTAAAAGTGACAAATACTTGACTAAAAGTGACAAATACTTGACTAAGAGTGACAAATACTTGACTAAGAGTGACAAATACTTGACTAACAGTGACAAATACTTGACTAAAAGTGACAAATACTTGACTAAAAGCGACAAAAAACGTGACTAAAAGTGACAAAAAACGTGACTAAAAGTGACAAAAGCGTAACTAAACTTGACAAAAATGCAACTCAGAGACAAATACTTGACACACGCGACTAAAAGTGACAAATATTTGACTAAAGTGACAAATACTTGACTAAAAGTGACAAAAGACGCGACTAAAAGTGACAAAAGCGTAGAGACAAATATTTGACTAAAAGTGACAAAGACACGACTAAAAGTGACAAATACTTGACTAAAAGCGACAAAAAACATGACTAAAAGCTACAAAAGCGTAACTTTAACTAAACTAAAAGTGACAAATACTTGACTAAAAGTGACAAAAAATGTGACTAAAAGTGACAAAAGCGTAACTAAACTGGACAAAAATACAACTCAGAGACAAATACTTGACTAAAAGTGACAAAGATGCGACTAAAAGTGAGACTAAAAGTGACAAATACTTGACTAAAGTGACAAATACTTGACTAAAAGTGACAAAGATGCGACTAAAAGTGAGACTAAAAGTGACAAATACTTGACTTAAAGTGACAAATACTTGACTAAAAGTGACAAAAAACGCGACTAAAAGTGACAAAAGCGTAACTAATCTGGAAAAAATACAACTAAAAGCGACCAAAAAGCAACTAAGTGCGACAAAAATGTGACAAAATGTTACAAAAATGTCATTCGTATTTCACTTTTTGGAAGGAGAATTGGGTGGTCTGCCGTTACATGTGATCACAGTGACCTGGACAAGTGAGCGAAGGGACGGAGGAGGAGGTTTTTACATCGAAAAAACGTGAATATACGCAGCACTGGTTGAAAATACTCATCATGGCAGAACCTGGACTAAAACATGACCAAATCTAGCACAAAAAAAATCATTTACCTTCATCGTTTGGGCTGATTTTTCCTCAAATTTCTCCCAATTCAAGCCGAAACAGTTTCTGAATCCTTTGCAGAAAAAGCACACGGCTGGACTCTCTGTGAAGCTGAGACTCTGTAGTTTTGGCTTCTGGTGTCTGATTTACTCTAATTATAAGTTTCACAGGCTCTGCTCAGAGGAATATCAGATTTTCAGTGAAGCTGCTATTGAGCTGCTGAGATACTTATTTAGAGAGTAGACTGGGAAATTGTTGGGTTTTGACAATTTCTCTATAAAAACTGAAGCCAATTTCACTTAAAATGAGATTTAGGGATGTGTAAATAAAGAAAAAAAAAAAGTTGAGGATTTATTTGACTGGAAATAAGTGGGTTATAGCTCTCTTTTTTATATAAAGAGATGGATAGTTATTTTTTATCAGACGTTTGAAAAAAGGGAAATGTCAAGCAGGTACAGGGATTTTAATGCTAATGTACACTGTCTGGTTATTTGCATTTGGCGATACAGATTATTTTGCCTTTTTTGGAACATAACTTCACTCAAAATGGTAAATAATTCAATTAAAATCATTGTGTAACTCCATTAATTACAAAATTAATTATTCTAGGACATATCTAGCGATATCTCAGGGTACACTTGGTTCCAAATCAAGGCTATTCATCTTATTCCTGAAGTTGTCGTACGCGCCACCGTCTTGTTTCCGTTGTAGTTTACAAGGAGCAGACGAGCTCAACAGAAAATAAGTTCTACATGGACTAAAAAGACGTTTTCAGGAAATCGTTGCGTTGTTGACTTGTTGTTGCTCGTGTTCATTAAACATTTTACACAAATCAATCTACTTTATGTAACATTTTAGCGGTGAGACTTTTCCCTCGTTCGTCATTAGCTTTAACGGAGTTCTCGTCAAACGGAAGTGCGTTTACAACAAAAGTGCAAAAAACGGCAAACGTGGGCGGGGCAGAATAAGGTCAATAGTTAAAGTTACTCCCTCTAAATATGTAGCTTGTTTTATAATGTAGTAGTTTTTGACTCATGATACAGGATAAACTAAATCTAAATAGGTTGTGTTCATATATAATGCAAAGTCCTTTGAACAATGTGTTTTTGTTTCATGTGAACAGACCCAGCAAATACAGACATATGAACCATAAACCATAGAATTCTAACAGGTCACTTTTAAGCCATATGCTGAATGTTGAGATGTTTCTTGAATCCAATTTATTCAAGTGAAGTGAAAGTGAATTAAAAAAATAAATAAATAAAAAAATTGTGGCTAAATTTCACACAGTTATAAATATCACATTTCTATTCTCAAATCACACCGCTTTATGTTTTCAATTACTTTACTTTGTTTTTTTATGTGCCTCTTTTAACTTGCTCAACTGCAAAATATTCTCTCTATTCTGTAAGCGCAAGAAAACAACTGGATAATACAGCGGTAGTCGACTAAAGACATTCTTGGTCGACTAAAGATCTGCCTTATCGACCGATTTATCAACCAAAAAGGGGTGCGTCAAGTAAAAACTACAAAGTATTTCTCGGTTTCCTGGTACTTTTCTGTATAAATTGTGACATTAACTCCAGTGCAGCTGTGTTTTTTGGTGCAGTTTGAGTCAGATATAGTGTATTTATTTATATATAAATTAGATTAAACTCATGATTCACTCAAAGATCTTTAGCCAATCCACTACATATCAATATCTTCACTTTTTCGCTGTTTTTGTCATCTAAATACTTCTAAATAAATATAAATAAATCTAAAAAAGAACTAGTCGACTAATAAAAATTGGTCATCGACTGATTAATCGACTAAAAGACTACAGCCATACTGCATAAACAGACCAAATGTTGTCAAAGCTTCCACAAGAGCTTAAAATGTAAAACTGCATTGGGCCTATGATGGATCCTTGGGGAACACCTCTTCTCTTAATGTCAACAGATGCTCAAGACTTGGTTCAGATTTAGAGTTGGAGAAAAATGCCTTAAGACAAAGACAGTTGGTGCCTATTCCCCGAACGACTGTCATTTACCAAGAGCCAAAAATAACATGTTTTATAGAAGAGAAAACAAACAGGAGGAGTGGGAAATCTAGGCCAAACAAAATATACTTTACTGGTCCAGATGAAAATGGTGACATAAAACCACTTTTGGCAATATTCTCAAAAGTATTTATTCGTTCAAAGTAATATTTTCTTTTTTTTAAAAATCTATATTGACCAGGGTTATAGTTCAAATCTGAGTCGAGATAAAGTTCAAATTCGAGTTTGAGTCGAGTCTTCATTGTCCAATCCAGCCAATTCGAACTAAAAACTAGTGCTGCAACATGTTAATCGTGTAAACACAACTAATCGATTTCACAAGGGATAAATTACTGAAATAATCGCCAGCAACTTTACCAATCGAATAATCGTTAACTGGTCTTTACATTGACTCCAAAACATGCCATGTGCAGAGAAAAGACGTTTTATGACTCAAATTGCATCAAGTAAATGTGGAAAATCAGTGTATTTGATGAAAAGGTGTCCAGAAATGTTCTCAACCAGGTCCTCAAACAGCTTCACATGAGCTTCATCTGGATCAAATTTAGTAAAAATATGTTCATCTAAATAATTAATTGATTAATCAAAGTAATAATGGCTAGATTAATTCATTAGCAAGCCTACTAAATAGTAGCCCTACAAAAAAAACTATTTAAAACAGTGGAAAGACTGGAGAGCTGGAAGTTTAAACTTCAAGTCGAGTCACAAGTTGGCCCTCAGAAACTTCCAAAAACACAACTAAAAGTAACAAAAACGTCACTAAAATTGACAAAAATACAACTAAGTGACAAATATTTGACTAAAAGTGACAAACATACGACTAAAAGTGACAAAAGCGTAACTAAAATTGACAAAAATAGAACTAAGACACATACTTAACTAAAAGTGACAAACGTACAACTAAAAGTGACAAACATACAACTAAAAGTGACAAAAACACAAGTGACATAAGCGCAACTAAAATTGACAACTTCGAGACAAATTACTAAAAATGACAAAAAACCAGATTATGACAAATACTTGACTAAAAGTGACAAATATTTGACTAAAAGTGACAAATATTTGACTAAAAGAGACAAATATTTGACTTAAAGTGACAAATATTTGACTAAAAGAGACAAAAAACGCAACGTAAAGTGACAAAAGCGTAACTAATCTGGAAAAAATACAACTAAAAGCGACCAAAAAGCAACTAAGTGTGACAAAAACGTGACAAAAAGCGACAACATTTTACAAAACACGTAATTAGCTTGTCATTCATATTTCAGTCTTTTTGCCAACTCTCCTGGCCGCGTTTAAAAAGTGCACTTTAAACCAAATCCCATTATTAAAACATAAATCGCAAATCTAATCACAAAACTATTCAGAAAAACCACAGTTAGATATTTTTTTTCCAAATGGTGCAGCTCTAGATGAATACAATTGTAAGTATAACAATAATTAGTATAACAGTAAATAGTGTTTTTGGCGCTTTAAGTCATGTTCCGGTCGATTTAGTCACATTTTTGGTGACTTGGCAAAGTACAGCTGTCGAGACTTTTCTGACTTGTATTGTGATTTTCTCACTTTTAGTTGTTTTTCTCATTTAAGTCGCATTTTTGTTGCTTTAAGTTGTGTTTTTGTCACTTTAAGTTACGGTTTTATCACTTTTAGTTGCGTTTTAACAGATTTTAATTGTGTTTTTGGCCCTTTAAGTCATGTTCTTGTCGATTTTAGTAACATTTTGGTGCTTAAAGTCATGTTGCCGTCAATTTTAATTGCATTTTGTTTTAAGTCACCTTTTTAATCACGGTTAATCATTTTTTTGTCGTGTTTTAGCAGATTTAAATTGTGTTATTGCCACTTTAAATCATGCTCTGGTCGATTTAGTCACCTTTTTAGTCATGTTTTTGTCATGTTTTCTCATTTAAGTTGCATTTTTGTTGCTTTAAGTTGCGTTTTTGTCCCCGTTTTAATAGATTTTAATTGTGTTTTTGGCCCTTCAAGTCATGTTCTCTGTGATTTTAGTCACGTTTTGGTGCTTAAAGTCATGTTGTCAATTTTAACTGCATTAAAGATTACATGCAAGACTTTTCTGACCTGTATTACGACTGCAATTAGATGAGTTTTTCTCATTTAAGTCACATTTTTGTTGTTTTAAGTCGCATTTTTGTTGCTTTAGGTCACCTTTTTTATCGCTGTTAGTCATGTTTTTGTCGCGTTTTAGCAGATTTAAATTGTGTTTTTCCCACTTTAAGTCATGCTCTGGTCGATTTAGTCACATTTTTGGTGACTTTGGGGAATCCAGGCGGCAACAAACCTTGACATCTGCATTTCAGAAACCGAGAAAATCACAGTTAGATTTTTTTTTTCCAAATCGTGCAGGTCTAGATGAATACAGTTGTAAGTAAAACAATAATTAGTATAACAGTTTCAAAAATATGACTTGGTGCACAATAACTGCTGGATTAAAGTGACACTGGGGCTGACACCAAACAATCAGCCGTGAATCACGTGGCAGACGCTAAATGAAGTGTGAAAGTCGCTCAGACCCACGTACGCTTCATATAAGCGTGATTTGGACGCACAGAAGCACCTATAGATGCAGCAGTGGGAGGACAGCAGGGGGGCAGCGCAGCAAAAGGACAAACTATTTTTATTTGTCATTTCGAGTTGAGCTAAGTTGAATAAACAATGTGTGGTAAAGTTTTTGGTCGTGTGTAAAAAAGTGCAAATCCCTTTTAGCAAAACAACAAGCTAGTCAATGCACAATAGAAATAATCGCTTGACTGTCGACTACTAAAATAATTGTTAAAGAAAAATATCTAGTTGTGACTTTTTTGACTTGTAACTGTGATTAGATGAGTTTTTCTCACTTTTAGTTGTGTTTTTCTCATTTTTGTTGCTTTAAGTTGCATTTTTGTCACTTTAAGTCACCTTTTTAGTCATGTTTTTGTCATGTTTTCTCATTTAAGTTGCATTTTTGTTGCTTTAAGTTGCGTTTTTGTCCCCGTTTTAACAGATTTCAATTGTGTTTTTGGCCCTTCAAGTCATGTTCTCACTTTTAGTTGTGTTTTTCTAATTTTTGTTGCTTTAAGTTGCATTTTTATCACATTAAGTCACCTTTTTAATCACGGTTAGTCATGTTTTTGTCGCGTTTTAGCAGATTTAAATAGTGTTTTTGGCGCTTTAAGTCATGTTCCGGTCAATTTTAGTCACGTTTTTGGTGACTTTTACTTTGGGAATCCAGGCGGCAACAAACCTTGACATCTGCATTTCAGAAACCGAGAAAACCAAACTCGTCTGCGCTCCCGCCTCAACAAGACATCACCAAAAGCACCTCTGCCGAGCCTCCACACATCCTTTCCTCTTCACATTGTGCGATACTCAATATTTGTGAACCATTTTAGAGTTTATAAAGAGGCAAAGTACACCTGTCGTGACTTTTCTGACTTGTATTGCGATTTTCTCACTTGTAGTGGTTTTTCTCATTTAAGTCGCATTTTTGTTGCTTTAAATTACGTTTTTATCACTTTTAGTTGCATTTTAACAGATTTTAATTGTGTTTTTGGCCCTTTAAGTCATGTTCTTGTCGATTTTAGTCACGTTTTGGTGCTTAAAGTCATGTTGTTGTCAATTTTAATTGCATTTTTGTCGCTTTTTATCACTTTAAGTCACTTTTTTTATCGCGGTTAGTCATGTTTTTGTCGCGTTTTAGCAGATTTAAATAGTGTTTTTGGCGCTTTAAGTCATGTTCCAGTCAATTTTAGTATAATTTTTAGTGACTTTGTCTTTGGAGAATCCAGGCAGCAACAAACCTTGACATCTGCATTTCAGAAACCGAGAAAACCAAACTCGTCTGCGCTCCTGCCTCAACAAGACATCACCAAAAGCACCTCTGCCGAGCCTCCACACATCCTTTCCTCTTCATATTGTGCGATACCCGTGCCCTCTCTCGCTCTTCCCCTCTCGCTCTCGCCGCCGAAACGAGGCAGGAGCAGGAGGCGGAGGAGAGGGAGGGAAAGTAAATGAGATCGCGATGAGATGCCAAGGTGTATTAGGAGTGAGGAGTCGAGCAGGCGGCCTGAAGGGGAAGGAAAGGAAGCGAGGAGGCAGGGAAGCTGGAGGAGCGAGCGGCGGAGCGGGTGGAAGAGCACACACAGCGAGGTGGAGCCGTATGGACACCTCCCCGAGACATATTAGTGTTTGCAATGTCAGCGCAGGACAGCGAGAGAGAGCGAGGGAGGAGAGGTTAGACGAGGGAAGAAGAACAAAGGAATTGGAATTGTTCAAAGGATGTAGGTTTAGCAGTGATAATGGTCAAAAAATGCAGTGGTTTCATGCTTCAAGTCACCTTTTTATCTGGTTTTCTTGCGAACTTTTGAAGAATTGTAATGGTTTTCATTGTCTTCACGAAGCAGATTGTTTTAAAACTCACAGAAAACATTTTGGTTGTTTTTAATTAAGTATTATAATTAAGAAAACAAGACGGACATTCTTAATTTACAGAAAACATGATAAAATCTGGAGTACAGCTTTCTTTTGCTAAAAATGCAGTGGTTTCATGCTTGAAGTCACCTTTTTATCTGGTTTTCTTGCGAACTTTTGAAGAATTGTAATGGTTTTCATTGTTTTCATGAAGCATATTGTTTTAAAACTCACAGAAAACATATTTTGGTTGTTTCTAATTACGTATTATAATTAAGAAAACAAGATGAACGTTCTTAATTTACAGAAAACATGATAAAATCTGGAGTACAGCTTTCTTTTGCTTTGTCAATTTAAGATTAAATAATAAAGTACAATGTGGAAAGTCCTTCAGGCAATTGTTTGCAAAATAGTTTTTATCGGTACCCTCTGTAAAAAAAAAAAAAATAGTAAAGTCTGATTTGACAGTTTGTTTTTTTTGTTTCTTAATTAAAAAAAAAAAAATTACCTATCCTCTCAAATGTTTCATTATAATTTTGATATGTTTTTTTCTCTTAATTCTACTGGACATCTCCATTCATTTCAACCAATGTATTTTTATTTTTTTTATTGCGGTTGTATTTGTTAAAAACTTGTATTTGTTAAAAAATGCATTGACTTTTGGCCCGCCTCCTTGCCTTACTGTGATTGGACGATTCATATTTCCTGCAAAGTACAAGTCGATCGTTTTGTGTTTCAAGCTTACGTTAAGTTTCAACAGTCAAGTCTTTGCTTTTAACTAAATAGTCTTTTTACAAATCATATTTTGTATTTATTTTACATTTATTTGTCTTTTGTGCTTGCTTGTTTCAAATATTTAACTATTGTCAGTCATTTTTGATCAAATTAGTGCTCAGATAATCTAGATTTGTGAACATTTTGTAGAGCTGGCAACTGTTAAAGCTGGAGTACCTGATTTTAACACTGTGCAACCAGAAGAAAGTTTTTTAATCAATCTTATCCCTCGCTTTCACAAATCATTAAAATTCACATGCATTCATATTCGATCTTGTGAACAGCTTTAAAACAGCTTTTTTCAGGCGGCGAAGTGAAACCGGGGAGGACCACCCAAGCACAGCCAATCAGAGCACTGCTTTTAGCTCTTCGAGACAAAAAACTTTATTGTTCGACGCAGACAGCACACAGAGGTCTCATATTTGTCGCAAAGTGCTGCTTTTACAGGATACTCTAACCCTTCGATGGAAAACAAAACAAAACTTCATAATGTACACCCAAAAAACTCTTCTATTTCTATGTTCAGGCCCAAATATCTGACCGACCCTGCACTCACAAGATCACAAACTCACATTATTTGTACAAAAAAGAACAGGTACGCTGGTTATTTCAGGGTAAAATGGTTGATAAAAACTCCCAATTTACTCCCAAATCGTTTAAACCCCAGTAACACAATTTGAATCGTTTGCTTTTTGGTCTAATTTGTCTTGATTTTTCTTTTACGACAAAGGAATTAAAGCTAGAAGGAACTTTATCAGAGAATATAATCAATGTGCCGTCTACATCTGATGATCCACCGTCCTAAAAAGCTGCGCACAGACCCAAAATGTCATGCATGTGAATACTAACAGGGTTTGTGAGCGCTAGAGACGTGATAAATTGATTTAAATACCAACGTCCTCCTGTCACGGTTGGAAAATCAGCTCCCGCAGACGTAAATAATACACTTTGTGAGTTAAAAAGCCTCATACATTATTGCACAGGTTACAAACAGAACAGAGCGTGCACTCGTGATTTACTCTTTGCATTTGAACAATAGTCACTTCACCGCTGTTTCTGTTGGAGTTGTTTCGTGCGGAGTCATTTACAATCTAAAGGTCACACGGGAGCCGCAGCTGTGGGAGTTTAATGCGCTCGGGTCAGAGTAGAGAGCTACAAAACACAGCTGACTTATAAAATACATCAAATAAAAGACGTGATGTTGTATAAGGAGGATAAAATGTGATCGTTGGGGTCAGAAATAGATCTGTTTTACGACATGTCAAGCGCTAAAACGCAAAACGAACACACAAACGTTCTACTGGTTTACAAATCTTGCATTAAAACTCAAATTAAAGCTGGAGTATTTGATTTTTTTACGACGCGAAAGCGAAAGTATGTATTAAAAGCTCTCTAATTCGTAATTCGCTCTCAGAAAACCCTTCACATGCTTTAATTTTAAGGCACACGCACAACTTTAGAACTGCTTTTTTCAGACGGCAAAGTGAAACTAGGGAGGTCCACCCAAGCACAGCCAATCAGAGCGCTGCTTTCAGCTCTTACTTCCGGGTTGATGTGAATGAAAATGCTTTATTATTAGCCGCAGACAGCACACAGTGGTCTACTTTTGTCACAAAGTGCTGCTTTTACAAGATACTCTTTGGTGGAAAACACAAAAAATGTACTCATTAACAACAAAAAAGTCAGGTGTCTCAGCTTTAAGGGACAAACGGTGTAGAGTACCAACAATTAATCTGAATAATTGTGATTTATTGACTAGTAATCATGAATAAAAATGTATTTGAAGTGCTTTACAGACATCATTAATGGAGAGTAACAAAGTACAAAAGTCAAAGTACAATTTCAAGGTATCTGTAAATTACTTAAAGGGCCTATGACAGGTTAAAATACACATTTAACTAAAATGCAGTTAAGATAAATATATTCACATTTCTACTAAAATCTTTACAAATTTAACCCCAGTTTAGCTATATTTTAGGTTTAAAATTTTACTTCCTGGTTGTAAAGTATGACATCACACTAGGAAATTACCATAGCAACCACACTGTACACTGGGCCAAAACTCATCTAATGTCACAGATTTTGTTCATTTGACAAAGAAAAACACGTGAACACCTTTATTTTGTTGAATCAAAGTTTAAAGGATCAAAAAAGTAGTTTATTTTGTGTAAATTGTGCATTACCTTTGTCTCCCCAGTGTGATGTCATCAGTTTGTTTACTTCCTGTAATTGTCGGCAGATTTTTCAACTTTTCTCCGCAAACAGCGACCTGATCGGTGCAAAACTATAATTTGTATTTGCACGAGGTATTAACACAGTGAATAAAGACAAAATTAGAAAATCATAAAAACCTGTCACATGCACTTTAAGTATATTTGACCGTGCATACATTTTACTTTACTACATTTAAGAGCAGGAATCTACTTTCTACTGCTCAACATTTTGGACTAGACTGAAAAGTAGACAGTACAAGGACAGGGGTTATTTTTAGCGTCTTCACTGTGATATTGTTTTGAGTTCAAGACCTGACTTTGAGAAAACTGAATTATTTAGATAAAAATTCATGAAAAATGTATAAACTTATTCAGTCGCAGTCGATTCAGTCTATGCAATTCTTCAAGTTCACACTAATCGACGGTTTTAAAACTTGTCATTTGTGTGAATTTTTTTTTTTTTTTACTCAGAGGTGCCTTTTTTTAATTGGTTGAGCACTTTAACTCGTCATACTTTTACTGGCTCTTGTATCTGTACTTTACTTTAGTAACAAAATAGAGAAATTCTTCCAGTGGGACAAAAAAAAAAAAAAAATTCAATTAAATTCACATTGCAGTTGACTATTTTAAGAATTGTTAGTCGTTATCTCGATCTTACAGACTTTAAAACACCTGCAAAAAGACGCTTTATCACAAAAAACAGCTGCAAAATTAAATCAAAACGTCAAAAAGAAATTATTAGATTATTAAAATATTTGTGACTTTAATCAATAATGAGATATTTGTAAATGTTTGATATCTGGTAAAAGTCTTCAGTCATCATCTTTTTACCTTTATCTGGTTGAAAAATAAGTTTCAAATGTCAATAAAAAAATAATTTTCTAAAGTAATCGTTAGTTACGGCTCTAAACTGTTGTATTGTTGTCATTATTGTGTCACCAGTTTCAAATCCAAACATTAAAATAAAAGATTTTGAAGTTAGTTGTGTCTTTTTCTCTTCTTTTTTTCTCTTTGAAGCTGGAAAAAGTGTTGACATTTTTATTCCACCTACAGATATAAAAATACAACGGGCCGAGTGTGAACAAGAGAGCAGCGGCAGAGGCTGTGGAACAAAAAAAGACGCACTTTGGATGATCGATTGAAACCATTGCCTTGTGCTCGTATTGTATTTTACATTTACAACGTTGTCAGATCCATAAAGTGCACATTTATGGAAATAAGAATCCACGCGGCGATCGTACTTCAGTCTCTCGCCGGAGCAATAACTCGGGTCATTTGTCGTCACACGAGGACGAAACGCAGCCCTTTGCTTCCACGAGACACGACACTGCGGAAAGGAATGTTCAATACGCAAAAAATGACCTGATTTTATAACGTAGTGTAGGTGTAATTATAGATTATGTAGCGCTGGACGATATGGAAATGCAGAATCACATGCACGATCAGCTTTTTTTCAAAAACGAGACTGAGAGTCAAAAACGTGACTAGGTGAAAGAAAAGCAAATACAAGTGACAAAACTGTGACTAACGGCGGCAAAAATGAGACTAACCGAGTCAAAAACGTGACTAAGTGAAAGAAAAGCAAATACAAGTGACAAAACTGTGACTATAAGCAACAAAAATGTGACTAAAGGCGGCAAAAATGAGACTAAAAGTGACAGAAAGGTGAATAAAAGCAACAAAACCGTGACTAAAAGCAACAAAAATGCGACTAACAGTGGCAAAAACGAGACTAAGTGACAAAAACACGACTAAAACTGACAAAACATGACTAAAAGTGACAGAAATGTAACTAAAACTGACAAAAAAAGTGACAAAAACTTTATTAAAAATATGACTAAAAATGACTAAATTAGACTAAAAGTGACAAAAACGAGTCTTAAACTAAACAAAAACACAAGTATAAGTTAAAAAAAAAAGTTGAATTATTGAAGATGACTAAATTAGGGCTGGAATGATTTAAGATAGTGGCCCAAAAAAAATTGGGCCACTATCCCAATGATTGATCATCATTATCTGGACTACACAGACTTTAAAACACATGAAAAGACCTTTTGTAACAAAGACAGTGGCATTATCAATGAAATATAAAAAAATAATCAACTATTTCTGATTCTCATCAACAGCAACGCACTTTATTCGTAAATATTCTTCATCTAGAAGTGTTCAGTCGCCATATTTCAACATTTATTTGGTTGATTTGATATTTAAAAAGTCTCAAAGTTCAATAGAAATAATCGTTTGACAGTCGACCACTAAAATAACCGTTCGTTTCCGCTCTTCAAAAAGTGCCTCAAGTAAAAGTAAACGCACGTAAAGATGCCGTAATTGCTCCTGGTCCGAGTCTTTCTCCCAAACAACAGGGAAAAGTGCCAGTCTCCTCCAGCAGCAGAAGAATCGTTTGTCACAACATCAATTAAACAAAAGCTCCAGTCCAAATCCTGCGCTCAGCATTCAGCCAAACCAATCAATCTGGCACAAAGTGAGCCACGACGCCAGTGTTTGTGCAGGAGCATCGCAAATGTGTCCTTCCCCAACAATCCGCAGCAGCCAGGAGGAGGCCGGGCTGAGAGAGAGGACCGGGACGGGACTGGGATGGGACGGGACCAGGACTGGACCAGGACTGGAACGGGACTGGACCGGGACTAAACAGCTAAAACAGCAGGAGCATCGCAAATGTGTCCTTCCCCAACGATCCGCAGCAGCCAGGACGAGGCTGGGCTGAGAGAGAGGACCGGGAATGGACCGGGACTGGACCAGGACTGGACGGGACCAGGACGGGACGAGGACGGGAACGGGACTGGACCAGGACAGGAACGGGACTGGACCAGGACCAGGACTGGACCGGGACGGGACAGGGACGGGACCTGGACCAGGATGGGACAGGGACGGGACCAGGACTTAACAGCTAAAACAGCTCAATACAAGACAAAACCAGGGTAAACCAGAACACAGCAAGGGCAAAACCAAGACTAAATCAGGACCCAAGCAGGGCTGAAACAGGACTCAAGCAAGATTAAATCAGGACTAAACCAGGACTCTCGAAAATGGGACAAATTTGGGACTAAATTGAGACTAAATTAGGACTAAAGCAAGACTAAACCAAAGACAAAATCAGGACGGGACCAGGACAGAACGGCTAAAACAGCACAATATAGGACCAGGGTAAACGAGAACTCAGCAAGGGCAAAACTAAGACTAAATCAGGACTAAACCAGAGACTAAACCAGGAATAAACCAGAGACTAAAGTGGGACTAAAGCAGGACTCAAGCAGGACAAATCTAGCTCTAAAGTGGGACTAAAAAGCGACTAAACCAGGACTAAACTAGAGACTAAATCATCTGATCTACTAAATCAGGACTCAAGCAAGGACCAGGACTCTCTAAAATGGGACTAATTTGGGACTAAACCTGGACTGAAGCAGGACTAAACTAGGACTACAGCAAAGCTAAACCAAAGACAAAATCAGGACTGAACAGCAAAACCAGCACAATTTAGGACCAGGGTAAACCAGAACTCGGCAAGGGCAAAACCAAGAATAAGCCAAAAAGACTCAACCAGGACTAAATTAAAGAAACCAAGATGATCTAGAACAAAACCATGAGTAAACCTGGACTTGATAAAGACTCAACCAGGACTAAACCAGAATTCAACAAGGAATAAACTGTAGGACATAGGACAAAATCAGAAGTAAACCAGGACTAAATTAAAGAAACCAAGACAATCTAGGACAAAACCATGAGTAAACCTGGACTTGATAAAGACTCAACCAGGACTAAACCAGCTGAAAACGAGGACTAAATTGGGTCTAAACTGAGTAAAATCCAGGGTTAATAAAACAGAATCAAAGCCAAGACTAAATTAAGTCTAAACCATGACAAAAGAAGATCAAAATAAAGTGATGCAGTTGCACACATTAACATGAATATTCTTCATGTAGCCTTCAGTCACCATATTTCAACTTTTATTTGGTTGATAATGTATTTAAATAGTCTCAGTGATAATTGCAAATCTAATGCACTAAACCAGGACTTAATCAGGACTAATCCAGGACTCTGGATTCCCTGTGAATAATTTAGTTGTAAATGAATTGTGTTGAGTGCGAGAAGGTGCATGCAATGAACTAAACCAGGACTAAATCAAGACTCGGGCAGGAATAAACCAGGATTAATATAGCTCTAAAGCGGGACTAAAGCAGGACTAAAGCAAAACTTAAACCAAAACAGGACTAAACCAGAACTAAAGAGGGACAAATTCAGGACTAAACCAGGACTAAACAAGGACCAAAGCAGGACCAAAACAGGACTAAAGGGGGACTGAACCAGAACTAAAAGGGGGACAAATTCAGGACTAAACCAGGACCAAAGTAGGTCTAAAGCAGGACCAAAACAGGACTAAGGGGGACTGGTCCTGGTTTAGTCCTGAATTTGTCCACTTTTAGTCCTGGTTCAAAGTAGCAATAAAGAAGGACCAAAACAGGCCTAAAGAAGGACTGAACCAGGACTAAAAGGGGACAAAAATCAGGACTAAACCAGGACCAAAAGAGGAATAAAAGCAGGACCAAAACAGGACTAAGGGGGACTGAACCAGGACTAAAGGGGACAAAAATAAGGACTGAACCAGGACCAAAGTAGGACTAAAGCAGGACCAAAACAGGACTAAAGGGGGACTGAACCAGGACTAAAAGGGGACAAAAATAAGACCTAAACCAGGACCAAAAGAGGAATAAAATCAGGACCAAAACAGGACTAAGGGGGACTGAACCAGGACCAAAAGGGGAATAAATCAGGACCAAAACAGGACTAAGGGGAACTGAACCAGGACTAAAAGGGGACAAAAATAAGGACTGAACCAGGACCAAAAGGGGAATAAATCAGGACCAAAACAGGACTAAGGGGAACTGAACCAGGACTAAAAGGGGACAAAAATAAGGACTGAACCAGGACCAAAAGGGGAATAAATCAGGACCAAAACAGGACTAAGGGGAACTGAACCAGGACTAAAAGGGGACAAAAATAAGGACTAAACCAGGACCAAAAGGGGAATAAAATCAGGACTAAACCAAGAGAAAAGCAGGACTAAACCGGACTAAAAGGCGACAGAACCAGAACTAAAGCAGCACTAAATCAGGAGTAAATTGGGACTAAACCAGGACTAAGACCGGTCCCTGTACATGCCTGCCTTCAGTGACTCTTCAGACGGTGTTGAGAGTCGGGCTGCGTGTGATGTTGGTGGCGTGAGGAGCAGAGGATCAGAGCGGAGCCTGAAGTCGCGTGTGGAAACTGTGTCACTTAAACGCACCGCAGCAGCTGGTGTTCTCAGACCATATGTGCCCAAAAAAAAAATCTACTGCAGATTTAAGCGCAGCCGGGACGAGAGCCACGAGTAAAGACAGTTTTATTAGAGTCACGATTCTAAAAAGAGAGAGATGCAAAACAAACAGATGATGCGGTTTATTTTGTCAAGCCATTCCGTCAATATTCAAGCGCTTTTTATAGGAATTTTACACATTTTGGAGGAGGAACCGTCGTGCAAATGTAGTCGACTGTTTGACAAATTTGACAATCAGAATCAGGTTTATTTATACTATTTAAAATTGTATGCGCCTTTCTCAACACGTAAAAAAGACAAGACTTGTTCCTTGCTCCACTCCACAAGTGGTTGTAGTCTCTATAATTGCTTTTTAATCATCCAATATTGCACTAATTATGCAACTAAATATATTACTTTCAGTACTTTCTAATAACAAGCAAATTCTGGATTATATTATGTAAATGTGAGTCCAAATCCAAATACTTTGCTTTTTAATTCATATCGGTTTATGTCCAAATTAAAGAGAAGTCACCTCTAAGACTTTTCTACAGCAGAACTATTATCATTAACTGAAAATTGTCATATAACATGGATGTTTTAATTAAATTCTTAAAAAAGGAAAAGAGCTACAAATGAGAAATGCAAAACGTTACACCGCTCACTTTCACATTGCATTAATCATCAACAGAAACATGTTCTTTAGGGTCTGCACAATAAATTGCAGGATTGATATTGCAACATTGTCTGACGCAATAATCAACAACAACAAACTAATAAATAAAGCGCAATAAAACCAAGCTCCTCCAGCGGATAGAAATTTACTATTTTAAAAAGGAAACCGTTGAAAAAGGCAGATTTTATCCACAGTTTTCCTTGTTCAGTCTAAATCTTCACTCTTTTTCGAGACGGCTAAACTTCTTTTGTTTATTGATACTAGGTTATTATTCTTTCCCCATTAATCAATTTGTTGTTTCGATCAAAAGGTCAGTGGACATGAGTTTTTTTTACCAAATTTGACCAAGACGAAGCTAAAGAGATGCCGCTTGAGAACATCTTTATAAACACACATCTTTTCCACATTTCTAGCATCATTTTGAGTTAATTGCTGCTCTTTGTGAGTCATACAGCTCTTCTCTCAGCACATGGCACACTGTATTGACCCCTTAAAGGTTTGTAAACAAAAACATTCTAAATTCAGAACGGAGGCAAAAGTGAAGTGGAACATGATGTGATTTCAATGGGGAAACTAACATTAACCTCAGAATGTCACAAAATATGAAAAATGTAGATGCTTTTGGAAAATGAAAAGCCTCAGACACATGTGAGTGACATCAGAGCTGCTTTAAACACATTTATTATTGTATTTTACATGATTTGCTTATGTTAGAGGAGATAATGACACGTTCATGGCATTTTTGATTAACAAAAAATCCAGATTTGTAGATTTTACAGGACGAATACTGACAGAAATGTTAAGCCCACAATAGTTTTTCATTTTATCTACAGATATAGTACATACTTTAAGATAAATAACACATTTTCTGAAGCTCAAATACTATTTATTAAGCTAGAAAATAATATATTGTCTTTCCTCTGTAATAGAAAAGCAAACTATCTGGCATTTCTACCATGGAAATTCTAGTTTGTTGCCTTTCCCCACACAAAACGACACAAAAGCATTAGTATTTAGATCCGATGCGAGTTAATTATTGAAGATATGCTTATTTTTGCCTCCAATTCGAAAATTTGATGATAGAACATTTTAAAGGGAAGTACAGAAAACGATCATTTATAGATGATTATTTCAATAATCAGTTAGCTGTGATTAATCAATTAACTTGTTTCAGCCTTAAGTGATACTGTAAATCGTTTGCAGCGGAACTTGTTAATTGTTGATGATTGATTATTGATATTGCATGTCATGAGCTTGAATGAACTAAACAAACCAAATAGCCTTGATTTTAGTCTGTTTTTTTTTTTTTTTTTTTTACACAGTTTGACTAAAACCTTATGGTAGGAACACATGTGTTTACATATTAACGTGTCGAAAAGTATATTAAAATATCAAAATAACACTAAATATCACCAAAAAAATCCAAAATCGAGCAGAACTATTTCTCACAATCCTGAATTTTCCACCATATGATCAAAATGAACATATCTCGTCCAAAAACCAAAATAATTTCAACGTGTTTCGGTACGTTTTTTGTTGTAGTCGAGTAGGAACAACATAAAACAGAATCCCCATCACGAGGTTGACACGCAGCCCGGCTCTGGCAGCTCCGGGACAGGACTCGGGGGCCGGTGTCAGCGCACGTCTTTACGCGTCTTGGCTGCGCTCCAGGCTCCGGTAAATCATCGCCTCCTGCCCGCCTCCGGTGCGGATGTTCCGGGGGCCGAGCCGGTCAGTTCCCGGCGCACGAACACATTAAACCCTCGTAACGCACCCCGGAGCCTCGAACAACAACACGTCAACTTTCCCTCCTCCGGAACAATGGCGAGGCTGGAGTGGAGGCGCGGGGGAGAGAACGCGTACCAAAGACGGGAGAGCGCAGCATCCACGCGCCGCTGGACAAAGAAACCAGTTGCGTTCGGAGGCGAAAGGCACGGAATCCACCGCGAACCACGTGTTTGGGTCGTTAAAAAGTTCGAAATGTCAGTGCTTTTCGGGTTGAAACGTGGAAACAACAGTATATTCGCCGTTATTTAATAGAAAGAGACTATAAACAAGTATCTACGAGGCAAAAGTGTAAAGGAATGCGCAGTTTTTATCGTAATAAAAGCTACTTTTATTCCGAAAAAGATTCATTTGTTCTTCCAAGATTATTTTCAATTACAGTTAATGACTAAACACAGCACTGGTTTGCTTTGGAAAGAATATTTAACGTATTTGAGAATAATTATGGATATAGAAGCCAGCTTTTTCTGATTTATTGTGCATTTTAAAATCAAATTTCAGAATTTGTGATATTTTGTGCAGCTGCGTTTGTTTATAAAACGTGGTACAGAATTAAAGACGATTGGATTTGACATTAGGAAAGAAAACTCGCCAAAAATCAAAACGAGTCAAATGTAAAACGCAATAAATTCAGTTTTTCTAGATATACTTGCAGTTAATATTAATGTGTTGTCAGAAAGTAAGTTGTCACCACGAAAGACGTATTTTACGCACATGACCTCACCAAAGTCACGTCTATTTTACGCTGCGCTACAATCACCAAATGTTCCACAAGCGTCAATGCGTAAATCCGACCAAACAAAAAAACATGCCTCTGGTCTGAAAGTACGAGCACATCTCCGCGAAGATAAAATCCCAGCTGCTTCACATCGGGACTAAACCAGCAGCTCCGAGACGAGCGCGCGTCCATCCAACATCTCCATCATCACTGCGGCGCGTAACGATGCGTAAAAAAAAGAGAGTTTGGTCCTTACCTTCTTCTGCGTAACAGTCCTTTGCGAGCGTCAACAATAAAATCCCAAAGAGCGAAGTGAGCGCCTTACGCAGCAGCAGATCCATGGTCGTGATTGTGCCTGTTCCGCGGGCTTGTGCTCATGTCTCTCCGGCTCCACAGCACCGTTCACCGGGAGGGTAAAGAGTCGCAGCGAAACGAGCGCCGACCGGGCAAGTAAAGTAGTGCCGGAGCGAGAGGAGCGCAGACGGTATAAGGGCTCCGGGGGGGCGGGGTCTGCGCGCGTGATTGACAGCGCGATGGAGCAGTGGGGAGGCGAGGGCAGAGCGCGGAGGGCCAATGAGGAGCGGGAGAGCAGGTGCTTCACAGGGGTGCAGGTCTGTGCAGGACGGAGGAGGTGCGGAGTAAATGGAGAGTGAAGTTAAATCAGAGCGAGGAAGATGTTAAGAGGCGACGGAATCCAATATGGTCGACAAAGAAATGCTTGGTCGACAAATAAATAAACGAAGGACCAGCCCCGTGGACCAATTAGTGGACTTTTGTTGTAATAAAAGGCAATGAGTAATGAGCTTTAGAGACTAAATACAAGTATTCAGGACATCTGAGGGCCCCATTATCCTTAAAAAAATAGAAAAATCATTGTTTTTGACCCTACCCCCCAAAAAAAAGTCATAATAATTTGCAGTTAGTGTATTTTCTTACTGTATTATCATGTTTCGCTATCTTTGTGAAAATTATCTGGCACAAACAAACTACTGTATGGTAATATAAGCCACTAGCTACACCATATTTCTGTAAATTAGCAAATAATTGGTAGTGATTTTTTGTACAAAATTATGTATGTGTGGGGTCCACTGAGGAGGTTTGTACCTGGGGCACAGAATTTGGTGCTGCGCCCCTGCTCAAACGACAACAACTGTACAGGGATTCATGCAAAAACAATTCATTCTAGGGCTGCAAATAATGATTATTTTGGCAATTGATGAATCTCTTGATTATTCTTTCGATTCATGGATTAGTTGTTTAGAATGCAAAATGCCGGTGAATGAGATTTTTTACAATCTTTAACTGAAAGGAAGTTAAAGAAATGCTACTTGACAACATCTTCACAGAGTAAACTTACAGCAAAATATATATTTTTTAAATAAAGCACTTGTTTCTTGTGTCATTTTACAGGAATTCATGCTTTGTCTAAACAAAACAATCTCTTTACGCACGACACGTTTTGGAAGTTGTGTATTGTTCAAAAAAAGGTTCGATTATAAAATGGGTTGACGGTTATTTAAATATTCGATTAGTTGTAATAAATCAATTAACTTGTTTCTGACATAATACATTAAATTGAACTCATGATCCTCTCAAAAATCGTCCGTTAACTTTCTCCATATTTTCTTCTTTTTGCCATATAAATACTTTAATAAAATCATTAGTCGACATTGGTCAACTTGGCCACCATTGACCGATTAATCGACTGAACGACTAAAGGATTAGAATCCAAATGCGTTGTATTTTAAAATGTGCAGAGGTGACTTGCACATCCAGACTTGGACACACCCAACAGACTTTTTTTTGATTAACTTTTATTTAACCAGATGAGAACCGAGTGAGATCAAGACCTCTCTTTCAACGATGACCTGAGGCAAAGTGACACAGAAATCTCTTAAATGTGTAAATGTTTTTAAATTGTGTGAGCTAAGAAAAAGGACCGAAACGTCATATCAATAAATTAATGAAAGGTAAGACTGTGTGGGAGTTCACTTTAAAGTTTTCAGCAAAGTGCTTTCCCTCCTACGCACCTGTCGCCCAGTCAGGTGTGCACAGTCTGTCCAGCAACCGCACGAATGATAGAAAATTATGAAGAATACAAAAGAATGTCACGTGAACACAACCAATTGCAGGGTGTCACTTAAACTTAGGCCCACGTCAACAAAATACAGACAAAGTGTCATTTATGAGTTACATCATGTTAAGTGGTAGAGTACTGGGCGACAAGCAACTAGAGCTGCATGATTTGGGACAAATAACCAGAATTGCAATTAGATTTGTGATTTGTTTTAATAATAGAATTCTGTTCAAACAAACACAATAAGGAGAATTGACAAAAAGACTAAAATATGAACTGACGAGCTAATAAGAGAATCTAGTGTTTCAGAATCGTTGGTTGCCTTTAGTCACCTTTTGGTGTCATTTTTGTCACTTAGACGCAATTTGACACTTCAAAAGGAAAGATATTGTGCATTTTTCATGTAGTTGTCTTTAAACACGCTCTTGAGTATCTTAAATTTGCAAGGTCATGTTTTGAAGCAAAAAAAAAGTTTGTTGATTAAATGACCAGATTTATCAGCCTGCGTGTGCCTTAGCGCTGACACAATTTAGTGAAGTTAGCGCTCAACAGACGCTATGATGCGGGTTAGCAGGAGCAATGAACATGTTTAGAGGCAAAAAAGAGCAGAACGAGTCTGTCGATGATTTAACGACTTAAAACAGCAGAATGTTCTCGGATAAGTGATGTATGAAATCTGAAAATACGTCCCGGATCGAGGGAGTTCAGCAGGATGTTTTTTGAGGCTCGGGAGGATTTTCTCCTCAAAACGGCATGAATGCAGCTGAATGCTACTCCAGGTATGTTTTTGATGACGCAACATAATTAAAAGCTCAAAAATTTAACTGTAGCAGAATATGTGACCTTTAAGTCATGTTTTTGTCACTTTTAGTAGCGTTTTTGACATTTTTAGTTGCGTGTTTGTTACTTTTACTTGAGTTTTTTGTCATTTATTGTCACATTTTTTGATGCGTATTTCAGAACATGTTGAATCTAAACTACAGGTCTGGCAGTTTTTATGCAGAATAAAGGAAATAATTGCACTTCAAAATTGTAGCCTTTGTTATTTGCCAATTGTGATTTTGTTTAATTATGCAACCCCATACCAATGACATTAAATTCACTAACGCACTCTCACACCATTGATAAAAAGCAGAAATTTTACTATCCAACTGTTCCATTCTTTTACATGCAGGAGATGCAGAGTGAGTTTTATAACCATTAATCATTTCATATTCACATATACAGCTAAACCCAACAATAACTCTTGTGTTGTTTCTGCATTTTAAGAGAGTAAAGTAGTGCGTTTGACCCTTGGCTGACCCTAATGGCCTATATGTGGAGAAGACGTTCCTCCTTCAGGCTCTGGACTCCCCGACTCCCTCTGCTGTCTGGAGGCCAAACTCGCAGGTCAATGTACGGTCTTCCTCTGAATTATTGATATTTTTTAGGCATATTGTTGTGTTCTGGTCAAGAAGTATTGAGTTTGGACGGTAAAAAGGTTGTAGTGGTGAGTGAAGGATTATGTGTTTGCACTCACTGAAGAAGTACAGGATGAGGCTGGTAGAAGTCAAAGCTGTTCTCTGCGTTTGACCGTCCGCTGATGCAGCAGGGGGAAGCTGTCAGGAGAAAAACGCACAATGCATGAGCACAATAATGAAACTTAAACAATAAAAGGGCAGAAGTTCAAGACAATACACTGGAGGATTCTTAGTTTTCATAACTAAATACTACTCAGGCACTGCCATAAGGCCCAGCTCCAGAAGTTGAGCCTCAGCTATTGATCAGAAGTATCAGAATACATTTTATTGCTATTGTCAGTGAACAACATTCACAACCCGAGGGAAAATAAAACAGAACAAGGCATGCAAAATAAGTGTCAGAATGAATTAAGTTTAAATTCAAAATATATACAGTATGGGCAGACAAATGGTGCAAACTGGCAGTGTAAATGGATAAGTGCTGTTGAAGAGTTATTAAAGGTCCCATAACATGCAAAATCGACTTTTCAGAGGTTTTAACCTTCCTACAGTGCTATTTGGGCCTCGTATGTTGTGGCCAAAGTGGTTTTTTGATTGATTCCCGCATGTTTTCGCTAGAGAACTGTCTTTTCCGTCCCCCTCGGCTGAGCAGCAGACGGGGGCTCCTCACTAAGATGACACGGCTTCACCAGGATGACGCGGTGTTTAAGCCACGCCTCCAGGAAGCGCGCAGCCGCAGAATAAAAACAGCTAATGCTAATGCTACACAGTAATTACACAATGGATACGACAGATAGAAGAGTTAGCTTGTTATTTACCAAACGGCAGCGTCCGTCGTTGAGGCCCTGGAGCACGTCAAACTCCAGGTCAGATCCAGGACGTAGGATAAAATGTTTATTCCTGTGTTTGTGTATCGCTGTTTACCGGAGCACATGGCGCATGCACCATCTCCGCTCTAGGCTTCGTCGCGGGTTGGGCGGGGGAGGCGCGCGGGTTGGGCGGGGGAGGCAGTCTGCTCTCTGTTCGGGGGGGGGGGGGTCGGATCTCAGAGTGAGCCGATTGCTTTTGCAAGGAGGGGGGCCAGTCCAAGAAATGGGTGTTTTTTGGAAACTGTTATGTTATGGATATCGCACAACGCAAAAATGTATCAACAAAGCCCTTAGAATAGACTGTGTAAAGGGGAAAATAGCAGAATATGGGACCTTCAAAGGGAAAATATTATGCATTTTTCATATTGTTATTAGCCTTTAAACATGTGCTTGAGTACCTTAAATTTGCATCACGAAAAAAGTTTATTATGGACTAAATTATGGACTGAATCCTAAATGAAAGGATTTCTCTGCTGTGCAATGACAGAGAGCATTTAGCCAACAGATGGAGCCTAGCGCTATACACAATTGAGTTAGCACTTCAAGACACACAATAATTAGCCTAGCAATAGCAGTTATCGTGTTTAGAGGCAGAAATGCGAAGATTTAAGAACTTTAAACAGCAAAAGATTCTCAGATAAGTGATGTATGAAATCTGAAATAGTCACTGATTGAGGGAGTTCAGCAGGAAGGTTTTTGATGCTCAGAGGGGAGAGGATTTTCTAATGAACACTCCTCAAAACTGCGTGAATGTAGCTGAATGCAACTTCAAGTGTGTTTTTCATGACAGAACATTGTTTGAACATAGTTAAAAGCTCAAAAAAAGTCACTGTAGCGGAATATATGTCCTTTAAAGTGACAGGTTTTATAAAGTACTCATGAGAACAACTGCAGAGAGAAAGAAACTGTTCTTCTGGGCGTTGAGATCCAGGTTGTTGTCGCTGCACCAGGACACCAGCCGGTCCACCTCCCTCCTGTAGACAGACTCACACCGTCCGAGATGAGTCCGATGAGGCTGGTGTCGTCTGCAAACTTGATCAGTTTTACAGTCGTGGCTGGAGGTGCAGCAGTTGGTGTACAAGGAGAAGAGCAGAGGAGAAAGTACACAGCCCTGTGGAGTTCCTGTGCTGATAGTCCAAGACATTCTTCCCCAGCCGCACGCACTGCCTCCGGTCCGTCAGGAAGTCAGTGACCCACCTGCAGATGGAGTCAGGCACGTTGAGCTGAGAGAGCTGGTCCTGGAGCAGAGCAGGAGGATGGAGTTGAACACAGAGCTGAAGTCCACAAACAGGATATTATCTGACTCTGTTTCCAATGAGGTATTTATATTATTGCCTAATATCTATGTGTCCATTAAAATAAATAAAAAATGATAAAAGCACACAAATGGACTTTTGTCAAAAAATAAATTAAAGTAAAGATAGCCCAAAGTAAAAGTGGCCTTGTCAAGCTTGCATGCATTGTCTATTTAAAGGAGCTGCACCTGATTTTTATTGTTTTGAAAAATGAAAAACAGACCTAATTAATTTTAAACTCTTTACATCAGTCACATAGATCGTTCACTTTACTAATGAACTTCCAGCATCCTAAATATTCACCTCCATGAGTTTTAGAAGCACTTTTCACCAGCTTTTTGCCATCCCTGTAAAGCTAACAAACATTAGCATGCTAATAGACTATTGTAACGGTCTGCAGACTATTGTAACGGTCTGCTTACAGCGTGTCCTAAAAGCTCTATAAGAAGCTTTCAACTGGTTCAAAATGCAGCAGCAAGATTATTAACAGGTACTAGAAAAAGAGATCATATTTCACCAGTGTTGGAGTCTCTTCACTGGCTTCCTGTTGAGTTTAGAATCAAATTTAAAATCCTCCTCCTGACTTATAAAGCTTTAAACAATATGGCCCCATCCTACCTCAAAGATGCAATAGTAGCGTACCATCCAAACAGAGCTCTTCGTTCTCAAAATGCTGGACTATTGTTAGTCCCCAGAGTCTCTAAAAGCACAGTAGGAGGTCGAGCATTTAGCTACCAAGCTCCTGTGTTATGGAACCAGCTCCTGTTCATGTAAAAGAGGCCGACACAGTCTCTACATTTAAGACCAGGCTCAAAACGTTCCTCTTTGAAATAGCTTATGGTCAGGCCAGTTAGGAACAGAAATAAAAACCTACAGTTTTAGCTACGCTGCCCTTGGAGCAATTCTGCTGGGGGAAGTATGGCAGCTTGAACACTATCCTCTGGTTCTTCCTACTTTATCTATCAACAATATTTAATATTACTTCAACTGTAGTCTGTTCATTGCTGTTCACATGTTTCTCTTTCTCTCCACTTCCCCCAGGGAGTGGAGACCGTTTCAGACACTGCGGCGGCTGCTCCAGTGACGACCCCCCCACCCCCACCTGTCTGGACGATCTATGCGCCACCCGCCTGGACAGCTGGATTAGCCACACCTCGTCTGCCTGGACGAACTCCTTCTACTTTAGATGAACTGTTCCTCATCTCCTGCTGGAGGGATCTCTCTACACTGGTGGACTGCTCCTCGTCCGCCTGGAGGAACTCTTTAAAGCCACCTCCCTCTTGAGTGGTTCTGGCTCCACAGTCCAAGTGGATGTCAGTCCTAGTTCATCTGCAGCCTGTCCGTCCGTGGGAGTAGGATCTCTCCTTCACTGTGGTTCTCCTCGAGGTTTCTACTTTTTCCCGTGGGGTTTTTGTAGTTTTTCCTCGCCGCGAAGGAGGGTCAAAGGACAGGGGCATTCTGGGACAGTTATCTGAACTGCTTTTACCTGTGGCCCATCGAGGCAACTGTTGTTGTGATTTTGGGCATTATAAAAATTAATTGATTTGATTTGATTTAATGGCACCCTTCTTGATTCTCATTGAATAAAACGCTCTATAAATAAATGCACAGAAGGCACTGTGGTCTGATTTTCACCCAAATAGATGCTTTTACAATATATCTGCACTGGGGCAACATAATTTTTTACTTTATTACACGCATAAAATCAAGAACATGAACTATTTACTGTTTTTCACGTTTCAAAACAGCAAAAATCCAGTATGGTGAGTTTAATTCTTCTTCCTCATTGCTAGGACTGTAGTCTTTTAGTCGATTTATCAGTCGATGGTGTTTTGGTCGACCAACGTTTTTATTACGTTGATAATTATTTAATTTCAATTTAAAGAATTTATACAACAAAAACAGTGAAAAAGTGAAGATATGGAGGGAGTTAGATTAAACTCATGATGATCCAAAATCTCATTTCTATATATCTAACATAACTTGAACATATACATGCACTGTTTCCTAGTACTTTTCTGTATAAATTGTTATTTTTTTGCATAAACTCCCGTGCAGTTGTGTTTTTTGAATGCAGTTTGGGTCAGATACTTCATAGTTTAACCACACCCCGTTTTAGTTGATAAATCGGTCGATAAGGCAGGTCTTTAGTCGACTACAGTCACACTCATCGCACATTACATTCATAAAAACTCCACGTGACTCATTCAAAACACACGATTTACATTAAGTGCTGATCTTAAATTCCTGCGTAATTGTACTATTGTGAGTGCAAGTCGGACATGCCCTGGAGCCTAATCACCACTCTATTCTTCTGTCCCTCTCACCTCCTTCAAATCTCCAGGGAACACAGACATTCTTCTAATGAAATGTGCTTAAACTGATAGGATCCTCGCAGTGGGCGGAGTAATTAAGGACAAGTGCTTCTTAACAAGTGCTGCTAAAAGTTCATCTCGGTTTTACGGCGTTCTGATTTCTGGCCAATTAAGTTCAAATCAGGTTAAAATGTGGAGTCAGGTTTATTAGTGCAATTTCTCGGCAGAAAGCACTTCCGATTTTCCATATTTCTGGGTTGAAATATGAGCAGTTTTGTGGTTTCTTCTATATCAGACAATAGGTAATAGATTATGAAATTATCTTTCGTGATTTATAGATTTAAAAGAAACAAACAAAAAACAAACAAACAACTATTCTACAAAAGAAGACAACATGAATATTCTTAATCTGAAGAAGGACCAGTGGTGATGGAAGTCCTTTTTTGCTACTTAAGTAAAAGTGCAGATGCATGTAAAAATAAATAAATAAGTGAAAGTAGAACATAAAAACCTACTTAAGTAGAAAATATGGAAGTTTGTGTTGTAAGAGTAAAACATAGGCATTTAGAACTGATTTTAGGAACTGATGAAGCATTAAATGTAATGATTTGATAAGGAATTGTGCTGGTCTTTAATCAGTAAAAGCAATTCAAATTTTACTTTTTCTGGTGAATTGTGTGTATATTTTTGTTTGCTCAACATTTATGCAGAATGTCACCATGAATGTGAAAAACAAACAAACTTGAACCTAGAGCTGGGTGATACGGCAAAAAATTATAATCATGATTTTCTTGGGGCCAGATCATGATTGATTTTTATCATGATTTGTGTTCACTTTGTTTTTTCTGTTGCCTTTAATAGAGCTGCACGATTTGGGAAAAATATCTAATTGTGATTTTTCTGACCAGTTTTGCGATTGTGATTAGATTTTCTATTCAGACTCACATTTCAAGCAGAATTTTGTCGCTTTTGGTCACATTTTTGTCACATTCAGTTGTGTTTGTTGTAGTTAAGTCTTTGTCACTTTTAGTCGTGTCTTTGTAGTTTTTAGATGCATTTTGCCGCTTTTAGTTGTGTTTTGGTGCATTGAGTTGAATTATTACACTTAAGAGGCGTAAGAGTCATCTACTCAGAGGCTACAGAGGCTAAATAACAGGAGACAGAGGGGAGAGAAACAGTCAATCACGATACGACAATGTCATAAAAAATAGCAGATTGTCACAGGGATGAGCTCATGATTCGATTTTTATCACCCAGCCCTACTTGAAACTATAAAAGGTACTTTTTGGTCCAGTTAAAAAATGGAGTGGGGTATAAAATACAGACCCACGCCATAGAACTATAATAAAACCTGGAAGATGAATCCAAAATGGCCGTCCTGTTTATCCCTATGGCCTGAGCTCATTGGCGCATGACCCCAAAAAAATGTCTTACTTCAGCATTTACTTCCTTATACGGAGGCTGACATCTTTGCTTTAGGGCGCCACGTGACGACAATCCCCCATGATGCTTTGAGCGACGTGAACGACCAGCAGCTGCAAGTTTTTGTGTTAACGTTAGCTTGTGTGATTGTAATTGTGTTCTTCATGTTAGACACACGTGAAGCGTCTGAAATGAAATAAAATACAACTTACAGGTGTCTCTAGTCGAGCCTTTTCCACGAGCTTCTGTTTGTATCGTCCGACGCTCGTTCACGTGACTCGCACATGTTTGTGTGACGTCACTTCATATAAAAACGGTAATTTCGGTGATTTTTAGAAACAGTACAAAAGAACATTTCCTTCTATTTTATTTAAATACCGATAATAATTCAGTACTGTCTGCGATTATAATGTGAAATTTTAGAAAAAGGCTGGTTCCAAGAGGCTGCAGTACCTCGCACGACCACTAATCAATCTGGGACCACAGACAGAGGGGGCGTGTCTTATCCAGTACATTTAATACATCCATGACCCACGCTCTTAAATGTAGTGAAGTAAAAATAAAACGTTTTCATTGTAAAAAAAAACAAAAAAACGAAAACTAAAATACATATACCTAAAAAGTTTTTTTTACTTTTGTACTTTCAACTTCTCAATGTGGGTAAAATGTTGTGGACAAAATCTACAAATTACTGGCTATAAACCCTTATAAAAGAGAACAGATTTTTGTAACAGGTCAAAAGTTTGAAAAGCAAATGCGTTTTGCCAAGTAGCTTCTTCTGTTCTGACGGAGCTCTAATAAGTCACTGCCTTATATCTGTCTGAAGGGAGTAACGACACTTAAACGTCAGAGTCGTTGGCGCTGAGTTATCTGAATCTAAATTGCAACGTGAATGGACGCAATTAGCAAATCGCAAAGGCTGCAATATGTGAATGTCCTGTCTTATTCTGCATAAAAACTGCTAACCCTGTTCAGAACTGTGAAAAAAATGTTCTGAAATAGAGAGTTTGTCAGTTCATATATGAATATTTTTGTCAAATCTTTAATGTTTAAAATGTAAACCTTGACCATAATCCTACTGTTAAAGAATAATTGCAGAATATTTTCCTCAAATCCCCTTGATTTTTCACATTTTGTTATATTCTGTGGTTAATCCCAGTTGCTCCATTTAAATTACTTTAGATTCCACTTTGCCCCTAGTTGCCTCTGGAATTTAGAATGTAGAATGTTTTGTTTTGAAAAGTCTTTAAAGATTTCTAGGGCTGTAGTCGACTAAAGGAATTCTTTGTTGACTAAAGACCTGCTTTATCCATCGATTAATTGACTAAAAAGGCGGCATGGCAAAGCTATCAAATATCTCTCTGTATCTGAACCAAACTGCATAAAAAACACATCTGCACTGGAGTTCATGCAAAAAAAATTACAATTTACACAGAAAAGTACCAGGAAACGGTGTATTTATATGTTACATGTATATAAATTAGATTAAACTCATGATTCACTCCAAGATCTTTAGCGATCCCACTCCATATCTTCACATTTAAGCTATTTTGTCATATAAATACTTCTAATTGAAATAAAATAGTCGACTAAAAAAACTGGTTAACTAAAACACCAACGACCGATTAATCAACTAAAAAGGCAGCGTGGCAAAGCTATGAAGTATCTCTGTATCTGAACCAAACTGCACCAAAAACAAACACATCTGCACTGGATTTCATGAAAAAAATAACAATTTACACAGAAAAGTACCAGGAAACAGTGTATGATGTATATAAATTAGATCAAACTCATGATTCACTCCAAGATCTTTAGCGAACCCACTCCATATCTTCACTTTTAAGCAGTTTTTGTCGAATAAATACTTCTAATTGAAATAAAATAGTCGACTAAAAAAACTCTGGTTAACTAAAACACCAACGACCGATTAATCGACTAAAAAGGCGGCGTGGCAAAGCTATGAAATATCTGTGTATCTGAACCAAACTGCACCAAAAAAAAAAAAAAAAACATCTGCAATTGGAGTTCATGAAAAAAAAAACAATTTACACAGAAAAGTACCAGGAAACAGTGTATTTATATGTTCAATGTATATAAAACTCACGATTAAACTCATGATTCACTCCAAGATCTTTAGCGAACCCACTCCATATCTTCACATTTAAGCAGTTTTTGTCGTATAAATACTTCTAATTGAAATAAAATAGTCGACTAAAAAAACGCTGGTCGACTAAAACACCAACGACAGATTAATCAACTAAAAATATGGCGTGGCAAAGCTATGAAATATCTCTTTGTATCTGAACCAAACTGCACCAAAACAAAAAAAAAACCATCTGCAATTGGAGTTCATGCAAAAAAAATAACAATTTACACGGAAAAGTACCAGGAAACAGTGTATTTATATGTTAGATATAGATTAAACTCATGATTCACTCCAAGATCTTTTGCGAACCCACTCCATATCTTCACTTTTAAGCCATTTTTGTCGTATAAATACTTCTAATTGAAATAAAATAGTCGACTAAAACACCAACGACCGATTAATCAACTAAAAAGGCGGCGTGGCAAAGCTGTGAAATATCTCTCTGTATCTGAACCAAACTGCACCAAAAACAAACACATCTGCACTGGAGTTTATGCAAAAAAACAATTTCCACAGAGAAGTACCAGGACACAGTGTATTTATATGTTCAATGTATATAAAACTCATGATTAAACTCAAGATCTTTAGCGAACCCACTCCATATCTTCACTTTTAAGCAGTTTTTGTCGTATAAATACTTCTAATTGAAATAAAATAGTCGACTAAAAAAACGCTGGTCGACTAAAACACCAACGACCGATTAATCGACTAAAAAGGCGGCGTGGCAAAGCTATGAAATATCTGTGTATCAGAACCAAACTGCACCAAAACAAAAAAAAAAACATCTGCAATTGGAGTTCATGCAAAAAAATAACAATTTACATGGAAAAGTACCAGGAAACAGTGTATTTATATGTTCAATGTATATAAAACTCATGATTAAACTCAAGATCTTTAGCGAATCCACTCCATATCTTCACTTTTAAGATGTTTTTGTAGTATAAATACTTCTAATTGAAATAAAATAGTCGACTAAAACACCAACAACCGATTAATCAACTAAAAGACTACGGCCCTAAAGACTTCTCATACATTTTTCCAGATTGAAAATTGATTTTAATTTAATAAGTGGAAATTCCCCTAAGAACAAAACACAAGCTGCCTTGCCCAGGTCTGATGCAGCCTGCAGAGCCTCGATCTTGGCTTGTGTAACCAGTCGCAGCCATTTAGCACCTTTCAATCTTTAATGATGTGCTAATGAACAAGCCTGCAGCAGCGTCCGAGAGAGTCCAGCATAAAACACGTGTGATAAATGTAATAGGGCTTTTAACGGCCGCTCCTGACCCTTCAGCACGCTCTGACCATTCAACTACAGATACTGATTTAATTAGAAGAGACAAGAGGGGGTGTCGATGATGGACAATCTCGTGTGAGAGGGCGAGGAAATATGTGAAGTATGAAGCACAATATGGGAACATCAACAAATGTACAACCTTAAATAAGAAAATAAGTTAAAAAGTGATTGGATTTGTAGTATTTATCTTGATTTGAATACAGTTAGACAGTCTTAAAATAAGATTTGCCAATAGAACAAGTACATTTGTTCTTATTTCAAGAGCAGTAGTGTCTTTTTTCTAATTTCAAGATAGAAAATGCTTGTCTTTTTCATAATTTAACTAAAACAAGATATTTTGTGCTTGTTCCATTGGCAATCTTACTTCAAAATATACTCAAAACAAGTTAAACACTACTTATTTCAAGCACTTATTAACTTATTTAAGACCATATTTTTTCCAGTGTAGACAAAAGATCGAATACAACTGGACAATAAGCAACAGTGATGCTCTTGATGTTTATTAAAGATTCATATTTTGCCATGTTTAGACTGGCCCTAATGTCCCGGACTGGTTCACCGAGGACCGCTTTGGCAATTCAGAAAAGACGTATGATAATTCCATGTTTGTGTCTGAGACGTGGCTAAAGCTAAACAGGAAACTACTTCTGGTTAATCTATTCATTTATTTACCTTCTCTGAGCCTAATCCACATCTTCCACCTCTCTTTATGTAAAGCATAAGGGTTGGATAATGTCAGATGTTTTATGGCATGGAATTATAATATTTTGGGTCTTGGCAAAGCAGGCGCTGTACGTCGATAAACATGAAACAGCTGATGCTAACGTGTGCTAGCACCAGATCAAGTCAGCATTTGGTGATTATTTTTTGTTTCTACAGTATCTGCTTTTTGCCGTCGTGTTTTGGCTTGAGCCTGCATTCGCTCTAGAGCTGTTGTCGACTAAAGAAATTCTTGGTCAACTAAAGACATGCCCCATTGACCGATTAATCGACTAAAAGGGGGTGTGGCAAAATACGCCAAAACTATAAAGTTTTTCCATGTATCTGACTGAAACTGCACTCAAAAGACCACAACTGTTGAGTTCATTCAAAAACTGCTATTTATACAGAAAACAAATTAAAAAAAAACTGTATTTATACGTTGAGACTCCAAAATCTTCAACTAAATCACTTCATATCTTCTTGCTTTTGCCATATGAATCATTCATTTTTCATTCATTCATTCATTTTCTACCGCTTATTCCCGTTAGGGGTCGCGGGTGTCTGGAGCCTGTCCCAGTGACTTTGGGCCTTAGGCGGGGTACACCCTGGACAGTGGTCAACTCGTCACAGCAAACACAGAGAGACAGACAACCATTCACTCTCACATTCATTCACTACGGACAATTTAGAGTTGTCAATTAACCTCCACAGTCATGTCTTTGGACGGTGGGAGGAGCCAGAGAACCTGGAGAGAACCCACGGTAACACGGGGAGGACATGCAGACTCCACCCAGAGAGATCGTGTGATGTTGGGGTGGTCCGGGATTCGAACCCACGATCTCCTTATTGAGAGGCAGAAGCTCTAGCCACTCTGCCACCGTGCACCCCATAATTTAATATAAATAATGTCGACTAAGACACCATCGACTAAACAACTAAAGGACTACAGCCCTAGTTTGCTCTTATCCAGTTATCTGAGGAGGGTAGCTTGTTTGTTTGTTGACTTTTCTTTAACAGGAATGTCCAACTGAGATTTTAAAATCTCTTTCAGGGGAGTCCTGGCCCCAGCGGGGTTCTTAGTGCGCCTAAGTGGACCTGGAGTCAGAGTCAAACCTCTTTGGAAGCTGGAGACCTCAGAGGGTCCGCTTTGGATCACTTAAACAGCCGGTACAGTTCACTTCACCAATCAACTCCAAAGAGAACCCATGGAAACGAGGCTTGTGTAACTTGTGGGAGTCCATCTACTGCTTGCACGGTAGGATATTTAACTCATCTTTCATGCTTTTTATAAAATTATAAAACTGTTTGCATTCATCTAAAGTGCTTAGGGATGCACATGTCGACACGGAAAAATTTGTTTAATCGGATAAGGACTTCAGAATATCGGTTCAGACGATATCCTGGTTGGGCCTTTAAATTGATTTATTAAGACTATTTACAGGCCCTTGTTTATCCAGAACATCTCATGATATCTGAGGTTTTGTTTACATAAAGCTGTTGAAGGACAAAGAATAGTTGCACAACCCATTTGAATTAGTTTTGTCATATGTTATTCTTGTTTGAAGAAAATAAATGCTGTCTCAGCCTCTGCAGAAGGATCAGTTGGTATCGGCATCGGCTGATACTTAAAACCCAAACATCGGTATCGGAACGAAAAAGCTGGATCGGTGCATCCCTAAAAGTGCTACATGAGTACTAGGACATGTAGGTGCCCTGCTGACATATTTCAGCTGCTATCTGCCAGCCATCTTCAGATTTTACTTTTGTTTCGGAGGACGAAGGCCATAGAAGACAAGTGTTTTCACAAGAACAGAATTGAAACAGAAGTGTCTCATTTTATGGAGTCAAGCTTTGGAATGCATTAAATTATGATTTTAAATGTTGCACTAACATTTATACATTTAAATGTACAAGGAGAAAATAATGACGGACTATGTAAATAAGGAATGTAAATAAATCAGAGAAATGTAAACCAAAACATAAAATTGCTAACATTCACACGGTCAGTTGGTGACTTTGAACTGAAATTTTATTTTAATCGATTTGAGAAAGGGGCAGGGTTTATAGGATTTATCTTCTTCCTGTTCCTTTTGTTCATATCAATAATGCATGTAATGAATTTGCTGGAACTGTTTTGTTTTTGTATTTGTATTACTTGGTTTTGTTTTTGTATTACTTGGTTTGTTTTCTGAATTTGTGCTAATGAAAGTAAATGGCATGATCAATCAATAAAAAAAAAAAATAAAAAAAAAGATTTGTCACTAGTCTCGTCTATCTGGTCACTCAGGCAGACCACGCCTCCTCCGACTGACCACGCCTCCTGATGCCCTGGTGTCCTGCGCGAGTAGGAAGGCTCTGCCGTCTCGGTTGATGGTGTCTGTGCCTCACTTTCTAATTTCAATCGCCTCCTCAATCCGGCGCTTGAACTTCTTGTTCTCAGATCCATGACTCAAGCCCTGTCCCAGTCCATGATGTGGTTATTACTTTTGCAGTGATTTCGCACCTTTAGATTCTCCTGTTCTGCTCTTTTTTGTACTGGTGAGTCACCCCGATGTCTCCTTTTTAACATTCTTTCTAGTGTCCTTTCGTGCAAATTTTGAATGCCTGTCCTGTTCACATAATTTGCATTGAATACCATATATGCTGCATGTTTGGGATCTTGTCTTTAAAAATAACCTAAATGTGAATGTATCAAAAGAAGACAAAATGAACGCTGCAGTAGTACACCACCACCTCTTGACATCATAAATTGGTAATCATAAGTGCTCCACTGTGTTTATGAAGTCCACACAGATTAATAAAAAAAAAAAAAGTTTACACTGAGATGGCTTTGGGGGGAGGGGATTATGTGAGCAGAATTGTCCTGTAATGTCTGACTTTGTGTGTTATGTTATGTCTTTTGTTGTAAGGTGTTTTATTGTCCTTTTGTTATAATGTTGCTGTTGCATGTGTTTGGTCCCCCTTGAAAACGAGATGATGCATCTCAAGGGGCTCTCCATAAATAAATTCAAATTAAAACACTGCAACTGATCATTTTATGCCTTGTAAGTCTTTAAATAGCTTGGAACATTACAATTACTATGTCATTTTTGGGGAACTTTTAAGACAGAGGGGGGCAAACTAAGGCCCGGGGGCCACATACGGCCCTTTTGGCATTATGATCCGGCCCGCAAAGCATTCAATAAAAAATTGTATGAGTTAGGTGTGGTGCATTTGTCATTTTATAGTTTCCTGAGCAGCTGCTTGTTCATTAAAAATCAGTTTTGAGAACAGCCACCACTAGAATAACACCAAACTTTGATGCATTGGATAAAAGGAGTGACCAACCGCACTGTTCCCACTAAATAAAGGTAATGATTTTTGCTATTCTGTAGTAATTTTTGTGTATTTTAGGCATTAAGTCTATGTGTAGTAGTATGTGTGTAAAATGGTCCGGCCCCCAGGCAAGTGTAAAAATCCAATGTGGCCCTTGCGTCAAAATAATTACCCACCCCTGTTTTAAGGGATACAACCAAAACCGGAACCTGCTGATATTGTCCCAGGTACCTGCCAATGCATCACAAAAACCCACAACTTAACTTTTATATATCTTACTTTAAATGTATTTAAATTTATTACAAACATGTTCATCACAGTTTACAACAAAACGGACGATGGCTGGTTTATATACAATGACACACACTATTTTATCAACAATGAACTCCAGCCAATGGAAAGCGCTCGTGCATTCTGCAAAAAGAACTTTGGTGATCTTGCAGTCATCACAGGAGAGAGTGAGAGGAAGTTCCTCTGGGAAATCGTAAGACATTTACAACGTCTTTCACAAAAACTCATGGAAGAAAATGTATTCAAAGTATGATTTGACTTTTCCTCCTTTGGGTAGGTTGTAAAGGGCTCAGAGTCACAGTACTACATCGGCATGACTGTGAATTTGGACAAGTCCTTTAGGTAAATTAATCCGTTTATAATTTTTTCTATTGAATAAAAATAAAATAGTGATGTTTTTTGTTTTGTTTTTTGCAGCTGGGTGGATGATTCTCCTGTAACGTAAGATAACACAATCAAAGGCAATAGAAAGCATTGCTAATGTCCAGTCCAGTATTTTCTAAAAGAACCACATCGTATTGAAGTATAAGCTGCAATAAACAGGCTATAACATACTTCAATACGTTGGAAACACTATGCAAAGCTGAACCAATACAGCTCAAAGAAAAAGCTCCACAAAGCTTCCTGAATAATGTATATAATTGAACCTTTAACATACATTGTAGGAGTATTTGTGCTAGCATGACCTCTCTTTCACTTACCTCTGAATTCTTGAGCGTTTGAATAAAAGCCTTTGCTCTCTCGCAATGTTCAGGGCCATTTCTCTGTTTGGCCACACGCACATTTCTCAAACACTCGTGGGGCAGGTCGGCTTTTGCATTATTGATCAGACGCGCGATCGCCACAAGGAGGAAAATACAGAAATACATCCAAATCGTGACTGATTTTGAACCAGGAAGTGTGGAAGGAGCCAGGGCAGTCGCTGAACTGTACAGAAATATCAGTCAGGAACAGCTTTGTGTCAGTGTAATTATGTAAGTCTGGATGCAATGTGTATTTCATTTTTTCTTATTGGTTGGGCTAACAAACATGGAGTAAACCAATGTGACAAATTCATCGAGAAATATTTGCAAACTGTTTTTTCTCTTAATTTGCCAATGGTTTTGTGTACGATTATATATTGTCATGTCATCTTGTGTGTAACTGCAATTGTCACCTAAAATGCACCACACGTCTGCTTCCTCTCGTACATAATGTTCTGCTATGGAACATTCAAGGCAAACAATTGACAGAGCATCCACCAGAAAAGTTGTATTGTGCATCTTTAAAATGTGCAGGCACCATCACCATCAGCTTTTTTAAGTTTATGATTTGCTTTTCCATGAGTCACTGAACAAACCTGACTGCACGGTCCAAAATACTGCATTACACCCTGCAGATAAAGATTTATACTTCAGCCAGTATGATCCATCCATCCATTTTCGTGCACTTTATCTGGGGTCAGGTCACAGAGGCAGCCGTCTAAGCAGGGAGGTCTAGACTTCCACCCCAGACACTTCCTCTAGCTCCCCGGACCATTCCCAACCCAGTCGAGAGACATAGTCCCTCCCGAGGGAGGCATCCAGGATGGTCCATGACAGATGCCCGAGCCTCAGTTGCTCCTCTTGGCATGGAGGAGCAGCGGCTCTACTCCAAGCACCTCACCCTATCTCTAAAGGGAGAGCTATTTCGACCGGTTGTATCTGATCTTGTCCTTTCGGTTATTACACAAATCTCACAACCAGGTGAGAGGAACGTAGACTGAGCAGTAAATCGAGAGCTTTGTCTCTCGACTTAGCTCCTTCACCACAAAGGTGCGAAACAGCAACTGCAGACGCTGCACCGATCTGTCCGATTGTTCTCATGCTCCATCCTTCCCTCAAAACCCCGAGATACTTGAACTGCTCCACTTGAGATGAGGACTCTCCACCTGGAGAGGACAAGCCTCCTTCTCCAGTCGAGAACCTTGGCCTCGGATTTAGAAGTGCAGATCTCCATTCTGCAACAAACTTTTTATGCCAAAATGTGATCATATACTTTTGGAGCTAGAGTGGGAAATATTAGAGCAACTATAATTTTACGTTGAAAATGACATTGTTTTAATTCTACTGTTGAAAGTCACGCCTTTCCCTTGTGATAATTGTGTAATAGTCCTTATTATACAGAACAGATCTTGCCTCAGATGTCTGTGTTCTTGGAATGCACTCTGCGAGATTTATTTTTCATAATCCAACATTCAGTTCACAAAATCTGCATTAGATATTTTCTGTCTTGCATTCCTTCTTCCATGTATCAGCCGTTGGTTGAGAAAGACACATAGCTCAGACACTTCACGGTTTCCTGCTGCAAGTTCATAATCATGCAGACATTTCACGGTAAGATTACCCTGTTCTTAAAAAGTGGAGGTCTTTTTCGCACGCGCTCAGAACAGCACTTGACCTTTGGTGATGCGGAGGATGTTAACAGAGTCAGTGGAGCAGAAACCAGGGAACAGAGAGATAATGGGCTTGGAGGGACTCGCGGCTGCACAGGTCGGTATAAGAAAGGCTATTTAATACAAGCGGAGAGCAGTTCTGTCAGGATTGTAACAAGGTAATGATGCAGTTTTGACCCCAGCGGCTTTGGATGTAATTGCTGTGGTCATATGTGAGAGATGAGCTATAAATGTTTTATGCTGCTTCTTATTTGTACGATCAGTTCTTGTTGTATTGACATTGAATCCAGTTACAAAGAGATAGCACAGATTGGAAACCACCAATGAGTTTAAAGTGCATATGACACTGAAGTAGGGCTGGGCGATATGGGCAAAAAATTATCGTCACTATTTTCTTGGGCCACATCATGATTCCAATTTTATCACGATTTGGGTTCACTTTATATTTTTCTATTGCCTTTAACAGAGCTGCATGATAAAGGATAAAAATTATTAGTATAATGTTTCTGACCAGTGAGATTGTGATTCGATTTGCGATTGATGTTTTAATAATAGAATTGAGTTCCGATTCACACTTTAAAACACAATTTAGTCGTGTTTTGGTGCACTGAGTGGCGTTCGTTGTTTGTAGGCACGTTTTTGTCGCTTTTGAATGCATTTTTACCGCTTTTGGTCGCGCTTTTGTCGTTTGTTTCAGAACATGGTCCTGGTCTATTGACCTTATTCTGCCCCGCCCACTTTTGCCGTTTCTTGCACTTTTGTTGTAAACGCACTTCCGTTTGACGAGAACTCTGTTAAAGCTAATGATGAACGAGGGAAAAGTCTCGCCTCTAAAATGTTACATAAAGTAGATTGATTTGTGTAAAATGTTTAATGAACACGAGCAAAAACAAGTCAACAACGCAACGATTTCCTGAAAACGTCTTTTTAGTCCATGTAGAACTTATTTTCTGTTGAGCTCGTCTGCTCCATGTAAACTAATACAACGGAAACAACTTCCGGAATAAGGTGAATAAGTGGTAAATAAAGTAATTTGGTCAGTTGCTCCAGAGGCTAAACATCAAGAGAAAAATTGTGTTTGAACAGACAGCTGCATTAAAGCCACAAACAGTGAATCACGATACGACGATTTCACAAAAATAGCCGATTGTCACTAGGACGAGCTCACGATTCGATTTTTATCACCGTATCCCCCAGCTCTACACTGAAGCATATTTAACATAATTAACTGTATAACCTGGTTTAACATTGACTATGGTGAAATTGTCTTGCAAATAAACAAGACTGAATTTTGACTGATTTACACAATATTTCGTTTTGACGGCTAAAATGAATTCGTGAGAAAACGGTCCCTGTATTTTGGATGTAAATATGTATTGATGACATATTTAGAGCTATTCCTTTTTATAAATCAGCGTTACTTTCTGCAATTGTCATCTTTTTTTCCAGCTTTTGATGACAAACTGCCTTATGACTGGTGTAAAACTATGATAAAAGTTTAGGCTACATATATCCAAATAAATCAAGGAATAATTTGAAAAACATTAGGTCTAATGCATTTTTACGACACTGCAAGTTGCTATAAATTGCCTCATTAAAAGGACAATTATAACGCAAAATTTCCTTTTTTCTTGCCTGTAACCATTTTCTAACATTGTTCCCTCATCAAAAACATACCTGGAGTTGTATTTTGTTTCATTCGCGCTCGTTTCTTTAATCCCGTTTATGAGCTCATCTTCTCTGCTCCTTTTCTAAGCCTCACAAAAAACACTTGCTTTATTTTCCAGATTTGTGACGTCAAGGGTAGAAATCCGGGAGTCTCCTGTGCTGTTTTAAGTCCATAAATCATCTACAGACTTCTGCCTCAAATCATGTTTATTACAACCGCGTGCATATGCAAGTGCGTATGACAGGTTTTCATGATTTTCTAATTTTTACTTTATTTGGTGTATTAATACCAGTTGTACATAAACATTTTAGTTTTGCACCAATCAAGCAGCTATTTGTGGAGAAAAGTGGACCAACATGTTGAAAATTACAGGAGATTACGGGGAGATTAAGTTTAAGCATAATTTACACAAAAGAAAAGACCATTTTTGATTCTTTAAACATTGATTTAACAAAATAGAAGCGTTTGCATGTATTTATATTTTTAAAATGAAAACATTTGTGTCATTGAAGGAGTTTTGGCCCCATGTGCAGGATGCTAGGTAATTTCCTAGTGTGATGTCATCATTTACAACCAGGAAGTAAAAAAAAAAAAAAGAAAAAATTGCTAAACCGTGATAAAATTTGTCAAGTATTTTAACAAAATTTGTATTATATTGATCTTAACTGTATTTTTGTCAAATGAGTCGTCCAACCACTTTAAGCCTGTCGGGGCAAGCTAGCTTTTGTTTGTTCCTATGATAATTCCCTTTGCTGTTTGTAGATGGAGTGCCAACCTCAAAAGTGTGTGGTTTTCAATCATTTTTTGCCAAAGTAAAGGCACAAGAGCAGGAGGTTTAAAGGTAAATAACAATACAATTAATGCAGAATATCATAATCTCAAAGTCTAAAAGTAAAAGACAATAACATTCTGTACCGAACACGTACTCCTCCTCCTCCTAGTGTCACTGATGTCTGATATCGCTCTGGTCCATGGTCCAGCGCAGCACCTGTGTTTTGCCCCAGTAAAGTGAGCCTCCCGTGGGGTTAATGACTGCAGTGGGAGGGGGTTGTGGACCTGCTGCTGGTGGAGGAAGTAAGACAGAGAAAAGAGTGCTGGAGAGAAAGAGAAGGGGGAGGGAAAGAGAAATAATTTAGAAAGAGATGAAGGGAGGGAGAGAAAGAGCGATAAGAGTGGGAATGAGAGAAACAGGAAAGAAGGGAGAGAGATGGAGAGACAGTGGAGGGACAGAGTGAGGGGGTTGGAGAACGAGGACAGGAAGTATGGGGGTGCAGAAAGAGGTAAAGAGAGGAGAGAAGGAGTGACAGAGGAAGTAAGAGAGAGAGCGCGAGAGAGAGCGAGGGGGGGTCAAGAAGAGATGGAAAAAGAGGAGGAAGGTAAAGAGCGAGGGGAAAGGAGTACGTGGGAGTAAAAAAAAGAACGAAAGAGAGGTAATGTGAGAGGAGAGGAGAAAGAACTTGTACGACAATATGTGTGTATATATATATATATATATATATATAGATATATAATTTATAATATGCATGTGTTCAGGTTAATTGGTAACTCTAAATTGCCCGCAGAGAATGAATGTTTGTGCATGTCTCGGTCTCTTTGTTAACTGTGACGAGTTGGCCACTGTCCAGGGTGTGCCCTGCCTAAGGCCCAAAGTCACTGGGATAGACTCCAGTCACCCGCGACCCTTAACGGGAACAAGTGACAGAAAATGAAGGAATTTGTTTTTATTTCCACCTATATGCAGCCAATACAGGTACAACAGACAGCTGGAAAGAGCATGATTACTGGCTATGGAGCAATTGCTTTTATTTTTTTTAAGAATGTTTATTTCAGAATATGCTATTCATGCACTCTTACCCCAAAACCAAAATATATCTATAAATCTCATCTTGTGTCCCACTGGACCTAATACTGTATTATCGTCTGGGTTTTATACCTCGTTTAAGATGTGTATTAAATTTGTAGATTCAGTTTTAACACTCACATAAGAATTTGCATCTTATCTGGAACCGTTTTACTAAATTGTCCAAATGAAGAGTGAAAAGGAGTGGACCAAGCACTGATCCCTGCGGTGTCCTTGTACATAATGATTTTGTATTGTCCAAAAAGTTGGTCTAAGCTGCTTCTTTGAGTTAGGATATAATGACGGAACAAGGCAAATCATTGAGTAATTTGTATAATAAATCTGGGGAAAAAAAGATACATCATTTGTGTCAGCCCTTAGCCCAACAACACAACTAAAATATAATGGAACACATGGGGAATTGCGTAAAACCTGGAACATATTTAATGCCAGTCACAGTAATTTGCCGTGATTACCCCAGGCAAAAAAAAGAAAACCATATAATTTTCCTTGAAAAACATATGTGGACTAACACATTTCCATAACAAAGGATGCTAAAAACAGAATTCACAATAAAAGTCTCCATCTTTAGCTTAATCAAAAGTGGCTCATGTCTTCTATAGTATCCAACAGTAATAATAGATTCTAACACATATAAATTACTGTGATGAGGCTATTCTTTTACACAGACGACTGGAGCATTGTCCTCTTTATGAGATGATTAGCCGCTAACCGCTAATCACGGTCATGTGTCACGTGAGTGAAACTGAATGTCAGATAACAAGGACAACAAAGCGACTGGGCACGTTTTCTTCATTTCCGTCATTAATTTTCATGTGAATAACCATTTGTTATTAATTAAAAGATTTATGGTGATAATTTCTTTCTTTTATTGTTGCAAATGAGACGACAACCTTCAAATGAGGCTTTAAGAGGAGTCTGTGGTATTAATTCGAGACACTACAACAAACTTATCCAATCTGCTCCTTATTTTTTATAATTTCCTTAATCCACTTCATCCATAGATTTCTCTGGGACATTGTAATTTCACTAAATGCATTTACCTCCCACAGAGACATAAAGGGCACCAGTTAAATTAGAACCTACACACCATACTTTATAATCCTGCACTTAACAAGATTTTGACAGTCTGTGCAGGATTTATTGATATCCAATTGTAGCCTGATTTATTAAAGTTTTAAGTAAAAAAAGGGGCAAAATTTGACATTTTTTGAGCAATTTTCAGTCAGATGTAGAGGGAACGGAAGAGAGAGGAAGTAGAGAGAATAGAGAGAGAGATAGAAATGTAGAGAGATGGTGAAAACAAAAGAGATGAGAGAAAAAAAGGAGGTAGAGATTGAAAGACAGTGAGGGGGGAACAAGAAGTGGCATAAAGGGCACCAGTAAAAGTAGAACCTACACACACTCAATTTTCAGTCAGATGTAGTTTACTGAAAAACGAAATAAGAGATCCAAAATCCCCCGCGTCCATTCTTTTTTCTGTCTAATAGGAGTACAAAATGATCATCAAGGAACCAGAGAACCATTCATACACCAGTGTACGCAGACACTGGGGGCCAGGCAGGTCAAGTGTCTTGCCCAAGAGCACAATGGAAGTATTCACCTGAGGGAGCTGGAATCTGCGGTGTCTGACCACTCAACCGAGGATGTTTATGTCGATAGTGGGATTTGAACCGTCGATGTTCGGATCAGAAGACGATCTCTCTGCCAAATGAGTTACTGCCACGCAACAAAGAAATTTAAACCTGATTCAGTCCGTTTTCCTGATTTAAATGTCCAAAATATGTGCAGTTTTGGCCGTTTTTACACATAAAGTGCCTTATTGACCTTGCCGATGTAATCCCTCATTCGTCCAGGTGTGGTTCATCGTAGAAAGGGTTTCAGGGGTTGTCATCCGGACGCCGTTTGAAGATCGAGATGTTTTGACTTTTATCCAAAAGTCATTGTCAATCAAGATGATCATGACTTTTGATGATTGACTGACTTTTCAATGATTGACAATGACTTCTGGATAAAAGTCGAAACGTCTCGATCTTCAAACAGCGTCCGGATGACAACCCCTGAAACCCTTTCTACCTTATTTACCTTATTCTGCCCCGCCCACTTTTGCCGTTTTTTGCACTTCCGTCTGTAAACGCACTTCCGTTTAACGAGAACTGACGAACGAGGGAAAAGTCTCGCCGCTAAAATGTTACATAAAGTAGGTTGATTTGTGTAAAATGTTTAATGAACACGAGCAACAACAAGTCAACAACGCAACGATTTCCTGGAGTCTGAAAACGGCTTTTTAGTCCGAGTGGAACTTAATTTTCTGTTGAGCTCGTCTGCTCCGTGTGAACTAATACAACAGAAACAAGACAGCGGCGCGTACGGCGACTTCCGGAATAAGGTCAATATCGTATGAAAAAACATGATGAACAACTTGTAACTCAGTTTGTCATAGATCTATGTGAGTAAACTACAGGAGAAGTTTTAAATTGATCTCTCTAAATTCAAGATTTTTGTCCAGTTCGCCTCAAATGTCGTGATTGCAAAGTTAAGTAAAAGATCTGTGCGTCGTACGAGATATTTTTACCCTGAATAATAACGATGAAGTGAATTCTGGCGGCACACTGGAGCGGTAAAAACACCGCTCTTTACCTCCGTGTCGCGTGAAAAGGTTAAAGTTAAGGTTCCTCTCGTGTTCTGACAGAAGGTCCCAGAACTATCAACCCACGGGGACCACTGTCACCCTTAATGAGTTCTGGTCGGGTAATTAGTCCCACGCACAGGACCGAACGCCGGCGTCAAGGACACGGGACGGAACTGCGACGCAAGACCGTGTGAATGTCAAACAGAACGGCTAAGTTTAGTGCCGCGTATGGACAATGTGACCCCAGAGAGTGTCACGGTACGCTTATTTTAACGGAAATAATAACGCGGAAGATCGAAACGACACCAACATTATAGAAACTGTATACTCTGTATGCAAAGAAGAGGAACTAAACAATGTCAATGTCCAATTTTTTATATACTTGCTGGCGGTGTATGGCAAAGAAACTCAAGATAGCGCAAGAAAGCAAAATTAAAAATGGACAGATGGACTATTTGTTTCCGAATTGCAGTATTTTATCATATTTATCGTGATTTTACCTTTTTACCTTTGTTTTGTTTTTATGAATTTTATTAATGTATTGTTTTTATTATTGTTTTACTGTAATAAATTATGATCATTTCAACTGCTTTGTTTTATTTTATTGTTAAATCACCAAGCTCTTGTTATAGTTTTGTTTTATAATAGTTTAAATTCCTTTTCTAGACACTGCAAAATCCAACTTCTCCATAAACGTCACCAGTCTCCCTGGTGTGATGTCATCAGCTTTTTACTTCCTGTAGTTTTAAACTGATTCTTCAACTTTTCTCCACAAACCGTGACTTGATATTTTTTATGTACAATACTTATTAATACACCAAATAAAATCTAAATGAGAGAATAGTTAAAACCTGTATACGCACTTTATAGGGCCTCTGAACTACTAATTTAACTAAAATGCGGTCAAGATAAATATATTTAAAATTATGCTAAAATCTTTACAAATGTTAGCCCACTTTAGCAATTTTTGTAGGTTTTAAATTTTACTTCCTGGTTGTAAATGATGACACCACACTGTACACTGGGCCAAAACTCATCTAATGTCAGATTTTTTCATTTGACAAAGAAAAATACATTACATTTATTTTGTTGAATTAATATTTAAAAAGGGTTAAAAAAAAAAGTTGTTTCTTTTCCGAATCCTGTGACAAACGTTCTGATTATTTCTATTGATGATTAGACCCATTAACCTCTTATTTCACAGCAATAAACTGCATCTTAGTCATTTTAATTTGTATTATCTGTATTAAATGTTATTTGATTCCATTTCATGTTGTAATAAGTTAAGACGATAACGGTTTATCTGTCATACACAGTACAATGTAAAGGGAAGCGTGTTTATGATTAAAACAACTGGAAATATAATACACAAAAAAGAACAGAAAGATAATAATATGCATAAGAAAATGATAGTCCAATCCATTTTATTTATATATTCTTCTTAGCTGTGGAAACACTGGTGTAGTTGACTCCTTAGAGCAGGGGTGGGCAATTATTTTGACGCAAGGGCCACATTGGATTTTTACACTTGCCTGGGGGCCGGACCATTTTACACACATACTACTACACATAGACTTAATGCCTAAAATACACAAAAAATTACAACAGAATAGCAAAAATCATTACCTTTATTTAGTGGGAACAGTCCGGTTGATCACTCCTTTTATCCAATGCATCAAAGTTTGGTGTTATTCTAGTGGTGGCTGTTCTCAAAACTGATTTTTAATGAACAAACAGCTGCTCAGGAAACTATAAAATGACAAATGCGCCACACCTAACTCATACAATTTTTTATTGAATGCTTTGCGGGCCGGATCAAAATGCCAAAAGGGCCGCATCTGGCCCCCGGGCCTTAGTTTGCCCCCCTCTGCCTTAGAGGAACTTAGGGGCCTCTTATTAACGTTGCTTTTTATATATATATTTTTAATATATATCTTGTGTTTGTATTTTAACTATGGACCACGAGTTCACAATAAAGATCTATCCATCTGTTTATATGGCAAAAAATAGATTTAAAAAAGTAAAACCAATAAACTTCTGTAAAATAAATTACGCTCAACGTTATTTGAATCTCTTATGAAAATGTGTAACTTATTTTTCTTCTACATACATTTTTAATTAAAGTATAGTTGAGGGGATTTGCTCGAGACGAGATGGAATTATATTTTATTGCATTAAATCGATTTAGCTTTATTAAACTCAAAGCTACAAAGAGTACATTGTGTTCCTTCAATTTAAATATTGTCAAACAGCACTTTTTGCAAATAAACTCTACATCTACAGTGACGGATTAGTGCAGTGCAGCAAAAGAGGAATTTACAATCAACATTTTACTTAAGGTTAAGTTTGATTGTATAAAGAAAATAGAAAGAGAATCCTATCCAAATTGTCTGTTAAAATGTAAATTCCTTTTTTAATTGAGTAAGTATTTTTGTGTCCGGCTACATTTTTTCCCCTTTGCCTTTAAATAATATACCTTACAGTAGAGCTGGGTCGATACGGCAAAAAATGATAATCACGATTTTCTTGGGCCAAAATCGTGATTCATGATTTTTTTTATGATTTCATGATGACCAGTTTTGCGATTGTGACTAGATTTTCTATTCAGATTCACATTTTAAGCATAATGTTGTCGTCACATTCTTGTCACATTCAGTTGTGTTTGTTGTAATTGAGTCTTGTGTCTTTTAGTCGCATTTTTGTGGTTTTTAGACGCATTTTTGTCGCTTTTCGTTGCGTTTTGGCGCATTGAGTTGAATTATTGCACTTAAGAGGCGTAACGTAATCTGCTCAGAGGCTTCAGAGGCTAAACAACAGGAGAAAAAGTGTGTTTGAACAGACAGAAACAGTCAATCACGATACGACGATTTCACAAAAATAGCAGACCAGCTCAACATTCCATTTTTATCACCGTATCTCCCAGCCCTAATACAGCCCTAAACGTAATTGCAAATTTTCACACCACCGTCCTTTTCTGCGATTTGAAGCGGTGACCCCGTTGCTGTGAGGCGTGCCACGTCGCCTCTTTCGCAGATTCCGAGTGTATCTTTCCACCTTGGCGCTGACCTCCGCCCGCCTCCTCCGGCCTGTGCTCCGGGACCTCGGCGGAGCGGCGTTAAGTGGAGCAGAGTTCAGCCCCGACAGGTAATTCGGCGCTGACAAAGAGGCGGTCACGGCAAAGCTTTCGCTGTCAGATCTCAGATGGGGTTCGGGAAGTTGAGGTATCGCCATAGTAACGTTTGCAATTATAGGTCTGTGTGGCAGCGGCCCTCTCGAAAAACCCACACACGAGTTCGGATGGCGGGGGAAATTTCAGTGACTTTCAAAACTAAACCTTAGTCACCTGTGCAGCAAAAACTTAAAAACATGTCTCACTTGAACGAAAAGTATTTAGAAGACGCATTTTTTGCATTATTTAAAGGGTCCATGACAGGTTGGACGACTCATTTAACCAAAATGTAGTTCAGGTAAACATATTTCAAAATGAGCTAAACTTCTTTACACATTTTACACCAGTTTCGCAATTTCTAGCTTTCTAATTTTACTTCCTGGTTGTAAATTATGACATCACGCTAGGAAATTACCATAGCAACAACACTGTACACTGGGCCAAAAGTCATCTAATGTCACATTTTTAAAAAATTTGACAAATAAAAATAAATGTGAACGCCTTTATTTAGTTGAATTAATGTTTAAAAGGGTCAAAAAAGTAGTTTCTTTTGTGTAAATTATGCATGACCTTTGTCTCCCCAGTGTGATGTCATCAGTTTGTTTACTTCCTGTAATTTTCAACTTGTTTATCAACTTTTCTCCACAAACAGAGATCTGATCGGTGTAAAACTATCATTTCTATTTATAACAGATATAAATACACTAAATAAAGTCAAAATTAGAATATCATAGAAACCTGTCATACGCACTTTAAATTATTATTGGCGTTTAAACATGTTCTTGTTGTACATTTGCTTTGGTGTTTCATGTTTGACAATCGTGTGTACATTGCAGGGTCGTCAAAAGTATCGAAAATCAGATAATAAAATAAATAAATCAGATAATAATTGATATTAAAAATCTAGATACTTATTTGAAACAGTATCTAGGCCTGTCAAAATAATAACTATAAGAAATAACAGATGGAACAATAATTTTTAGGGGTCAAAATGTATCGTCTGTACTTTTTCTTTGCATTAGCGAGGGACTTTGTTTTTTTTCTGTGCTACGTTAAGATTTGAGCTGTAGACGGCTGAATAAATAACTTGTACTTTTTTTGTACCCATAATGAGTCAAACAAGTGTTTCATTCTGCCATTTATTTATTGCTACTCAGGTTTTTTTTATTTTACAATATTGTGCGTTTAGGCTAGTTTTTGGGGTTAACTTGATTTGTGTCAGTGGCATAAATTAGTTTAAATATTATCGTTTATCGTCTATATTTTCTTCAAAATTTGTTATCATGACAGGTCTACCAGGATCAATACTTAAGAAATCACATTAACAGGACAAAATGTGACTGTTTTGGAATAATCTTGAACTTTATCAGAACTACAAAAACACCACAACGTTTAAGAAAGAAACTTGTCTATTGTCTAAAACCTTGACCTGAAAGTGTTTTAAAATATTACTGTGATAATCGAATAATCCTTATTATCAAAATCCATCTTGACATTTTAGAATCGTGACAACACTAGTGCACTGAAACCACACAGTACTTTCTGTGGGTGCGTTCACTCAAGATTGGGACTAAACAGGGACTGAACCTGAAACTAAACCTGGACAAGATCAGGACTAAATAAGGACCAAACAAAGTCCACATCAAGACTAAAATGGGCACATAATGGACCAAATAAGCCTTTAGTCAGGCGTTCCTTCATCCGTATTTGGTATCAGCACTCCATCTACAGGCGGCAAAGGGAATTACCATGGGAAAAGAAACAAAAGCTAGCTTCCCCTGACATGCTAATGTAAACTCAGTTGTAATGCATGTGATTTGAGGCAGAAATGTTGATTATTTATGGACTTAAAAAAAGCGCAAGAGACATACAGATTTCTACATTTCGGGAAAATGTGTTTTAAAAAGTTTTTTGTGAGACTCAAAGGAGCAGAAAAGATGTGCTTGTAAGCAGGACTAATGAAACAAGCATGAATGAAGCTAAATACAAGTTCCGGTATGTTTTTGATGACCGAGGTGCTAATTTGAGCTGTAATCCTTTGGTCGATTAATCGGTTGATGGTGTCTTGGTCGACCAACTTTTTTTATTAGTCGAACAATTTTTTTTTTTTTCTAGATTGAAAGAAACAAAAAATACAGTCTTAAACATGATAAGTGATTAAGTGTTTTAATTAAGCAGAGTTTCTTGATTTGAGGACATTCTGCCTTAAAATTACAACATTTTATAATTGTTCCATTGTCAAATAGGACACCACAAAATGTTTTGCTTTGCTTGAAATAAAAAAAATTAAAAACACAAGCATTTTCTCCCATGAAATGAGTGAGAAAAAAAACTGCACTAGAAATCAGAAAATAATCTTATTTAAAGTTAGAAGAAATAAACTAAAATTAAGATAATAATAACATTTAAGACAATTGAATGGCAAAAAATTTGTTAGTTGAAGGTTTTGGAGGGATTAAAGAGTTAAATCTAATTTATTTACACATAACATATAAATCTATTTACTAGCACTTATCTGTAAAAATAATGGTTTTCCTTGTGGGTCGGATACACGGAGATACTTCCTAGTTTAGATATATTTTTGCCACACGTCCCTTCAGTCGACTAATCTGTCAATATCGCTGGTCTTTAGTCGACTACAGCCCTCAGGATTATTATAGAATCTCTTGTTTGCTCAATACCATTTCTACTGCTCATCTTCTGTCGAGAAAATTTGTCTTTGCAAGTTTGAGCGATGATTTTATAGCTGCTTGACTTTCATTCGATTGTGAATAAATTAATTTCTTAGAGTACAGCGCATTTGTTTGAGCGTCACATCTCTCACTCTGGATCCTTCACTTAGTTTGATAACGGCAGCAGGACAGCGGAGCCGAAGGCGCGGGGGAAATGTGACGCGACGTAATGTAATCGTGGTGGTTTTGCCAAAGAGGGCGCTGTGCCAGGTGCACTCCGTTTTGACCTGACATTTTTGGCTGAGCTCTTAAGCCCTTCGCGTCACAGGAAACCGCAGCAAAAGCACGTTTCATAAATATCCACCGACGAAAAACATCCGCGCATTCACCGAGAGGACAGTCGCCGTGGAAGTTGTATAGATTTTTCAGGAACAAATGTGACAATGCAATGATATGTCACCACTGGAATTACACTTCAGGATCCTGTTCTCCAATACCTCAGCTGCACTTAGTCGTGATGAGCCAATCGTAGTTTAGAGTTGTAATATTTCACTACCACTACCATAGAAACAGCTTTTTTGTGAGCATTTTCAACATTTCAAACATTTTCTCGAGGACCACATGAACATTAAAGGTCCCATATTCTGCTCTTTTCCCCTTTATACAGTCTATTCTAAGGGCTTTGTTGATACATTTTTGCTTTGTGCGATATCCATAACATAACAGTTTCCAAAAAACACCCATTTCTTGGACTGCCCCCCCTCCTTGCAAAAGCAAACGGCTCACTCTGAGATCTGACCCCCCCGAACAGAGAGCAGGCTGCCTCCCCCGCCCAACCCGCGCGCCTCCCCCGCCCAACCCGTGCCGAAGCCTAGAGTGGAGATAGTGCACATGCGCCGTGTGCGCCGGTAAACAGCGATACACAAACACAGGAATAAACATTTTATCCGTCCTGACGGTGCCTCGTGCTGTGTCCTACGTCCTGGATCTGACCTGGAGTTTGACGTGCTCCAGGGCCTCGACGACAGACGTGCCGTTTGGTAAATAACAAGCTAACTCTTCTGTCTGTCGTATCCATCGTGTAATTACTGTGTAGCATTAGCATTAGCTGTTTTTATTCTTGCGGCTGTGTGCTTCCTGGAGGCGTGGCTTGAGCGCGCGTCATCCTGGTGAAGCAGCGTCATCTTAGTGAGGAGCCCCGTCTGCTGCTCAGAGGGGGACGGAAAAGACAGTTCTCTAGCGAAAGCATGAGGGAATCAATCAAAAAACCACTTTGGGCACAACATACGAGGCCCAAATAGCACCGTAGGAAGGTTAAAACCTCTGAAAAGTCGATTTTGCATGTTATGGGACCTTTAAAGGAAAAATATTCTGCATTTTTCATATTGCAGTTAGCCTTTAAACATGCTCTTGAGCAATTTAAATTGGCTATCTCATGTTTAAAAAAATAAAATTAAAAATTCTTATTGATTCTATGCCCTGTGTTATTAGTCACTATGAAATTACACTTAACGAGTTCATCCAGCCAGCAGATATACAATCTAGTGAAGTTAGCGCTGCAAAAAGTTATGCGGATTTGCTGCAGCAGTTATCGTGTTTAGGCAGAAATGCTCAGAACGGGTTTAGCGATGGCGGGACTGCATTATGTAAGTGAGCGATACATTTGACTAAAGACTTGAACATAAACTAGTTCTGTTTTCCACGTTTCAAAAACAGTAAAAGGTACAGGGCGTTTAAAACAGCAAAATATTCTCTGATAAGTGTTGTAAATGATACGAAAATACGTCCAGGGTAGAAGGAATTCGGTAGGAAGTGTGTTTGACACTCTGAGGTGGTAAGATTTCTAATAAACATTCCTCAAAACAGCGTGAATGCTACTGAATGCTACTTCAGGTATGTTTTTGTTTACAGAACATTGTTAGAACAGGGTTAAAAGCTCAAAAAAGTCACTGTTGCCGAATGCGTGTCCTTTAAATACGCTATCGTTAGCATTCTTGGATGTTTATACAAATTTGGGTTGTTGGACTAGTTTATTCTCCTCCATTTGGTACAATACAACTCCTGAATTCCATTGTCATGCAGTCCTGATGAACAGTGAGTGACAGAGCAGATCTTTTCCATAAAAGTGGTTTGTTTTCACAGATGGAGGTGACACAACCTTTCGTTAGAGGGCGATCCATCAGAATCTGAAAATGTGTTCCAGTTGTCCTTGGAAGCCGGAGCTTGGAACTTGGAATGAGGTTTTCTTTCAGTTACTATGTTCTGGAGCTGTAGTCGACTAAAAAAAAAATTCTTGGTCGACTAAAGCCATGCTCTTTTGACCGATTAGTCGACTAATACGGGGTGCGGCAAAAACCATTAAAAAAAAAAAAGTATTTCCATGTATTTTATCCAAACTGCACTTTAAAAAGCTACACCTGCACAGGGATTCTTGCAAAAAACAACTATTTATGCAGAAAGATATAAGTAAACAGGGTATTTAAGTTAGATTAAACTCAAGATTCACTCCCAAAATGTTCAGTTAACCCTTTTGCTGCCATAAATCCTTATCTAAATATAAAATAAATACTCGACTAATAAAGATTCTGGTCAACTAAGACAACATCGACCAATTAATCGACTAAACTGAAGGATTACAGTCCTACTATGTTCCAGTCGTCATCTCAAAAAAACAATTGACAGTTTGGTGCAGTAAAGGCATAAATAAATAGTGGTAAGCATTAGAAGGACTCATTTTAACAAAGTGTGAACCCAGTCATTTGGGACAATAATTTGGACATGGTTGTCACATTTATAAGTTACCTACACTATTAACATTTGCGTTTTTGTTGACATTAGCTCCGTGTAGACATTAGCCACGTTAGCATAACAGCATAGTAACTGGTATTGAACGACTAAAGGCGTTCAATACCATTATACTACCATTATAGCTGTCAAAAGTGTCCAAAAAGAAATTGCGAGAAGGCAGGATGTTCCCTTAGATACTCCCGAACGCACCGCTAGCTCCTATTTCACCTCCGAACATCTTCAAGAGAAAAGAGTTTAAAGTGCGTATGACAGGTTTTTATGATTTTCCAGTTTTTACTTTATTTGATGGAATGAAACCTGATGTAAATATTAATAGCAGTTTTACACCAATCAAGTGTCAGTTTGTGAAGAAAAGTTGAAAAATATATTGAAATTTACAGGAAGCAGAGCAGAGTCCCAAAGCACGATGACGTCACACTAGGGAGACACACCAGGGACAATTTACAACCAACAAACACATTTTTCTGATTCGTTGAACATTGATTAAACTAAATGAAGGCGATTTTTATTTGTCATATTATATTTCTGTGACATTAGAGGAGTTTTAGCCCAGTTTATGACATGGTTGCTAGGTAACAGTGCAGAATTTCCTAGTGTGAGGTCATGGTTTACAACCAGGAAGTAAAAATTTAAACCTAAAAAATTGCCAAACTGGGATACAAAATGTTATTTGTTTAGCAGAATCTTAAATATAATTATCTTAACTGAGTTTTGGTAAAATGAGTACCTCGACCTGTCAGAGGCACTTTAATCAAGCCATTGCCAAACTAGGAAGCGAATGTGATAGGTTATAATGGAACTATATGCTCCTATTACTATACTATGAGCCTCTGTACAGTGATGTAATTCATAAAGAGATTTCATGCTAAAATAAGACAAAGGTTAAAAAGAGTTAAAAAAGACTAATAAATATTCATTTAAATAAGCTTTAAAAACAGTATAAATATGATTAAAAGTTCACTAAAAAGGTTTATATTTCATGTTAGAATACTAGTTTTGTCATTTCATTTGAAGGAACTGTGATCATATCATCAGTAATCAGCTAGTAAGCCTGAAATCCTTTTTCTGATAGATTGGTAATGTCTTTCACCCACCAGTAGGGGGATTTTGCGAGGTTCTCTTCATTGCATTAAACTCCTGCAAGAGAGAAACATCTGTAAATCACTCTTGTGATTCTTTCTCCCTATTTTCAGGGGTGCAACACGAACACGAACAACAAGAAGAAAATAAGTTTCCTTGTTCAAATTTCTAAATAAAGCTTAATCAGAACAACATGGGTGTAATTTAACTTGTTGATGTATTATAGCCAGAAATAGATGCTTGCTGTAGGGCTTTGCTAATTGGTGTATAATGGACTAGAATGTGGTCTTCAATGTCAGAACAGAGGACAACCAGTAATCAACGTTTACACCACGGGAACGGAAGAAAACAAGATGGAGCAGAGCTGTTTCTTTACAATAAACCAAACGCATCATAAAGGACTGAGATATGACGAAACCTCGCCAAGGAAAGAGTCGGCGCTGTATGATTTCTCCTGAAGTCGGGCGTGCGAATTGGTAACAGTGGTATCCGGTATCTTCCATCTCTTCGTGTCGGTGGAGATAAACCAGCTCGCATTACCTACTGCTCTTGAATTTAAATATCAAAGGAGAAAAGCAGCCATACAGTCATGTTTCGTCGCTCTATCTCTGCTGATATTTACGCACAGATGAACAGGAGCGTGTGGGGCAGAGGGGCCGGTTGTGTCAGGGAGGGGATGGCGGTGTTACGGGCTCTGTGTGCGGCTAATGCAGGCAGACGTCCCACTGGGAGAGGGGCCTCGATCAGGACGGGCCGCGGACGAGGAACAAAGATGAGATTGTTATTTAGAAATCGCTCTCTCCCACAAAGCCATTTTGAAATCCCAATTTTGATTCTTATGAAGAGCAAACAATTGCAATTATTTAAGAGATACAGCAGCGACGTGCGTGTCATCTTGGGAAGATAAAAGCGTTGTAATGTCTAAAAGACTTAATTCAATCTTTATATAGGTTATATATTTTAGTCACTTATTCTTTACAGGGGATTTTTTTGTGATTTGTGATGAGCTTTGTGCTTTTAAATGACGAAATCTCTCAGTTTTAGTTGATATAACGTGGAGATAGGTGGTGAGGCTCGCTGCATTCTGACAGCGCAGCCACATACTAGGCACAGGACGATACTGAAATTTTTATGTTGAGATTAACGATAATATCACCATAGTTATTAACACTGCTGACAGTTTGAAAATGTGACATTACTTTCTCATTATAAATAACTTCTGACATATTTGTACTTTATCATAAGGGAAAACAAAAACGATCTAGAAGAGAACATGAAGGGTAAGTTGCTTTTTTCTGCACAATCTGGTGACAAAATGGCGATTATCTTTATTGGCGATTATCACAATGATACAAAATGTAGCACAAATGATTATTGTCTTCTCTTTTTAAACGATATTATTGTTTATTGTCCCACTCAGTGTTTCTCCATAAAAAGTTGTAATGCAGATTTGTAAATGCTTTTTTCGAGTGCTTTATCATCTTATCAAGAAAAATGATCTGGTCTCATGTCCCAGTGACAATCTGCCATTTTTGTGAAATCGACGTATCGCGATTCATTGTTTTTCTGTCTTTAATGCAGCTGTCTGTTCAAACACACTTTTTCTCCTGTTGTTTAGCCTCTGTAGTCTCTGAGCAAATGACTATTTACCTCTTATGCACAATTCAACGAAATCGACACAAAAAGCACACAAAAAAGCGCGACCAAAAGCGCTAAAAATGTGCTCAAAAGCAACCAAAACGCACCTGCGAACAAGAAACACAACTCGAGCGACAAAAACGTGAAGAAAATGTGACAAAATACGACAAAGACTTATTTAAATATGACAAACACAACTGAACGTGACAAAAACTAAAAAGCAACAAAACAGAATCCTATTATTCACACCTAAATCGCAAATCCAATCTAATTAGATATGTTTCCTAAATTGTGCAGCTTTATTAAAGGCAATAGAAAAAAAAAAGTTAATATGATAAAATCGAAATCATCATCTGGCCCCAATGACATCGTGATAATCATTTTTTGTCATATCGCCCAGCTCTAATAATACTTATATATATTTCAGTGTTCTCAACAGGGAAAATCAGTTTACCAATAGGTGCTAGACTCATTAAGGCTATGAACAATTGGAAATATTCAGTATTCTGTCTTGGGACGTTTGGAAATGCATTATTTCAGGTTAGGATTATGGTTTAAGTTTAGAGTCTGGCTGCAGCTGCTTTGATTTAATACATATTATTGACTCCTATCCCAAACCCAACCAGCTCAACCATGTAAATATCGTAAATTAATAATAATAGTTCGGTATTTTTTGGCACTGGATATGACGGAACGGAGCTTTGACAATGTTCAAACCTCAGTGTCTCGCCTTAAAGGTCCCATAACATGCAAAATCGACTTTACAGAGGTTTTAACCTTCCTACAGTGATATTTGGGCCTCGTATGTTGTGCCCAAAGTGGTTTTTTGATTGATTCCCGCATGTTTTTGCTAGAGAACTGTCTTTTCCGTCCCCCTCGGCTGAGCAGCAGACGGGGGCTCCTCACTAAGATGACGCGCTTCACCAGGATGACGCGGTGTTTAAGCCACGCCTCCGGGAAGCGCGCAGCCGCAAGAATAAAAACAGCTAATGCTAATGCTACACAGTAATTACACGATGGATACGACAGATCGAAGAGTTAGCTTGTTATTTACCAAACGGCAACGTCCGTCGTCGAGGCCCTGGAGCACGTCAAACTCCAGGTCAGATCCAGGACGTAGGACTCAGCACGACGCACCGTCAGGACGGAGAAAATGTTTATTCAGTGTTTGTGTATCGCTGTTTACCAGAGCACACGGCGCATGCGCACTATCTCCGCTCTAGGCTTCGGCACGAGTTGGGCGGGGAGGCGCGCGAGTTGGGCGGGGGAGGCAGCCTGCTCTCTGTTCGGGGGGTCAGATCTCAGAGTGAGCCATTTGCTTTTGCAAGAAGGGGGGCCAGTCCAAGAAATGGGTGTTTTTTGGAAACTGTTATGTTATGGATATTGTACAACGCAACATTTTATCAACAAAGCCCTTAGAATAGACTGTGTAAAGGGGAAAATAGCAGAATATGGGACCTTTAAACACCACATTTGGCCAAACTGGAGAACCAAAAAGGGAATAAACTTACACAAAAGCAGACTGTTTACCATGAATAAAACCTTATTATCTCTAATCTTGCCTTGTGCGCTTTGGTTTATCTGCTCCCACATCTTCTTATCACAGCAGCAGGGACACGTATCCACATTAAGACATCACATCGACATGCCACAGTTGTTTTTTTTCTTCACAGTTTTACCCCAGAGTCTGTGTTTGTGCTGCGTTCAAAGACTCCCTGAAAACGGGACAGGAGAAGACTGCTGCTGCTGCTGTTTGTGTGATGATAGATTCACTGTCTGTCCCTGGAGACGCTCTGCTCGACAAAACACATACGTCTCTCGTTCTCTCTCTTGATCTGTGTTTCTATCTTCAGCCCATCTCCACCTCCCTCTTTCTTTATTCATCTCTTTTCCCCGGTGTCTCTTTCTTGTTCCCTTTTTTCCCACATTTTCCCGTTTTCTCTCTTTAATTACCTTTTTCTACCCCTCCTCTTACTCTCATTCTCTCTTCTTCTTTACCTCTCTCTTCTTCCCCTCTCTCAGTTCGCTCTTTCTTTGAAATTCACCTCACTGTCTCGTTCCATTTCATGTTCTCTCGCTCTCCATTTATTTTCTTTTTCCATTTCTCTTTCTTTTTCTCTCTCTTTTTTTCCTCTTTCTCTCTCTCTCTCACATATTCTTCTCTCTGTTTCTTTCTCTTTCTCTGTCCCCCATCTCTGCCTCATTCTCTTTCCATTTTGTGATTCCTCTTTCCCTTTTTCTCTCATCCCTCTCTAGTCTATTTTTTCTCTCTCCTCACCCTTTACCCTTTTCTCTGCGTCTTTCTTTTCCTCTTTCCGCCTCTTTCTTTCTCACTCTTTCCCTCCATTCTTGCCTTTTTTCACCTATGCTTAATCAACAACAACAAAAAGTATATTTACCTCCTTAATATCTGCCACGAACTTTAAAAACTAATGCTCGTAATTTTAATTAATTCATTTTTAAAAGTAAAAAATGCTAGCCTTTAAATGTGCTCTCTTACCTTTATATTGGGATCTCATGTTTGGAACTTAACATAATGCAAGTATTCAAAACCACATAACTTTCAGTCAGGTGTTCCTTCATCAGGATTTGAATTATCTTCTGGCAGCAGAGGGAATTACCACGGGCAAATAAACAAAATCTATCTTGCCATGACATGCTAATTTAGGTTTGCAATTATAATTTGAGTTATTTGAGGCAGAAATGCTCAGAAAGAGACCGGAGATTATTTATTATTATTTATTTTATCTCTGGATCTCTGTGCTTTGGCGACACAAAAATTGGAGAATTGAAAATGAGAGTATTTGTGAGGCTCACTGAAGGAGCAGAGAAGATGAGCTTGTAACCAAGATTAATGAAACAAGAGTGAATGAAGCCAAATGCATCTCCAGGTATGTTCTGATGATGGAACCATTTAAAAAGTTAATATAAAGTAGGTCTGGGTCATATGGCAAAAATGATCACGATTTCCTTGGGGCCAGATCATGATTTCGATTTAATAACGATTCATGTTCACTTTGTATTTTTCTATTGCCTTTAATAGAGCTGCACTATTTAAGAAAAATATCTAATTGTGACTTTTCTGACCAGTGCGACTGATTAGATTTGCGGTTAATGTTTTAATAAGAGCATTCTGTTCAAATTCACATTTTAAAACACTATTTGTCGCCTTTAATCTTGTTTTTGTCCCGTTCAGTTGTATTTGTCACACTTAAAGGCGCCTTTGTCACTTTTAGTCGTGTTACGGTGCATAGAGTAACGTTTGTTGTTTGTAGGCGCGTTTGCATTTTTACCGCTTTTGTCGCTTGTTTCAGAACAAATCCAAAATAAAGTTTTAGCCGTTTTTATTCAAATTAAAACAAGACATTTTGTTGTTTGTGGAAGAAATTATTGCACTTCAAAAACTGCAGTCTTTGTGATTTGCTAATTACATCCATTAAAATTGCGATTTTGTGTGGATTTGGTTTAATTGTGCAGCTCTGGCCTTTAAGAGGTAAATAAAGTCATCTGCTCAGAGGCTTCAGAGGCTAAACAACAGGAGAAAAAGTGTGTTTGAACAGACAGCTGCATTAAAGACACAAACAGTCAATCACGACACCACGATTTCACAAAAACAGCAGATTGTCACAGGGACAAGCTCACAATTACATTTTTATCATCAGATCGTCCAGCTCTAGTGTAAAGTCTGTAAAGAGGTATAAGTGACACAATGCTAAACTCTTACAAATGAACAGGACAAATCAATGGTCTATTTACTTCCAAAACCATCTTTATATTTGAACTTTAAAGCAGTAAAAAGGGGTACGTGAGGAATTACCAGGGGGCACTTGGAATGGTTTCAGACTTTAAATGGAGATGAAATGTACTTTTATTTGACTAAAAAGATGTAATTAGCTGTAAATATGGCAATGTTTTGGAGTATCTTGGACCATAAACACAATTAAAACAACAAATATAACGTAATAATTTATTGTATTCGACCAGTAAACTCTTTCATCTGCCCTAAACTCAAGTTAAGGGGTGCTCCGAGTGTGAGACAAAGCTTAACCTGTTAAGCCCATGGGTTTTTAGAGGGTGCATAAGCCTTAACAACCTATCCAAAATAAATTCAGACTTACTCCAAAATTTATGAACTTCATATAGATAATCTTGGTCTCAATAGATAGCCAGGGTCTGAATCAACACTTTTCCATTCTCAGTTAGATGGGGACTCTTATTATTTTTGAACACAAGATGAAAAACCCAGGAGAAAAACTGTATTTTCTTTATCCTCGCCTATTATTTTCTTTTTCTAACTGTGATAACCATAATATTGGCTGTCAATAAATGCCCAACATACTATTACAAGCATTCAGTAACTACTTGACTACATGTGTGCAAAAAATTATGCAAATAGAACAAAGAATACACTTTTTATGAAGGTTGTTATAAGAAAAATACTAGGCGGACACAGTTTGGCACACTTTGGCACCAACTGTGCCAAAAGACTTAAAATCAAAATAGTTGTAAACAAAGACTTTTGGTGGATTTGATAGCATAGTTATGCAAATATAAGTAAAAAAAAAAAAAAAAAAAAAGTCACAAACGCTGATTCTGATGTTTTTGCGCGAGTGCTGCTCACGCGAAAGGTGAGGCTGCTCCGCTCACTTTTACGCACAAAGATACGCAATCGACGTAAGAGCCTACACGTGTGTCCAAGATGCCGGAAGAATCCTTACGCGATGTAGAATGTAAACACACTTTCCTTTTTGACCGGGTGCCAATTAATTTTGACCCGGTGACGGCGGATAACGCTGTATGAACGAGCGCATGGACAGCGCGTCACTGCCCGGGACTAGCTTACCTGCCTCGGAGCTAAAGGATAGCATTTGTGGAGCGAGAATAAACGGATTATGAGGATGGTAAGGTAAGAAAGCAAAGGTTTTTACGTTCGTTGTGAAAAGTTTTTGTATTTGATGACGTAACTGTGACGAACACGCAATGACACGCGCAGGCGAGTGAAATGTAAACATTGGCGCGGTGATTGTTTTGGGACTTATTTATTCGGAGGGATAGCAGACTCAGCTGTGTTATATATTTTTGGAAAGCTGTGTTTTTGTAGTTTTGTTTGACACGTATTTTGTCGGCGTGGTGAAAAAACACCGCGCGTGGTGTTGTGTTGAGGTTTGCGTGTTGCCGATATCAATGTCACTCATTAACTTCATAACAATATACTTGTATATCTTAAAAACAGACACGTTTGTGACTTCAGGCAAATACAATGCAGTTTTATCAACGTGGTTATGTATTGGATTAAGGGCAATTAAAAGAAAATCTCTTGGCTACGTTTTATGACTTGTTTACATTCAAAAACGCTGCCGCACTCAGAACCCATACCGATATCGGTATGGGCGGGCTTAACAGGTTAAAGTGCGTATGACAGGTTTCTATGATTTTCTAATTTTGACTTTATTTAGAGCATTAATATCTGTTGTAAATAGAAATTATAGTTTTACACCAATCAGGTCGCTGTTTGTGGAGAAAAGTTGAAAAACCTGTTGAAAAATACAGGAAGTAAACAAACTGATGACATCACACTGTGAGACAAAGGTTATGCATCATTTACACAAAATAAACTACTTTTTTGACCCTTTAAACATTAATTCAACAAAATAAAGTCTGCATGTCCTCCCCGTGTTACCGTGGGTTCTCTCCGGGTTCTCCGGCTCCTCCCACCGTCCAAAGACATGACTGTGTAGGTTAATTGACAACTCTAAAATTGTCCCTAGTGAATGAATGTGAGAGTGAATGGTTGTCTGTCCTTGTCTCTGTCTCTCTGTGTCAGCCCTGCGACGAGTTGGCCACTGTCCAGGGTGTACCCCGCCTAAGGCCCAAAGTCACTGGGATAGGCTCCAGTCACCCGCGACCCCTAACGGGAATAAGCGGTAGAAAATGAATGAAAAAAAAAATAATGTGACATTAGATGATTTTTAGCCTAGTTTACAGTGTTGTTGCTATGGTAATTTGCTAGCGTGATGTCATCATTTACAACCAGGAAGTAAAATTAAAAAGCTAAAAATTGCGAAAACGGTGTAAAATTTGTAAAGAATTTTAGCTAATTTTGAAATATGTTTATCTGAACTACATTTTGGTTAAATGAGTAGCCCAACCTGTCATGGGCCCTTTAAGGGGTACTTGAGAAAAGGAAAAAAAAAAAAACAGTTAGGAGCCATTGCTTTAAAGGCCAGACAATAACTCAAAACACAGGAGTAAATATGCATTAACTGTAAGAGAAGGAGACGGTCAAATATGGTATTGTTCTCGGAGTTTATAGAGGTCAGGCTCCAGGTCAAACGCTTTGTTTACCGCTCGGCTCTGGGAGATGACGACTTGGAATTGCCGTACGATTCTATCTGTTTTTATTTGTATATATTTCTAGTCTTGGAAAAATGAATATGATGATAATAGCTGTAGGCTCGCAATAACAAAAGGCCCAACGTAAAGCGAAAAACCAATCTCATATCACATCAGCGCGGTGCGGTCTATTTCCCGGTAATCTCGGGCTTAAAAATGCTCGGCGCTCATTTTGTGTTTCTCCTCCGTCAAAGCGAACGGGCGTCGGTGGATTACAGGTGATGGAGCTGAAATACGAGCTCCGGAGTGGATACAGTAGTTAGAGGATGGTCTTTGCTCCATTCGTGAAAATGATGTATAGATAAAAGCGCGGAGAGATGAGACAGAAGTGCAGTTCTTTAGGTTTCGCCGCGTGAAATGGAAGCATCATTTGTGACCATGACGGCTTTGAGAGCTGGAAAATGTGTAGTATTTATGGTCAATAAGTCACATATATTTGTTGAAAATGCTTTTTTTGACGTGGTATTCTTACGTCTTTTTTAAGTTTTATTTCTGTTTTGAGAAATGTTGGTCACAGACAAGTGTATTCCACTGAATAAATCAATTTTCAATTCAGTGTAATTGTATTTATTTTATTTTTTTATGGAAATACTAGTGATTTTTTAATTCAATCTGACACAAGAGTAATATCATGGCATGTATCTCTCCTTGATATATTAAAATCCACTTTTGCTATCATTATTTTCACACTGTCCCAGCTTGAACTGATACAAAAAGTGTATGACACAAAACCCTAAATTATACAATTATACAAACATTTAAAATATATATATATATAACATAAATGTCCACATACAAAAACAGAAGTAAAATACATAATAAAAAAATAACTTTTTCAGCTGAATCTTAAGCTCTCTCTCTTCATTAATCAAAACGGATTTTTAAAAAATCAATTAAACTTTAACCCGTCGAATGCCAGTTTGATACTGACAAAATGAGCACAAAAAAATTGCATTCTTTCCATAAAACTGAAGCGTGTGTGTAATGGGGCTCTTTTTCCTTTAAGACACTTCAAGTTAGTCCAAAATGTGTATTATTTAAAGGTTTTGTGCCGCATCAAAAGACAGAATAGACTTGGAATAAAAAAACTCACTCTTTAAACCTTAATTAAACGCCATTAAATAGATTTTTTTTTGTTCTGGTCAACTGAAAACTATTACAGTATTTTCCGCACTATAAGGCGCACCTAAAAGCTTTCAATTTTCTCAAAAAACTGACAGTGCACCTTATAATCCGGTGCCTTTATATATGGATCAATACTGAGCCGCAACCACAGCCACTACTGTAGCTTCTATTCTATGCGCCTTATAGTGCGGTGCGCCTTATATATGAACAAAGTTTTCAAATAGGTCATTCATTGAAGGTGCGCTTTATAGTCCGGTGCGCCTTATAGTCCGGTGCGCCTTATAGTGCGGAAAATACGGTACATTAAAAAAAAAAAAAAATAGTTTGTGACCAAGTATAGGCAGAATATAGACATTCACTTTCTAGATACAGAAGTCTACATTTTATTTTTGAGTGGATTTGGTCTTAAAGTTTCCCAATGCTGTACAACTTTAAAAAAAAAAAAAAAAAGAAGAAAAAAGCAACATTTCAAACAAGTTACAGAGTCACATCCTGTTGTATTTTATTTGTTTAACCTTCAAGAGTCTAATTTCAAATCCCTTTTTGACTTGCGCTTTGTTTAATATTCATTTTGGTTTTAAACATGTTTTTGTGACTCTAATCCCCGAGTCTCTGCAGCGTGCTCGGGGCTAACCGTTTTATGTGCTCTGTAATGGGCCGCGCTGCAGCACATTGTCCCGAGGAGTTTTACTTTAAACCTAATGAAGTCATAAAGCGCGTCTCTTCTGTTCAAAATAAGGACATCCATTTTCATCTGCATTAAAGGCCCACTAAACTCTCCCCGTTTAATCCAGCGGCCCTAAAGGTGCTCACGGCCCTCGTCCTGTTTGAATACCAATCAGTCACAGATTTCAGATTCAAATTTGGAGGTGACTTTTTAATTTTTCATGAAGTTGATAATGCAGTTGCTTGAAAACAAAGCAACAGAATTTATGAGTTACAACTAGAACTATTACTTAAAGAGAAGAAACCAAAAAAATCTGATTTTCGCCAACAGAGGACAAAGATATTCTGCTGCGCAATGGAGAGGAAAGCAGAGTAAATAAGGTTAAAAACGGATTAGCAAATTTGCAGAGTAATGTTGGTGAAGCCTTTTGGATTTTATTTTTCAGAAATATCTAATGAGCTCTAATGTAGTCTCTGAGCAGATGACTTTATTTACCTCTTAAAAGGCAAAGGCTGCACAATTCAACGAAATCGACACAAAAAGCAAAAAAAAGTGCAACCAAAAGCGATAAAAATGCGTAAAAAAGCAACCAAAACGCGCCTGCGAACAAGAAACACAACTCAAGAGCGACAAAAATGTGAAAAAAAATGACAAAAAACGACAAAGACTCATTTAAATATGACAAACACAACTGAACGTGACAAAAACTAAAAAGCAATAAACAGTCCTATTATTCAAACCTAAATCGCAAATCTAATCTTAATCGCACTGATCAGAAAAATCACAATTAGATATTTTTCCTAAATGGTGCAGCTCTATTAAAGGCAATAGAAAAAAACAAAATGAACATGAATCGTGATAAAATCGTAATCATGGTCTGGCCCCAAGGAAATCGTGATAATTTGTCATATGGCCCAGCTCTACACCACAGTAAACTGCACAAACTAATCTGTAATGAGAAAAATAGGCTTGAAAAGGAGTGAGGAGAAGGGAAAGGAGTATAAAAGAAGTATGAGAGGAATTTCTTTACATCTCCTACTTCTTCAAAAGCAGAGAAAATCCCATAGAAGTGACCCAGAGCCCAGCGTGAGTGTAGTACACATGTAAACACCGCTGCATGCCCAAACACCGAGGCTTATGGGCTTACACACTCTCCCCTCCTGTATCCAAATCCACTCTTTCACGCCGCACGCTGCTACATATTTAATGCTAACGGGGTAAGGGAAAGTTCAGCCAAAGTTACAGGAACCATTTTTCATCCCGCGCCTGGAGAAATCCCACCGTGAGGAACCCCGATCACAGACGCATGAATATTCTGCTGTGGATTAGCATCTGCTCAGCTCGGCTCGTCCAGCGGCCCGCCAACCTGAAGAAACGTCTCCCAAATGTGACACAAAGGGATACGACTTTGAGGGGGAGATGAGATTGATCTACTGACAAAATCTGACTAACATATTCAAATCCATTTATAATAAACTATGACATGAATTGTTTATAAAGCGTTCTACTCCACATCAGCCACTTTAAGTTTAATGTATGAATAAAACATTAAACTTTAAACGAACTTGGGTTTATACTGCACTTTGAGAGCGTGACCAGCTTCTCAAAGGCTGCAGGAGGTTATTGATTATCAGTGGTAAAGTTTTCTCTCACTCACTCATCACCTTCACGCACTGGAGAGACAGGGAAAGTGTCTTGCTCGTGGACAGTTGTTGAAAGTGGAAAGCTTAGACGGAATTACCTAAGAAATGACAGACGTGGATTCTGGTGTCCCACAGGGTACAGTACTCAGGCCCTTAGTGTTTTTAATTATATTGCAAAAGTATCAATAACGCATTAGCTGACGCAATAAAAAATAAGCAAGAAACTACTGTTTATCCAAGTAACACTGAGGTTCTCTGATTTTCTCAAAAATTTTGACGATTTTCCATTTTCCGTCAAACTTGGCCTTGATTTAGAGTTGGTTTAATCTCTGTTAAGGTTTTATTTTGCTAAATAAACTTTGAAGTTTGACATTAAGGCATGCATAAATGTGTTCTACTATAACTGACTAATGTGTTAATGTGTCAAAAAGTATATTGGTATATTTAAATGAGGCGATAATCTCAATAGTGCAGTGCTTAACACATTCCACATATCCAGTTTCTGAATTCCATCAGTGGGAATATGAAGCATTTCACACCAAAGGCTAAGATCAGAGCCTATTGACCTTATTCCTTACGCAACTTGTTGCCGTCTTGTTTCTGTTGTATTAGTTCACATGGAGCAGACGAGCTCAACAGAAAATAAGTCCTTCACGGACTAAAAAGCCGTTTTCCGACTGCCCAGGAAATCGTTGCGTTGTGACTTGTTGTTGCTCGTGTTCATTAAACATTTTACACAAATCAATCTACTTTATGTAACATTTTAGCGGCGAGACTTTTCCCTTGTTCGTCATTAGCTTTAACGGAGTTCTCGTCAAACGGAAGTGCGTTTACAACAAAAGTGCAAAAAACGGCAAAAGTGGGCGGGGCAGAATAAGGTCAATAACACGTTTTGTACCTTCTCACTCTTCTCCAACATCTTTGGTGGAAAACTGTTGAGGGATATCAAAGAGCAACGACTTGATGTGCTGATGTATAAAATTACCGACCCACCTCACCAACCATTGAACAATCTCTAATCATCCAAACAAGTAAACCCAACGAGTCAAACAATCCCATATAAACACTCTTTTCCATACCAAAATGGAACCAAGTCCAACCTAAAAGTAGTTAAAAGCTTGACTTTAGACACCTTTAAAAATTGCCTGGCAAAACCATATCATCACGCAGTTTACTTTCATCAGTGTAATAGAAAGGTAAAGAAATCAAAGAACCAAAATCAGAACCAGAACAGCAGCACTGGCCAAAGCTGAGATCTAACCCACAACTTCCAGAACAACCACAACTGCAACCTCCAAGCTTCCCTGGGGTTAAGTATTTTGCTCAAACCTTGAACCTTTGAGTTTGTGAGACGGCTTAAAGCTTGAAAAATGTAAATGCCAGTACCAGACTTATATTTGTGCCTGTGGAAAACACATTTTACTCGACACGTTTTATTACATAAGCTCTTGATTTTCAACCAGTGGCCGGGGAACACTAGTGTGCCTTGAGGTTCTGCCTGATGTGCCTTGGAAAAAAATGTCCAACTCGAGTAAACAGATTCACAAATGCAGATGTAATTAACTAATTTACCTTTTTGTAGTGTCCTGAGCAACTTCTGCACCAAGACAGAAACATTATTTGCCTCTTTATATCCCATGTTTTTTGTTTTGTTTTTTGATGATTTTGGTAATGTTTCAGTAGTAAATGGTGTGCCGTGGTATATTTTAAACACAAAAAGTGTGCCGCGACAAAAAAAAAAGTTGAAAACCACTGACATAAGCAGTTGTGACAATTTCAGGCAGTTATTTCGTTGTCGTTTTGTCGTGATTCAAGAGAAGGGACTGCTTTAGATAAAGGTTCCTTAGTAAACTATTTATAATGCATTAATGCACTGTTTATAAGCACTTACAAGGCATTTACAAGCATTTATTAGTGTGATAATTGAAAATAATGTGATATTCAGCTCATTGATGCTCTGTACATGTGGTTTATTCACTCAAACAATGGATTATAAACATGTATAAGGCGTTATAAGTGCATAAACAAACTATTAGTGCTTATTAACATCTTATAAATACTTAACTAAGGAACCTTAATCTAAATCGTTACCGGGACTGAAATGAAAATGTCGTCGTGTTCTTGGGCAAGACACTTAACTCTTCTCACCCCCAGAGTCAGCGAACACCAATGTATGAATGTGTGTCAATGGAGTCGTTTCTCGATATAAAATGCATTTGAGCAAGAAAACAACCGCAATATAAATGTAATTCTGATACAAGTTCTTCGCTTATAGATCAAATTCAAGTACATGGCCTTTAATTTGAGAAGGGCGTCACTTAAACATATTTACGTTTGTTTTTAATAGATCAACAATTTTGCTGTAGTGTCTTCGTCTGTGAAATGTGAGCTTTTAAGAGCACATGTATTCAGCTGTAAATGTGCCTCTGCTGTAAAGTTTCACCTGAATGTTTTGCCCTTTTCGTTCTGATCCCTGGTAAATGCCACATGTTTGCCGTCGCCCTGCGATAATCAATGATGCAAATAGACTCCGGTGTTTTCCTGGTGGACGGAGCAGCTTCAGCACCAGCTCTTGTTGATGAAGGAGCTGAGATTGTTGACTCTTCGGCTAAACTTGCACAAGGTAAATAAAGAGAGAGTTCAGCCTCCTGTCAAAACACTGTGTAAAATGAATTTGTGCTGCTTAATTAATGAGTGACAAAGCAAAAGACTGAGTGCTGCAAATGGGGTTGTTTGCTAAACTGTCAAGTTTAAATTAATTATCAACAAACTTCTAAACAGGAGGAGGGTTAGTCTGGACAGTTGTGCCAATCAGACGAACACATGTAATCATAATAAAAATATACCACCGAGCACAGAGAAACGTGGGGCAAAATGGATTGACACAAAACACTATGTTTGAACCATCCACACTTGGGTTCTTGAAGTATACGTTTCTACAGTATTAGGGCGACAATAATCTATAAACAAATCGTGACTAGTCAAGTATGAAAAATATATATTGTAATTATCGTTCTCTGGACTATGCAGACTTTAAATCATATCACGCCTGTTTTAAAGTCCTTGCACTGGCTCCCTGTCTCTTATCGCATTGATTTTAAAATCCTTTTATTTGTTTTTAAATGTCTTCACGGACTTGCTCCTCAGTATCTGTCAGACCTGATTCAGCCGTACGCCACTGTGCGCTCACTCAGGTCAGCAGGTCACTCCTTATTAGTCGTCCCAAAATCAAGGAGGAAACTTAGAGGGGGTCGCTCCTTCTCTGTCGCGGGTCCAAATCTATGGAACACGCTGCCCCTGCACCTTAGACAGGCAGAGTCACTATCCGTCTTCAAGTCGGCTCTAAAGACTTACCTTTTCTCTTTAGCTTTTCATTGATGTGTTGACTTTTATAGTGAACAGTGTGTATTTTTGTATCTGTGTCTATTTATTGTGTTTTACTTATATTGTTGTGTACTGCACTCTGGTCAACTGTGTTGTTTTTAAAGTGCAATAGAAATAAAGTTGGATTGGATTGGACTTTAAACGCATACAAAAAGTGGAATTATAGTGGATGTGTCTCCGTCTTCAGGTTAAGGTTCTGGCAACACAAATGCAGTTGTGACTGTTCACTTTTTAAACCGTGGAGGAGTGGAGAAAGGGTAAAATTCTAATAGAAAACAATGTAGAACAGGGCGATAAAAATCATAGATTAAAGGGTTTAAATTGACATACAATGTTGTTGTCCCAGTAATGCCGAGAACTCTACCTGTTTCTGTCAGGACATGTTTTCTCTGAATTATGAAAATTCAGCCTAAAAACAATGCACTGCACTTATGCATGATTAACCTATGTTTGCTTGTGAAGGGTTACATTTATTATTACTATCATCAAAATATAATGTGTGAACATTTTATACTGGAAATGCGTCTGTGCCATGTTTTGTGTGTGTCTCGCCTGAGCACTGTTTTTGTTTCCAGCATCAGGTCTGAGCAAAAGTAACTAAGAACATCTGTGTCTCTTCATAAGTTTCGAAACGGGACCAGAAACAGACAAAGAGAATGGAATATAAACCAATCAGCGCTCGAGAACATGGACAGCTCCACCCAGTTGCGTTTAGAGCCAGGGACAGATATAGGACCAGAGCCGTTTTTGTATTAGACTACTCTGTTAAGATTTTACTATTTTTCTGATTCAAAAACAACTTAACATTTCTGGGAATCAGTTCTTCCTTTAACCTCATTTTGAACACGCAGTGAGTCATCTCTATGTTAACAAAATAGGAAATTCCTTCACCTGTCACTGCACCATATGGACACACCCACTGATAATTATTCACATTAATTACAATAAAAGAGGAATATAAAGATTTTTTCCCCATCAGTTTGGTAGAACTTGGGCATTAGATAAAGTACAAACACAAAAAAGTCAAGTCATATTTATATGATCCAAACGATAATTAAAAAGTCCAGCTCTTATTAGTTTGTAAGAAGAATTTTCCAACACAGCATGGCACCTGGAACTGTACAATGGTTACAATAGGTTACCATGGCAACGTTCTCTCAGGCCTATGATTATGAGTCAGTGGGTTAAACCAGCAGGAGCGCAGGCTACACACGGCTCCTTTAAGTTGTTGACACTTCAGAGAGTGAATGAGGACCCGATGAGTCAAGTTTAGTTTTATTGAAATGCAGAGACGACCGAACAAACTTTTCAGAACCGAATTAATACGCTTGACAGTCTGTTTACATCCGTCTGAATAATTACTCTTCAATTGGAGCGCCATGTTCTCCGGTTGGTCAACACAAACACAAACAATAAAGCGGTAAAACAAGTGTACGCTGTAAAAGAGCAAGCGTCTAATCAAGTAGTACATTGTCAGAGTCTGGACTGGAACACACAGTACTTTCATGATTTTTCAGATTGTTTTTGTTGAAGAATTGAACAACTGTGAGTAAGTTAAATAAATTATCTTGTAAATTTGGTGCTAGCTGACTCTTTGGGTGATTTGGGATGTCTAGTGGAGCAGGCAACGTTCGACAATCACGTTTTTCTTTTTACAATTAGAGATGTAAATGTAAAGGGGGATTTGAGGGTCCTCCCCCGGGAAAATCACACAGCAAAAAATGTCGGTCTGATCTTAAAATGACTTGAATGTATCATTTTTATCTGGATTTGAGAAGTTTTGACTCGACGAGCTTGAATTGCTTTTGTGACGCAGAATATTTCTCTAGTTTAAAGGTATTTCTGACTGATCATGAGATAATTTAGCTTCGCCAAAGGGGTAAGTAGAATTATCTTAACCCATTGACAGAAAATTTGGCTTGAAGTAAGAAATGTATTGAAACAAGTGAGAAACGGTTTGAAACAAGTAAAATAATCTATAGTTCCATGTAAACTAAACCAGTCAAAACGTCTGAAACAGATTAATACCCTGAAATCAAGACATTTTAACTCATCTAGAAATTATTTTTTGCAGCGTAATGTGCTAGAGTGTAATGTTAGACTTTGAGTGGCGCATATTTGTACTTAGAATCAGATTTATTGCCATTGTCAGTGATCAAACTTCACAAACATAGGAACTTGCTTTGGCGTAAGGTGCATAGATATTCATTTTACATTTGAACTTGTTTATTTTAACGCGTTTATGTCTTTTACCAGAGCATGTAGCCTCCTAGTGGCGGTGACCCTGTAGATCTGCTTAGCTTGTTTATGCCACGGGTCAATGGGTCAAACACGACTAAAGAAGGACGCAACTAAGACTAAACCAGGGTCTAACCCAGGGGTGTCCAAACTTTTTCCACCGAGGGCCACATAATGAAATGTAGACCAAGGGGAGGGCCACAAATAAATCGTGAAACGTTCAAAAAAATTTTAAAGTGACACCACACCTAAATTCATTCTCAATACCTTAATATCAGGTCTGTCTCACTCCAAAATGTTAGTTAAGGTATAATAATAGAAAATCTGAAATTTGCTGTAAAAAGTATGTCTTTTTACAGGACAATGTGGGCCAATTCACCAGGAAGCTTGAGGGCCAAGAAAAATTGGTCTGCGGGCCGCTTTTGGCCCCCGCCAGAAGTAAAATTCTCAGGTTATCAACAGAACCAACTGATCTCTAACTTTGACGAGCCAACTTTTACATTATGCAAATTATCCCGAAGCCTTTAATAACTCATTAGTAAACAAACAGGCTCCGTGCGGTCAATATCTCTGACTGTTTCGCCTTTTGTTAGTTTCTGTCATGAATCCAGCGCTGTATATGTCACTCTCTGGCGCGGCCCACCTCTCCACGCCGCGTCCAGGCATTGTTTTTATTCATGTCGGCCCATGTCGGATCAATGGAGCAGGTGCCGGTTACTGTGTGTGCGCCCGTGCTCCAAAGTGCTGCGCTATCGGATTGGAAGGCGGGGGGAGGCGGGGGGGAGGCGTGTGGGGTCGACTGTGATCCCGCTGCAGATCGATACACAGCGCAGAGAGGAGGGGACGGGGCCGCAAAGTCTTACATCTGCAATTTAGCTCGACGTTAGATAGAGTGAAACTGTGTGAAAGCGCTTGTGAGTTTGAAATGAGCCGAGTGCATAAGACAGCCTGTTCTGTTTTCTAATTATTTACGATAGTTTTGCATCAGTCAAGGGGGATTTTGTAAGGTAAAAACGCAATCAATAAGTGGCATTCCATTGTAAATACAGGGACGATTTTTTTAGACATATTTGACAAATCTTTCTGGCAGTTAAAAGAGCAAATTAACAACTATCAGGTATTATTTGTCAAATTATAACTATTACAGTTGTGGAATTACCGGTCACATCTGCTGTCCAACCAGGAACATTAAACATTAGCAAAATTGGTCAAACTGGGGGAAAATAGGTAGCCTGAGCAGCCATTCCCACTATCTTTCAATATCTTTCAATTTTGAAAGAAAGCATGTTTGGGTATGATCGCTAAACCCCATTCTTTCTCTATTTTGCTGCAATCGAGTCAATCAGAACCGCGAGAGACGAACGTCACATCCGTGTGCCGCGATTACAATCAATAACAAACAAGATGGCGTCCACCACAGAGAAAATGTTCCAGGCTTCTGTCTTTTAAAAGACCAGGGCGTGTCGTTAAAACCACAGCCAGAGGAAGCTTTACAGCTACAGCCGTTTTGGACTGACCACATCTCTGCTGCCTTTGGCACATAAACCTTACTTTCGGGTTGTCGTCACGTCCACTGTTCGTCTGATTGACACAAGTTTGTCCCGCCCCCCTGAAGTCAGATTATATGGCAGCATCTCCAGACTAATGACAGTATTGAATTTGGATCTCTCTACACAAAGACTTGGTCCCAGCTCTCATCAGTTTATCAGCAAAGAAATGGGAGAGTTAGCATTAACCTCCTATACATTTTCAATGGGAGTTATTGACACAAGTTTGTCCCGCCCCCCTGAAGTCAGATTATATGGCAGCATCTCCAGACTAATGACAGTATTGAATTTGGATCTCTCTACACAAAGACTTGGTCCCAGCTCTCATCAGTTTATCAGCAAAGAAATGGGAGAGTTAGCATTAACCTCCTATACATTTTCAATGGGAGAGTTAGCCTCCAATATGTTTTCAATGGGAGAGTTATCCTTTTTTCCATTTTTGAAGGAACAATACAGATTTATGGGTTTTACTGCAAAAATACTCTCAGAAATGTTGAGCCCACAATCATTTTTCATTTCATCACGAGATATATTAGACACTATTCCATAAATTAGATTCTAAAACACAATTTTAAGTTTAGAAAATTGTATTTTGTCCATCGTCTGTTGTAGAAAAGCAAACTAACTGACCTTTCTACCCTGGTAATTCAAACGTGTTGCTTTCCCCCCCCAACACAAACACTTAAAACCAGTAGAATTCATTAACTAATGTGAGTGAATCATTGAAAATTTTACAGTTAACTTAATTTTGTCTCCAGTCGCCTCCGTTCTGGAATTTTGATTATATCACATTTTAAAGGGTCTATAGTTTAAAGGGTTTATAGTTTAGTTTTCCATTTCTGTAAAAAAAAATATCTAAAAGTTGTTGAGAGCTCCAATATTAGATGCAAATGTTGTCTTTCTTTGGTTTGGACAGAGAGTGAAATATCCTAGTTAGAAGGACACGGTTAGAGCTGCCAGGGAACAGGAAGCCTCGAGGAAAACCAAAGAGGAGATTTATTGATAGTGAAAAAGATAATATTAGTAGAGAAGAGGCTGCAGATGGCGTGGAATGATTTGTTTGAGTAATTTCTAAAGGGAAAACCCCAAAAAACTGTAGCGTTTGGCCAGGTGTGTGCGATTATGATCAGACCAAACATATCACGGAGGGATCGCAGCCTAATTTCCTGAAAGCGAAGTGCGTCTGGTGCGAGTGTCTCCACCACTGGGTCCCATTGTAATTATGTTAATAGCTCACAAGGCCCTTTTGCAGTCTGTCTATGGCCCCGCGACGGCGCTATCCTTCACTGTGGGGCATAAAAAATATCGTAATCAGGCTCTGAAACTGCGCGGCTAACGGGGACATCTATAAACACACATTTAAACGAGATTAGCTTCATTTAGAGCACTGACAGCGGCACTTAAATTATGGACGCTTTGTGTTTTTCTCAAGAGCGGCGCGTCCTTCAGTGTTGAAGAAGAGACAATGGAATTAGGAAAAGTGCAAAATTGAAGGGTTTTTTGTTATAAAAGTCCCAAATTATGAAGAGTGGGAGTGGGATGAACTACTTTTTGTGAGTGGACACCAGACGATTTAATTTCACAGCTTTCCTTTTTGTGTACGTGCTGGTTGCGTGTCTGTTTTGTGAAGCTAATTGTTTGATTTTGTCCATTTAGTGAGCAGAAGAAAAGGTAAAAGGTGCCCCAGAATGAATGGTTTTGGGAGTCCTTTGTTAGTTTTAGAGGTGGGTACTCCGTTATTATACTCGAGCAACTTTTTCAAGAAATTTTACTTCTTGGAGTAACTTTTAAACACTACACTTTCACTCCTTGTCGAGTTATATTTTTATTGAAGTAACAGTACTCTTACTTGAGTTAAAGTGTTGGTTTCTTTTCCCACTGTGAGCTTTATGTTGACAAAATGAGTCTTTCTTGCACCACAGATAATTAGATATGATTTAGTTTTTTTCAATTTTGTGTCCATCCTTTGAAAATATTAAGTTTTGTATAGCACCTTTCACAGACACAGGTCACAAAGAGCTTCACATAGGCATAGGAATAATAAAATATATAAAATCAGCAAGACACAGAAGTAAAAATGAATCATAGTGGCCTTAAGCCTACGGGGGCGTGAATGCTCGCTCAAATAGGAACGTTTTCAGCTGTTTTTTAAAGCCATCTACGGATCTATCTCCTCATGTTTTGAAGGATGTCCGAGGGACCATCAACAGATCGTGGCCAGCGGATCTTAGGCTACGAGCTGAAGTATAAGGCTTAATCAGGGCTGATAAAAGCCTTGCAGCAGAATATCAGACACACCAGCACAAAATACCAGATTGTGTGCATTATTTCATATTTTATCCTTCCATTTACATTAAAATCATACATTTAAATCTGATGTTAATCTCAAAGTTACTTAGTTCAGGAATAGTTTCCCCAAATACCGTTTTACACTTATTTAATTTCTTGGACCACTTTTCACCTTATTCCGGGAGTTTCCATGGGCACCGCCATCTTGTTTCCGTTGTAGTTCACACGGAGCAGACGAGCTCAACAGAAAATAAGTTCTGCACGGACTAAAAAAACGTTTTCAGGCCGCCCAGGAAATCGGTGCAGCGTGACTTGTTTTTGCTCGTGTTCATTAACTATTTTAGACAAATCAATCTACTTTAAATAATGTTTTAGCCAGAGACTTTTCCCTCGTTCGCCATTTGCGCGAAGGGTATTCTCATCAAACTGGAAGTCCCTTTACTACAAGAGTGCGGATCATTGACGTAAAAAGAGACAAAAGTGGGCGGGGCGGAATAACTTAGTACAAAATATATTACAGAAGTAGAAGTACAAACTTTATTCTTACTGGAGTGCAATTTACAGCTACTCTACCATCTCTGATCAGGCTGTAGTGGCGTTTCCATAGAGTCTAGATGTATAAGTGGACATATCTAAGTTGTTAGCTGCTGAGTTCCAAATGGGAAGTGAAAATTGGCTCCTTTGAATCTGGCTCCAGTTCACTTTATATTGAAACATCTGCGTCTCTTTCTCTGTAACTGCTGCGGCCGAGCTCGCCAGTCTGGACCTAAAATGTTAGTTTGAAATCTCGCTCCTGATTGGCTGTGGTTGCCATGAAACGCACGCTCGGATTTCCAAGCGCCTCCAACTCGGTGCCAAACGAGCCTTTCTAAGTGGAAGCTACTTGTTTTGAAGATATGCACAATTTGAATCAAGTATTTAGTACAAACGGCTACAAAAAGAGCTGTGTTTTTCTTTTTTTTTGGTTATTATTCAATGGGTTGTGCCTATTTCTTTTCGCTTTTGTCTTTCGCTCTCTGGTCTTGTGCTGTGTGTTCTGTATTTTTGTGTTCCTAATAGAAAAATTCAAAAAGAAAATTGAAAATAAATGAATAAGTTATGTTGTAAACTTCTAAATAAAGAGTGTATGATGATATTTCTGCTCTTTTGAGATTCATTTGACAGACATTTCAGTTGTCTGATCATTAAACCTCTGCTAATACAATTAAAGACATGTTTTGACACATTTCAGTTGGATAGACATAATACTAGGCCTTTCACGGTAATTACAATATCCACGTATAGTTCAACAATATTCTTGGAGCTTAATATTTATCATCTGTGTCTATTCTTTACACAAACAAGAAACCTTTTGTAATTTTGGGGGATTTTATAAAACATTTCCGATGTAGTGGGTTGAAAAATAAACGCATACCACTAATAAACAATTCAAGTGTTTTAATTTGCAATTATTTTTTTTATAATATTGTTCATTTGTTCATCATTGTTTTACATTTTACTTTTTTTTTTGGGATACTGTGTGTGGTATAAAGTAGTTTCAACATATCGTTTGTCGTGATATTTTCTGGAGCAATACATCATGCATCAAAATGTGTAACTGTGTCTGCATAATATCGACATAATAACCCGGTATAACAAAAAAATATTATCACAATTTCCTTGGGGCCAGATCATGATTTCGATTTTATTACAATTCATGTTCACTTTGTTTTTTTCTATTGTCTTTAACAGAGCTGCACCATTTAGGAAAAATATCGAATTGTGATTTTTCTGATCAGTGCGATTAAGATTAGATTTGCGATTTAGGTTTGAATAATAGGATTCTGTTTTGTTGCGTTTTAGTTTTTGTCACGTTCAGTTGTGTTTGTCATATTTAAATGAGTCTTTGTCTGGTTTTTTTTTCACGTTTCTGTTGCTCGAGTTGTGTTTCTTGTTCGCAGGCGTGTTTTGGTTGCTTTTCAGCGCATTTTTTTTGCTTTTGGTCGCACTTTTTGTGTCGATTTCGTTGAATTGTGCAGCCCTTGTCTATAAGAGGTAAATAAAGTCATCTGCTCAGAGGCTTCAGAGACTAAACAACAGGAGAAAAAGTGTGTTTGAACAGACATCTGCATTAAAGACAGAAAAACAATGAATCACGAGACGTCGATTTCACAAAAATAGCAGATTGTCACAGGGACGAGCTCAGGATTCGATTTTTTTCTCACTGGAGACCCTTTTCATCTAAATGTAATGAACCACATGTACAGTTTACATAGAGCCCAGGCTTAATCAAACGGAGTGGAGTGACCTCATCTGCTCCTGCGCGTCTGACTCAATCTCAGGCTGAGGCCGGAGCAGACGCTGAGGCTAACGGAGCTCATTAGAATCCTCTGACACACTCTCAGCACAGCACTGTACACTGTATATCTGACACACTTTATATCTGACACACTTTGTATCTGACACGCACATATTATGACTGAAACACGCAGACGTCAGACTGTTTTCATCCTGTGACACATTTCCACAACACTGCACTACGCTGAGTGGTCCAGTCACAGTCAGCTGTCAGCAGAAGTGGCACCAAGCACTTGCACGTCTCAAATAAGTCTAAAGTCAAACACAATTTTGACGCTTTTAGTCACGTTTTTGGCAATTTAAGACAAATTTTGGTGTACGGTAGTTGTTTGCCTGCACAAAAAAGCATTTTTGTCACTTGTGGTCTCGCTTATGTTGCTTGTTTCAGAACACGTTTGTACAAATACAATACAGCGTTAGCAGATTTTATTCAAATCAAAGCAAGGCATTTTGTTGTTTGTGGAAGAAATTATTGCACTTCAGAAATTGCTGCCTTTGTGATTTGCTAATTGCATCCATTAAAATTGTGATTTTTGTGGGGATTTCGTTTAACTGTGCAGCTCTGGCCTGAGGCTAAACAACAGGAGAAAAAGTGTGTTTGAACTGACTGTTTTTATACTGTGACACAACACAACACTGCACTACACTGAGTTGTCCAGTCACAGTCATCTGTCAGCAGAAGTGGCACCAAGCGCTTGTCTAAAGTCAAACACAATTTTGACGCTTTTAGTCACGTTTTTGGCAATTTTAGCTGCATTGAGTCACGGTTTTTGTTTACATGCAGAAGAACGCATTTTATCACTTTTGGTCGCGCTTTTGTCGCTTGTTTCAGAACACGTTTGTACAAATACAATACAGTGTTAGCAGATTTTATTCAAATCAAAGCAAGACATTTTGTTGTTTGTGGAAGAAATTATTGCACTTCAGAAATTGCTGCCTTTGTGATTTGCTAATTGCATCCATTCAAATTGTGATTGAGTGTGGATTTCGTTTAACTGTGCAGCTCTGGCCTGAGGCTAAACAACAGGAGAAAAAGTGTGTTTGAACTGACTGTTTTTATACTGTGACACAACACAACACTGCACTACACGGAGTTGTCCAGTCACACTCAGCTGTCAGCAGAAGTGGCACCAAGCACTTGTTTTGCACGTCTCAAATAAGTCTAAAGTCAAACACAATTTTGACGCTTTTAGTCACGTTTTTTGGCAATTTTAGACGAATTTTGGTGCATTGAGTCACGGTAGTTGTTTGCATGCAGAAGAACGCATTTTTATCACTTTTGGTCGCACTTTTGTCGCTTGTTTCAGAACATGTTTGTACAAATACAATACAGCGTTAGCAGATTTTATTCAAATCAAAGCAAGACATTTTGTTGTTTGTGGAAGACATTATTGCACTTCAGAAATTGCTGCCTTTGTGATTTGCTAATTGCATCCATTCAAATTGTGATTGTGTGTCGATTTGGTTTAATTGTGCAGCTCTGGCCTAAGAAAGTCATCTGCTCAGAGGCTTCAGAGGCTAAACAACAGGAGAAAAAGTGTGTTTGAACTGACTGTTTTCATCCTGTGACACAACACTGCACTACACTGAGTTGTAAGGTGTCAGCAGAAGTGGCACCAAGCGCTTGTTTTGCACGTCTCAAATAAGTACGGCTGTATTTGACTGAAGAAATTCTTGGTCGACTAAAGACCAGTCCTATCAACCGCTTAGTCGAGGGGGTATGGCAAAATATATCAAAATTATGTAAGTATCATCATGAATCTGACCCAAACTGCACTCAAATGACCACAACTGTATTCACCTTTTTCTGCCCCGCCCACTTTTGCCGTTTTTCGCCACAGATACGCACTTTTGTTGTAAACGCACTTCTGTTTGACGAGAACTCCGTTAAAGCTAATGACGATCGAGGGAAAAGTCTCGCCGCTAAAATGTTACATAAAGTAGATTGATTTGTGTAAAATGTTTAATGAAAACGAGCAACAACAAGTCAACAACACAACGATTTCCTGAAAACGTCTTTTTAGTCCATGTAGAACTTATTTTCTGTTGAGCTCATCTACCCTGTGTAAACTAATACAACGGAAACAAGACGGCGGCGCGTACTTTCGGAATAAGGTGAATTGGAGCGCATTCAAAAACAACTCTTTGTACAGAAAAGTATAAGTAAACAGTGTATTTAGTCAGTATTTAAGTCAGAGATGTATGAATTGAATTAAACACATGATTCATTCCAAAATCTTCATCTAACTCACGTTTTTGCTGTTGTTTTATATGAATCCATATCCTAATCTAGATAAAATTAATCGACTAATAAAAATGTTGGTCGATTAAGACGCCAGCGACAGATTAATCGACTAAACGACTAAAGGATTACAGCCCTAATAAGTCTAAAGTCAACGACACACAAGTTCAAGTCCACTTTATCAAGTCTTTAGTCATGAAAATTGTAATTCAAGTCTGAGTCAAGTCCAAGTCCACACTTCTGGCTGTCACGAAAGGAAGCCATAACCAAAACAGTGCCTACAGTGCACTATATTCTAGTTTGTACAGTTCAGTCACTATTATAATAAATTGATCCTCATGTATTACACAAATCATCTGGGAATTTTAAAAAACAAAGCTCTTTTAAATGTTATTGTACATACCAGAGACGTGTTTTATACTCTGGGTCCGAACTGTCCCAAACTCCACCGACAATCACAGCAGATTCTGAAGAGCTCGGGCTGTGTCTGAATGTCCTCACTCATTCCCTAAGCCCTCATTCACTCCACCGTCCTGCACTCTGGATCAGACTAAACAGTGCCCTCAATCACAGAGCGATTCAGACACACAGCTCACTACTTTCTCCTCATCACGTGACTCTGGCGTCTGGGAGAAAAGAAAGTCGGCAAAACTCCGATAAAAATTGAGTTCTGTAATGAATATGGGTCAAATCTGTCTGACACATGTTTATGGATTAATAATCATCAAGTTTTATCCATCATGGATCGCACGTGAAACTTCAAACGGACTGGATTTTTCATTAGCTTGAGCTGTGAATAGATCGCTAAAGTAAGTGGCTAACGCTAGCAACTCTGCTGCTAACAGTTTGTTTAAAGTGTTTTGTTCATGGATGTATTAAATGAACTGGATAAGACACGCCCCCTTTGTCTTTGTCCCAGATTGATTAGTGGCCGTGCGAGGTACTGCAGCCTCTTGGAACCAGCCTTTTTCTATAATTGCACATTATAATCACAGACAAAACTGAATTATTATCGGTATTTAAATAAAATAGAAGGAAATGTTCTTTTCTGCCGTTTCTAAAATCACAGAAATTACCGTTTTTATCTGAAGTGACGTCACACAAACATGTGTGAGTCACGTGAACGAGCGTCGGACGATACAAACAGAAGCTCGTGGAAAAGGCTCGACTAGAGACACCTGTAAGTTGTATTTTATTTCATTTCAGACGCTTTCACGTGTGTCTAACATGAAGAACACAATTACAATCACACAAGCTAACGCTAACACAAAAACTTGCAGCTGCTGGTCGTTTACGTCGCTCAAAGCATCATGGGGGATTGTCGTCACGTGGCGCCCTAAAGCAAAGATGGCCGCCTCTGTATCAGGAAGTAAATGCGGAAGTAAGACATTTTTTGGGGTCATACGCCAATGAGCTCACTCCATAGGGATAAACAGGGCGGCCATTTTGGATTTAATTTCCAGGTTTTATTATAGTTCTATGGTTTTGCTCATAATCTCGGCTCAACAGTTCGTTTAAACAGCTCTTTCTGCTTCGTTCAGTCGTCTTGTGACCTGTCGCTGTCCGCTGTAGTTTTTCCGGCTCTCGCAGTGCATTATGGCTAATATTGACCGCTCGCACCTGTTGACCATTTGGGCAGCATAGGAAATGGTGTGACCACTATTTAGTGCCCTCTAGAGCCTTGTTTTTCAACCAGTGCGCCGGGGAACACTAGCATGCCTTGAGGTTTTGCCAGGTGTGCCTTGAGTTTGAGTTAAGGGATTCACAAATGCGTATTTAATTAACAATTTCATCTTTTTGGAGTGTCCTGAGCAACATTTGCACCAAAGAAAGAACGCAAAACCATCACTATTACCAAATTTAAAGAACTAGACAGAGACACTGACATTATTTGCCTCATTATATACAATATTTTTAACTAAATGGTCTGATTTGATAATATTTTAGTGGTAGGTGGCGCGCTGCGGTAGCTTTTAAACCCAAAATGTGTGCCACAACTCAAAAAAGGTTGAAAAACACTGCTCTAGAGGGAACAGTGTTGACATTCGGACACAGCCTAAGTGTAAAAGGCAGATGAAGAAGGCATAGTCGTTTGCTATGTTTTAATCTATGACACATGTAGATCAATATTTTAGATTTTGGACATTTTAAATCACAATGCCGATCTAAAATGACTTAAAGTGCGTATGACAGGTTTTTAGGATTTTCCAATTTTGACTTTATTCAGTGTATTAACCTGTTAAGCCCGCCCATACCGATATCGGTATGGGTTCTGAGTGCGGCAGCGTTTTTGAATGTAAACAAGTCATAAAACGTAGCCAAGAGATTTTCTTTTAATTGCCCTTAATCCAATACATAACAACGTTGATAAAACTGCATTGTATTTGCCTGAAGTCACAAACGTGTCTGTTTTTAAGATATACAAGTATATTGTTATGAAGTTAATGAGTGACATTGATATCGGCAACACGCAAACCTCAACACAACACCACACGCGGTGTTTTTTCACCACTCTGACAAAATACGTGTCAAACAAAACTACAAAAACACAGCTTTCCAAAAATATATAACACAGCTGAGTCTGCTATCCCTCCGAATAAATAAGTCCCAAAACAAACACCGCGCCAATGTTTACATTTCACTCGCCGCGCTGTGTCATTGCGTGTTCGCTACAGTTACGCCATCAAATACAAAAACTTTTCACAACGAACGTAAAAACCTTTGCTTTCTTACCTTACCATCCTCATAATCCGCTTTATTCTCGCTACAAAAATGCTATCATTTAGGTCCGATGTTGGTAATCTAGTCCCGGGCAGTGACGCGCTGTCCGCGGCGCTCGCTCATACAGCGCATCCGCCACCGGTCAAAATTAATTGGCACCCCGGTCAAAAAGGAAAGTGTGTTTACATTCTACATCGCGTAAGGATTCTTCCGGCATCTTGGACACACGTGTAGGCTCTACGCCGACAGCGTATCTTTGTGCGTAAAAGTGAGCGGAGCAGCCTCACCTTTCGCGTGAGCAGCACTCAAGAAAAACATCAGAATCAGCGTTTGTGACCTTTTTTTTTTTTTTTTTTTTAATTATATTTGCATAACTATGCTATAAAATCCACCAAAAGTCTTTGTTTACAACTATTTTGATTTTAAGTCTTTTGGCACAGTTGGTGCCAAAGTGTGCCAAACTGTGTCCGCCTAGTATTTTTCTTATAACAACCTTCATAACAAGTGTATTCTTTGTTCTATTTGCATAATTTTTTGCACACATGTAGTCAAGTAGTTACTGAATGCTTATAATAGTATGTTGGGCATTTATTGACAGCCAATATTATGGTTATCACAGTTAGAAAAAGAAAATAATAGGCGAGGATAAAGAAAATACAGTTTTTCTCCTGGGTTTTTCATCTTGTGTTCAAAAATAATAAGAGTCCCCATCTAACTGAGAATGGAAATGTGTTGATTCAGACCCTGGCTATCTATTGAGACCAAGATTATCTATATGAAGTTCATACATTTTGGAGTAAGTCTGAATTTATTTTGGATAGGTTGTTAAGGCTTATGCACCCTCTAAAAACCCATGGGCTTAACAGGTTAATACCTCTTGTAAATATAAATTGCACTTTTACACCAACCTGGTCGCTATTTGTGGAGAAAAATGGAAAAATCTGTTGAAAATTACAAGAAGTAAACAGATTGATGACATCACACCGGGGAGACAAAGATTAAGCACAATTTACACAAAAGAAACTACTTTTTTCTGACCCTTTAAACATTGATTCAACAAAATAAAGGTGTTAATATGCATTTCTCTTTGTCAAATTAACAAAACCTGTGACATTAGAAGAGTTTTGGCCAGTGCACAGTGTGATTGCTATGGTAATTTCCTAGTGTGATGTCATACTTTACAACCAGGAAGTAAAATTTAAAACTTAAAAGAATAGCTAAACTGCAATAAAATGTGTAAAGATTTGAATAGAAATAGAAGTATATTTGTCTTAACTGCATTTTAGTTAAATGAGTCGTCTAACCTGTCATAGGCCCTTTAAGTCAAGAAATAAGTCAGGTGCCTTGTGCATGCTGACAGCTCCACAAATGGATCGCTATAGTTAGCCTTTGCAATCAGTGTTTTTTTTTTTCTTCTCACAAGTGCCAGAAAGTTGCAGAATCCTACGCGTGTCACCGATTTAGAACAGAGTGAACGTGTCTGGAGGAGGTCGGGAAAACGGGTACAGCCGGAGCAACGGTGTCTTGATTGAGAACAAAGATTATTAGGATAAACGAGAAGGGAAACGAGAATGAGACGTTTAACTAAACACAGGACATCAAATGCTTTTATTATCACACAGTTCTTTTGTAAATGGATTCCTAAAAGCTTTATTTGTATGTTGACATGACACTCATAAAACCCTTGATGCCATTTAAAATAATCCCGGTCCTAATACTCGTGGCAGATGCCCTTTACCCCTCCTGACCCTCCCCCCTCTCGTGCAAACCGTGCCTCCATCGCTCATTTTTGCTGTAAATCCTCTGTTTTGTCATCCCTCTCTTGTCGTGCCACTCCTCCCCCTCTCTGCCCCGCTCTCTGGGGGGTTGGCAGCTGTACTTGGTGGAGATTAGATGCCGGTGGGGAAACTCAAACGTGGGGGAGGGAACATTGGCTTATGGTGTGTGGTTGGCACCGTTCCTCCGACTGGCAGGGGGCGCCGTGGACGAGCTGCAGAGGTAACACCCACACGTGCGCCGTAATGTGACGTTCAAGGTTAGACGGGGTTTTTATGACGACCGTTGACCCTGATCCCGTTGGCGAGTGTAAAATCGACACTAAACCAGGACCAAAACAGAAAGGGACCACGAGGTTGAACTTGGACTTTTACCAGGTTTATTTTTCGAATACGTGTAAAGGTTAAATTTTATTGAACGCATGATTAAACCTTGGCATAAACCAGGGCTAAAATCTCCTCAAGGCCTCCAGTTTCCTGGCAGCGCTAAGATCCTTCGAACCACAGCCTATAATTTGGATTTGAGGAAAAATATGATGCATTTTTCATATCATTATCCATTAAACCTGGCCTTAAATTTGCCGTCTCATGTTTTGAAACTAAAAAATGTTTATTATGGCCTTATAAAAGGATTTGTCTGCTGTGTGCAATGAGAGCATCCAGTCAATACACTGAGTTTACTTTGGCCAAGCAGCAGCAGTGATCGTGTTTAGAGGCAGAACGAGTCTAGTGATGATTTTAAAGGTCCCATATTCTGCTATTTTCCCCTTTACACAGTCTATTCTAAGGGCTTTGTTGATACATTTTTGCGTTGTGCAATATCCATAACATAACAGTTTATAAAAAACACCCATTTCTTGGACTGGCCCCCCTCCTTGCAAAAGCAAACGGCTCACTCTGAGATCTGACCCCCCCGAACAGAGAGCAGGCTGCCTCCCCCGCCCAACCCGTGCGCCTCCCCCTCCCAACCCGTGACGAGGCCTAGAGTGGTGATAGTGTGCATGCGCCGTGTGCTCCGGTAAACAGCGATACACAAACACTGAATAAACATTTTATCGTCCTGACGGTGCGTCGTGCGGAGTCCTACGTCCTGGATCTGACCTGGAGTTTGACGTGCTCCAGGGCCTCGACGACGGACGTTGCCGTTTGGTAAATAACAAGCTAACTCTTCGATCTGTCGTATCCATCGTGTAATTACTGTGTAGCATTAGCATTAGCTGTTTTTATTCTGCGGCTGCGCGCTTCCTGGAGGCGTGGCTTAAACACCGCGTCATCTTAGTGAGGAGCCCCCGTCTGCTGCTCAGCCGAGGGGGACGGAAAAGACAGTTCTCTAGCGAAAGCATGAGGGAATCAATCAAAAAACCACTTTGGGCACAACATACGAGGCCCAAATAGCACTGTAGGAAGGTTAAAACCTCTGAAAAGTCCATTTTGCATGATATGGGACCTTTAAGAACTAAAAACAGCAGAAGATTCTCGGATGAGTGACGTATGAAGTCTGAGAAGTGACATGAAATTGGAGGAAGGGATGGGACAATAAACAATAATATCGTTTATCGTGATAAAAAGGGAAGACAATAATCATTTGTGCCACATTTTGTTTAATCGTGATAATCGCAGACAAAGATAATCGCCATTTTGTCACCAGATTGTGCAGAAAAAAAGCAACTTACCCTTTAGGTTCTCTTCTAGATTGTTTTTGTTTTCTTTTATAATGAAGTACAAATATGTCAGAAGTTATTTATAATGAAAAAGTAATGTCTTTATATGTCACATTTTCAAACTGTCAGCAATTTTAATAACTATCGTGATACTATTGTTAATCGCAATTATTTTGGCCGTGATAATCGTGACACAAAATTTCAATATCGTCCCTAATTGGAGAGGTTCCTCAAAACAGCGTGAATGCAACTGTATGTAACTTCAGGTGTGTTTTTGATTTGGTTAAAATGGTTAACCCCCTTTTGTCATTTTTTTTTCTTTGCCGATTCAAAACATTTAAATGAAAGAAGAAAATAGGTGCATTCTTTTTTACACTTTTGTACACCTTCATTTTTTTCATTTAAAAACATAACATTCTTGTAGCTTCATCTGAATCACATTTTAAACACCAATACATTTTCTTTATAATTTGATTACATATACATTTCCTAATTAAGCAAAACTTATAATCTCAGCATTTTGTAAAAAGCCAAATTGGCTCTGCGCACAACGCCGCCCAGCTCACGGTTATTTCCTTCTCAATATATCTACGGGGTTTTTGCTGAACCGCGCTAAAATAAATAACTCTGAGGTCAGGCAGTGGGGAGTTGCCGGTGGATGTCTCTCTCAACATGTTCGACTTTACAATTGAGGTAAATACTTGGTGGCAAATTAAGTAATTTTTTTTCCCTTTTTACCTCCCAATAATCATTTTCTCTATCTTCAAAGGAATATGTAATGATTTTCCTTTTGAATTCACAAATAAAAATAGAAAAAGCAATGACTGCAGGCTCAATGTTGTGTTTTTAAAGTAGTAGATCTGAGCAAATATATTATGTGAAGTGGTTTTCAAGCTCAATTTTCTTTTATGCTTGTTCAGTGGACAAGCTTTGGGGCCCCCTACGGTGCCTTTGAGGCCCCAGACCCCACTCTGGGAACCACCGCTCTAAAGATATCCATTTATTGTCAAATACATGGTTCAGAAATCAAGTCAGTGCAATAGGTTTTCCTCTCAAGCCCAAAGCGTATAAAATCAAAGTAAAATGTTGATTTGCTGTTTTATATTTTACGTTTTGCTCAGTATACTGTCAGCGATGAACCATTCATAACTCGCTCTCTGTAGTGTATTCCTTTTTTTTTTATGTTTTTATTAGAAAAGGTTGGTACCAATAAAGTTATAACAAACGTTCATCAAATCTTGGTCCCTTTTTTTACATTTTTTTCCAACAAAACAATGAAACGTAACAAAAAGAAACGTAACAAGGTGAGGTGGCTTAACTGGGAGTTTACAGTCTAGTTTGATCCAGTAAACAAAGTGAAATCAGGGGTTATTTGTTACGTTGCCAGTATTCAACATGTTATACAAAATCGGCCCGAATAGGAGACACAAACTGGATCCACTTATTCCAAATTTTGTAAACTTTTCCCCTTTGAGTTCGTAGTGTAATCCTTAAAGGTCCCATATCATGCAAAATGGACTTTTCAGAGGTTTTAACCTTCCTACAGGGCTATTTGGGCCTCGTATGTTGTGCCCAAAGTGGTTTTTTGATTGATTCCCGCATGTTTTCACTAGAGAACTGTCTTTTCCGTCCCCCTCGGCTGAGCAGCAGACGGGGGCTCCTCACTAAGATGACGCAGTCTTTAAGCCACGCCTCCAGGAAGCGCGCAGCCGCAAGAATAAAAACAGCTAATGCTACACAGTAATTACACGATGGATACGACAGATAGAAGAGTTAGCTTGTTATTTACCAAACGGCAACGTCCGTCGTCGAGGCCCTGGAGCACGTCAAACTCCAGGTCAGATCCAGGACGTAGGACTCAGCACGACGCACCGTCAGGACGATAAAAGGTTTATTCCCGTGTTTGTGTATCGCTGTTTACCGGAGCACACGGCGCATGCACCATCTCGCAAGTTGGGCGGGGGAGGCAGCCTGCTCTCTGTTCGGGGGGGTCAGATCTCAGAGTGAGCCGTTTGCTTTTACAAGGAGGGGGGCCAGTCCAAGAAATGGGTGTTTTTTGGAAACTGTTATGTTATGGATATTATACAACGCAAAAATTTATCAACAAAGCCCTTAGAATAGACTGTAAAGGGCAAAATAGCAGAATATGGGACCTTTAAAGGTTATTTTCTTCTAGGACTCAGTGGAAACCTCGTATAGATTTACTAGAAGCAGAAGAAGTGACGGTAACTGAAAGCTTTCCGAGTTCCATTGTTCAAAGAGCCAAGAGATTTTGTTCAGAGCAGCTACAGAGCGATTGATTTTGATCTGAAATAAAGTCTGTATGGCTCACTTCACTTGTTCTGTACATTATTTGAGTTAGGGCTGGGCGATATGGCAAAAAATGTCACGATTTTCTTGGGGCCAGATCATGATTCATGTTCACTTTGTATTTTTCTGTTGCCTTTAATAGAGCTGCACGATTTAGGAAAAATATCCAATTGTGTTTCTTCTGACCAGTGCGATTGTGATTAGATTTGAGATTGATGTTTGAATAATAGGATTGAGTTCAAATTCACATTTTAAGCACAATTTTGATGGTTTTAGTCACGTTTTTGTCAGTTGTAAGTTGTTTGTAGGCGCGTTTTTGTCGCTGTTGAATGCATTTTTATCACTTTTGGTCACGCTTTTGTGGTAAAATCCAAACTACAGTGTTTGCAGTTTATATTCAAATCAAAGCAAGGCATTTTGTTGTTTGTGGAAGAAATTATTGCACTTCAGAAATTGCTGCCTTTACAGTTTGCTAATTACATCCATTAAAATTTTAATTATGTTTGTTTTTGGTTTAATTGTGTAGCTGTGGTAAATAAAGTCATCTGCTCAGAGGCTTCAGAGGCTAAACAACAGGAGAAAAAGTGTGTTTGAACAGACAGCTGCATTAAAGAGACAAACAGTCAATCACGATATGACGATTTCACAAAAATAGCAGATTGTCACAGGGACGATCTCAACATTTTTCACTTTTTTTCCCGCCCAGACCTAAAGTGAGTCTGAAACACCAATCCTAAAGTAGTGCAGGTCTTGGGGCTCCATGTCGAGTCCCTCTGCCCTCCATCTGCTCCTCAATCCGAGCGTGAACACGGCACCAGAGGCTAAAGCCGCAGTGGCACGGCAGCACGACCCCGGTGACCCGCCGCCATCGCTTTGACCGTTCTGACGCCACGGAAACACGTCGCATGTAAAGTAAACCGTCACTTACCAACGCACCGGGGCTTAAAATCCCATTGTGTCACGAACGGCGCCCTTCGGCTTCATCCAAATTTAATTCTGCTCCGAGCGCACGACACGACACGCGGTGATGTGGCGTGCTGAGCTGTGATTGGATTAAAGTTTACATTAGATTGACGTTAAACAGTGTAACATGCAAAATGCTCTCGTGCTCAACAGTAGCTTAATACAGTACAGTTTGCAATGATTGTTGAATTTATACCATGAAACGAACCAGGACAAACAGGATTAAAATGGGATTAAAGAAAATACTGAACCGAAACAAATGAATTTTATGTACCTTGCATTGACACGTTTGTTTTAGATATTTATAGATGGCATGTAGTTTGGAAACACCAAAGTTAGCCTTTTTCGTGGCTGTTCTTGTGAAGAGTTTATTTGCGAAATGAATGAATGGCAAAAACAGGTAAAAAAAGAAATGCTGAAGGCTTACAATTGACTTTGTCTCGCTGTGTTTCTATTTTAGCGCAATAAAAATATCATTCCATACCTTCCTGAGCAAATTCCCTAAACCTTCTTATTATAAATAATTTTAGTCTGACACTAAAATTTTGAAATATATTTCGATACTAAAGAATATTCTTGATACCCGAATGATAATTTTAAAAACTATATTTTTAGGTCAAGGCTTTAGACAATATACTGACATTTTCAATACAAAATTCTGTATTAAACATTATGGTCCTACATTAGTTCTGATGAAGCTCAAAATCATTATAAAACTGTTGAAGGTTAAATTTTGTCTTGTAAAAGGATTCAATCAGATACTAATCAAAACTAAAGACTCAAGTATTCCCTTTTACATCTCTATTCATACAAAAGAGAAAAGTACTTTGTAACAAATTTTGAAACATGTTTTTTGCAAATAAACTCTTCACATACTCACATACACAAACTCTCTTCCCCCCCCACCCCAAAATAATTAATGCTTTGCACTTGCTACTTTTTACTTGAAACTACCCATTAACTTTTTATTTATAAATAAGAGAAATCAATGTTATGAGTGAATTCATTATGAGTAATTGAAACTATTAAAGTGCGTATGACAGGTTTTTAATGAATTTTTTTCTTTTTTACTTTATTCAATGTATTAATACCTATTGTGAATATAAATGATAGTTTTACACCAATCAGTTAAGTGTTTGTGGAGAAAAGTTGAAAAATCTGTTGAAAATTACAGGAAGTAAACAAATTGATGACAAAGGTTATGCATAATTTACACAAAAGAAACTTGTTTTTTTGACCCTTTAAACATTAATTCAACAAAGTAAACGTGTTCACATATATTATGATTTGCCAAATAATTAAAAAAATATATATTAGAGGAGTTTTGGCACAGTACATGATGGTTTCTTGGTAATTTCCTAGTGTGATGTCATCATTTACAACCAGGAAGTAAAATTAAAAACCTAATAAATGGTTAAACTGGGATAAAAGCTGTAAAGGATTTTAGCAGAATATGAAAAGTATTTATCTTAACTGCATTTTAGTTACATGAGTAGTCCAACCTGTCAGAGTCACTTTAAATACTGATGTTCTACCCGACTTCTTTTTCCTTTTTCCATCTCTTCTTTCTCCTCGTTTTCCCTCCCCAGCCTTCACTGTTAGTTAGCTGATTTAAGGTGCGTCTTCATTTGGTCAGGTCTAATTGCAGCCACCCGCGGGGAAGTAAGTGGCGCGGCGGAGGTACGTGGAGGAGAATGAATAAATAATGACGTACTTCAATGGTGCACTTTAATCGGAGCAACCCCCCAGCGAGGCGACTGTGGAGCGGGACACGCACGGCTCCACGGCTAAAGATAGACCCCCGCTAAGCACCGGAGCAGGCCGCGAGATGGGGTTTAGTCTCATAAACACAGATGGGATTAAAACAGATATGATTTCAAATGAATTTATAAGCACCCTGACTCTCAACAATAAGGTCCTGGGTTTGAGGTAGGGCTTCTCTGGAGTTTGCAGATTCTGGCTTCTTAGTTTTCATAATGATATTAACTCCGGACTAAACCTCCTTGTGTGGAAGCTGTGGTTCTGCCGTGGAGCTCTTCTGTACGGTTAGGGGTTAACTTAGGGCTGGGCGATATGGTGGTAAAAAAATCGAATCCTGAGCTCGTCCCTGTGACAATCTGCTATTTTTGTGAAATTGCCATGTCGTGATTGACTGTGTCTTTAATGCAGCTGTCTGTTCAAACACACTTTTTCTCCTGTTGTTTAGCCTCTGAGAAGATGACTTTAGGCAAGGCAAGTTTATTTGTAGAGCACAATTCATACACAAGGCAATTCAAAGTGCTTTACATAACAGGAAAAGTTGCATTAAAATCACAAACACAAACACACAGAATAATTTTAAAATAAAATTTATTTACCTCTTAAAGGCCAGAGCTGCACAATTAAACCAAATCGACATAAAATGTCTGGAGGATCGATCTCTGCGCCACCCACCTGGAAGAACTCCCTCAACCCTGGATTAGCCATACCTCGTCTGCCTGGACCAACTCCATCTACTTTAGATTATCTGTTCCTCATCTCCTGCTGGAGGATCTCTCTACACTGGTGGACTGCTCCTCGTCCGCCTGGAGGAACTCTTTAAAGCCACCTCCCTCTTGAGTGGTTCTGGCTCCACAGTCCAAGTGGATGTCAGTCCTAGTTCATCTGCAGCCTGTCCGTCCGTGGGAGTAGGATCTCTCCTTCACTGTAGTTCCCCCCGAGGTTTCTACTTTTTCCCATGGGGTTTTTTGTAGTTTTTCCTCGCTGCGAAGGAGGGTCAAAGGACAGGGGCATTCTGGGACAGTTACTTGAACTGCTTTTACCATCGAGGCAACTGTTGTGATTTTGGGAATTATAAAAATAAATTGATTTGAAAATTGCAATTTTAATGGATGCAATTAGCAAATCACAATTTAAACTGTAATAATTTCTTCCACAAACAAAATGTCTTGCTTTGATTTGTACAAACATGTTCTGAAACAAGCGACAAAAGCTTGATCAAAAGCGGTAAAAATGCGTTCAAAAGTGACAAAAACGCGCATACAAACAAATGTGACTCAATGTACCAAAACGAGACTAAAAGCAACAAAGAAGTGACTAAAAAAGACAAACGTGTATGACAAACAACTGAACATGACAAAAATGTGCCTAAAAGCGACAAAATTGTGCTTAAAATGTGAATTTGAACAGAATCCTATTATTAAAACATGAGTCGCAAGTATAATCTCCCTAAATTGTGCAGCTTTATTATTGGCAATAGAAAAATACAAAGTGAACACAAACTGTGATAAAATCTAAATCATAATCAATTTTTTGCCATACCGTCCAGAATTAAGTGCATTTCCATGTTTTAGGTTTGGCTCCAGAAGAATCATGTTTATAAAGAATGATTTCTTGGATGATTTCTTAGAATTAACGTACGATTAAGATGTTACTTTTTAACCCTGTTTTCTGCTTTTATTTACCTTCTCTGCAAAGCCTTTACGCTGCATTTTAGCCTCTCTTCATGTAATGCTTTAGGTTTGGCCAATGTTAGATGCATTATGCACTGAAATTATAATATAATTTGACCCTAGTGCTATGCATCGATAAACAGGAAACAGCTGTTGCTAACGTACACTAGCTTTATTTTGCTAAGCACCTGGGCTCAACATAAGCAGCCGACAGTTTGGTGAGAAATTATTTTCTGCTGCGTCTTGTCTGGTTTTTGCTGGAGTCTGCGTTCTTGCCACAGCGAACCAGTGACTATAGAACCCTCAGACGTGTAGTAATTCCATGTTTATGGCTGCGAGACGTGGCTAAAGCTAGTTTAAACAGAAGAATATTAAGTATAATATAAAAGTTAATATTAAGAATATTAAGAAATATTAAGAAGAACTTAATATTTCCACTCAGCTTTTTCTGCATTTATTTTACTTCTCTGTAAAGCCTCTACGCTACGTTTTAACCTCTCTTTATGTAATGCTTTCTTTTTGGCAAATGTTGGATGCATTATGCACTGGAAATATAATACTTTCAATCTTGACCCTAGTGCTATGCATTGATAAACTGTAAACAGCTGTTGCTAACGTGCACTAGCTACATTTTGCTCAGTACATGGGCTCAACATATAGGTTGCCATAAGTGGAAATACGACAGCTTACCAAGTCAGCGTTTGGTGAGAAATAATTTTCTGCTGTTTCTTGCAGTCTTGTTTTTGCCAGAGTCAGTGTAATCTCGCTGCAGAATAGCTCCTTCTTAGCTAAAGCAAACCTGAACCGAAGAGAGCCAGACCACTTTGGAAGCTAGTACCATACAGGGTCCACTTTGGATCGCTTAAACAGGCTGGTACGGTTCACTTAAGACAGTACCGTGACAACCTGCTCCAAAGCAAACCAGTGGAAAGAGCCCTCATGAGGCCAATCACACAACACATTTAGTAATTCAATGTTTGTGGCTGTGAGACGCGGCTAAACGTAATGTAAACAGGAAAGAACTACATGTTTCTACATTTATTTTACTTCTCTGCAAAGCCTCTACGCCACGGTTTAACCTTTCTTTATGTAATGCTTTATTTTTGGCAAAGGAAATATATTTTCAATCGTGACACTGGTGCTGTTGCTAACGTGCACCAGTTTTGTGTTGCTATGCATGTGGGCTTAACATATAAGCTGCCAACAGTGAAAATATGACAGTATATTAAGTTGTCTTGAGTCTGCGTTCTCTCTTGTCCAATCATCTTCTCAGCTAAAGCAGACCAGATCCGAGGAGAGGCAGACCACTTTGGAAACTAGTACCGTTCAAGGTCCACTTTGGATCGCTTACACGGGCCGGTACTGTTTGCTCATTGAAGTACAGTAACAATCTGCTCCAAAGCAAATATTTGCTAAAACTAGGGCTGGGCAATATCACGATTTTCTTGGGGCCAGATCATGATTTTGATTTTATCACAATTCTTGTTCACTTTGTATTTTCCTATTCCTATTAATTCAAAATCTGCAGTCTTGGCGATTGCGATTTTGTGACGATTTCTTTTAATTGTGCAGCTCTGGCCTTTAAGAGGTAAATGAAGTCATCTGCTCAGAGGCTTCAGAGGCTAAACATCAGGAGAAAAAGTGTGTTTGAACAGACATCTGCATTAAAGAGACAAACAGTGAATCACAATACAACAATTTCATAAAAATAGATTATCACAGAGACAAGCTCACTATTCGATTTTTATCACCGTATCGCCCCGAACGTACTTCTAAATGATCAAAATTAAAGGACACATATCCCGTGTCTTTTTTGAGCTTTAAAATATGTTCCAACAATGTTCCATCATTAAAAACACACCTGAAGTAGCATTCGGTTGCATTCACACCGTTTATTAAGAAAATCCTCCCCCCTCTGAGTGTCAAACACACCTCGTGCGCACTCCCTCTATCCAGAATGTATTTTCAGATCACGTACGTCACTTATCTGAGAATCTTCCGCTGTTTTTATTCCTTAAATCATCGCTAAACTCTTTCTGAGCATTTCTGCCTGTAAACACGATAACTGCTGCAGCAAATTCGCATCAGAACGTGTTTTCAGCGCTAACTTCAATAGATTGTATATTGTTCTGGCGCCATCTGCTGGCTGGATGTACTCAGTAAGTGTAATGTCATAGTGACTGATAACACAAGTCATAGAATGAGAAAGTGTTTTTTTGGCAAAGGCAAATTTAAGGCACTCAAGAGCATGTTTAAAGGCTAACGGCAATATGAAAAATAAAATGCAGAATATATTTTCACACTAAGGCTGTAGTCGACTAAAGAAATTCTTGGTCGATTGAAGACCTGTCCTATCGACCGATTAAAAAGGGGTGTGGCAAAAATATGAAGTATCTCTCTGTATCTGACCCAAATTGCACTTGCATTGAGTTCATGCTAAAAATAACAATTCATACATAAACGTGCCAGGAAACAGTGTGTTTATATGTTAGATATAGATTAAACTCATGATTCACTCCAAAATCTTTAGCTAACTCACTGCATATCTTCACTTTTTGTCATCGAAATGTAATAATTAGTCAACTAAAAATCAAGTCAACTAAAACAGTGGTTCTTAATCTTTTTCAGTCGCGACCCCCAAAATAATAGTTCACTTTCGCGACCCCCAAACGCAAAAAAAAGGTGACACGCAAAGTGATAAATTAGCCTGATATCTAATGTTTGATTTTATTTTTAGATTTAGACCCAGAAAAATGACTTTAATAGGCCAACAAATGGGAATCTACATTTACCACTGCATTTGAAGGGTGTCCAGCCTTGTTTAAGACTATTGTATCAATTTTTCCCCCAGAAATCATTTCGCAACCCCCAGTTTAAGAACCACTGAACTAAAACATCATCGACCGATTATTTTATTACCATGTTTATTTATCCTATTTTTATTTTTATTGCATGCGCCCATTTCTTTCATTCCTGTCCTAAACTGTGTGTTGCAACAGTGGAATTTCCCCATTGTGGGACAAATAAAGGATCTCTTATCTTAATCGACTAAACAACTAAAAGACTACAGCCCTAATGGACACACAACCAGTTTTATATAAAAAAAAAAAGGCAAAAACATTTCATTTTTGCAACCCTTTCTCCTTTCGCCCAAACCACGACGTCCCAGCTGCGTCCAGAATGAACTGTCGCTTTCTACTGACCCATAGGCCACGTCCGACATGTGAAGCCCATTTTTGAATACCCATATAGCAGCTCCCCGTTGAGAACAAAGCGCTAGCATCACCTCCGCTAACACCATGCAGGCTAATATCCCCGACGCTATCTCTGCCTCTCTCTGCAGCCCGGAGATAACGCCTCGGCCAAATTTCACAATCAACAACAAACCCAAGAGGTCATCCGAGCCGCCACACACGCACAAATGTTTATCTAAGACTATCAGCGTGTCAGCCATCTCGCCTTTGGACAAATTTCTCCTGCGTTTTGACCTCCACGCTGTATGAGACGCAGAAAAAAATCCAATATTAACCGGCGGAACAGTGCGCAGAGGGCCTTCGTTCCCAGCGCCGGTCGTCTGAAGCAGGCGTCCCGGCGCAGGGATAAGCCGCGGTAACAAATAGCTCCATCTGTGTTGCGCGGAGGTCAGACGTGAGCGCCGACGTGTAAGTATGATGAATGGGCAAAGCGCCGGGCGAAGGTTCTGGGGCTAAAGAACCCAAAGCTGTGATGAGGTCAAGATTTAGAGGGGGGAAAAAAACGAAAAAGAAAACGAAAAAATAATCGAGTTTACGAAGGTTGCGCAAGGTTAGAGATCACCCACCACAGATGAACTATTACAGGAAATGGAAAAGTTAAAGTCTACAGATTGAAGCCAGGACCACAAGGCTTTTAACTAGGCATGATATTGAAATTTTATGTCACGATTATCACGGCCAAAATAATTGCAATTAACGATAATATCACGATAGTCATTAACATTGCTGACAGTTTGAAAATGTGACACATAAAGACATTACTTTCTCATTATAAATAACTTCTGACATATTTGTAATTTATTATAAGTGAAAACAAAAATGATCTAGAAGAGAAAATCATGGGTAAGTTGCTTTTCTTCTGCACAATTTGGTGACAAAATGGCGATTATCTTTGTTGGCGATTATCACAATTATGGTCTTCCCTTTTTATCACGATAATATTATTGTTTATTGTCCCATCCCTACTTTTAACCTGCATGTTTTACTAATTATGACAAAGTTTGGTTGCAAAGGACCTCCGGTGAACATAAATCATAGTCTTAAAACTTAATAACAAAGGAGGTGGGTGAAAATTAGGGCTGCACAATATATCGAAAAAATATCGTTATCAAACTTGTTATTACCGATAAGCTTATCACAAAGATGCGCGAGAATTGCCGTCTTGGCCAGGACTCCCTTGAAAAAGAGATTAATAATCTCAATGGGACTTTAATGGTTAAATAAAGGTAAAAAAAATAAAATAATGGTTGAACGCATTAATCTACTGATTATTGCGCGCCAATAATCTATATCAGGGGTTCTTAACCTTTTTTACCTTGAGGCCCGACTTTTCCCGTATAAAGTAACTTGAGGCCCAGTCTCTTATTAAATGTATTATACTTTATTTACTTACTTTATATACTTTATAAGTTAAATGGGGTAGACATTATATAGAGCTATTGTATTTTATTTTATATATATCTTATATTGTTTTAATACTCACTGTCTCTACTGGTCGGATGCACATTAAGGAAAAGAATTTCCCCTTGGGGATAAATAAAAGTAATTCTGATACTGATTATTTTAGTGATTGTGCAGCCCTCAAGGAGGTCCTCGCGGCCCTACTTTGGGCCCCGGCCCTATGGTTAAGAATCACTAGTCTATATGAAGGTTCTCATTTTTCTCTAATACGGACTTAGTTTAGTGGGAGGGCATTTGTGCAAAATATTTATCATAATTGACATGTGTGAAGTTGCAGTTTGTGAAGAAAATTTGAGAAATAAAAGTTTAAAATGACAGGAAGTAGCACTGAGTTCTAATCCCTCTGTGATGTCATCAAAAAGCGACGAACAGATGAAAATACAGTGATCCCTCGTTTATCGCGGGAGTTGCGTTCCAAAAATAACACGCGAAAAGTGAAATCCGTGAAGTAGTCACAGCTTTATTATTTATTATTTTACAATGCAATACTGAACTATGGAAGGAAACCAAAAATCAAAACCTGTTTAAAGCCCAAAATGTGTTTAAAACAATAATTTTAATAGTAATACAAGGTTGGAAACAGTCGTATTTCACAGTCCCAGCTGTGCCTCTTGGTCCTGACTCCGCTGTAGCCTCTGTTTCTACTGAAGACGCACGACTCTTTCTTTAGTTGTTGGCGCTCTTTCTTTTTCTGAGCAAGAAGATTTTTATAAACGGATATGCCACCTTCGATTATATTTGAGAACTGCAATGAACGACTCGTCAAAGGGTCCCGTTCTTGTGCGTGCGCTGAAGTTCAGTGGATGCACTGTAAAAATATCCGCACTGTAAAAAAAATCCGTGAAGCAGCGAAGCAGTGAAAGATGAAGCGCGATATAGCGAGGGATCACTGTACACTCAACTGAAACATCTCTCTGACAGTTTAAACCATCAGTCAACAAAATAAATGTGTTATCAGGTATTACAATTTGTCAATTCATTACTTTTGTGTAATTTATATGGATTTTGGCCCTTGTTTTCAAAATGGTTGCTAGGTAACAATTGTGGAATTACCTCTGTCATATTTTCTGCCCATGACCAACCAGGAAGTGACATTATAAACTTTACAAAAACTGTCAAAACTGGAGACCAACAGGAAAAATGCTTAGTAAAATCTTAAATATAATCGTCTTCACTACATTTTAGTGAATTGTGACCCAAAAGTGCCGTTTTTCTCAGTACAGAAACAGCAAGTCAGCGTTTAAGTGTTTTATTGTTAATGCTCTTGCTTCAAAATCCTCATCAGTTTTTTCACACACATAAATGAAGGTGAATAAAATGTCTCCGGTGTTTAAAATGCCTGAGTAATGTATTTGCAGAGTAATGGATAAAGCAACACCAGGTTTTAACACTCCAAAGGTCTTCAATGTGTGTATATTTAAGCTACTGTATTTTAAAGTAAGAGTGGAGTACTTAATTGTTATCCTTTATACCTGGAAAAGAAATGATACACAAACGAGATAAAATACAGTCATTGCAATACTTGACACCCCTATTACATATCGCAGTAATTTCCAATGTCATGCAGCCCTAGTGAAAATTTAAGTGTCAGGAACATGTTTGACAACAATTTTATGGAAATAAATGTTGTCATGTATATTTATTTGTCAAATAATAACAATTGTGGAAATTATATGAGTATTGGAACTTAGTTTGTTTTCCATTTTTGGTTTGGTATGGTATTTTTATTTGGCGAAATCTGATTTTTTTTTAGGCAATTTTCAGTCAGAATAGTTCACTCAAACTAAAAAAGAAATCCAAAGTCCTTTTTTGAAACTAATGTGTACACAATGAACCAAGAAACCCACTACTGTCCATTTTTCAGATTTAAATTCCTCAGTTATGTGGAATTTTGGCCATTTTTGCATCTTGTTTCTGTATGAAAACATTACATTCAAATTGTGAAATGCATGTTTTTCTTACATTTATGAGTAAACTACAGGAGAAGTTTCAAATTGATCTCTTTAAATGTAATATTTTTCCTCCTGTTCACCTGCAGCGTCTCGCCTTGAGGGGCAAAGTGGAGTTTCTGTGTCACAGCAAGACGAGTTCTGCTCAATCCTGCTCCATTACAAGAACAAGCCGTCTGGACTTATTTGACTTTGTCTTAGTTTATGAATTATTCCAGCCCCGTTTAGATTGTCCATAACTTCAGCTCCACTTTGCACAGATGGTTATGCACGTTCAGCGGGAGACGACATTTACTCGTGTTGGTTTTTCAAAAGACTTTAAAATTACCCACGGCGTCTTGCAGTGAGCGAGGGGAAAATTAAAACGCCAAAATCCATATTTCTGTCCCGTTCTGGCGTTATGGACGTTTTCCTGGAGTTTCTGGGAGTATGAATGGACTGCGCGGTAATAAAAGTCCTCTAACAAGACTCTTTTACGGCCGCCCCGCTGTCTCGCTCAGGCTTCTGCTCGCTAACGGCCGCACATTTAAATTGGTCTAATGAGACGGAGAGAGGAGGGGGGAGGAGTCGGCTGTTTAGGGCTGGGATCTGATGGAAAAGCCGCTCGAAGACGTGAGTGATACTGTCAGCGTGAGCATGTTTAAAGTAGGGCTGGGCGATCTGGTGATAAAAATCGAATTGTGAGCTCATCCCTGTGACAATCTGCTATTTTTGTGAAATTGTCGTATCGTGATTCACTGTTTGTCTCTTTAATGCAGCTGTCTGTTCAAACACACTTTTTCTCCTGTTGTTTAGCCTCTGAAGCCTCTGAGCAGATGACTTTATTTACCTCTTAAAGGCCAGAGCTGCACAATTAAACCAAATCCACACAAAATCGCAATTTTAATGGATGCAATTAACAAATCGCCAAGACTGCAATGTTTGAGGTGCAATAATTTCTTCCACAAACAACAAAATGTCTTGCTTTGATTTGAGTAAAAACTGCTGACACTGTAGTTTGGATTTGTACAAACATGTTCTGAAACAAGCCACAAAAGCGATAAAAATGTGTTCAAAAGTGACAAAAACACGACTAAAAACGACAAAATCGCGACTAAAAGTGACAAAGATGCATTTAAATATGACAATTACAAATGAACATGAAAAAATCTTGACTAAACGTGACAAAAAAGTGACAGAAAGGGACAAAAACAGAACTAAAAGTGCCAAAAACATGACTGAAAGTGACTAAAACATGACAGAAAGTAGGTCTGGGCGATAAAAATGTAATCATGAGCTGGTCCCTGTGACAATCTGCTGTTTTTATGAAATCGTCATATCGTGATTGACTGTTTGTGTCTTTAATGCAGCTGTCTGTTCAAACACACTTTTTCTCCTGTTGTTTAGCCAGGGCCGCACAATTCAACAAAACTGACACAAAATGACTGATTTAATGGATGCAATAAGCAAATCACAAAGGCTGATATTTTTGAAGTGCAATCATTTCTTCCACAAACAAAACAAAATGTCTTGCTTTATTTGAATAAAAAGTGCTGACACTGTAGTTTGTTCTGAAAAAAGTAACAAAAAGCGCGAGCAAAAGCGATAAAAATATGTTCAAAAGCAAAAACGCACTTGCAAACATCAAACGTGAGTCAATGCACCAAAACGCGACTAAAAGCAACAAAAACGCGACAAAAAACAACAAAGACGTGAGTAAAAGTGACAAAGACGCGTTTAAATTTGACAAGCACAACTGAATGTGACAAAAACGCGACAAAATTGTGTTTAAAATGTGTATTAGATATTTTTTCTAAATCGCGCAGCTCCATTATAGGAAACAGAAAACTACAAAGTGAACAAGAATCGTGATAAAATTGAAATCATGATCTGGCCCCAAGAAAATCGGGATAATAATTTTTTGACGTATCGCCCAGGCCTAGTTTAAAGTGCGTATGACAGATTTTTATGATTTTCTAATTTTGACCTAATTTGGTGTATTAATAGTTAGTAGTTTTACACCAATCAAGCCGCTGTTTGTGGAGAAGAGTTGAAAAATATGTAGAAAATTACAGGAAGTAAACTGACTGATGACATCACACTGGGGAGACAAAGGTCATTCATAATTTACACGAAATAAACTACTTTTTTTACCCTTTAAACACTGATTCAACAAAATAAAGCTGTTCACATGTGTTTTTCTTTGTCAAATGAAAAAAATTGTGACATTGGAGGAGTTTTGGCCCAGTGTACAGTGTGGTTGCTATGGTAATTTCCTAGCGTGATGTCATCGTTTACAACCAGGAAGTAAAATTAAAAACCTAAAAAAAAAAAGCTAAAATTAGGTAAAATTTGTAAAGATTTGAGCAGAATTTGAAATATATTTATCTTGACTGCATTTTAGTTAAATGAGAAGTCCAACCTGTCATGGGCCCTTTAATGTCACAATACAAGAGTTAGCGGGTGCCAAATTTAGTCTTTGCAGAACGGAATTGCCATTTTAAGTTTAAAAAGACAAGCTTTCTGGTGTTTTGTATTAGACTGTGACAAATCTAGATCCTTATTTTGCATTTTGTTCGTTGTAAAAAAGAAAACATAAGATGGCGTAGTATCAAAAACAGTCCATTGACTTTATGTTGAAAATTGCAGGACAGGATTTCCTTTGTGTTTTGAGTTTTGAAAATGGCTGTGTGACATTTCTGGACTTTTTTTTTTGAATAATTGCAAGTCAGTCCAGGGCTGTGGGCGCAGGGGGACTCCGAATTGTATTCTACGGACTTTACCTTTTCTGCAAATGGATGAGAATCAGTCCTGGACACATCTGCAGCCTGTAAATTTTCCTATAACTGTAATACTCCTACAGCTTTCTCTTTTTCCCCAACTTTATTTTTTCTTGTCGAAGGCTCTGTGAGAAGGGGACGCTTTAGGACAGTTCTCCATTTGCCTTTTTCCTGTGAACGTTGGTTAATCTACTTATCTTTTATTGACCAATGACTGTTTCATAGTTTGATTTTCTACATTATTATTCTACAAAGATTAACTAATCTTTACGAGCAAAATGTCCTTATGATTCTCAGTCTCGTTCGCGTTTAATTTAATTGTATATGCCACGTTCAGCCTGCTTCACCCAATGACATTTAGTTTCATAAGATAAGCGAACCTTTGTTTGTCCCACAATGGGGATATTCGATAGGCCTGTCACAGTAATGAATATATCAACCAATATAGATGGGACAATATATTATAGTGTATACATTTTTTTTTGTAATAGTGGGGAAATCATTGTTATTTTTCTGCGATTCAATAATATTTAAGTAACATTTAGAACTCTTTGACCTTATTCTGCCCCGCCCACTTTTGCCGTTTTTTGCACTTTTGTTGTAAACGCACTTCCGTTTGACGAGAACTCCGTTAAAGCTAATGATGAACGAGGGAAAAGTCTCACCGCTAAAATGTTACATAAAGTAGATTGATTTGTGTAAAATGTTTTAATGACCACGAGCAACAACAAGTCACAACGCAACGATTTCCTGGAGTCTGAAAACGTCTTTTTAGTCGAGTAGAACTTATTTTATATTGAGCTCGTCTGCTCCATGTAAACTACAACGGAAATAAGACGGCGGCGCAAACGGCAACTTCAGGAATAAGGTGAATATATACCAACTTAGTACTTAGGTGTTTAATTCTGCATTTGTTGTTGTTTCAATTAATGTTTTTGACAACATTGTATGGTATCCGCCATCATAGCGTATCCTGCAGTCCCTTAAAGTGATAACATAACTAAATTGTGTAAGTACAAGGCGCCATCTACTGCTTACACTCACAAACGGCATAGAAACATGTTCATGTAGTCCATAATAAACTTTTTTTTTGTTTCCAAACATGAGATGGCAAATTTAAGGTACTCAAGAGCATGTTTAAAGGCTAATAATAATAATACAAAAAATGTTTCTTTTACAAGTATTAACTGTCGGGGCAGTCTTTATGAGGAGGGTGTTCCAAAGTTTGGGACCAACCATAGGAAAAAATGACAAGTAAAATGACTTGATTAAGGATTGGCTCTGTCCCAGTATTGCTCATGATTTGGGTGGACAGTGTTAACAGTGTTCATGCATGATATACACATTGTTTAAAGGGGACTGTAAACAAATAACACAATCAATCATTGCATAATTTAACCTACAAGAGAGTATTTCATATAGCTCTGTGATATGATCATTATTGCAGTAAATGGAATTTGAAGATTAAATAACACTGTACAATCGATAACAAAGGTTCAGTTTCAGAGTTTTTAATTAATAAAAGCTACAGAGATGTTAGAAGTGGCACAGATGTTGAGCTGTGTGTGCAAACAGGACACATTTGTCAATACGATTGTGTTTGTAATTAGCTCTGAGCCGAGGGAAGATCAGCTCCGTGTGACCTGAATATGCGAGGTCACTGTAATATAGCACTACAGCACGAGTCTGTAATACTGTAATATATGTGTTCAGTAATTGAATGTTACACAACAGATCTGAGCGCTTTCCTCTCTGTCCATCTGGCCTGTAAATCCATTCAGATGCCCCGCCAGCTGCACGGACTGGGCCCGGATATGGCCTTGAGTCCTGCTGCTTTTCTTGAGTCAGTTACTTCTCTCAAGTTTACTTTTTCACTTTTTAGCTAGCTTCTCCCGACAGACAGATACAAGGCGGTGACTCTCCATTTCAGACAAACTGATGAAAAATTTACTTTTAAAGGACAACTATTATGTATTGTTTGTATTGTTTTTAGCCTTTAAACCTGTTCGAGCGTCTTCAGTTTGACATGTCAGGGTTTAGAACTAAAATTTAAACGCTTTTACAAATAAAAATATAACTTTATTACACTTTATTGCAATTTTGACTTAGCTGTGGCTCCATCTACTGGCTGTAGAGACTATTACACACAATTAGATATATATCCACAATGCACTGCAGTAAAGAGTGGATCTGACGAAGCTGTAGTTATCGTGATTAAACAGAAGAAATGCTCAGGGCGAGGCGAGGACAAAACAGCAAAGGATTCTGGGATAAATGACGTCAGCATCATCTACGTCACACATCGAAGGATCAGAACACACAGTTGGAGAGAGGATTTACAAACCAGCATCAAACGAACATGTAGGGCTGTAATGCTTTAGTCGATTAATCAGTCAATGGTGTCTTAGTCGACTAACCTTTTCATTAGTCGACTGATTATTTTTCTGTACATTAAAAGGATTTATTTTGCAAAAAAAAAAAAAAAAAAAAAAGATATGGAGTGAATCATGTTTAATCTAACGTCTAACACAGGGACGTCCAAACTTTTTCCATCGAGGGCCACATATTGAAATATAGACCAAGCGGAGGGCCACAATTAAATCTTGAAACGTTAAAAAAAGCTGCATTTATCTGATGTTTTAAGCTCCACCACATCTACATTCAGTCTCAGTGCCTTAATATCAGGTCTGTGCTGCACCAAAATGTTAGTTATTTAGGTTAGAATATTAGAAAATCTGAAATGTGCTGTAAATAGTACTTATCAGGACAATGTGGGCCAGTTCACCAGGAAGACTAAGGGCCAAGAAAAATTGGTCTGAGGGCCGCATTTTGCCCCCGGGCCTGAGTTTGGACATGCCTGGTCTAACATACATAAATACACAACATTATTTTTCTGTATAAATAGATTTTGTGTCAACTCTTGTGCAACTGTGGTCTTTTGAGTGTAGGTTGGATTAAATACATGTTGATACTTCATAGTTTTGATATATTTTGCCACACCCCTTTTAGTCGACTAATCGGTCGATTGGGCAGGTCTTTAGTCGACCAAGAATTCCTTTAGTCAACTACAGCCCAACAAACATGAATCAAACTAAATGCTACTCCAGGTGTGTTTTTGATGATGGAACAATGTTAGAACATGGATAAAAGCTCAACAAAGTCAATTTTGTGTAATATTTGTCCTTTAAAACGGTCCAGTTGACGAGTTTGTTGTTCTTTTGCTACCTACACAAACACCTTTACTAAAATAAAACTTTAACGAACACATTACAGCATATTAAGCAATAAGTTTACAAATAGCAGACAATCCATGTGTTTCTCGATCTCCACACAGCAAAAAATGTAAATCTATCAAAGCTTAAAATGGCTTGAATTTATCATTTTGATCTGGATTTGACTCGATGAGATTTAATTGTTGATGTGATGTCGAATATTTCACGGGTTTCAAGGTATTTCTGATGATCCTGCGATAATTTTGCTTAAAAAAAGAAAATCAATGTGTCAGTCGAGTAAGTAAAATAATCTTAACCCAGTGACAGATAATTTGGACTGAAATAAGAAATAATGCGTTGAAACAAGTCAGAAATGGTTTGAAACAAGGAAAATAATCTAGTTCCATCAAATAAATCGTCTCCATTGATCTTAACGAGTCAAAACGTCTGAAATTCAGATTAATATCCTCAAATCAAGACATTTTAACTCATCTAGAACTTCATTATTTGCAGTGCTTGGACACAGACCTGGATTTAAACCAAGCTCCAGACTTGGCCTCCTCTGGGCTTTGGGTGTTTGGATATTGAGGGATATTAAATTAGGGAGGAGTGTTTGTGAAGCCTTGTGTTCCTGGGCTCGCGTCGACAGAGACACAGGGCTGATAATTAAAATGGCCGTCTGCCGCTGGGACAAACATTCACGTGGAGATGGTTTTGAAGTGCGGTCTGCAGAGTCTGGAGACGGACAGCTGCTGCATGCATTCAATTATGATTAGGTTTTTGCAAAAAGCTGACCATTCTGTGCTTTCACTGTACAATAGAACAGTTGTAATTAGAGCTGGGCGATTTAACAAAAAATGATTATCACTATTTCCTTGGGGCCAGATCATGATTTCAATTTTAATCACGATTCATGTTCACTTTATATTTTTCTATTGTCTTTAATAGAGCTGCAAGATTTAGGAAAAATATCTAATTGTGATTTTTCTGACCAGTGCCATTAAGATTAGATTTGCAATTTAGGTTTGAATAATAGGATTCTGTTTTGATGCTTTTTAGTTTTTGTCACGTTCAGTTGTGTTTCTCATATTTAAAGTCTTTTAGAGTCTTTTTTTGTCACGTTTTTGTCGCTCTTGAGTCGTTTCTTGTTTGCAGCTGCGTTTTGGTTGCATTTGAGCGCATTTCTATCGCTTTTGGTTCCGCTTTTTTTTGCTTTTTGTGTTGATTTTGTTGAATTGTGCAGCCCTTGTCTTTAAGAGGTAAATAGTCATCTGCTCAGAGACTTCAGAGGCTAAACAACAGGAGAAAAAGTGTGTTTGAACAGACAGCTGCATCAAAGACAGAAAAACAATGAATCACGATACGTCGATTTCGCAAAAATAGCAGGTTACAACAGCAAGTTAGGGTTAAGTTTAGGAACAGTTTATTTGGTTAAGTTTAGGGCTTTGAGGCAGGTAAGCTAACCGGGTCTCGCCAGAACTTGGTTGGACAAAAAAAAGTACGTTTCTAACGGAATCCCTCTGTGATGTCATCAAAAAGGGACGGCTCATTGAAACTACAAAGCCAATTTACATACCGCTGACACATTTTTCTGACAGTCATTCAAGAAGATAAAAGCGTTATCAGGTATTATTTGACAATTCATAACTATTGTGTAATTTATATGGATTTTGGCCCTTGTTTACAGTCTGGTTGCTAGGTAACAGTTATGGAATTACCTCTATCTATGTCATATTTGGTGCCCACGTCCAACCAGGAAGTAACATTACGCAAACTGTCAAACTGTCAAATCGCAGCCTTTATGATTTTCTAATTGCATTCATTAAAATTTTGTTTCGATTTTGTTAAATTGTGCAGCTCTGGCATTTAAGAGGTGAATAAAGTCATCTGTTGAGAAGCTTCAGAGGCTAAACAACAGGAGAAAAGTGTGTTTGAACAGACAGCTGCATTAAAAACACAAACAGTCAATCACAAAATACGACGATTTCTCAAAAAAAGCAGAACGTCAAGGGGACAAGTTCAACATTCGATTTTTATCACTGTATCAACCAGACCTAATACACTCTGTTGATGCTGAAAGTTTGTTTTTAACTGTACATTTTGTAATAAACTACACTTTCAGATGAATGGGCTTTACCTCATATAACCCCTTTTCACAAACCTCAGCTCAAACCAGACTGAACTTCATCGACGTGGACATGAATCATCTGACATTTTTCACGTCTTTTAGAGTCTTTTTTTGTCATGTTTGTCACTCTTGAGTTGTGTTTCTTGTTTGCAGCTGCGTTTTGGTTGCTTTTGAGCGCATTTTTATCGCTTTTGGTTGCGCTTTTTTTTGCTTTTTATGTCGATTTCGATGATTTGTGCAGCCCTTGTCTGTAAGAGGTAAATAAAGTCATCTGCTCAGAGGCTTCAGAGGCTAAACAACAGGAGAAAAAGTGTGTTTGAACAGACAGCTGTATTAAAGAGACAAACAATCATGATACGACATCATCATGATACAACTGAACAAAAATAGACTGCCACAGGGACCAGCTCATGATTCGATTTTTGTCACCGCATCACCCAGACCTAATACGCTCTTAATTATTGAGTCGATGCTGAAAGTTTGTTTTTAACTGTACATTTTGTAATAAACTACACTTTCAGATGAATGGGCTTTACCTCATATAACCCCTTTTCACAAACATCAGCTTTGACTCAAACCAGACTGAACTTCATCGACGTAGACATGAATCATCTGACATTCTTCACGTCGAGTCTGTGAGTTCAGCGTGACCTCGTTTTTCCTTGACCCCGTTGTGATCTCTCAGACAATCGTAATGCGGCGCGATAAACACGGGCGGACCTCGTGTTTGGCTCGTGGAGAGAGAAGAGGGAAAAAGAGGAGACGGAGCGACGGATGGATAATGGAGCGGACAGGCCCTGACAGCTGCACCTCCTTCCCCGCTGATGGATGACGAGCGCTGGGTGTCAGTCTGGTGAGCGTCCCCGAGGAGAAGAGCCACACACGGAGCCCGACGTTTAGCGGGAAAATGTGAGCGAGTTTGACAGTGACGCAGCGCCTGGAGCAAAAGATCATGTTTTTGATGCACAAAGAGGGAGAGAATGGATTCTGAAGATGTTTACAAGCTCAGTCACTTAACAGATTTGGGAAAAAAGTGAAAAGATTATGGTTCAAGGACACATATTCTGCATTATCTGTGTTATTGTCCTTTAAAGGGCCTATGACAGGTTGAAATACACATTTGACTAAAACGCAGATAAATATATTCAAATTTCTACTAAAATCTTTACAAATTTATCCCCAGTTTAGCTGTTTTTTTAAGTTTTAAATTTTAATCCCGGTTGTAATGTATGACATCACGCTAGGAAATTACCATAGCAACCACACTGCACAGTGGCCAAAACTCATCTAATGTCACAGATTTTGTTTATTTGACAAAGAAAAACACATGTGACACGTTTATTTTGTTGAATCAAAGTTTAAAGGGTCAAAAAAGTAGTTTATTTTGCGTAAATTATGCATGACCTCTGTCTCCCCAGCGTGATGTCATCAGTTTATTTACTTCCTGTAATTGTCAACAGATTTTTCAACTTTTCTCCACAAATAGCGTCTTGATTGGTGTAAAACTATAATTTGTATTTACACAAAGTATTAATGCACTGAATAAAGTCAAAATTAGAAAATCATAAAAACTGTCACACGCCCTTTAAACTTACTCTTGTACGTTTTAGAACTTGATATGATCCATTTAAAAGTGCACACGACTTTCTCTCAGGCGTTCCCTCATGAGGATTTGATGTTCGCGCTCCCTCTACTGGCAGCAGAGGGAATTGCAACGGTGAAATAAATAAAAGCTTGCTTGCCCAGACATGCTAATACAAGCAGGCAGTTGTATTGAACACGATTTGAGGCAGAAATGTTCAGGAGTTTGGTGATAATTTATGGACTTAAAGTGCATATGACTGTGTTTTTTTAAATTTATTTATTTAGGATCCCCATTAGCTATCACCGCAGCAATAACTATTCTTCCTGGGGTTTATGTGCTTATGATCTTCTAATTTTGAATTTATTCAGTGTATTGATATAAAGTTGTTTGTAGAAAAAAGTTGAAAAATCAGTTTAAAATGACAGGAAGTAAACAAATTCATGACCTCACACTTGGAAGACAACGGTTATGCATAATTTACACAACGTTTTTGACTCTAAACATTGATTCAACAAAATAAAATATGTATTTTTCTTTATCAAATAAAAATCAGTGACGTTAGAGGAGTTTTGATGCACTGTAGAGGATGTTTTCTTTGTAATTTCCCAGTGTGATGTCATCATTTACAACCAGGAAGTAAAATTAAAAACCTGAAAAAAGTAGATAAACTGGGGTGAAACGATTTTAGCAGAAATCTAAATATATTTATCTTAACTGCATTTTAGTTAAATGACCTGTCAGAGGCACTTTATAAACCCAATATCTAGTTTTTACGTCACACATCTAGGAAACTTGAATTTGAGGGTTTTTATGAGGCTCAGAGGGATGAACATGATTAATAAAACAGCTCCAAGTAGGAAGATTGTGCTAAATTTAAAAAACAACAACAATGCAGTTGATTTTTAAGCTAAATATGGCAAAACCTTCCAGAAAACATACTTAAACATACCTTTCAAACCAAAACAACTGAGCAGAGTAAGAGTGAAAGTGGAAGAAGGCTTTACTGTTGTGCCTCTAGAGTTCTGCTGCTGCTGGAGTCATTTGTCGAGCTCTTGCTGACTCTAAGAATCCTCCTGCACTCAGAACAGAGACCTTTGACCGAAACGAAAGCAATCAGGACCATAGTGGAAATGTATCTGCAGCTGAACTCAGATTTCCTTCAGGATCAATAAAGAATCTATGCACTTTGCCACCAATCTACAAATCTACAGACACGTCACAGTATTCGCACGTGAACTTCTGAGTGCAGCCAAAAAATGTCAAAATACAACACTAAAACACACGTCTGACAATAAGAATCCTACATGTATTAAAAGGTGAAGATCTAATGAACCTAATTGGACTATTGATGAGAAGAAGCAGAAGAAGAGTGAACTGAAACAAGGAGAACATGTAAACTACGCACAGTAAAAGCCCCACCTGCCCTGGAAATTTAGCCAGTTGTGATTTTGGATGCTGGATTTTTTATTAATTAATTACTTTTTATCTACCATTTGATAAGAGGAAACTATCAGCTGCTGGACATGTTAAATATAAAAAGAAAGCTGTAACAAACATTCTGGGATTAATTCGTTTTTACTCCAAAAGCACAAACAAAAAAATTACACTAAAATTACACTAAAACTAAAAATTTAATAGGACTTTTATATGGGTTGTGCCTGGACTTTACTTTATTACAAGTCCCTAAAACATTTTTTTTTTTTTTTAAATTAGCTTCAGCTTTGAAAGAGGAATTGCCAAAACCAGTGTCAATCAGACAAATTCTACAGACACAGCTTCACTTCTTCAAAGATTTAACAAAGAAAATTTAGGCAGACTTTAAAGTCTGATATTCTCTTTACAGCTTGTTTCCAAATGGAATCAGAGTAAATCAGACACTCCAGAGTCTCAGCTTCACAAAGAGTCCAGACACTAGTTTGTGCTCTAAAGCAGTGTTACATAGAATGGTTTTAGGTTTTACAAGAACATTAAATGTACTTTAATCTGAATTTAAAAAAATAAAAAAGTGTCATTAGTTGTAAATTTACCATCTTTTTGGAGTATATTGAACCATAAATATAATGAAAACAAAAAAATATAATACTAATAAATCGACAAAATGCGACTAGTAAACCCATTTATTTGCCCGAAACTCAAGTTAAGGGGTGCTCTGAGCGTGAGACAAAGCCAAGGGGGTACTTGAGACAAAAAAGCTTGGAAAACACTGCTCTAAAGGTTCAGAAACAGCTTCAGTTTGAATCGGGGCTCATTTTATTCAGACATTTAGGAAAAACAGGTCAGATTCAGATGGGGTTAACCTGAAACCATCACGTTCAAAGGCAGGAAAGCTAACCGTGCACTTGCTCCATAGAATTCAGAATCATTGGTAGAATTTAAAAGTACAATTCCCATACGCTATCTCGGCTTGTTTGTCCTCAAAATGGAATATAATGTTTTAGTTTTTCACATTTGGCGGAGGATGAGTGTCACCTCATCTTCCCACACAAACCTGTTTGCAAACTGCACACTGCTAATGAGTTTGACATTGCACAGTCAAAATTTCCATTCCACATTCACAAGGAAAATATTATGCAGAAACTTTAATACGCAAATCCTTTAAAAAGAAAGTCTGAGTGGCGCGTGTATGTCCTCCATGTGTTACTACGGCAGACTTGTTTTAGCAAAACCACCGATCGTCTTGATTTAGAGCCGTCCTGTTACAGTACAGTTAGGTCTGGGCGATACGGTGATAAAAATCGAATCGTGAGCTCGTCCTTGTGACAATCTGGCAAGGCAAGGCAAGTTTATTTGTAGAGCACAATTCGTACACAAGGCAATTCAAAGTGCTTTACATAGCGTTCTGGATGTACTGCAGCTGTTTTACAGCTCGTTTGGAGAGGCCAGTGAACAGGCCGTTACAGTCAACTAACCTACTGGAGACAAATGCATGGATAAGTCTCTCCAAGTGTGGTTTAGACACTATACCTTTAATTTTGGCAATGTTTTTTAGGTGGTAAAAGGCTGTTGATGTTATCGATTTGATGTGGCTGTTAAAGTTCAGGTCTGAGTCCATTATTACCCCCAGATTTCTAACTTGATTGATCTGCCATTTTTGCTAAATCGACATATCGTGATTAATTGTTTTTCTGTCTTTAATGCAGCTGTCTGTTCAAACACACTTTTTCTCCTGTTGTTTAGCCTCTGTAGTCTCTGAGCAGATGACTTTATTTACCTCTTATAGACAAGGGCTGCACAAATCAACGAAATCGACACAAAAAGCAAAAAAAAGCGCAACCGCCTGCGAACAAGAAACACAACTCAAGAGCGACAAAAACGTGAAAAAAAGCCATGACAAAAACAACAAAGACTAAATATGACAAACCAATGTTGTGTTTTGCTCGGTTCATTGTTCTCCATCACTGTTCCGAGTTTCGTGCGCGTCGGGCCAAATTTACTCGTCCCATTCCCCATAAAGGTCCGATTTGGGCCGGCGCTGTTCGGTCGGGTTGGACGTACTCGGGACGCGCAAACGATCAAAATGGATCGAATCGGGACCCCAAAAATCGGAATGGACTGAAAGATTGAATAACATGGATTTGGGTGAAAGATGATCAGCTGATTCTCTGTCACTTTCTCTGCACAAAAGAAACGTCTTAAAAAGTAAATCATCTGTATCAAATCCCCCTGTGTCTCGTCAGATCCTCGCCGCGTGCAGGAGCTACAGCAGGATCAGGAGGACTCAGGTGAACATATCCATCACGTCTTATCTCCTGATGTTTTAATCGACCTCCTCGGCGCTTCTTCTCCGGCCTGAAGAGGAAACGGAGACGGATCTTCACACGGACGACCATCTTGTGTCATCATGTCTCGGAGACGCTCGGGACGGCGTAACCGCTCGCGCCGGGCGTCGTTTTAGGAGCGACCGTCCGAGATCTTATCCGCTCCGGTGACTTAGTGAGTGGGAATGGCTTATCTTTCATTTGGAGCGGTTAAATCAAAGTTTCAATCAAAGTGTCAAAACTAACAAGGGCGTCTAAAGGACCGAGCGGAGCAGTTTGGACGGAGAGAAAAGGACGGTCAAGGTAAGACAGACTTTATTGTTCCCATTGGAGTTAAAGTCTCTGCGTTAAATTGTCCAAGCGCCAGAAAAGAATAATCTATTGATAATTAAATATTGTTACATCTCTTAAGTAATTGAACACAAAAATATTGAATCCCAATGCTGCATGTTTAGGCAGGACCTCTGCGACCATACTCCAGTGAAATTAAGGCAATCCATCAGAAATGTGCCAAAACATAGCTGTTAAGGAAAGACACTGCAGGCTCTCTCACATATAGACTTTCATGAGAACAAACAAACTTGTCCAATCTGCTCCTAAAAATGTTTTATTCTTCCATTGAATCCACTTCATCCATATATTTCTCTGGGACAAAATGCATTTTTCTCACCTAGGGACATAAGGATCACCACTTAAAGTAGATCCTACACCAAACTTTACAGTCTGGGACGAAACGTCTGACGAAACGTACTGAGGGATTTTTTGATATCGAATTCTAAAACAGATTTATTGAAGTTTTAAGTTAAAAAAATGAGGCGAAATTTGAATTTTTAGGACAATTTTCAGTCAAATCTAATTTACTTAAAAACTAAGTAAGAAATCCCAAATCCCATTTGTACATTTTTTTGGAACAAATATGTTGCAAAATGGACCAAGAAATTTAAACCCGGTTCAGTCAATTTTTCAGATTTAAATGTCCCAAATATGTGGATTTTTGGCAGTTTTTACACATAAAATGACTTATTTCTACATGAAAACATTAAATGACAAACTTGTAATATATTTTTTCTTACATTTATGTGAGTAAACTACAGGAGAAGTTTCAAATTGATATTTTTAAATTAAAGATTTTTTCCTATTCACCCGCAGCATCTCACCTTAATGTCCTGGTTGAGATTCAAATATCACACATAAAGAACTGCATTTTGGGGGTTTTTTGCAGGCATTTCTGTAGTTTATTTTTATTATAAACAATACACTCATTATTCTAACAACAATTCCCACTTCTAATTGCCAGCACCTCTTTCTGTGACATCTAAACAACATCCCTCACTTGTGTTTAGATAATCAAGTGCAATATTAGCAAAGCTCTCATTCTGCAAAGCTAATTCTCTCTCCCATTCAGCGTTTTGAGTTTAATCTCTCATTCATTGGCCTTTGCCCCACAGTTTGACCTCTGCACGATCCCATTCTGGTCCTGTTTTCCCTCTAATTGGCAAAACGAGCATATTTCTGCATTTCATTTCATAGATTGAGCCCGTACTCCGCTCCGGCTGTACATAATCCCATGTATCGTAACAAAGACCGGTCCCATCTGCGGCGCGTTGCATGATACATAATCTGTAGTTTCTCTGGGGTTTATGGGACAGTTATCAGAACCTTTATGAGCAGGAAATCCACTCAGCGCAACACACGCAGAGGCACGACACATATGTTTATCTAAATATAAACGTGTATATTCCTTTATTATATTTCACACCAACAGGAAACCAACACTTGGGCCTGTCACGATAATCAATTTCTAAATGCGAGAAAATATCCCGATAAACGTTAAAGTGCGTATGACAGGTTTTCACGATTTTCTAATTTTGACTTTATTCAGTGTATTAATACTTGCTGTAAATATAAATTATAGTTTTATACCAATCAGGTCGCTGTTTGTGGAGAAAAGTTGAAAAATATGTTGAAAATTACAGGAAGTGAACAAACTGATGACATCACACTGGGGAGACAAACTTTATACACGATTTACACAAAATAAACGACTTTTGTGACCATTTAAACATGAATTAAACTAAATAAATAAGTTCAAATATAGTTTTATTTGTCAGGTAAAAGAATTTTTGACATTAGATGAGTTTACAGTGTGGTTGCTATGGTAATTTCCTAGTGTGTCATTGTTTACAAACAGGAAGTGAAATTAAAACTTATAAAACTGCTAAACCGGGATAATATTTCTAAAGAATTTTAGCAAAACTTGAAATATATTTATCTTAACTGCATTTTAGGTAAATGAGTGGTCCAACCTGTCAGAGGCCCTTTAAATATTGAAACTACTTTATGCCACAATAAACCTAAAGATGGATTATCCCAATTATAGTCATTCTAAATGTGAAATATTGTTAAAACATGAGCTACAATAAATAATTAGAAGAATTAAACACTTTTTCAGTAAGTTGGTGCCAATTATGAGTCATAAAATGTACTTATTTTACTCTAAATCTAATCAAAAGCATAGAAAAAGTTCTCCAAAGTGAAAGGGAACACACGATAAATATTGAGCCCCAGAAATATTGCTCTCTTTCACATATTGAACGATAAGTCGATATAGTATTGGTGTTTGATTTTTAAATGATTATTATTTCAAACATGCAAACATAATTCACACAAGTCATGCCACAAATACTGTCACAGAGAGAGCACAGGTCAAATAATAATAAAAATAATAATAACAAAAAGGCTGTACACTCACATGTTTAAAAAGGAGTGGGAAGAAGTATAATTTATCTAATCCCACCCCCTTCCCTAATTGTATTCAGTTTCCTGTTATTTGTCAATACTGTATTTAATGCATCAAAAGAATAATATAAACTTAATACTTTTCATTATGTAATTTCATTATAGTATTTATTGTGACAGACACATAATGCATAATGGCAAGAATCCTGGGCAATTCATCAAAGAACAGAAAGCATGAAATGTCTTTTATATCTGTCTTTTTTCTTAAATTGTTTGCTTGTGTCTTAGTGTTGGAGTGTGTATATTTTTAATATTAACTTATGGGAATGCTTCATCTTTTTCCTGATGTTGTGATTTAGAGCTGGGTGATAAGGCCAAAAATATTATCACGATTTCCTTGGGGCCAGATCATGATTCTGATTTTATCACGATTCATGTTCACTTTGTATTTTTCTATTGTCTTTAATAGAGCTGCACCATTTAGGAAAAATATCCAACTGTGATTTTTCTGACCAGTGCGAGTGTGATTAGTTCTGGGATTTATGTTTTTTATAGGATTCTGTTCAAATTCACATTTTAAACACAATTTTGACGCTTTTAGGCACGTTTGCGGTCATATTTAAACACGCCTCTGTCACTTTAAGTCACGTCTTTGTCGTTTTTAGTCCGGTTTTTGATCCTTTTAGTTGCATTTTGGTGCATTGAGTCACGTTTTTTGTTTGTAGGTGCGTTTTTGTCGCTTTTGAACACATTTTTTATCGCTTTTTGGTCACGCTTTTGTCCCTTGTTTCAGAACATGTTTGTACAAATCCAAACTACAGTGTTAGCAGTTTTTATTCAAATCTAAGCAAGACATTTTGTTGTTTGTGGAAGAAATTATTGCACTTCAAAAATAACAGTCTTTGTGATTTTCTAATTGCATCCATTAAAATTGCGATTTTGTGTGGATTCGGTTTAATTGTGCAGCTCTGGCCTTTAAGAGGTAAATAAAGTCATCTGCTCAGAGGCTTCAGAGGCTAAACAACAGGAGAAAAAGTGTGTTTGAACAGACAGCTGCATTAAAGACACAAACAGTCAATCATGATACGACGATTTCACAAAAACAGCAGATGAGACGAGCTCAACATTCGATTTTTATCACCATATCAACCCAGACCTTTCGTGATTGATAAAAGCCAGAAGTTTCCGATGCTCTCGTCTCCTGACAATCTTTAATAAATCTAAATTTGAATCAAGATATTATCATCTCCAATTGTCAAAGATCAACCAAGTCTTTTTAAATCACAGCCAATCCTTTGTAAGTCAAAAATAAATGTGGTTTGGAGCAGAGTTCAGTCTAATCAATATTGAAAGCTGTTTTTAATTGATTTTGAGAAGACAATGAATAAAAACAAAGGTTTGAAAAATAGAAAAACCAGAGGGGAAGTGTTATTCGACTGTAAAAGTGGTTCAGTTTGGCCGAGGATGGAGACAGTGACACCAGCAGCAGTGTCTGGGGAGTAGAATGAGATTTAAATAAAATAAAATAAAAACTGGGCCAAAAAATTACTTAGGTTGTTATACTTTGAGGCTGATGGTTTGCCAAATGAAGAATTATAAAAGTCTACTAAATGTTCTTCTAATTGGGCTGGAATGAATTTGGATCCCAGGTATGAACATTCATCAAAGTAGTTGCAATCACATCACTTTTTTGAACGATTTGTGAATTAATTTAAGGAACTTATGCAACCTCAACAGAATAAAATGTACTAGATAAAATGTTTTGTTTTAGTTTATTTTTGGTTTAAACTATGGAATCGAAAAATTGGGCTGCAACAAGTTAACCGATTAAGTTGTTGCAGCCCTATAGTCAATTATCGAAGTCGAATAATCGTTAACTTGTCAATAACGCAAAACATTCTATGACGTGCAGAGAAGAGGTTTTTTACTCAGACGGAGCAGGAATCACACAAAAATGACACGGGAGACATGTATATCGTGTGCTTTTGATTAAAATCCTTGTTCACCCATAAACATTCCCCACCTGGACATCATTAAACAGCTTCATTTCAGCTTTAAGACATAATCTCATATTCACAGGCCTTTCATTCTAAACAAATCGATTAATCAAATGAAAAAAAAAAAAAAATCGCTCGACTAATCAATTACCAAAACAATCGTTAGTTGCAGTCCTATATTATAAATACTACATTGGAGTTCCAACTTCATTAAAAATGCACGTAGAGGAGAATAGAAGAATGTAGAGTATATTACCTATGCTAGAGGTTCACCGATATATCGGCCCAGCATCGTATCGGCAAATATTCACTTCATTGACTGATATCGACGGCGACAAATGCAATGTTTTTGTCAGACTTTACTTGACAAGTTTTTCTCCTAAACGATCAGTTTAGACATGTCACTCCAAATAATTTTAGAAAGAGAGGTTTTAAGAAGAAGAGCTCCGAGTGTCTGAACAGACAGAGACTGAGGAGAAGCTGCTGTTACAGACAGAAGGGTGAACCTGCAGAGCCACAGGCTGCAGGTTTAAGCACCACACAGACAAATGTGTGGTCTCAGAGTCTGCAGATTCCTACGACTCCTACAAGGAGAAACAACTGGACACACACAGAGGGACAGAGAGACTTTGGTTAAAAGAATGGAAGAGGCTCATTTTATTGTCAAGAATAATAATATTAAAGCTCACAGTCCACCTATATTTAAACCGTGCTAAACAAAGCACAGCTCTATCAAATGTAAAAAGTATTGTATTACATTTTAAAAGAGATGTCTTATTTTAGAATTAAAAAAGAAAATAACTAAAACTTAAAGGAAACTATATTTGAAAGTGTTTAAAATGGAAATACACAAATGTTCAAAATATGCAAACACGGCAAAAAATATCGGCCCAATATCGGTTATCGGCCATAACTGGTTCAATAATATCGGTATCAGCCTCAAATTTCCATATCGGTGCACCACTAACCTATGGACAGGGATTTTCTTCATTTTGCCTCTGACATAAATTAACATATCATTTTTCCTCTATAAATTAAAAATCTACATACATGGTTGAAATGGTCATGTTCAACAGCATTTGAACTTATATTTAACCATGTTTGGACTGCTGATGGGTGTAAATTCTGCTCGACATTAGGATAAAGCCAGTATTTGTGCCGTTTCTATTTAAAGCTTAGAGGCACAATGCCATTCCATCTCCTCCGTAGTAAATGTACAGAGCGTATCCGTCCTAAACAAAGCGGCTCTTGTCTGGCACATGCAGAGGCTGTAAACACATTAGCATCACGTCTGCGCTGGTTTGGCCCAAAGTAGAGCGTGTGGCCGCATACATATGTAGAGGAGCACATTAGGCAGCGCATCCAGCCGGAACCAATCTCCTCACACTTCCACTAATCATTATGCATTAGCGCATTAGCATGGCGTATCTGCTCTTTCTCCGCCGCCGGATCCGCGTCGCGAGCCCGGCCCGTCTGCATTAGCTCCGTACAGTATCGCAGGGGGAGAATAATTAAAAACAGGCAGAAAGGCGGTAATTAAATGGCCAAGAGCGCACGTGTCGAAGCCGGCGTTGTCTCGGCTGGAAGTAACGGGGAGAAATGATGTACACAGTGAAGTATAGTATGTGACCGCCCAATCCGTATGCGCGCTAATGAACCAGGAATCGAGACCGTGCATCAACTACAGCTGCAGGAGTAAGACGGAACACAGTAGTTAGCGCTCGTGTCTCTTAACCAGTGCGTTTGTTCCACTCAGTCGCACCGTAATGACACCGGGGCATTAGTGGAATCTGTATTTTATGGCCAGTGCAGATAGTGAAGTTTTATAACCCAGAGGCGCCGATGGTCGATGAGCTCTGCTGATATGTGGGGTCGATTTTTAAAAATGTGCACAATATATATGATTTAAAGCAGGGGTTCTTAACCTTTTTTACCTTGAGGCCTGACTTTTTCTGTCGAAAGTATCTCGAGGCCCAATCTCATATTAAATGTATTATATTTTAGTGATTGTGCGGCCCTCAAGGAGGTGCTCACGGCCCTACTTTGGGCCCCGGCCCTATGGTTAAGAATCACTGATTTAAACAACTACAAACTCTGGTACTATCTATAGAGTACACTGCTTTGAATAATAAATAGTATAAAGTATAATGAGTTTAAGTTTGTGCGAAGCGTGGTCTACTCTCCGAACTGAAGTATTTAAAGTAAGCTTCATGTACTTCCTATAAAAGGGGCCGTAAGATACTGATTTAAACATGATCTGTGTCTCCAGATACAAGGGAAACATGTTCAAAATCAAGTATAATATTTACTGATAAACATTTTAATGCTGATTTACTTTTAATTACAAAAACATTGGACATGAGGTCTACAATTCTCCAATCAGAAAACAGAATGAGCCTCGCATGAGCCTCTCACTTTTGTTGCCAGATCCTAGATTTAAGCAGACAGCTGATATGCAATTTGTGTAAATGTCACCCTGATACATTGAACAAATGATCACAGTGGAAACTATAAAGTCCCAAGTAGGGCTGTTGGTGATTAACCGATTAGCCAAGTAACGTTTCATTTCTGCCTGGTTTACTTTGTTGTAATACACAAGTGCACCACCAGAGGGCGCCCGAGAGAGCCGTTCATGCGACTATTCACCTTATTCTGCCCCGCCCACTTTTGCCGTTTTTTACCACAGATACACACTTTTGTTGTAAACGCACTTCTGTTTGACGAGAACTCCGTTAAAGCTAATGACGAACGAGGGAAAAGTCTCACCGCTAAAATGTTACATAAAGTAGATTGATTTGTGTAAAATGTTTAATGAACATGAGCAACAACAAGTCACAACGCAACGATTTCCTGAGGCCTGAAAACGTCTTTTTAGTCCATGTGGAACTTATTTTCTGTTGAGCTCAAGACGGCGGCGCGTACGGCAACTTCTGGAATAAGGTGAATAACATCTGAGTGAAAACAAGTGCACTGACAACTTTAAAATAGTGGATTTATCTCCAATACAGAGCAAACCTCACCGCAGTATTTATGAACAACAACAGAGCATCAAAACAGTGTTCGTATCGGAGCTTTCATTCAGTTGTGTTGTGCTCCGTTTAAACCGTTAGGGTTAGGGTTAGCGTTTGCTCTCATAAGGCACTGACGTCTAAAATAACTCCTTCAGTAACAAAAAGTACAACAAAAAAGCGATGCGTTAACGCAACCGGTTAACCGATCATTGACCGCGACGGGCTCCAACGATCGATTGAAGAAAATTTTGATCCCTAGTCCCAAGACGTACCTGGTCCCCTTTTAAAATAATCAGCGTTCACTGTAAAAGGCAACAAAAAGCATGAAACACTTGGATCCTTTTCAAACGAGAACACTTTGACCTGTTTTTTAATTTATGATTTGTTGTGTTTGGTATTGCATTGTGACTGTCTTTTATGTAAAAGCTCAGCTAGGAACAGACAATGAGAATAAGCCCCGGCTAAAATGTGTTTGTTGAGCTCATGAAACAGACTTGTCCCGATCAAGTAAACCTAAGTAAATACATCCCTAATCCTATACATATTCAAATGGAGATCTTTCCTCTTTATTTCAAACCTTTCAAATAAGGAAAAAATGACTTATAAAGAGCAGCAGGCGAGTCTTCAGGTTGTTCAATGCCATCTGGCTGAAGGGTTAAGTTTCTTGTGCAGATCTAGTGTTGGAGCAGCCAAGATATTTACTAAAATTTCACAGCTTTAGTCAACAAGTGTTTTTCCCTCAGAGTACCGTGAAAAAGCAGCACTTGGTCCACCTTTCTTCACTTCTACGTCTGAAAAAGCAGTTCTAAAGCAGTGCACATGCCTGAAAGTTCATGTGTGTCGAGTTACAAAAAAACACTTATAATACGTCCTAGGGCTGTAGTCGACAAAAAAAAAAAAAAAAATACTTCTACGACTAAAGACCAGCCCGTCGACCGATTAGATGACTAAAAGGGGGTGTGGCAAAAATATATCAAAACTGTAAGGTATTTCCATTTATCTAAATTAAACTGCATTAAAAAGAACACAACTGTAGAGGATTTCATGCAAAAAGAACAACATTTAAACAGAAAAGAACTGGGAGACCGTGTGTTTATATGTCAAAATGTTCAGCAAACTCACGTCATATTTTCTCGTTTTTGCCATATAAAACGTTTTCAAATAATTTAATATGAATAAAATAATTAGTCGACTAATAAAAATCTACTACGATACCACTGACCGACTAATCCAGTGGTTCTTAAACTTTTTCAGAAATAATAGTTCACATTCGCGACCGCCAAACACAAAAAATAGGCGACACACAAAGTGATAAATTAGCCTTATATCTAATGTTGGAATACAGACCTAGAAAAATGACTTTGATTGTCCAAAAAATAGGAATCTACATTTACCACTGCATTTGAAGAGTGTCATGCCTTGTTTAACACGATTGTATCCATCATCTGAGGACCCCTGGAAATCATTTCACGACCCCCACTGGAGTCCTGACCCCTAGTTTGAGAACCACTGGACTAATCTACTAAAGTCCCTCCTAAACTTTATCTGACATTACAGAGTACCTCTTAACTTGAGTTTCAGGCAAATAAATGGATTTAAAAGTCACATATTGTCAATTATTACTGTTATATTATATGTATATTATACATTTATAAAGAAAAGTACTGGGAGGCCGTGTGTTCATAAATTAAGCAAAATTTTCAGCAAACTCACGTCATATCTTCTCGTTTTTGCCATATAAAACGTTTTCAAATAATTTAATATCAATAAAATAATTAGTCTACTAATAAAAATCTTGGTCGACTAAGATACCATCGACCGACTAATCGACTAAACCAGTGGTTCTTAACCTTTTTTGTCTCGAGTACCTCCTAAGCTTTATCTGACATTCTGAAGTACCCCTTAACTTGAGTTTCAGGCAAATGAATGGATTTAAAAGTCACATATTGTCAATTATTACTATTATATTTTTGTTTTAATTACATTCATAGTCCAAGTTACTCCAAAAAGATGCTAAATTTATAACAAATAACACTTTTTTATTCAGATAAAAGTACATTTCATCTTCTTTTAAAACCTGAAACCATTCCAAGTGCCCCCTGGTAATTGCTCACGTACCCCTTAGAGTCCCTGTACCCCTGGTTGGGAAACACTTGATTAGACGACTAAAAAGGGGTGTGGCAAAATATATATATCAAAACTGTGAGGTATTTCCATTTATCTAAATTAAATTAAACTGCACTAAAAAGAACATAGAAGATTTCATGCAAAAACGATAACATTTATACAGAAAAGTAGTGGGAGACCGTGTGATTATACATTAAGACTCTTAAATTTTCAGCAAATAAATGGATAAAAGTCACATATTGTCAATTATTACTATTATATTTTTGTTTTAATTATATTCATAGTCCAAGATACTCCAAAAAGATGCTAAATTTACATCAAATAACACTTTTATTCAGATAAAAGTACATTTTATCTTCTTTTAAAACCATTCTAGGTCCTCACATACCCTTGGGGTCCCTGTACCCCTGGTTGGGAAACACTAGACTAAAAGGACTACAGCCCCACTTCCTCCTTTTGTGGTTTAAAAATAAGGTACACATGCTTTAAGATTTATGAATGACAATGAGCTCACTTTGTTACTGACGGCCTTGGCTTTCGACAGCAGCCTGTAACACACTCTGCGGCTGACATTACGAGGTGAAGAGGACCTCGGAGGAGCGCGGCGGTCGCGTCTCCGTTTTTCATAACGGCGACACGAGCGGGGAGCGTCTGATGTACAGCGTGTGACGGGCACGAGTCTACAGGGAAATGAAGACGCAAACAGACCGCAGCATTACTCAGATTCATGACATCCGCAGAGGCCTCAGAAACGACGTCTCCCGAGTCTGACCTACTGACCCAGAAACACCGCACGGGCCCGGGACGCGACAGAAGGAGAGGTTCGGATAAACAACGGCGGAATAAATAACGAACGGCAACAAAGTGATGAATATTCAAACCTGCTGCGAAAGGTCAAGTCAGCGGAGCGAGAGGGAGCAGGGAGGATTGAGAGTTGTGTTAAAAGCATCACAACTCTGTCCTCCGCCACGGCGCACGAAAACAAATATCTGAAGGACACAAATTATGCAAAATTCACTTTTTTGGAGCTTTGAATCATGGAACGTAACAAGTGTCCCCTCACACATTTCACATGGTTTAGTAGGGCTGCACAATTCATCGAAATCCAGTCGAAACTGAAATTTGAGCGCAATAATTTCCTCTAAAACAGGGTTACAACAGATTTTCATAATTAAAAACTGGGACACACCCGGGGTGGAGTGGGGAGTAACCATAGACCGTCCATATCAGTGGACTATGGGAATGTGACGTCACTCATAGCGTTTGGTTCCGGCCAAATGAAGCCCATCGCGGCTAGCAGTTACAGCGGCTTAAGTGGAGCTAGCAGTTATAGCAGCTAAAGAGGAGCCAGACTCCATATTTGGAAATCCGAGTGCGTATCGTGGCAACCACATGGACTAATCAGGAGCGCGGTTGTTAACCGTTTCCGCCCATCGGCGAGAGGAGACGGCGGTAACCGTGCGGCGCTAGCTGTCAATCAAACCTGTTGCTAACACGAGCAAAAACGGTCCATGGAAAAGGAAGCACCTGATTGGTCAGTTATTATTGTAATAACTTGATTTATGACCAACTAACGAGAAAAAACACCAGGACCATGTGGAGTGTGTTAAAACAGACATTTTAGTTCCAGATGGTGAGCTTGACAGAAACAGTTACAGAGTAAAAGGCACCATTGCCCCAATAGAAAGTGAATGGCAGCTCGGCTTCATGGAGCCAGGAGCCTCCATGGATACTTCCTGTTTGGAACACGGCGCCAGCAGCACAGCGCAGTCCAGTAAACAGTAAAATTGTAAAAAGAGCGGGTAATAAGTACATTATTATACATTTGGTCAATTCACGGCTCATTCACGGCTTCATTAAACAGTACAATATGAGAAACTTCTATTTATAGTGCTCTGATTTTTTGAGTTCTGGTCATTTTCAAGAACAATTCTCTCAATTTTGGCAATTTATTCCTCTCGATATTGTTGTGTGGTGTCAAATTGGTCAAAAATAGTGGCAACTGGGGCGTGATTTGTGTAAAACTGGGACAAATAAATGGTTTTGGACACAACTTCATCTGGGACACGGGACACAGGGCTCAAAACTGGGACTGCCCCGGGTAAATAACAAACATATTATTATTATTATTATTATCATTATTATTATTATACCCTTAGTCATTGAGTTGATTAATCGGTCGATGGTGTCTTGGACGACCAGCATTTTTATTAGTCGACTTATTTTATTTAGGATTTATATGACAAAAACGGCAAAAACAAGAAGATTTGGCGTGAGTTTGCTGAAGATTTTGGAGTCCAACACAGTTTCTTAGTACTTAGCTGTAAAAATAGTTGTTTTTGTATGACTTAATCTACAGTTGTGTTCTTTTGAGTGCAGTTTGGCTCAGATACATGGAAATGCTTCATAGTTTTGATATATTTTTGCCACACCCCCTTATAGTCGGTTAATTGGTCGATAGGGCAGCTCTTTAGTCGATTAAGAATTTCTTTAGTCGACTACAACCCTAACCGTTATATTCTGCAAAAAATTGCTAGCCCTGAAGCGATTTAAAACCTTGATTTGAAACAAGCGACAAAAATGCGACCAAAAGAGTTAAAAATGAGACAAAAACGTGACTGAAAACCAAAAAAATGCAACTAAAAGTGATAAAAACATGACTGACAACAAAAAAATACAACAAAAAGTGATAAAAACGTGACCAAAAGTGACAAACACAACTAGAAGAGACAAAAACACGACAAAGTGCCAAAAACGCGACTAAACGTGACAACGGTCAACAGTTCATAACTCCGTTTCTTGTCAATTCTCCTGGTTGTGTTTAAAATGTGAACTTTGATCAGATTCTCATTATTAAAGCATAAATCACTAGGAGTAGGACGAGATCTCATGGCTCAAGACCTCACGAGATTGATATTTTTGCCAGAAAAATCACGCATTTTTCCTAAAAGTTGTGATTTGGTAATATTGCAGTTGGAAGTGAATGCACCACAGAATATTTTCAACCAAACAAGTGTGCCGCGAGTCAAAAAAGGTTGGAAAACATTTGCACATCTGACCCAGGAAACCCACCCAGACTCAGGGTTATGTTTCTGTCATTGCATAACCGCAGAATGTTCTTTTTTGGGGTCGTTTAAAAAAAAGAGTTCAGAATTTGCGGCGAGAATCTGAAGAGGGATTGAACGCCCGAGTCGGGACTTTGGGATAATCCAGATAATCCTCGGCTGGGTCTTGGGCCAAATAAAAAGCAGCATATGGTTCAGGCAAAAACACTGGCAACAAGACATCTCCCCCTCTCTCTTACTCCTCCCTTCTCTCTCCAAACTCCCTTCTTTCCATCTCTTGCCTCGCTTTCTTCTCCTTCCTTTCCATCCCTTCCGTCTCTAAGTCCTCTATTTCCTTGTGCTTTTTCTATTGCTTCCTCTCTCTCCCTCTTTACCATTGCTTTCTTTTCTCTGTCTCTAAGTCCTCTCTTTCCCTGCTTTCTCTTTCGTTCAGACCTTCAAACACAGTCTAACCGGCTACTTTTTTCCTGTGGTTTACATTCAGTATATACATTATAATAACACAGCTCAATATGAGACAAAAGGGAGGTTTGGGGTATTCACTCGCAGGAAAAATCTATGTAATTGTCTGCAATCTAGTGCATTTCATAGGATAAATTAACTCCTACTTTATAGAGCAAATATGGTTTTAAGTTTACTTCTCAGTAAAACAAACATTACAACTTCAGTAGAGGATCACCCTGGACAGCCATTAGTGTTAAAGTGAGTAGCTACAAAGCAAATTTAACTTTAATTTAACACCACAAATAAAGAGCAAATTATTTTACGGTTAGGCCTATTGCTGTTTGAACACTACTTAATACTTTGGACATAGTTTAATATTTACATTCAAAATCAAAATGTGCTCATTGTTTATCGTGTATAAATGTTATTGTATATGTTATGTTGTAACGGCAACTGTAGTTTCAACGGTTTGTAAAGCGCTTTGGGTGCCTGTTAGGTGGAAAAGCGCTCTATAAATAAAAAGTATCATCATCATCATTGACAAAATTGACGCACAGTAGTTTCGGTTCATGTCATTGTTGTGAACGCACCTCACACTGAGATGTAAAATCACTCGTCTTATGTCACCGCTGCTATTCACCTTATTCCTGAAGTTGCCGTACGTGCCGCCGTCTTGTTTCAGTTGTATTAGTTCACACGGGGCAGACGAGCTCAACAGAAAATAAGTTCTACATGGACTAAAAAGACGTTTTCAGGCCTCAAGAAATCGTTGCGTTGTGACTTGTTGTTGCTCGTGTTCATTAAAGGTCCCATATTCTGCTATTATTTATTTGCGTTGTGCAACATCCATAACATAACAGTTTAAAAAAAAACACCCATTTCTTGGACTGGCCCCCCTCCTTGCAAAAGCAAACGGCTCACTCTGAGATCTGCCCCACCCCGAACAGAGAGCAGGCTGCCTCCCCGGCCCAACCCTGCGCGCTCCCCTCCCAACCGGCGATTTAACCCTCGAGCGGAGATGGCGCATGTGCCGTGTGCTCCGGTAAACAGCGATACACAAACACTGAATAAACATTTTCTCGCCCTGACGGTGCGTGCGCTGAGTCTCACGCCCTGGATCTGACCTGGAGTTTGACGTGCTCCAGGGCCTCAACGACGGACGCTGCCGCTTTGGTAAATAACAAGCTACCTATTCGATCTGTCGAATCCATCGTGTAATTACTGGGTAGCATTAGCATTAGCTGTTTTTATTCCACAAGCGGCGCGCTCCTGGAGGCGTGGCTTGAGCGCCGCGTCATCCTAGTGAAGCGCGTCATCTTAGTGAGGAGCCCCCGTCTGCTGCTCACCCGAGGGGGACGGAAAAGACAGTTCTCTAGCGAAAGCATGAGGGAATCAATCAAAAAACCACTTTGGGCACAACATACGAGGCCCAAATAGCACTGGAGGAAGGTTAAAAGGTAAAATTTTGCATGTTATGGGACCTTTAAACATTTTACACAAATCAATCTACTTTATGTAACATTTTAGCGGTGAGACTTTTCCCTCGTTCGTCATTAGCTTTAACGGAGTTCTCGTCAAACGGAAGTGCGTTTACAACAAAAGTGCAAAAAACGGCAAAAGTGGACGGGGCAGAATAAGGTGGATAGAGCGAATATTTTTTGTTTTAAGTTGACTTCTCAGTAAAACAAACATTACAACTTCAGTAGAGGATCACACTGGACATTCCACTGTTTGGCAATTAGTGTTAAAGTGAGTAGCTACAAAGCAAATACTGTTTTACTGTTAGGCCTATTGCTGTTTGAACACTACTTAATAGCTTAAAGGGCCTCTGACAGGTTGGACTACTCATTTAACATAAATACAGTTAAGACAAATATATTTCAATTTCTACTAAAATCTTTACACATTTTTACCGCAGTTTAGCTATTCTTTTAGATTTTTAATTTTACCTCCTGGTTGTAAAGTATGACAACACGCTAGGAAATTACCATAGCAACCACACTGCACACTGGGCCAAAAGTCATCTAATGTCACAGATTTTGTTCATTTGACAAAGAAAAACACACGTGAACGCCTTTATTTTGTTGAATCGGTGTTTAACGAGTCAAAAAAGTAGTTTATTTTGTGTAAATTATGCATAACCTTTGTCTCCCCAGTGTGATGTCATCAGTTTGTTTACTTCCTGTAATTTTCAACTGATTTTTCAACTTTTCTCCACAAATAGCGACCGGATTGGTGTAAAACTAATTTTTTTTATTTACAAGAGGTATTCATACACTGAATACAGTCAAAATTGGAAAATCCTGAAAACCTGTCATACGCACTTTAATATTTACATTCAAAATCAAAATTCAAACTGAAATTGTGATTTATTGACAAAATTGACATACAGTAGTTTCGGTTCATGTCATTGTTGTGCACGCACTTCACACGGAGATGTAAAACCACTCGTCTTATGTCACCGCTGCTATTAATTATAATTTCTTGGAAAACATGAAAGCGAACTAAAAAAAGTGTAGACTGTGGCCACTTAGCTTTGCACTAACTCACTGCAAAACCACTAATTGAAGCTCAACAACAGTCAAACAGAGCCAACATTTTCAGCGGTAAAACTCTGCCCTCACTGGTCCGAGCACCTCCGCGGGGCTGCCTCCTCTGGGGTCAGCGCTTGACCTATGACCTTTGACCTAGAGCGCAAAACCGTGATTTTTGCCGAAGAGCGGCTAGTTTGCAAATGTGTTTATTCTTTGCATCATTTTCTTTTTCCTCTCAAACTCCCTTTCCTCTTTCTTAAAGTGCGTATGACGGGTTATTATGATTTTCTAATTTTGACTTTATTCAGTGTATTAATACTTCGTGTAAATACAAATTGCACCGATCAGGTCGCTGTTTGTGGAGAAAAGTTGAAAAACCTGTCAACAGTTACAGGAAGTAAACAAACTGATGACATCACACTGGGGAGACAAAGGTCATGCATAATTTACACAAAATAAACTACTTTTTTGACACTTTAAACTTTGAAAAAATCTGTGACATTAGATGAGTTTTGGCCAATGCACAGTGTGGTTGCTATGGTAATTTCCTAGTGTGATGTCATACTTCACAACCAGGAAGTAAAATTTAAAACCTAAAATATAGCTAAACTGGGGTTAAATTTGTAAAGATTTTAGTAGAAATGTGAATATATTTATCTTAACTGCATTTTAGTTAAATGTGTAATGTGTACTCATTTCACTAAAATGCAGTCAAGATAAATATATTTTAAATTTAGCTAAAATACTTCAGATTTATCCCAGTTAAGCCATTTTTTTTTTAGGTTTTCTGTTTTACTTCCTGGTCATAAATGATGACATCACACTAGGAAATTACCATAGCAACCACACTGTACTCTGGGCCAAAACTCCTCTAATGTCACAGATTTTTTTTTAATTTTACAAATAAAAAGACATGTGGGCACATTTTTTGTTGAATTAATGTATAAAGGGTCAAAAAAAGTTGTTTATTTTGTGTAAATTATGCACAAACTTAGTCTCCCTAGTGTGATGTCAGTAGGTTTACTCCCTGTAACTTTCTGCAGATTTGTCAACTTTTCTCCACAAACTGATACTTGATTGGTGTAAAACTATCATTTAGATTGACAACAGGTATTAATACACTGAATAAAGACAAAATTAGAAAATCATGAAAACCTGTCAGAGGCACTTTAACCAGGATTCATTAAATGTGTGTGAATAAAGCAAAAGGCAACTCCAGATATGTTTTTGATGAGGGAGAAAATCTAGAACATGGTTAAAAAGTTTTTTTTTAAAGTCAATTTAGCATAATATGTGTCCTTGAAGAGACTCAGGAAAGACTGAAACACAGGATGAGGGATTACACCAACCGAAAATACAGGCTGTTTATGTTTTCAAGCTGTGAACGCTGTTAAATGTGATTAAAAATATGCATAGCGCTCGTTTAGCAGCGACTCACAACCCTTTACAAGTCGCTTCTTCTTTTTCATCACCATCACATCACCCCCATCCTTCAACAACTTCACTGGCTCCGCATAAAACAACGGATTAACGTCAAAATTCTCCTGACCACTTTCAAAGCTGTCCATGACCTGGAGGAACTCTTTAAAGCCACCTCCCTCTTGAGTGGTCCTGGCTCCACAGTCCAAGTGGATGTCAGTCCTAGTTCATCTGCAGCCTGTCCGTCCGTGGGAGTAGGATCTCTCCTTCACTGTGGTTCTCCCCGAGGTTTCTACTTTTTCCCGTGGGGTTTTTTGTAGTTTTTCCTCGCCGCGAAGGAGGGTCAAAGGACAGGGGCATTCTGGGACAGTTATCTGAACTACTTTAACCTGTGGCCCATCGAGGCAACTGTTGTTGTGATTTTGGGCATTATAAAAATAAATTGATTTGATTTGATCTGTCCATAACCTGGCTCCACCGTACATCTCTGAGCTCCTCCACATCTCCACTCCCTCTCGCTCCCTCCGGTCCTCCTCCTCTCTCCTCCACATCTCCACTCCCTCTCGCTCCCTCCGGTCCTCCTCCTCTCTCCTCCACATCTCCACTCCCTCTCGCTCCCTCGGCTCCTCCTCCTCTCTCCTCCACATCTCCACTCCCTCTCGCTCCCTCCGGTCCTCCTCCTCTCTCCTCCACATCTCCACTCCCTCTCGCTCCCTCGGCTCCTCCTCCTCTCTCCTCCACATCTCCACTCCCTCTCGCTCCCTCGGCTCCTCCTCCTCTCTCCTCCACATCTCCACTCCCTCTCGCTCCCTCGGCTCCTCCTCCTCTCTCCTCCACATCTCCACTCCCTCTCGCTCCCTCCGGTCCTCCTCCTCTCTCCTCCACATCTCCACTCCCTCTCGCTCCCTCGGCTCCTCCTCCTCTCTCCTCCACATCTCCACTCCCTCTCGCTCCCTCCGGTCCTCCTCCTCTCTCCTCCACATCTCCACTCCCTCTCGCTCCCTCCGGTCCTCCTCCTCTCTCCAGCTCTCTGTCCCCTCTCTCTGCTCCTCAGCTCTGGAACTCTCTCCCTCCTGACCTCGTTCCACTTTTCAAATCCAGACTCAAAACTCACCTGTTCAGACAATCCTACACCACAGAACTCACTCCAACACCATCCTCCAGTTCTGTTTGTGGGTTTTATTCTGTTGTTTTTATTTCTTGTTGTCATGTACAGTGTCCTTGGGTGTTTTGAAAGGCGCTTATAAATAAAATGTATTATTCATTCATTCATTCATTTTCTACCGCTTATTCCCATTAGGGGTCGCGGGTGACTGGAGCCTGTCCCAGTGACTTTGGGCCTTAGGCGGGGTACACCCTGGACAGTGGCCGACTCATCACAACAAACAGAGAGACAGAGACAACCATTCACTCTCACATTCATTCACTAGGGACAATTATGGACAAGTTGTCAATTAACCTCCACAGTCATGTCTTTGGACGGTGGGAGGAGCCAGAGAACCCGGAGAGAACCCACGGTAACACGGGGAGGACATGCAGACTCCACCCAGAGAGATCGTGTGACGTTGGGGTGGTTCAGAATTCAAAACCACGATGTTGGGGTGGTCTGGGATTTGAACCCACGATCTCCTTATTGAGAGGCAGAAGCTCTAGCCGCTCTGCCACCGTGCACCCCATGTATTATTATTATTATTTTCTTTTTTTGTTGTTGCGGGACTCAGATGGCTTGTTCGGTCGCTTGTTTCTCTGTGAAAATCTGGCATTCGCAAAAGTAAAACATCTCCTGACTCTCGGTGACCCAAATGCCTTGTTTCACTCCTGTCTGGACCCCTGGGAGAGTTAATGTTTATTTTAATTGTTGTTCTGATCTTGTGCTGTGAGAGTCATAATTACGCCGTTAAGAACATGTGGATATTTGATTCTGTGTCAGAGCACTTGAGCTGATTATCCAAACGTCACACTGTGAAACAAGTCAACAGGTTTGGGTCCAATATTTGTGGGTTTAAACCTGGACAAACTGAACCGGGTCAAGATCTAATGTGTATTTTCCTTTAACTACTTTGATGTAAAAGGTTTTGTTTTAAAGGCGAGACGCAGCAGGTGAGGAACAAATGTTTAATTTAGAACTCGCAATTTGAAACTTCCACGGTTTACTCAAATGAACGCTAGGGATGTAACAATATACAAATCTCACGATACGATATTCTCACGATATATTAATTCATTCATTTTCTACCGCTTATTCCCGTTAGGGGTCGCGGGTGACTGGAGCCTATCCCAGTGACTTTGGGCCTTAGGCGAGGTACACCCTGGACAGTGGCCAACTCATCGCAGCAAACACAGAGAGACAGAGACAAGGACAGACAACCATTCACTCTCACATTCATTCACTAGGGACAATTTAGAGTTGTCAATTAACCTACACAGTCATGTCTTTGGACGGTGGGAGGAGCCAGAGAACCCGGAGAGAACCCACGGTAACACGGGGAGGACATGCATACGATATTCTCACGATATATCACGTCGCAATATCAAGAAGCAGCTCACAATGTTATAGAAGAGCTCAAAATGATGTTTCCATGTTCATAATAACAAGACTGATAGTGTAATATGCTCCTGCCATTAATTATTAGGTCTTTATTGTTGTATTTTAGAACCACGACAACAGAAATGATCAAACATGGCAACACATCAGGAACTTCGACTCACTACAGACATTCAAATCACTCCTTAAGACCCACCTGTTCAAACTGGCTTTTGTGTAAATTTATGTTGTTTTGTCCGTTTATGTAAAGCATCTTTGAGTGTCCAAAAAAGCGCTATACAAGTTTGATGTATTATTATTATTAACTCTAAAGTGCAATTTTCAAGTTATGTCAGAAACAACAATAATGACTGCTTTGTATCCTGTGATGTACCTTGTTATTTATTATTAATAATATTAATCATTTCTAGTCAGTAATGCTTTGATTTGACAGAGCAGGCTAAACCATTTTTTCTTCCACGTAGACATGCTGTTTTTCATTTAGTAACATGACGACATGGTGACAATTTTACATCACAATATTGCCAGTATCGTTAAATCCCTAATGGACGCAAGAAAAAAAAAAGTAAACATTTTTCATCAGGCAACGTTTTCATTTACAAACAATACATGTGTAAAAATGGCTAATTTTGCACATATTTGAGAAATAAATTGATAGACCTGGGTTTACATTTCTTAATTACTTAATTTTGTTGACATATTACATAAAAAAAAGAAGAAATAGGGGGATGGACATAGAGTAAAATCGATATTACTGAAAACTGGAGTTATATAAAAAGATATATTTTTATAAATATTTGCGCTTTAAATGTAAATCAGGTTTTATGATTAGGATGCATGAAATATGTTGGGAAAGTGAGCAATAAGTTTGGACCGCTGCAAACTGTTTAAAATGTACTAGACTGAAAATCAGGTCCAGTGCCTTTAAGTACAAAAGTTTGGTGTGTGTGTGGGGGAAAAAATGCATTTTGAGAAGTTAAAATGTCCTACAAAGAATAGAAGTATGAACGGATGAAAAACTAAAACATCTTGCAAGTTGTAGTAATTTGTTGTTCCAGGTGAAAACGTGTATGTTGAGGGAGTAAATCGTTGCAAGATGAGTTTTGGCTGCAGTGTCTCGCCTTAAAGCGTTTCATTTTTCTCATCTTCTCATCTTGGATTAAAAATGCTATTCTCCGAGCCAAGTCAATTAAAATGTCTACTTTATCATTTGAGACAATGTCCTGAGTTCAATTTTATTACATTTTTTTTGCCAAAAGACTCTCAGGACAAGAAGGCCGAGGAAGCACATATCCACAACACACTCACCAGATGTCAGAAGCCACAGAGGCAAAAGAACAGGCACAAAATAAAAAAAAAAAAAGACAAGGAATGTACACAATATTAACAAACTTGCATTGGTTTGCCATTATTATTAGAACCATGAGGAAATACGACCTCAACACACCGGTCAAACCACGCAGACAGCTTCCAGTCAGACCAAAGGACAAAATACAACCAGAAAGCAAATGTGAATCAATAAATAACAGTAAACTGGAAGACCCTGACGGAAGAAAGAACATAAAAAAAGGAAACTATCAATAAACAAGAGCAATAAAAGAACAAGGGCAAGAAAACCTGAAATCAGTCATATCCAACCACTGCAAGAGACAAAACAACATAATAATGCCAGGGTCGTTTGTGCTGAAAGGAGCAAATACATCGTTTGATCAGAAAAACCATCGAGAGCCGCAATTGATGTCCGAGGAGCATAAACCGAGACGAGGGAGCCAACACTTATCAGACACATCAGAAGGCAGTAAAGGGGGGTTACAGGAATCACACAAATGACGCTGAATAATTCATATCTCATTAATCACGTGTCTATCACCATTGCTTTAGTTTAGAGGACTCATTTTATGCACAACTAAATGCATAATGGTTTATATTTTAAAAGACATCCAACTGTACTCCATTTAAGGCTGGCCGTTGCCGTCAAATCAACAAAATTTCTTGCAACCAATAACATGTGTAACAAGTGTATCACCCATCCCATGTGGAAAAAGCATTACCTCTGTGTTAATGTGGTGGTGGTAAAGGCAGGGTTCTGGGTGTGTTTACTTCTACAAAAACAAACCTTGGTAAACAGGGAAAAAAAAAAAAAAGACTAATCCTTGAGTTTCTAATAAAGTTTTGACTCCACTTAGCATGAACAATGTAGTTTACTTGTTTTTTAAACCTACAAAGAACCAAAATAATCTAACACACAAAAACTGTTAGTTTTTATACATTTTACAATGATTTTAGAGAAGAAAATAATAAAAACCATACAATTAATGTATTCATTGTACTTTTTGTTATAATACACTCCAAATTGTATTATTACCCCTCGTTTTTTGTTCAAATTGTACCCTCGGTTGTGTCTCACCAAATAGTTCTGATCACTTTTTGGTACAGCTGATGTTACTCGCGTTTGGACTTTTTAAAACTAAAAAGTGGTCGCTTCATTTGCAGCGCAAGACAAAAACAAAGCATGTGCACTAGTTTTAGTAATGGTACTCACAGTCGGTGGATGGATGACAAGGCTGGGCTGACGGTCCATGAGCTTCATGTTCCATGTTCACAGGCGGGTCAGTCTGGGCTCCTCTGGACCTGGACATCAGGAGCCGAACACAAGGTGGACCCACAGTCATCCACAGCAGGGTCCACAGAGAGAGGCCTTGATCTGCTGTGCATTAGAAAGTCTCTCTTTAGCTGCTTTATTCAAATAAAACCTCTATACTCTACATACAGAACGCAACATGAGGCTAGCTTTAGCGTTAGCATGCTAATTCACGATTAGCATTAAGCTTTTCTTTGTACAAAACATGCCGTTTTGACACACAAAATAAAACACATTCAAAACCCACATAACACCAGGTAATAATAGTCCAAACGTGACCTGTAGAGCGCAATTCACGGCTATTTGTGAGTATTAATGCCGGACAGTTCACGTTACCGTCTGCTCCTCTTCACTGCTCACAGCCGGATGCTCCAGGTGTTTCCAACGCGGACGCCCTTAGGTCACGCCCACTGCTCACTGATTGGACATCACATGTACATCACCCAATCAAAAAACAGAAAATCAAAGATTGACAGGAATCAATGTTACGTAGTACACAGGCCAGTTATGTTCATGCACTTTTAACAAACTTTTTTCAAAACGAATGAACTCTATCAAATAAAATGGACAAAAACTATTTTAGGCTTTTAAAGTAACTTCATTTTCACTTTCTATAAGAAATTAAAAACAGAACCAGTTTTTTCTAAACTGTTCAAAGTTATTTCTCACTTATACCTGAGCATCATAATTATTCATTGTAAAGAATTTACATGTGCTTTTAATAACTTTCAATTTGTCTTCAAGGCAAAGCTAACAAACAATACATTAACAGTGCACTTGCTGCTTTGCAACGGAATAAAAAGCTCTTGAGATTGATGCAGACAGCATCTATCTTAAGAGCAAAAATATGTTTACTTTATTACATGAAAATAAATTGCGTACAGCCATTTTAAGTTTAAAGACCAAATAAACTTTTACTAAAGGTTACAAGATACATTCTAAAGCAGGTATTCCGTTTTCTGTGACTAAACACATACACACTAAATACAAGAGTTCAATTGCAAAAACAGATATCTCCATTTTGAAAAGTCAAAAGGTGTTTTTCTTTTTGTTACCATTTTCAGCAGATATTATTAATTTTAGCAAGGAGGGACGGAAAAGCAATTTAATTGCAATAAAATACATTTAGCTTTTGACATGCCATACAAAGGGTAAACTGCAAACCTCCAATTACTTTTTTAAATGTCCCTTCTCTGTTTTTGCAAATAAACCCCTCAAGTATTCTTCCCAACACCGGTTAAAGTAAATACAGTTAATATCCTGCATCATAGCTACACTACATTCAGGCCATGTATTCAAGGTCACATGGTCACACTGTAAAGCATGTCTCCTTTCCCTTTATGACACTCTTATGTTTTATGTTTTGTCGCTCCATATTTTCAGGAAACACAACACGTTTTGAGCCGAGCCTTGTTTATGAGCAACAGAGAGCCAGAGGAGACCAGCGCTGTATTAAATATTTACTGCTCCTGTAAGTCCAATCTCTGCTCAGGTCAAACACAGCGGAGACACGGAGGACTCTGCAAAAACGCAACACCTCACATCGCTTCAGCTGAGAATATTACACTTGATTTGTGTTGTTTTGGTTAGATTTTTGAAATAGTTTAGAATGTGTTTATTTATTTCAACATATTTTCAACTGGCTTGGTTCAGGTTTAGTAAGATTTGTTGTCTATTTAGGGTGAATTCCCACAACAGGTTTTGTCCCAAATTTGATGTGGTTTATTGAAGTGTGTGTGAATCAGTTGTCGATCATGTAAGTCTGGGTTATTCAGCTTAGAGCCTGAGGGCCAAATCAGGCCTCCAAGGGTTATGATTCAACCCATCTTCAAAAATATGTTATCCAAAATATGTTATCTCTTGTTATTAGTTTAGACCTGGTTTAGTTGTGATTTAGTCCTAGTTTAGACTTAGTTTAGTCCGGGTTTAGACCTGGTTTAGTCCTGGTTTAGACCTGGTTTAGACCTGGTTTAGTCCTGGTTTAGACTTAGTTTAGACTTAGTTTAGTCCTGGTTTAGACCTGGTTTAGTCCTGGTTTAGACTTAGTTTAGTCCTGGTTTAGACCTGGCTTAGTTTTGGTTTAGACCTGGTTTAGATCTGGTTTAGTCCTGGTTTAGACCTGGTTTAGTCCTGGTTTAGACTTAGTTTAGTCCTGGTTTAGACCTGGTTTAGTCCTGGTTTAGACTTAGTTTAGTCCTGGTTTAGACCTGGTTTAGACTTAGTTTAGTCCTGATTTAGACCTGGTTTAGTCCTGGTTTAGACATAGTTTAGTCCTGATTTAGACTCAGTTTAATCCTGGTTTAGACCTGGTTTAGACTTAGTTTAGTCCTGGTTTAGACTTAGTTTAGTCCTGGTTTAGTCCTGGTTTAGACCTGGTTTAGTCCTGGTTTAGACTTAGTTTAGTCCTGGTTTAGACCTGGTTTAGTCCTGGTTTAGACCTGGTTTGGACTTAGTTTAGTCCTGGTTTAGTCCTGGTTTAGACTTAGTTTAGTCCTGGTTTAGACTTAGTTTAGTCCTGGTTTAGACCTGGTTTAGTCCTGGTTTAGACTTAGTTTAGTCCTGGTTTAGACCTGGCTTAGTTTTGGTTTAGACCTGGTTTAGACCTGGTTTAGTCCTGGTTTAGAACTGGTTTAGTCCTGGTTTAGACTTAGTTTAGTCCTGGTTTAGACCTGGTTTAGTCCTGGTTTAGACTTAGTTTAGACCTGGTTTAGTCCTGGTTTAGTCCTGGTTTAGACCTGGTTTAGACTTAGTTTAGTCCTGGTTTAGTCCTGGTTTAGACTTAGTTTAGTCCTGGTTTAGTCCTGGTTTAGACCTGGTTTAGTCCTGGTTTAGACTTAGTTTAGTCCTGGTTTAGACCTGGTTTAGTCCTGGTTTAGACCTGGTTTAGGCTTAGTTTAGTCCTGGTTTAGACTTACTTTAGTCCTGGTTTAGTCCTGGTTTAGACTTAGTTTAGTCCTGGTTTAGACCTGGTTTAGACTTACTTTAGTCCTGGTTTAGTCCTGGTTTAGACCTGGTTTAATCCTGGTTTAGACCTGGTTTAGTCCTGGTTTAGTCCTGGTTTAGTCCTGGTTTGGTCCTGGTTTAGTCCTGGTTCATTCCCGGGTTAGTCCTGGTTTAGTTCTGGTTTTGGTCATGGGTTAGTCCTGGTTTACTCCTGGATTAGTCTTGGTTTGGACCTGGTTTAGTCCTGGTTTAGTCCTGGTTCAAAATCTTTATTACATTTATTTCATATTTCAAAAGTGTTTCTGGCCCCGAGGACAAAACGGTCACAAAAACCTGGTCCTCTGTAAAATCAATGTGAATAGTCCTGCTTTAAGTGAACGTTTCATCCTCCACTGACAGATTTCTTGTCTTCAATTTGAAAGGAAAAAAGATTTGGGGCGCAATCACACTTGTTTGATTCTGGCTTGAGCTCAGTTTAGTCCTGATGTAGACTCGGGTTGATCCTGTTCTTGGCCTGGTCTGGTCCAGATTTAGTCCAGGATTAGTCTCAGTTTAGTCCCATTTTTGATTGGAAGTGTAAACTAAAAATACCTAGAAAAAAGTGGTTTAGACCTGGTTTAACCCTGGTTTAGACATGGTTTGGATCTGGTTTAGTCCTGGTTTAATCCTGGTTTAACCCTGGTTTAGACCTCGTTTAGTCCTGGTTTTGTTCTGGTGTAGATTTGGGTTAGTCCTGGTTTTGACCTGGTTTAGTTCTGGTTTTGGTCATGGGTTAGTCCTGGTTTAGTTCTGGTTTTGGTCATGGGTTAGTCCTGGTTTGGACCTGGCTTGGTTCTGGTGTAGACCTGGGTTAGTCCTGGTTTACTCCTGGATTAGTCTTGGTTTGGACCTGGTTTAGTCCTGGTTTTGTTCTGGTTTAGTCCTGGTTTTGTTCTGTAGATTTGGGTTAGTCCTGGTTTTGACCTGGTTTAGTCCTGGTTTAGACCTGGTTTAATCCTGGTTTAATCCTGGTTTAACCCTGGTTTAGACCTCGTTTAGTCGTGGTTTTGTTCTGGTGTAGATTTGGGTTAGTCCTGGTTTTGACCTGGTTTAGTTCTGGTTTTGGTCATGGGTTAGTCCTGGTTTGGACCTGGCTTGGTTCTGGTGTAGACCTGGGTTAGTCCTGGTTTACTCCTGGATTAGTCTTGGTTTGGACCTGGTTTAGTCCTGGTTCAGTTCTGAAGGTGTTGTTAAAATCTTTCTTATTATATATATTTCATATTTCAAAAGCATTTCTGGCCCCGAGGACAAACCCATCACAAAAATCTGGTCCTCTGTAAAATAAATTTGAGATCATTAGTTCCAGGATTAGTCTTAATTTAGTCCCATTTTTGACTGGAAATGTACAGTTAAAATACCTAGAAAAAAGTGCAAAAATCTACAGCAACCAATGGTAAATAGTTTCAACAGATGTAGATAAATACATTTGCAGCGTGGAGTCTGATGCGTCTGGATGTGTAAATCTGTAACCAGAGCCATTATCCTGAAGCGCAGAGACCATCGATCGGAGGAGGAGCAGAATCAGCTCTAATCACTGCAGAAACACACACAGACATCGTTACCTGAGAGAGACGCCACTCTGGTCACTCTAGAACAGGCATGTCCAAACTCAGGCCCGGGGGCCAAATGCGGCCCTCAGACCAATTTTTCTTGGCCCTTAGTCTTCCTGGTGAACTGGCCCACATTGTCCTGATAAGTACTATTTACAGCACATTTCAGATTTTCTACAATTCCAACCTAAATAACTAACATTTTGGTGCAATACAGACCTGATATTAAGGCACTGAGACTGAATGTAGATGTGGTGGAGCTTAAAACATCAGATAAATGCAACTTTTTTGAACGTTTCACGATTGATTTGTGGCCCTCCGCTTGGTCTATATTTCAATATGTGGCCCTCGATGGAAAAAAGTTTGGACATGCCTGCTCTAGAAGGACTAAAGAACTAAACAACATGCATTTCCATTCATTTATACCGTCATTTATTATCAGAGGTGGGTTATATTTACTGAGTTAGATTTACAGTCAGTTTGTTATTCTGCATGAGTAATATATTCAGTCTCTTTCTTGAGTAAAACTGTTGTTCGTTGAGTGACAAAACCTTTATGTTGACGATATTTAAACTTGTATTTCTTGCACCGCTCCCTCAGATATGATTTGTTTTGATCATTTTTGTGTTGCTTCTCTAGAAATTCCTGAATCTGTGCCTTATTTAATGTTTTGTTTGTCCGATTACATCAACTCATAAATTATAAAACTGATTTTAATGTTGTATTCTTCTTCTTTTTTTTTTTTAACTTGAATCATTATTTGAGTCACTTTTGACGACTGTTCAGCAAGGCAAGTTTATTTATAGAGCCCAGTTTTATCCATTCAGAGACGCCAATCTGACACAATGATTAGTTCTGCTAAGATGTTTAGTGATTTGAACACATTTTTTGTTTGTAAAATAAGCTGGAGACAATCAAAAGTGTACTCACTGACTCGGAGCCAAACATATCCATCGATTAACCGTCCACGTGCCTCTTTGGGCTCTTTTCTGCAGCAGATTTCAGCTGATGTGCCGATATCTACACAAAATGCATCTCGGACAAAAACAATATGCCTGAATTTGATTATGAGCCAAATGTTGATTTAATTTTCAGAAAAGGTCAATATTACAACATTTGAGATTAAACATTTCGGCTGTCAAGAGGAAAATGTGTGCATGAATTAAACTTCAGGTTTTAATCTTCTACTTTTAAAAGCAAAGCACAATGAAACAATGTAAAAGTTAATTTAGCAATAGTTCATGTACATTAGCATCCACTGCTAATAATGATAATGGATGTTTAATGGAAAAAAAATGTAACATTTAATAGTTCAAAACCCCTTAAATATCTATTATACACTGCCTGACCAAACAGCAGTCACCACAGAACATAAAGGTCACACTCTAATGTTGGGTGTGAGGAGAGCCTTCAGCTTCGATCACAGACACAGTGTCATTGTTTAAAGTCATTCCAGTGTTGCATTCATTTTTTACCAAGATCTTGTGTTGATGATGATTTATTGCTGGGAGACAATCACCTGCAGCAAACGTCCAACAGGAGAAGAGACCATGTGTGAGTGGTGACTGTCCTTTTGTCGGGCGGCACACCTCGCAGCTCTGGAGCAGCTGTGACTGTGGCGTTGGACCTGTGTCTGACAGAGACGCCTCATGAGGAGCAGAGCTGCTGTCACCGTCACAGCTGGACACATGAAGATCCTCTGACCACAGGCTGGACGTGTGACTTCAGCTCCTTCAGGTAAATACTACTGTGTCCTTGGGCAAGACACTTCACCCGTGCCTCCAGTGTCTGCATACTCTGGTGAGTGAGTGTGTGTGTGTGTGTGTGTGTGTGTGTGTGTGTGTGTGTGTGTGTGTGTGTGTGTGTGTGTGTGTGTGTGTGTGTGTGTGTGTGTGTGTGTGTGTGTGTGTGTGTGTGTGTGTGTGTGTGTGTGTGTGTGTGTGTGTGTGTGTGTGTGTGTGTGTGTGTGTGTGTGTGTGTGTGTGTGTGTGTGTGTGTGTGTGTGTGTGTGTGTGTGTGTGTGTGTGTGTGTGCAGCATTTTGAGTGCATTGAAGGAGGAGAAGTGCTGTATAAATGTGACCATTTACTATGCTTCTGTTTTCAACACATGAGAGAGAGAAGAGAGAAGAGGAGAGAGAGAGAAGAGGAGAGAGAAAAGGAGAGAGAAGAGGAGAGAGAAGAGGAGAGAGAGAAGAGGAGAGAGAAGAGGAGAGAGAGAAGAGGAGAGAGAAGAGGAGAGAGAAGAGGAGAGAGAGAAGAGGAGAGAGAAGAGGAGAGAGAAGAGGAGAGAGAGAAGAGGAGAGAGAGAAGAGGAGAGAGAAGAGGAGAGAGAAGAGGAGAGAGAAAAGAGTAGAGAGAAGAGGGGAGAGAAAAGAGGAGAGAGAAGAGAAGAGAGAAAAGGAGAGGAGTGAAAAGGAGAGAGAAGAGGGGAGAGAAGAGGAGAGAGAAGAGGAGAGAGAAAAGAGGAGAGAGAAGAGGAGAGAGAGAAGAGGAGAGAGAGAAGAGGAGAGAGAGAGGATGAGTGAGAAGTGGAGAGTGAGAGAGAAGAGGAGAGAGAGAGGTGGAGAGAGAAGAGGAGAGAGAAGAGGGGAGAGAAGAGGAGAGGAGAGAGAGAGAGAAGAGGGGAGAGAAAAGAGGAGAGAGAAGAGGAGAGAGAAGAGGAGTGAGACTAGGAGAGAGAGGAGAGAGGGCAGGAGAGAAGGAGAGGATGAAATAGAGCAGTTGCTTGGGATTATTGATTAAATGTTGTGAAGCGAGAGTAATTTTATGAGCGCTGGGAATACACATTATGCCCCCGTCTCCCCTCCCTCTTTCTCTCTCCCACGCTCCTCCCCCTCATCCCTCCTTCTCTCTCTCTCCCGTCTCCACTCGGCCTGTCGATAAGCAATGATAAACTACGACCGCGAGTGTCCGACCTAAACCAACGATGAGGGAAAATCACTACAACACATTTCACTAAAGCTCATAAAAGTGGATTTTGTGGAATACATCGCCTTTAAATTTGAACTGGAAGACAGAGCAGAACGTTATGGTCGGATTGATCTTTTTTTTTGCACATGTTTGTTTTGGTTTTGTCGTTATTCGTTAGCACATTCTGCAGAAGAAGAGAGAGCGATGACCCCGGGGATATTGCAGCTAATTCTTGTTATTATTGGCTGTGAATTAGCGCGATACAGAGAGAACAGCATTAAACAGAGTGGTTTGTTTAAGGTGGAGCTGAGAGAGAAATGGAGCGAGGCCATGAGGTTGAAGGAGTGCTGTGGTTAAATAAAACAATCCTCGCACAAAGTCTAAAGAGTCGTCTCTGTGGAGGGAGCGGGGCCTGATCACAGATAAAGCAGAAGGATTATGTTCATGAGGACAGATGCACAAACAGGAGAGTTATTCAAACAAAGAGACCGTTATTTACACCGAGGAGGAGTTCAGAAGTTTGTTTGTGAACTCGGCCCTGAGTCTGTAATGATGTAAAGCAGGCATGTCCAAACTCAGGCCCGGGGGCCAAAAGCAGCCCGCAGACCAACTTTTCTTGGCCCTCAAGCTTCCTGGTGAACTGGCCCACATTGTCCTAACTTTTTACAGCAAATTTCAGATTTTCTACAATTCTAACCTAAATAACTAACATTTTGGAGTGAGAAAAAACTGATATTAAAGCACTGAGACTGAATGTAGATGTGGTAGCACTTTAAAATCAGATTAATGCAACTTTTTTAAACGTTTCACGATTTAATTGTGGCCCTCCGCTTGGTCTACATTTCAGTATGTGGCCCTCAATGGAAAAAGTTTGGACACCCCTGGTTTAAAGGCATTGTTTACTCTGAGTGTTTTACCGAGTAACCATGCACTGTAATTATTTAAGGTGAGACACAGGTGAATAGGAAAAAATCTTAAATGTAAAGATATCAATTCTAAACTTCTCCTGCAGTTTAGTCACATAAATATAAGAAAAAAATACATTACATGTTTTTCATCATGTAATGTTTTCATTTAGAAATGGAGCATTTTATGTGAAAAAATGGCTAAAATTGCACATATTTCAGACTTTTAAATCTGAAAAATGGACAGAATAACAACAAAACCAAAACAAACATGTGCAAAAAAAGATCAATTCAACCATAACATTCTGCTCTGTCTTCAAGCTCAAATTTAAAGGCGATGTATTCTACAAAATCCACTTTTATGAGCTTAAGTGAAATGTGTTGTAGTGATTTTCCCTCATCGTTAGATTGGGTCGGACACTGGCAGTTTTGTCACATAAATGTAAGAAAAAAATACATTACATGTTTTTCATCATGTAATGTTTTCATGTAGAAATGGGGCATTTTATGTGAAAAAATGGCTAAAATTGCACATATTTCAGACATTTAAATCTGAAAAATGGACAAAACCAGGTTTAAATGTCATAGTTCATTTTGTAACATATTAGTTACAAAAAACATTAGGATTTTGAATTTCTTATTTAGTTTTTGAGAAAACTAGATTTGAAGGAAAATTGTCCTAAAATTGTCAAATTTTGCTTCAGTTTTTAAACTTAAAACTTTAATAAATCAGTTTTAGAATTAGATATCAAAAAATCCTTCTGTACGTTTGGTCTAAATCTTGTTGAGTCCAAGATTGTACAGTTTGGTGTAGGATCTACTTTAAGGCTGATCTTTATGTCTCGAGGGAGAAAAATGCATTTTAAGAAAACGTCCTTTGAAGTTACAATGTCCCAGAGAAATCTATGGATGAAGTGGATTCAATGGAAGAATAAAACATCTTTTGGAGCAGATTGGACACGTTTGTCGTTTCCACATGAAAGTCGATATGTGAGAGAGAAAACTGACCACAAAACAAAAAACTGAAATAAATTTGTTTTGCCTGTAGTGCCTCGTCTCAAAATACAAAAAGTCCTGCAGATTTTACAAACTGAAGAGAAACATAATGTGAGTTGGAGTTGTAGAGCTCAGGATCGTGTGTCACATAAAGGGCTGTGGTCAAAAATCTTGATCGACTAAAGACCTGCACTATCGACCGATTTGTCGACTAAAAGGGGGTGTGACAAAAATATATCAAAACTATGAAGTATCTACATTTACCGGACTCAAACTGCACTCAAAAGAACACAACTGCACAAGACTTCATGCAATAACTACTAGAGAAACTATTTATAGGCTATAAATTAGAATAAACTCATGATTCACGACAAAATTTTCATCTTATTCACTCCATATTTTCTCCTTGTTCTTTTCAAACCTCTAACAAATGAAACAATTAGTCGATTAATAAAAATGTTGACTAAACCCATTGACCGATTAGTTGTTGACTATACCAGCGTTTGCCAACCAGGGGCACGGGGACCCCAATGGGTACGTGAGGGATTACCAGGAGGCACTTGGAATGGTTTCAGGTTTCAAATGAAGATGAAATGCACTTTTATCTGAATAAAAAGTGTCATTAACTGTAAATTTAGCATATTTTTCGAGTATCTAGAACCATAAACATAATAAAAACAAAGATATTATATTAATCATGGACAATATGCAACTAGTAAACCCATTTATTTGCCCAAAACTCAAGTTAAGGGGTACTCTGAGTGTGAAACAAAACTTAGGGGTACTTGAGACAAAAAAGGCTGGGAAACATTGGACTGAACGATTAAAGGATTGCAGCACTAGTCATAACTTTTTTTGGTAACGCTTTAGATTAAGGTTCCTTTGTTAACTATTTATAAGATGTTAATAAGCACTAATAGTTTGTTTATGCACTTATAACGCCTTATACATGTTTATAATCCATTAATTAAAACATGTTTGAGTGAATAAACCACATGTACAGAGCATCAATGAGCTGCATATCACATTATTTTCAATTATCACTTTAATAAATGCTTGTAAATGCCTTATAAGTGCTTATAAACACATAACAAGTGCTTATTAATGCATTATAAATAGTTTACTAAGGAACCTTAATCTAAAGCATTACCCTTCTTTTTTTTTTTTTTTTTTACAGTTTGCCCACTCATGTTAAACCAATGAATATTTTAAGATGCTAAACACTAAACATTTTACATTTTTACATAGTTTTTAGTATTAGCGCTCTATGAACATTTCAAAGTTTGGGCCATTCGATTGCGTTTGCTTTTCTGATCTCTCAAAGCTCCTCACATTGCATCATTCATTCAGTCCACACTGGTGCCCCGGGGCAGACTGACGGAAGTGACCAACACCACTCAGTCACTCGGAACACCACAACAGGCAAAGTGTCTTGACAAAGGACACAACAACAGTTTACACAAGAGCCTCTGCTGCCCCACAGTGTCTCCCAGTGACCCGACCCGCCTCGCCTCAGATCCGGGGCTTCACGGAGGGCTCTGGTCAAACACACCAAGACCTCAGGAACAGAAGTCGCTCTGCTGCCGCTGGGGACTGATCAGTGGGCGAGGTTACCGCGCTCAAATTGAGCCGCCAACTGTAGGCTGCCATGTTTGCAATCTGCTGCTGACCGCTAGGGGCCGCTGCGGAAGTAGAATTTTTCAATGCAAGTCAATGGGGAGTTAGACGTCTCAAAACCTACTTTAGAGCCTGAGGCTCAAAATACGGCTTTGGTCTCAAACGTTAGCTTACGGCTCTGTGACAACGCTGAGGGGGGTGAATGTTTTTGAACCAGGCTGGTTTAGCCTGTGATTTTTTAAAGTTCGTGCATATCTAATGAAGAAGGCGGGCTTTACGCACCGGAAATGTCAGAGCGTAGCCATACACCTACGAGTGGGCGGTAACCATAGGGGGCAACGACGGCAGTACGTCAGCAAAAGGCCGCCCCAAAGTCGCCCTCTCCCCGCCTCCCCACCGAGGGGGGAGTGGTGGGGGCTAACCCGCGGCCATTTTGAATTCTCCATGACTGAGCCGCATTATCATGAATGTGGCGGAGTGAATGTGGCGGAGTGACGGCCGTCTGTCCACTATTTTTATGTCTATGGGAGTGACACATTTAAATAAAACCCGAAAAAGCAGCAATAACTGAAGGCAACATTTCCCCGAAAGAAATCAAATTGGGTTTACAGAAGGGGCACTGGCTTTAAAAACACAAAGGAGCCATGTTTCTGTTTGTCCCACACTGACTTATATGTGACGACGTATATGTGTTATTGAAAAAATAAAGGTATCTGAAATATTTGTCCCAATTTTTTCTCCTAAACTTAAACTCTAAGTGTTTTAAGTATTATTGAGTGCTATTTACTGACTTTAAAGCTCTTCTTTGTTCATAATCACTTCATTTTGTGTAATATTTGTTTGCTTTTTGCCCCTGGTGGGATTAATAAAGTTGTCTGAATTTGAATTTTAATCTTGTGTGTAATTGTTGTTTCTTTATTATGGGACATTAGCTGCAGATGTGTAAATACGCTTTCCGTTTATGCGTCGTAAAGTTTGATCTTATCTTTAAAGTGATGAATTCCGATGTGTGACGAGTGTTTTCAGAGATGAAGATAAATATGCAAACAAAACAGCTTTAGCAAATGGTTCAAATGTAAATAAATGAACGCAAGCAGAACACAGAACAAATCAACAGGCAATGCTTCAATCACCATCAATAAAAATCATCCATCGCTCCACTTTCTCCTGTTCTGACAGAATGGCGGCTGTGCAGAGTTCACCCGAGCAGCAGCTGTTCCCTGGCATCGCTCCGCTCTCCTCCACGGCCCGGACCACAAACCCCGCTGTAATTAAGATCGTTTACGGGCCCTCTGGGAGCCCCTTCTCTCATGCAATCCCTATGCATCCTTGTTTACACCCTCTCCTTCCTCCTCTCCGCCATTAACAAGGGATTCCACTGTTTTAATCACAATTACAAAGAAATAAGCGCGGCATTTGTTGACTTTGGGGACATCTGCGCGTCTACACACGGCCAGATTATGCAAAATATGGACGACAAGAAGCACTTAAATCGGCCAAGACGCTCCCGAGCACGTTTCTGCGGAACAGTACACAGCATTATTATTTACTAAAAGTCTTGCAGGAGCCGAGAGCGTGATGGAGAGTAAATGAAACGCGGAGGTTTGTCAAACACTGTCCAAACAAACGCGTGTTTTCACAGGTAGGAAAGAAAAGAGGCTTTGTTAACGACACGGGTGAGAATAATTGGATTAGCGTAGCACAGCTGTCGACACATTTGCAGCTAATGTATCGCTAAAAAAACTATATTTGTGTTTTCCTTCTGAAGTCTGCAGTAAACTGTGAGCAAATCTGTCGAAATGAATGTTTGCGATATTCATTTTTTGACAGCTGTTGTGGATGAAATTTTGATTCTAATTTGGATACTTTGTTTGTTACTGAATGTGTCATATGACCACGGGAAGATTCTGGCATAATTGCATTTTGGATTAATATACATTGTCCCCAGTGTCTCCCATAAACAGTGGCGGAATTTAGGAATTTGGGGGCCCGAGGCAAAATTCATACAGGCCCCTCATCATCATGTGTGATTTTCTATAACTTTTCTGTCATACCGCTTGAATTGTTCTTGGAAGGAAGTTTTTTTTTATTATTATATTATGACTAGTTCATTTTTTCAATACTTACATGTGCCATCCTTAATGAGTGGGGTCTGGGGGTCCTCTCCCAGAAGAAATCCGAACATATTTCCTGTTTGTTGGTACATTTTAACACATGTTCAGCTGGTTTAATGTTAGGCAAAGATGTGTGACTGTTTTAGGAATCAAACTTTGGAATGAGCTCGGTGATGAATTTAAGTTAATTAACACTGTCAAAATTTAAAAAAACTCTAAAAAATGAAATGATTAATACATATAAATTATTGTTATAAATTACAAGATTTATAAAAGCGCTTTACGGTTTGTAAAGCGCTTTGGGTGCCTATTAGGCGGAAAAGCGCTCTATAAATAAAAATTCTTCTTCTTCTTCTTCTTCTTCTAGAATTGTAAGTTTAAGATAAAACGTAGTGGATTTTTTTGTCTGTATTGTTGAGTTTGTATAATATTCAGGATGGGCTTATATAAACAATTTGCTTCAGCCCAATCCTTTTGGTTGCAAACAGATGGAAATGTTTTGTTTTTTTTCTCTATTGTATATAATTTTGTTTGGTATATGGACAGCCAAATAAACTTATTCATTCATTCAAAAAAATTTAAATACAAGGCTTTCATTTGTAATTTGTTCATTTGTTATATTTTACTTTCTATTCTGCTTCACTGACAATCCCAGACTATTTTGTTGGTCTTTTTCTCGTTTCAAAGCACACTGCACCATTTTACTGTGATACTGAGCGACTGTTTCAGAGCGTTACTTCCATTATGATCGGGAAGGGCATACTGGGGCCCAAGGCAATTGTGGACTATTGCCTGATGATGAGTCCGTCACTGCCCATAAATTAGGGCTGTAATCAACTAATGAAAAACGCCAAAGAAATTCTTGGTCGTTTCTGCCCTTTTTACAGATTAGTCGACTAAAAGTGGGCAAAAATTTATCAAAACTATGAAGTATCAACGACAAAAGAACACGACTGCACAGGAGTCCATGGAAAAACAACTATTTATACAAAAAAGTAAACATTTATATCAAAATCTTCAGCTAACTATCTACATATCTTCTTGTTTTTGCTGTTTATGCCATACATATCCTAATTTGTCGACAAAATTGGTCGACTAAAACACCATCGTCTGATTTGGTAAGATTACAGCCCTACCATAAATGCAGTTATGGTGGCAATAATATTGTTTATGGTCGTGTACCTGGACCACTGAGGTTACTCGAAGTGTGTATGGTTTTCCTGACGATTGTTCTTGGTCAAAGGAATCCAAATACTTCATTATTATGATTGACAAGCTCCTTTATTTGCCATCATTCCATAAAGACACGGTCAAAAGAGAGTACCTTCATACTCTGTAACACCTGTGCTCCTAATAAGCTGTAAACTGTGTGTAGTAAACAGTGGGAGGTATCTATCCAGGCTGAACCACATAATGATACGGGGTGTATATGGCAGCTACAGTATATATGACTATTTTTCTTTCAGATAGTTTGTAAACTGTAAATGTCACTTATTTCCTCAATTCACCGTTCAAGCTTTTTTACTCAAATTGTGTGACGTCAATGTCCAGGTTGCTTTTAGATCATGGGGGAGAATTTTAGACTATGCGGGCCATCACATTGTCCTCTATTGATCTGAAAGACTTAAGGACACATGTTATTATTATTATGATTCATGTTATTTATGTAGATGGAGTGCTAACACTAATCCTGATGAGAGATATGCTTCTGAGAGAAATCAATAAAATGTGTAAAGCACATTTCATAAGTTCAAAAAGGTACTCAAGAGCATATTAAAAGGCCAATAACAACACACAATGCAGAATATGATGAAATAAATCTATGAAATAATGAGAGTTGGAAGTATTCATGATAATTAATCTTAAATCGCTTTTCCAGACGCTCAGAGTAGGACGTGTCGCTGATTGCAGCTTCATTGGAGGTTGATTTCACTTTCAATTTCACTTCACTCAGTTTTCGTTTTACCGTTTCATAAACTGGATTGTGCAGCTCCTCGTCTGAGACTCAGGACGACGACGAGAAACGGGATCAACAAAAGCAGCTGAAATCAAAATGAAAAGAAGGAGTAAACATCAAGAGTGGAATAATAGACAGATTGTTGTATTCTGCAAGTGTGGTTTTATTGTTATTTTTTCAGTACAAAAGATGCAGATTTGAGTGTGACGCATTCAACAAACAGCACAGTATTTGCAGGAAAGAGATGGTAAAAGTGAGTTATCAAAACTGTTACTAACCACCATGGACTGTGCTAAACCAGGTCTAAAACTGGGACAAAACCAGCAAAAAAACAAGTCTAAAACATGACAAACCCAAGTCTAAAACAGGCCTAAAGGAGGTCTAAACTGGGAATAAACTAGGTCTAAAACAAGCCTAAACCAGGTCTATAGCCGGGACTAAGCCAGGTCTAAAATAGGACAAAACCAGATCTAAAACAGGCCTAAACCAGGTTTAAACTGCGATTAAACCAAGTCTAAAACAGGACAAAACCAGGATGAAACCAAGTCTAAAAAAGGACTAAGCCAGGTCTACAACAGGGCTAAACAAAGTCTAAAACAGGACTAAACTAAATGTATAACAGGACTAAACAGGTCTAAAACTAAGACTAAACAGGTCTAAAACTAGGACTACACCAGGTCTTAAACAGGACTAAACCAGGTTAGGACAAAACCAGATCCAACCAAGCACTAATCCAAGTCTAAAACAGGACTCAACCAGGTCTAAAACAGGACCAAACCAGCTCTAAAACAAGATTAAACCAGGTCCAAAACAGGACAAAACTCGGTCTAAAACAGGACTAAACCAGTTCTAAACTAGATCCAACCAAGGACTAAAACAGGACTAAACAATTTCTAACCCAGGTCTAACTCATGAAAAAATCTAGTTGAAAACAAGGACAAAGTCAATTCTAAGACTAAATGTAGGTCTAATACAAAACCAGGTCCCAAAACTTAACCAGGTCTAACCCAGATCTAAACCAGGACCAAACCAGGTCTAAAACAAGGACAAAAGAGGATTCAACCAAGAACTGAAACAGGCTTAAATAATTTCCAAACCAGACTAAACCAAGTCTAAATCGGCCATAGGTTTAGATTAAAAACAGGACAAAGTCAATCCTAAACCAGGTCCAATAGTTCTAAACCAGGTCTAACCCAGATCTAAACCAGGAATAAACCAGGTATAAACCAAGAACGACATAAAATCCAGCAGGTTTAACCACAACCTCTGACCTTTGAAGACAAGGAATACCCAAAACCAGGTCTAAACCAGAACTAAATCTGGTCCAACCCAGAACCAAACCAGGTCTTTTGCACTTCTGATGGAGCCACAGTCTGGGAAATGCTCTGACCCAGTTACAGAGCCATTACAATTTGACAAACTCACTCAAATCTTTACCCATTTTCCTACTTCTAACACAAAATATTCGGTCACTGCCTTATAGCAATGATGATTAGTTTTTCTTTTTAGTTTTAGAAGCCTAATCTATCATCATCGAAGTGCACACTATCCCTCTCAAAGTCTGCAAACCCAAACCAGTCAAACTTCACCTTCAGACCGGCTCATGTTTCTGAGCTCCGGGTCTGAGTCCTTGGAGAAGTCATTGGACATTTATGACTGACACACCGTTCTTTTACAGAGGAAGCACAGATACCAGCACTGAAAAGTTCTCTGGGGTTTAAACCTTGGATTAAATCAAAGAATAACATATGTCTAACTTTGTGCAACATTCAAGATAGTTCTGAGAGGGTTTTTCATGAACTTTTACAACACAAAAAAGTTGACTGGGTTTTTGCACTTTCATACTTTCCTGGGATTGTTCCTGGGATTGGTCCAGGGTTTGGTCCAGGGTTTGGTCCTGGGTTTGGTCCTGGGTTTGGTCCTGGGTTTGATCATGGCTTTGATTGGCTATAGTCCTGGTTTGGTCCTGTTCTTGTCCTTATTTGGTTCTGTTCTAGTCCTGGTTTGGTCCTATTCTAGTCCTGTTTTGGTTCTGTTCTAGTCCTGGTTTGGTTCTGTTCTAGTCCTGGTTTGGTCCTGTTCTAGTACTGGTTTGGTCCCGTTCTAGTTCTGATTTGGTCCTCTACTGGTTTAGTTCTGTTTTTGTACCGATTTGGCTCTATTCTGGTACCAGCTTGGTTCTGTTCTAGTCCTGGTTTGGTCCCTTTCTAGTCCTGGTTTGATCCTGTTCTAACCCTGTTTTGGTTCTGTTCTAGTCCTGGTTTGGGCTTGTTCAAGTCCTGGTTTGGTTCTGTTATAATCCTGTTTTGGTCCTGTTCTAGTCCTGGTTTAGTCCTGTTCTAATCCTGGTTTGGTCCTGTTTTAGTACCAGTTTGGTTCTGTTCTGGTATCTTAAGGCCTGGTTTGGTCCTATACTGGTTTGGTCCTATTCTAGTCCTGGTTTAGTCCTGTTCTAGTCCAGGTTTGGTTCTGTTCTAGTCCTGGTTTGGTCCTGTTCTAGTCCTGGTTTGGTCCTATTCTAGTCCTGGTTTGGTTCTGTCCTGTTTTGGTTCTGTTCTAGCCCAGGTTTGGTTCTGTTCTAGTCCTGTTTTGGTTTCCTGGTTTTTTTTGGTTTGAAAAAACAAACAGACATAATGTAACGATTTTTCTGCGCTGTAATTATCTGAATTAATGGATGAGCGTTCAAACACAGATTAGCACTTCCTGGATTGCCACCTAGTGATGTCACAAGCTGAAACCATGTGTTGGGGGCTCTGCGGAGAAAGATGGTTTAAAATAGACACTGCTTTAACGAAACAAAACACAGCTCCGAGTAGTTTTTGATGAGATTAAATTGTTGCTAAAGTGATGCAGAATATCTAACTGGTTTCAAGGTATTTCATGCAATAACTTCTCTTACAATGAGAAAATAAGTTTGCTAATGTAAAATGATCTTAACCCACTGTCAGATATTTTGCAGTGATATATTGAAACAAGTCAGAAACGGTTTAAAAGAAGTAAAATAATCTAGTTCAATCAAATAAATAGTCTTAAGTAATCGTTTAACTAGTAAAAACGTCTATAATTAATATTAATATCCTGAAATCAAGACTTTTTATTTTAGATATTCACTTCAGTTCACTTCAGTTTTAGTCAAATACAGACTTTGACTATTTACAATGATATAAATCCATCTTTTCTGCTCAGTTACAAAACAAAATGCTGTTTGCGCTCACACATTCTCAAACAGGAAGCACAGAGCTGAATGTTGAGCCATTATCGGTGCATAGTTTGGTTGTACTTTTGTCTCGCTGTGAATGCACCAGTGAGTGTGAGGTCTAATATTAGCAGAGCTGATAAACCGCAGGTACAGACCGTTAATTATTTAAAGTCGAGAGGAAGAGAGCAGCAGGAGAGAAGGAAGTGTTACTCACATACAAAAAAACTCTGCAGAATGTTATCCTGGCCCCTCTCGGCAGTGGGTTGGACTTCTCAGAGGTTATCCTGTCTAGAAATGGAAAAAATGAAAGAAAAAAAGAATTAAGTTACCCTCAGTCCCCGCCCACAGCTTTGTAATGTGCAATCAGTGAATTAATTTGAAACACAGCAAATTCAGAAAATAAAATAAAAACATGTGCATGAAAACGGTACCACTTTATAGGAATTTGGATTAGAGTCGGTTATAGACCCTTAAAAATGTGACGTCATTAAAATTCCTGAATGGAGGCGACTGGAGGCAAAAATGAAGTTGACCGTAAAGTTTTCAAAGATTCTCTCACGTTAGATCTAAATTCTACTGGTTTTAAGTGTTTGTGTTGGAAAAAAGCAACACATTTGAATTTCCAGAGTAAAAGGTCAGTTAGTTTTGCTTTTCTATAACAAACGATGGACAAAATACAATTTTCTAGCCTTAAAATTGTATTTTAGCTTCAGAAGAATCTAATTTATGGAATAGTATCTAATATATCTCTAGATAAAATGAAAAATGATTGAAAAATGCCAAGAGCTGATCATAATTTCCTCAAACATGATGTAAAATACAATAATAAATGTGTTTAAAGCAGCTCTGATGTCACTCACATGTGTCTGAGGCTTATTTTTCCAGTAAAACCCATAAATCTGGATTGTTCCTTCATCAAAAATGCAAAAAGTTTATTATAATTTCCTAAAACATAATGTAAAATACAATAATAAAAGCTCTGGTATCACTCACATGTGTCTGAGACTTTTACTTTTCCAAAATCATCTAATGTTTTCATATTTTCTAGCCTTCAAATTGTATTTTAGCTTCAAAAGAATCAAATTTATGGAATAGTATCTAATATATAGCTAGATAAAATTAAAAATGATTGTGACCTCAACATTACTGTGAGTATTTTTCCAGTAAAACCCATAAATCTGGATTGTTCCTTCATCAAAAATGCAAAAAGTTTATTATAATTTCCTAAAACATAATGTAAAATACAATAATAAATGTGTTTAAAGCAGCTCTGATGTCACTCACATGTGTCTGAGGCTTTTACTGACACTAAATCATCTACATTGTTCATATTCTGTGACATTCTGAGGTTAATCCCAGTTTCTCAGTGAAATCACAGTATGCTCCACTTCACTTTTGCCTCCGTTCTGAGTCAGATTGCTTTTGTTTACACACTTTTAAAAGGTCTATGTCTCCTAAATGTATAGCTCTTTGGAAATTCAATAGAAAACCCACATTATTCCTCCTCCTTTTAAGGCGTTTGTTTGTTCCCCCTCACACATACGCCAACTGTATCGCTCGCTCTCTGCTTGAAACACGTCGGTAGCCCCTGATTTACCTCTGCAGCCCTGAGCGTCAGAGGGGATTAATTCGGATAAGTCTTTTTAAAGAAAGCCTTGTTTCCAGATGCTCGTGCGAGGAGCAGATACACGGGAGCTTTTGGCCTGGTTTTGTTTTGGAAATGCCCCGTCTCAGCTGTCTCCAGTGACGACTTTATTTCCACTCCGTGTCTTTAATAAGCTATCACTCGCTCCCAGATGTTACGCAGCAGAGGCAGAAACATGACGAGTGCGACGGGGAGCAAATTAGTCAAAAGGAAGAAGGCGGATTAGGACCAGAGTTGAGAAATAACCAGCAGAGGGACTTTAATTATGAGAGTGTGTCATCACTTATTTCACATTTTCATTTCGTTTATTTTACTTTATCGCAAGTTTGATCCTCCGCGGTTGTTTTGTCTCGGGGCGAAACACAACTTTAAGCACAAAACGTCACTGATTGTTGCTTATTTTCAAGTTTGGGTCAGAGCTCTAGTCTTTTTAAACCATGCGCACCCACTTTTTTGTCGTCTTTTGAGTCATTCTTGTACTGTAGCAAGGATGTAGTCCAAGTTTAGACCTGGTTTAGCCGTAGTTTTTGTCTAATGAATGGTAAGTAAGAGTTTTATTACTTCCAATTAATGCTAATAAGTAAATCAGAAAGTAGTGGTTCAAGAAATAACTTTATAACAATTAAGTATTTGCGGAAACGTCTATTTCTACTTCTATCAAGTACTTGTAATTGGAAGGACAAAACATATAAATAAAAGGATGGGCCAAAAAACCAAAAATAATTTCATAACATGAAGCTTTTGTCTCTTGTAGAGTTACTCAAATGTGGGAAGAGGAAAGAGCTGCATGATTTGGGAAAAATATCTAAAGCCAGAGTCCATTGCACGATTTTGTTCATCTCATCAAGATTTTTGATCGAGGGAAGAATCTTGAGTCGTGGCTCATAATCGTGGCTCGTAGCTCTGAGTGAGACGGGGACAAAGACCAAACTTAGAACCGTCGAGCTGCAATTGATAAACATGTTTGATATTTTGGAGTCTTGGTCTCAGAGTGAGCGTCCTGTCTCTGCGTCTACCATCAGTCTTTGTCAAAAACGTAAACAAAAGCACCGCAAAGTGCAGCCGAGGAGCTCCGCCGCAAACAGGGCATTATCTTCTCATTTATCTTTCATTTAGTAATGTTTACAAATGCAAAAACACCACTAGCATGTCGCACTAGCCTCCGCTAACAGGTACAGCTGTGATGACTTTATCACATGGAGCCTGAGGCTGAGTTTTGCTCAGATAAACTTTTGTCGTTGCTATGTCACGTCGCACACTTTCAGACATTTCTGGTACATCACTGTGACTTTTAGACGCATTTTTTGTCACCTTTAGTCATGTTTTTGCAGCTTTCAGTCAGGTTTCTGTTGCTTGTTTCAGAGCATGTTTGTACAAATCTAAACTACAGGGTTAGCAGTTTTTATACAGAATCCAACACAATATTTTGTTGCTTTTGAAGGAAGTGATTGCCCTTCTAAAAACTGCAGCTTTTTTGCGATTTCTGTTCTATTTCCATTTACTGTACAGTCCTATTGACCTTATTCCGGAAGTTGCCATATGCGCCGCCGTCTTGTTTCCGTTGTAGTTTACATGGAGCAGACAAGCTCAACAGAAAATAAGTTCTACATGGACTAAAAAGACGTTTTCAGGAAATCGTTGCGTTGTTGACTTGTTGTTGCTCGTGTTCATTAAACATTTTACACAAATCAATCTACTTTATGTAACATTTTAGCGGTGAGACTTTTCCCTCTTTCATCATTAGCTTTAACGGAGTTCTCGTCAAACGGAAGTGCGTTTACAACAAAAGTGCAAAAAACTGAAAAAGTGGACGGGGCAGAATAAGGTCAATAAGAGGAAGCAACACTTTTAGAAAGAGTAAAGCGCTGTGTTGTGTCCTTGAGTATAACACTTCTCCTCTTTGGTTCTTGTGAGTTTGTGAATGTTTCCTTGATGTTAACGGCTTCATATAAAAAGCGACGATCATTAAATACGTCCCACTGGTCTTTGTGAAAAATGGATAACATGAGATCCAAGTCTGAGCGGTTCACTCGACGGTCAGCGCTCTTATCTTTTATGTCCAGAAGATTTCTTTAATAATTAATACACTGTTACTGGAGCTGTGATTCCCTCTGGGCGTGGCACATTTTATCATCGTTTTAATTTTAGTTTAGTTTTTAAAAAGGCTCCGTCGCTCAGCACTGAAAACTTATGCTCCATGTTTTCTACAAGTTTCTGTGTTCCAGTTGTCGGAAAAACAACGAGCCGTTACATCACAGTTCATGTGCAGGAACGGCTAAAAAAAGTGATAAAACTAGTAAAAGTGTTAAGCCAAAATGTGAATCCAATTAAAAAGCCTGAATCCAATTTATTTTTCACAGTTGAGCACAATTAGTTTCACTCTGGTTTTTGCAGATTTGTTGCAAAAGCAGCTCTAGGGTCCAACTGAGAATCTATTTTTGTGAAATCGTCGTATCGTGATTGACTGTTTGTGTCTTTAATGCAGCTGTCTGTTCAAACACACTTTTTCTCCTGTTGTTTAGCCTCTGAAGCCTCTGCGCAGATGACTTTATTTACCTCTTAAAGGCTAGAGCTGCACGATTAAACCAAAAACACAATTTTAATGGATGTAATTAGCAAATCTCAAAGGTAAAAAATTTATGAAGTGCAATAATTTCTTCCACAAACAACAAAATGTCTTACTTTGATTTGAATAAAAACTGTTATAACGCTGTAGTTTGGATTTGTACAAACATGTTCTGAAACAAACGACAAAAGCGCGACCAAAAGTGAAAAAACTTGATTCAAAGCGACAAAAACGCGACAAAAACCATAAACGTGACGATGCATTTAAATACGACAAACACAACTGAACGTGACAAAAACACGACTAAAAGCAACAGAGTTGTGTCTAAAATGTGAATTTGAACTTAATCCTGTTAAAACATAAATCACACTGGTGAGAAAAATCACAATTAGATATTTTTCCTAAATCGTGCAGCTTTATTAAAACTCTTCCTCTCTCTCTTTCTCTCTACTTTCTCCTTCCTCTCTCTCTCTTCTCTTTCTCTCTCTCCTTCTTACCCTTTCTCTCTCTCTCTTTCCCCCTCCTCTCTCTCTCCCATTTTTCTCTCTTTTTCTCAATCTTTGTTACGCTCTCCTTCGTACTCCCTGTTTTTTCTCTCTCACCTTCCTGTCTCTCTCTTTCTTACCCTTTTTCTCTCTCTACTCTCTCTTTATCCCCCTCTCTCCTTTCTCTCTCTCTCTCTGCACTCTCTCTCTCCCATTTTTCTCTCTTTTTCTCAATCTTTGTTACTCTCCTTCTTTCTCCCTGTTTTTTCTCTCTCACCTTCCTCTATCTCTCTCTTTCATACTTTCTCTCTCCTTCCTCTCTATCTCTCTTCTTTTTCTCTCTCTCCTTCTTACCCTTTCTCTCTCTCTACTCTCTCTTTATCACCCTCTCTCCTTTCTCTCTCTTGTTCTTACTCTCTCTCTCTGTACTCTCTCCCTCTCCTATTTTTCTCTCTTTTTCTCTATCTTTGTTACTCTCTCCTTCTTATTCCCTGTTTTTTCTCTCTCGCCTTACTCTCGCTCTCTTTCTTACTCTTTCTCTCTACTTTCTTTCTCACTCCTTCCTCTCTCTCCTCTTTCTTTCTCTCCCCTCTCTTTCTCTCTTTTCGCTCTTTCTTTCTCCCCCTTTCACTCTTTCTCTCTCTTTCTTTCTCCCCCCCTCTTTCTCTCTTCTCTCTCTCTCCTCCTCTTTCTCTCTCTCCCCCTCTTTCTCTCTTTTCTCTCTCTCCCCCTCTTTCTCTCTCTCTCTCTCCCCCTCTCTTTCTCTTTTCTCCCCCCTCTTTCTGTCTCTCTCTTTCTTTCTTCCCCCCTTTCTCTTCTCTCTCTCTCCTCCTCTTTCTCTCTCCCCCTCTTTCTCTCTTTTCTCCCCCCTCTTTCTCTCTCTCTTTCTTTTCTCCCCCTCTTTCTCTCTTTTCTCTCCTCCTCTTTCTCTCTCTCCCCCTCTTTCTCTCTTTTCTCTCTCTTGGGACTCCCCTCTTCCCTCTCTCCTGGTTCCACAGTAAAACGACCCCTCTCTTCTCTAAAGCACACTAAGCCTTTAAGCTGCTCATTTCTCCCCTCTCTCTCTCACCTCCGATCTCCGTCTCACTCTCCTCTTTCCCTTTTCTTCTTTTTATTCAAAATCCCAGGAGTTTTCCCCTCTCTTTCCCTCCTCCTCTTTTAAAAATAGAAAGAAGCCGACCAAGACTAAGCACTGGACTCATGAACATCAGAGCACAAAACCCTGAACTGAGACTTACAATTAGTGTTATTTTTATTGACCAAGTGACGCTTGAGTTGCTCGTAAAAACTAGAAATTGGATTTTCTTGAGTGAATTTAATCTTTAGCCTCGCAGTTCTGCCCATTTCAGCCCAATTTTCATTTCATTTTTTAATTATTTGTGATATTTTTCACGCTGACAACTACACTACGAGCTGTAAAACCACTTTTATTGGACGGAAACTACTTTATAAAGCCAATACATTATTAGCAAACAAATTCAGAAACAAGGATCATGTATTTTTAGCAAATCACAAAGGCTAAAATTTTTGAAGTGCAATAATTTCTTCCACAAACAACAAAATGTCTTACTTTGATTTGAATAAAAGCTGCTAACACTGTAGTCTGGATTTGTACAAACGTGTTCTGAAACAAACGACAAAAGTGCGACCAAAAGCGTTAGAAATGCACTCAAAAGTGACAAAAACACAAAAAAAAAATTGAAATTGGATTTTCTTGTGTGTATTTAATCTTTAGCCTCACAGTTCTGCCCATTTCAACCCAATTTTCATTTTATTTTGTAATTATTTGTGATATTTTTCACGCTGACAACTACACTACGAGCTGTAAAACCACTTTTATTGGACGGCAACTACTTTATAAAGCCAATGCATTATTAGCAAACGAATTCAGAAAAAAGGATCATGTATTTTTAGTTCGACTTATATATAAAGCTTGATGAATTTAATTGGCCGTGCTTTATGTTGGCTGCGGCTTGGATTGGCACAATTATAAATCCAGCTTCAGCGAACGCACTAATGAGGACGACTCTGGGTCTGGTTTTGTTTTTCGTTTCAGAAGCTGCTTTCAAACCCACACCAAAGCTCAGGTAAACGTGGGAGTGAATGTAGACGCATGCAGGAGGTGTTTCATCACTACGATTCCCATGAGCCTTTGCTCCGCTGTCACCAGGACCAGAGCAGGGTTTTAGTGAGGTCCGGTGAGACAAGGGACAGGTAGAGATAATGTACGGCAGCAAAGAGTTAAAATGATGAGCTGTGAAGTCTGTTTGGAAACACAGGACAAACAGAGACAGTGGAGACAGGATCGACAAGCTGAGGACGATTAAAACAAAAACACACTTATATAATTTGACAAAAATATAGCCTTAATTATAATACTGCGAAATATGGGCTGCTGTCACGCTGTGAAAATCGATTATCTCCAAATTTCTGATTAAGACTGTCTGTTTCAAGTGGATGCAATTAATATTTCATAATTTAAAAATGTAATTTGATTGGTCTAAAGTTAAAATGTCATCCATATTATAATGTTTTTGTGTTGGATGTTCTAAAAGCCTCCTGGACACGGGTTGAAAATGAGCATAACACTTGTTGCTATGTCCATATTATATAAATTAATTCATAAATTCAATAATTCAATCAATAAATAGGGGTGTGTGGTGGCAGAGTGGTTTGTCCTGCCCGTGCTACGCTGGTCAATGGGCAACTCGTAGAAAATTGAAATGAAATAAATAAAACATCTGTCTGAAACTCAGTAAATTATAAATCAAAATGGGACATCTCTAAATGTTGAATCCAATCATGTTTCATTCTGGCCACACCATTTTAAAGTTCTTGGAGACGGTTCTTTTAATGGTATAACAACTGTTTTCTTAATAACCCGTACTATAACTTTAGTCATGAGCTCGATAAGAGTAATTCACAAATGTTTATCAAACATCATCCACATCTAATAATTCTAAGTTTGCGGCTGTGAGACGTGGCTAATGCTAGAGTGAACAGGAAATACTTGCGGTCATTTTTTTCTTCTCTGCAAAGCCTCTACGCCGAGTTTTAACCTCTCTTTAAGTAATGTATTGGCTTTGGATGATGTTAGATGCATTATGACCTGGAAGTATCACATTTTCCATGCGAGTGTCGTGTGTTAGTGATGTGTGTGTTTTGACCCGTGGGTCGATTTGGGGCGGGCCAAGAAATTATACTTTCATTGCGGGGCGGTTTGGGGCGGGTTATAAAATGCCGACCGCTGTATTGCATGTCCGCGCTACAGCGTATCTTTAAATTTCAGTGCGTCAATTTATGCAGGACTTGTTTCTTGTAAATATAAGTTGGACTGATGGAAAACACGCAGCATTTTGCAGCTTAAATACAGAAAATTTCTGTGTGAGCCGATTTAGGCTGATTTCCTCCATGTCTGCTCTATTCCTGTGCCCTGAGGGGGGGAGAGGGAGAGAGAGAGAGAGAGAGAATGAGAAAGAGAGAGACAGAGAGAGAAAACAAAAGAGAAAGGGAAGAGAGCAAGAGGGAAAGTGAGAGAGAGAGGATGAGAGAGAGAGACAGAGAGAGAGACAGAGAGAAAGAATGAGAAAGAGAGAGACAGAGAGAGAAAACAAAAGAGAAAGAGAAGAGAGCAAGAGGGAAAGTGAGAGAGAGAGAGAGAGAGAGAGAGCACAAGAGAGAAAGAACGAGAGAGTGAAAGGGAGGAAAGGGGAGAAGGAGGGAGGGAGAGAGAGAGAGTGAGGATGTGTAAGACGTGAAGTCCCAGTTCCTTTAAGAATGATCCGGCTTAATCCATTTGTTAAAATGCATTACTGCTCAGAGGCAGAACCAACATGTTGTCACCAGTTTAGAACATTCTGGAACTTTTTCAGATTGAAACAAAACCAAAAGACATTGCATTTCAGCCTTTTTAATAGACGCTGGGTGGGACGAGTTGATAAAAATATACCGTGGTGCGGGGCAGGCTGGGGTGGGTCAGAGAACGCCCAAATTGCAGGACCTGCGCATCACTACCACTATCACTATCGCTATCACTATCTCTATCACTATCACTGTTAATATCACTATCGCTATCACTATCGCTATCACTATCGCTATCACTATCACTATTGCTATCACTATCACTATCGCTATCACTATCACTATTGCTATCACTATCACTATCGCTATCACTATCTCTATCACTATCACTGTTAATATCACTATTGCTATCACTATCGCTATCACTATCACTATCGCTATCACTATCACTATTGCTATCACTATCACGATCACTATCGCTATCACTATCACTATTGCTATCACTATCGCTATCACTATTGCTATCACTATCACTATCACTATTGCTATCACTATCGCTATCAGTATCACTATCGCTATTGCTATCACGATCACTATTGCTATCACTATCGCTATCACTATTGCTATCACTATCGCTATCACTATTGCTATCACTATCGCTATCGCGATCACTATCGCTATCACTATCACTATCGCTATTGCTATCACGATCACTATTGCTATCACTATCGCTATCACTATTGCTATCACTATCACTATTGCTATCACGATCACTATCGCTATCACTATTGCTATCACTATCGCTATCACGATCACTATCGCTATCACTATTGCTATCACTATCGCTATCACGATCACTATCGCTATCACTATCGCTATCACTATCGCTATTGCTATCACGATCACTATTGCTATCACTATCGCTATCACTATTGCTATCACTATCACTATCGCTATCACTATTGCTATCACTATCGCTATCGCTATTGCTATCACAATCACTATCGCTATCACTATCGTTATCGCTATCGCTACCACTATCGCTATCACTATCACTATCGTTATCGCTATCGCTACCACTATCGCTATCACTATTGCTATCACTATCGCTATCACTATCGCTATCACTATCGCTATCACTATCACTATTGCTACCACTATCGCTATCACTATCGCTATCACTATCACTATTGCTATCACTATCACTATTGCTATCGCTATCACTATCGCCATCACTATCACTATCACTATTGCTATCACTATCACTATCGCTATCACTATCACTATCGCTATCACTATCGCTATCACTATTGCCATCACTATCACTATTGCTATCACTATCGCTATCACTATTACTATCACTATCGCCATCACTATCGCTATCACTATTGCTATCACTATCGCTATCGCTATTGCTATCACGATCACTATCGCTATCACTATCGTTATCGCTATCGCTACCACTATCGCTATCACTATCGCTATCACTATCACTATTACTATCACTATCACTATCACTATCACTATCGCTATCACTATCGTTATCGCTATCGCTACCACTATCGCTATCACTATTGCTATCACTATTGCTACCACTATCGCTATCACTATCGCTATCACTATCGCTATCACTATCGTTATCGCTACCACTATCGCTATCACTATCGCTATCACTATCACTATTGCTATCACTATCACTATTGCTATCACTATCGCCATCACTATCACTATTGCTATCACTATCACTATCACTATTGCTATCACTATCACTATCGCTATCACTATCGCTATCACTATCGCCATCACTATCACTATTGCTATCACTATCGCTATCGCTATCACTATTACTATCACTATCGCCATCACTATCACTATTGCTATCACTATCGCTATTGCTATCACTATCGCTATCACTATCACTATTGCTATCACAATCGCTATCACTATCGCTATCACTATTGCTATCACTATCACAATCGATATCACTATCGCTATCACTATCGCTATCACTATCGCTATCACTATTGCTATCACTATCACTATTGCTATCACTATCGCTATCACTATCACCACCGTGCATCAATAAACAGGAAACAGCTGATGCTAAGGTGAGATAGCTTTGTTTTGCTAAGGGCTCAACATATAAGTTAGCATAACAGTAAATACAAACATGTTCCACACATCAAGTCGGCGTTTGGTGAGAAATTATTCTTTTCTGTTTCTTTCTGCTCCAAAGTGAACCAGTGGAAACATGGCTATTTTAACAGCTAAGAATCCTTTCACACGCCAGCAGACGAACAAATAAATACCACAATGTTTTAACAGTAAAAAATGTCTCTTGAGTCGACAGAAAAGACTTTGAACTTTGTGCCAGTGTTTGTTTCACGTGGATAGACCCCGTGATTAGAGAAATATGAACCATTAACCAAAGACAAATCCTATCAAAGACCTTCAATTAGAACATAATATTGAACCTGTGAGCACAAACAAAGTGGCACTACTCCTAACTATTACTTTAAATAATGTTGAATATCCACATTTGTGCCAATATCACTTTGGATTTAGCTGCATTTAACTTTGCAGACTTCTGCCAAAACAAGCTGGCAGTGTTTTTGAGGTGTTCTTCCCCCATTTCACGCTCCAAGTTTTTTCCTACAAACAAAATTGATTTAAATAAGCGCACAAATCTGCCGGCTGTCAAATTAAAAGTACACATTGTCAAAAAACAGCCATTTTACTTTTGAAGTTTCAGCTCATTCATTTGTTGCAGACGCTAATTTGGATGCATTTGCCTTGTCCTTCAAAGAGATGAGAAACTTTCTGGCACATTTAAGCTATTTCCCAATGCAAAATCATATAAGTAATGAGATAAAAGCTTGGTTATAGCAGGCAAAAACAAAAGGCGGATTAAGCCCAAGCTGTTAAAAGCGTGTGTTTGAGAAAAGAGAGCGAGAGATTAGCCAAAGAATTCATCTGAACTCTGCGTGAACCGACGATTTTTGACAAGTTCCACCCTGGAGAATTGGGATTTCTCTGAGAATTCCTCCGTCGCCTCCGACTGTTTTGCATGCCTTTTTGTTTCCCCGTACCATTTTCGGTCCTATCTTATTGAAACACCTGTATGGAGTGTGCAGCGAGGCGAGAACCAGGACACGCACAAAAAAAAAAAAACAAGAAGAAGAAGAAGCATCGAACCCGAAAGTCGAAAACAGGACAAGACGCCGTGACCTCTTTTTGAACTTGAGACAAAGGAAATAGAGATGGAAAGAGTGGCAGGCAGGCTCTTCGATTAAAAAAAAAAGTTGACAGCAAACTTTTTCATTCACTTTTTGCTATTTTCCGCTTCTGCCAAACTGACAAATTAACTAGCATCTTTCTCGCCCTCCAGCTTGTCAAAACATCTTTTCCCAGATTGCGTTCACACGTGACGAAGCTGCACAGCCCAATAACAAAACTAATCAATGTTTCTGATTTTGCGGCAGAAAAATTGGAATTATTACTGGAAGAAAAACAGGGAAATTGTTGTTGTGACTCACCAGCAAACGGCACACGAGTCTAGCAACAAAGTTAGACAAAATGTTGCCGTAATAAGTTTTAAAAGGCTTGAATTCACCGCTGAAATAGTGGACGGTGGACGCTTTTAGAGCCTCGTTGTGTCGCAAGTCTGGGGATGAGCAAATTAAAGACAGTTTGGAACATTCTCCATGGAGACAGATACGTTTAAGAACAAGTTAGGTTTGTGGAGAGGCGAAGCAGCTAAACAAGGCAAGGCGAGATTATTCGTTGAGCTCACACAGTACATTTTCTCGCTTCCGGGTCCTTTGCACTTGTCGCTAATTGTAAACCGTTTTTTTTTTTTTTTCATGTAATAAAGTAAAATCCGCGTTGTCCCAGCACAGATTTATTGTAAAAGCAGCTCTGTGTGTTTTAGCAACTAAACAGTAGATTGTAATGCACCTGTCAGGACGCTGTCTTTCTTTTAATTAACTTAACAATATATACAACACTTATCAATCCAGGCCTTTGTTCCAAGAAGAAAAAGAGATTTTAAAGGTCCCATATTCTGCTCTTTTCCCCTTTACACAGTCTATTCTAAGGGCTTTGTTGATAAATGTTTGCGTTGTGTAATATCCATAACATAACAGTTTACAAAAAACACCCATTTCTTGGACTGGTCCCCCTCCTTGTAAAAGCAAACGGCTCACTCTGAGATCTGACCCCCCCGAACAGAGAGCAGGCTGCCTCCCCCTCCCAACCCGTGACAAAGCCTAGAGCGGAGATGGTGCATGCGCCGTGTGCTCCGGTAGACAGCGATACACAAACACTGAATAAACATTTTATCGTCCTGACGGTGCGTCGTGCTGAGTCCTACGTCCTGGATCTGACCTGGAGTTTGACGTGCTCCAGGGCCTCGACGACGGACGTTGCAGTTTGGTAAATAACAAGCTAACTCTTCTATCTGTCGTATCCATCGTGTAATTACTGTGTAGCATTAGCATTAGCTGTTTTTATTCTTGCGGCTGTGCGCTTCCTGGAGGCGTGGCTTGAGCGCCGCGTCATCCTGGTGAAGCGCGTCATCTTAGTGAGGAGCCCCCGTCTGCTGCTCAGCCGAGGGGGACGGAAAAGACAGTTCTCTAGTGAAAACATGCGGGAATCAATCAAAAAAACACTTTGGGCACAACATACGAGGCCCAAATAGCACTGTAGGAAGGTTAAAACCTCTGAAAAGTCGATTTAGCATGTTATGGGACCTTTAACGTTACCAAAAACCAAAAACTAAACAGCTGTGAGCCAAACATAAACTCACCTTATCAAGCCACTTTAAAAAAAATTCTTATCCAACGGAAATCAATGAAGGTAACATGTCTCTGTCCTGTTTGTATTGATTACTGATGAATTTGAACAAAACTGAACAAAACAAAGCTAGACTTTGGCGAAATGTCAAAAACAAAATCAGCTGTGAAATTACCACAACAGCTCAGATCACACAGCTCATCAATCACACAGCTCATTTTCACAATCGTTTGGTGGCCGGCAGCCATCTTGGTTCTGGTTGCTAATGTAAACAAATGTAAACTCCAAAGAAAATCTGCATAAACTGATGAAATATCAAAACAGTCATGACAACAAATAACACTCTACAAAAGTAGAAAGGGGTTCAGAGGTTGTCATCCGGACGCCGTTTAAAGATCGAGACGTTTCGACTTTTATCCAAAAGTCATTGTCATTCAGAGAGCTGGTATGGGAACCTGGGCCTTATATGCTACTCTAAGTAGTGGGAGTCCAGCCCATACCAGCTCTCTGATTGACAATGACTTTTGGATAAAAGTCGAAACGTCTCGATCTTTAAACGGCGTCCGGATGACAACCTCTGAACCCCTTTCTACGATGGACCACACCTGGACGAATGAGGGTTTACATCGACGAACTCTACAAAAGTACAACTACATTTAAAAAGCAAATGTGGCTTTGTTGTAGCGAGTTATGCAGAAAATGCTAATAAATTGTTAATTAGTTCATTAGTTAATTAATTAAATGGACTCAAAGAAATATGACATATAAGTGTCTGAAACTTTGCCTGTGTGTGATAATAGTGCTAGGACTAAACGTTTTTGTGTGATTTTGAGCTGTTAGTGCTTACTTTAATGAAGGTTTTTCTTTGTCAGTTAAAAGTCTGTGTAATGTCATGAAAAAGCTGCTCAAAAGCTCTGATATCTGCGCTGACTGCTCTGTGAGACAGTAGTTGGAAAAAAGTCACCTTTCATCCAACATTTGTGAACCATTTTTGCGTTTATTGACCTTATTCTGCCCCGCCCACTTTTGCCTCAGATACGCACTTTTGTTGTAAACGCACTTCCGTTTGACGAGAACTCTGTTAAAGCTAATGACGAACGAGGGAAAAGTCTCACCGCTAAAATGTTACATAAAGTAGATTGATTTGTGTAAAATGTTTAATGAACACGAGCAACAAGTCACAACGCAACGATTTCCTGAGGCCTGAAAGCGGCTTTTTAGTCCATGTAGAACTTATTTTCTGTTGAGCTCGTCTGCTCCATGTGAACTACAACGGAAACAAGACGGCAGCGCGTACGGCAACTTCAGGAATAAGGTCAATACACGGGCAAAGTACAAACAGCAAACACTTGTTGCTTCCCGCAGAAACAAAATGTCTCCATTGACCAGCTGAACAGATAGTGCTCGGCTAGTTCCGTTTGCCGTAAAAGTGCGGCTCTTAGCTTCTTGCTCCATTCATTCTTTGTGGGGAATAAACTGAGTATTGCTAAAATAAATAAAATGACAAAGATCTCAGGGCGGAGAGCGAGTCACAGATGGATAAAGAGGAATCTACTTCTGGTTTAACCTCAACCTTTTGTGCAGTTACTAATTTTGCTGCAAATCCTCTGTGCCATTTCAGTGTTGGGTTTGGATAATGTCAGACGCATTATAGACTGTAAATGTAAATTAGTCTTGAATAAAGGGCCAGCTCATTTTCTTAGCTACTTTGCCTAAGCACGTCGGTTCAACATACAAGATCATTGGAAATCCAGTGGTTTATCACACAGTATTTTATGAAAGACTTTAGATGTGAGATCGTGGGTTCGAATCCCGGACCACCCCAACATCACACGCTCTCTCTGGGTGGAGTCTGCATGTCCTCCTCGTGTTACCGTGGGTTCTCTCCGGGTTCTCCGGGTTCCTCCCACCGTCCAAACACATGACTGTGTTCAGGTTAAAGGTCCCATATTCTGCTCTTTTCCCCTTTACACAGTCTATTCTAAGGGCTTTGTTGATACATTTTTGCGTTGTGTAATATCCATAACATAACAGTTTACAAAAAACACCCATTTCTTGGACTGGCCCCCCTCCTTGCAAAAGCAAACGGCTCACTCTGAGATCTGACCCCCCCGAACAGAGAGCAGGCTGCCTCCCCCGCCCAACTCGCGCGTCTCCCCCGCCCAACTCGCGACGAAGCCTAGAGCGGAGATGGTGCGCATGCGCCGTCTGCTCCGGTAAACAGCGATACACAAACACTGAATAAACCTTTTATCCGTCCTGACGGTGCGTCGTGCTGAGTCCTACGTCCTGGATCTGACCTGGAGTTTGACGTGCTCCAGGGCCTCGACGACGGACGTTGCCGTTTGGTAAATAACAAGCTAACTCTTCTATCTGTCGTATCCATCGTGTAATTACTGTGTAGCATTAGCATTAGCTGTTTTTATTCTGCGGCTGCGCGCTTCCCGGAGGCGTGGCTTAAACACCGCGTCATCCTGGTGAAGCCGCGTCATCTTAGTGAGGAGCCCCCGTCTGCTGCTCAGCCGAGGGGGACGGAAAAGACAGTTCTCTAGCGAAAACATGAGGGAATCAATCAAAAAACCACTTTGGGCACAACATACGAGGCCCAAATAGCACTGGAGGAAGGTTAAAACCTCTGAAAAGTCCATTTTGCATGTTATGGGACCTTTAATTGACAACTCTAAAAAAATTGTCCCTAGTGAATGAATGTGAGAGTGAATGGTTGTCTGTGTCTCTGTGTTTGCTGCGACGAGTTGGCCACTGTCCAGGGTGTACCCCGCCTAAGGCCCAAAGTCACTGGGATAGGCTCCAGTCACCCGCGACCCCTAACGGGAATAAGCGGTAGAAAATGAATGAATGAACTTTAGATGTGATTGTGATTGTGAGTGCGTTTGAAGTGACGTCAGGTGTGACAGGGAGCTCGACCTGTGTTTTCCATCCTCACACAAATGAACACAAATGAACCCAAACACCACCTGCGGCTCCATAAACCAAACACCACACTGAGCTGAGCGTGACCTTTGACCCCGGCGCAGGAGCAGCAGCTGTGGCGGTCGTGACGGAGGAGCAGATGAGATGGAGTTCTGAACGACATTATGTAAAGTACACCTGAGTCTGAACAGGAACAGAAACTACACATGTGTGAAGACTTTGTTGATTTCATAACTGTAGTAAAAAGATTCAACCATTCAAGAAAATTATGGTGGTGGACACACACAGCAAATAATGAAGTTCTAGATGAGTTAA